>OW121704.1:33388206-34601539 GCA_933228785.1 Lasioglossum pauxillum
TTCTATCCGGTGATTTTACCAGAAAGAAAATATTTAGGTAGCCTATTTCGCGTAGACCACCCCTTGCATTTACCCCAGAAGTGGCGGCGGTTTCAATGTCCTTTCATAGAATCGGTCGATATCTCCTTAAATAAAAATAATGCGCGTACGCGTTCGCACGACAAAAGAATATAGCGTGCGTTTAAACGAATACGTGGTCGATGCACGCTATGACATGAAAGATATTATTTCGTCTCTCGCAATTATCAGAATTTTACATTTTCAAACAGAATTTTTTTTTACGTTGTCAAAGAGAATTTTCTTTTACATTTTCTATGTTCATCGTTCGACAGCTCGTTGCGGGAATCTTACAGAGAAATCCTCGGATCCGATCATTATCATTATCTACAATTATTTGATCTCTTCTATTAAGCTGTTAGATAAGATAGGCGATTAAATTCCGGCAGAGAAAGATGATTGCTCTCCATAATTTTGATTTCGAGCGATCAATATCTTCTTGGTTGTTTCAAATAATTTTCGATGGCTCTTATTTGTTCTTTTCAAAAAATTCTGTGCAAAGTCTCAGCTCCATCGGATAAACATTAAAATAATTGTTTTTCTTGAATATCTCCCAAACTATTCACCGCGTCGAAAAATATATTAGACAAAATCTGTCCATCTTGCCATGCTGCAACTTTTATGGCATTTTATGCTTTATCACTTTTCCTCCTAAAACAAACGATTTTCGAAAAATTGAAAAAAAGTCGGACCAAATGAATTAAACCTTAAAATAATTAATTGAGTGCTCATTAAATTTCTCGAATATCTTCTAAACTATTCATCGCATTGACAAATATCTTAGATAAAACCTGTCCATCTTGCCATGCTGCATCTTTTATGCCTTATCACTTTTCCTTCTAAAACAAACGGTTTCCGAGAAATATTGAAAAATAAATGTAATTAGATCTATCTCGCATTCCTACCCTTGCTATACCTGTGACGAGCAATGGCGGTCGATCGCATTGAAATGCGTTCAGATTTTTAACCGGATTAATATCGAGAGAGATGTCTGTACGCCTGTACGCGGAAGACTTGGGGGTGGTAAGAAGGGGAGGGGCGTCGATATTCGTAAACTACATTTGTATCTAATAGATAATTAACAGTTTTGCCGGTGGCCGTGACCGATATGTGGTAACAGCGTCGCACCCGGTGTCCGCGATATCAATAATAAGCGATGAGCATGCGTGCGACAAAAAAAAGGACGTTCACGTTGTACATGTGTAAATTAGAGATACATATACATATACAGTTAGGAGCATAACTGATCACACACTCTTTAAATCAGAATAATTTTTTTATCAATGGACCAAACCACTACAATTTCTCTGTAAGGCTAGAAGAATTAGTTTAGTGAATGACGTCTAATTAATATGTTGAAAAAATGCAATTGGTAGAAATTGTCAGAAAGAATAGCAAAAATTGATTTTTACAACTTTCTCAGCTGGGCCGATAACGAAAATTTCAAAGATGCGTTTCGTAAACTCGTATAAATTATATAATGCACGTTCTGAAAATTTAATTGGAATTGGTTTACGGATTCTAATGATTTTCGACCTACAACTGCCATTTCTGCTGCATTTCTCTATTTTATTTCACTACTTGAAATGTTTTAGTTCACAAATTACAATTTTACAACTTTACGATTGTACCATTTTACAACTTCGCAACGTTGCAACTTTACAACTTTGGAACTATGCAACTTTACAATTGTAAGTTTGTAAAATTGTACAATTGTAAAAGTCTAAACTTGTAAAGTTGTAATGTTTTCAAATTCTAAAGTTGTCAAATAAAGTTGCAAAGTTGTAGAATTGTACAATTGTAAAATTACAAAGTTGTAGAATTGTACAGTTGCAAAGTTGTAAAATTGTACAATTGTAAAGTTGCAAAGTTGTAAAATTTCACAATTGTAAAGTTGCAAAATTGTAAAATTGTACGGTTTTGCCAGCAGCGGCGATATTTCTTTTTTTTTGAAAGTGTACCAAGGTCACCTTGAAATTTATCAAAGGGAACCGCGGGACAAAAGGAGCGCGCGTTGATGCGAATGCAGCATTCCTGCCGCAGAATCGTCCGGCGAAATATTCTCTATCAGGGAAAGAAGGAAACGCTTGCTTTTCTACAACGTTTCCGCCAATTTTGACAACGACTCTGTACGCATCGAGAAATTTCTGTGTGTGAACAATACGTCTTATTCGACGAGGCAACGCGAACGACGACAGCAGACTGCGGATCTTTACGCGTTTATGGATTATAAAAATGTTCAGAGAATGCTGGAGTATTGAATTCGACAGAATTTAGTACAATTGTTTTATTTATTTTCGAGCTACGAGCATTGCCAATGAAAAAAGAATTTTATTCGGTGCCATTTTCTTAAAGTTTGTTTACGAAAATAAAATATATGGTTTGTGGGAGATAAATTACACTTTATTTGGCTGAACTTTAGAAAACCCCCCCTTCCTTTCGACATTTGACATACGTCATTCTATTCGTTTTGACATGCTGAACACAAAATGTACGTGTCATTTTTGGCTGAAATGAATAGTTTTCGAGATATTCGTGAAAAACTGCAGTTACTACACATTGAATTTTGTGTATACGTGCACGTCCATGCTGTGCGTGTTAGGTTAGGTTAGGTGGGGGGCGGAGAGGGCCGGCCATCAGGCCGGCCCGACCACGCATACGGAAATTCAGGAGTAGTCTATCAAAATTGAAAGACCCTGGTTTCTCTCTAATGTTTAGAAGCAAAATGTAAACAAACGCCGCGCCGGGACTGGTTTACGTTGCCGCAGAGCGTGGAGGAATACGAAAAATTCAATACAGTATTAGCGATAGTTTTTTGCGAATATCTCGAAAACTATTCATTTCAGCCAAAAATGACACGTACATTTTGTGTTCAGCATGTTAAAACGAATAGAATGACGTATGTCAAATGTCGAAAGGAAGGGGGGGTTTTCTAAAGTCTTAATTTTGCTGTTATGAAGGTACAGAGAAGTTCCTTTTTATATTTTTATTCAATGTAGAATGTATGTAAGATTTTGTGTGTGTGTGTGTGTGTGTGTAAAATTGTATGTGAAGAATGTAAAATCATATGAACAAATAAAAATATGAGGAGGCTTTTTTCCAGGTGAATTTAAGAATTTTTGAACATTAAAAGTGTTTTCATAGAAATGTTTAATATTATTGTATATTTTAAAATTGTGCTTTTATAGAAAAGTTTAACATTAAGAGTTTCATTGATAAATACTCTAAAATAGTTCTTGCATAGAATTAATGTTAAAAATGATTTTACATTGAGATATTTTGAAATAGTACTTTTACAGAAAAGTTAAATATTAAGAATTTTATTGATAAATATTCTAATTGGGTAGTAATTAATATTACGACTTTCATTGGGAATTTTAAAATAGCACTTTTACAGAAAAGTTGAATATTAAGAATCTCATTGATAAATACTTTAAAATAGCACTTTTACAGAAAAGTGGAATATTAAAAATTTAATTCATAAATATTCTAAAATAATTCTGAAAAAGTTTAATTATTATCGGAGAGTAATTAATATTAAAAATTTTCCATTAATATATTTTAAAATAGCACTTTTACAGAAAAGTTGAATATTAAGAATTTCATTGATAAATATTCTAATTGGGTAGTAATTAATATTAACACTTTCATTGGATATTTTAAAATAGCACTTTTACAGAAAAGTGTAATATCATCGAGGGACAATATTGTACAATATTGGACAATACTGCGCAATGTAAAACAATATAAATAATGTAGAATCATGTGAATAGTGTCTACCTTTCATGAAAGATATTAAAACATGAATTTCGACCTATTCGAACCGCGAGAAAAATATCCAACCGAATAACGATCATCAAACAAGTAAATACCTTCGCGTGTTTCCCGATGACGTTTCGATTCCACGTATTTTCAATTCCATAATAGCGGAAAAAGGTAAGTCCAGCGGTTAGTTAGGTTCCGGTTAGAGCGGGCGCGAAAAGTAGGGGAAAAAAGAAAGAAGTCGGACGATAATACTTGGTCGATTGTATTACGCATAGCCGTAAGCTCTGCAGATGCGTGATGCGCTAAACGTGACGCGGTACGACGACGTTCCGCGGTCTCGAACCGGCCGCGAAAAAGACGATTTTTGGGCACTGTGGAAAAATCGATAACCCGTTTGGCCAGGCTTTGATAGGAGAACGTCGAAAGTATGGATTCGTGACGTAGGTCTCTGGAAAAGGGCCGTCTCCCCGCTTTTAAAGCAGGCTTTTCGAAAAAGTCTTCTTCTCTCTCTGGTGGTGGTGTGGCCAGGTTTCTCTTCGCAGCGAGCCTGCGCACCGATGTACGCGCAATGCGACACGCGATAGAGTAGGACAACCAGCGCTTTGCTAATCTCGTTAAAAAGAGACGGAACGGGGTGGGGGGCGGAGAGCGCACAGCGGCGTTCACGATTAACGGTAAGGAAGGGAATTTAATGGGTGTCACGGCAAAGAATGTTAATTTTATACCCTTACGTTTATCGATGTACCGTCTAATTGGTGTTCGTTTAGCCAATGCCGCGGAATAGAAAACTGTATCTCATCTCCCCTGTTCGATTTAACAAACCATGTGTTATGGTAAAAATCGACTCTCACGGTTTAATAATGGCCTCTACATACTTTCTTATCGGACGCTAAACGGAAATTCAGTTTTTTATTTTTATAGTTTGTTAAGTGAGAGATATCTGGATGATTCAATTGATGTATTTATCTGGTTTGTAAGGACACGTATCATGTATACGGGCAACGTTGCTACGAGATAGAGTCTATGATTGTTAGAGAATAAATACGTTAAATGTTTCTTGTTGAATTAATGCGTATATGAATAATAGATTTTTATTATACATAAAGAATTGCGTAGACATTCATTTTGTTATATGTAGGACAGATAGTACTGATAATAATGATTATTTAATAGGTCGAATATAAATTGGGGGAAATTTTAAGTTCAAATTGATTTTGTAAAAAATTAATAGGAAATTTGGAAGAAAAATTAATTTATGTTTTAAACTGAGGGAATTTTCAAGTTTGTGTTGATTTTTTAAAAAATTAACAGGAATTCTTATAATCACTTCATTTTTATAGAAAAATTAATTTAAGTTTTGTATCCAGGGAAATTTCAAGTTTTTTTCAAGTTTTGAATTGAGGGAAATTTCGAGTTTAAATTGATCGAAAATTCAAATTTAAATTAATAGGAATTCTCATTTTAACTTTAATTTAAGTTTTGAATTGAGAGTTTATCAATATTTTAAAATATATTTACGTATTTCTCGATTGTTTCTTGCTAAGAAGAATAATTTTAAATTTATACAAAAGGTAAGCGTAACTTGAATCGAACAAACGCGCGAGAGCGAACGTAATTAATGTTTATTCGAATAATATTCTATCGCAATTTGATAACACAATTTTTTTCTGTTTTGGAAATATTCGATCGAATTGGAAACGCCAGCGGAATCACAGCAGAACGTTTATTGTTCAATCGATATCCAATATAAAAATATTTTTACCAAAATAAATTATAAAGATGTGCATACGGATATAAACGCACACGGGTCAATACGTTTGTTCACAGATCCTGCAGAAAGAGCCGTATACCATCAAGCGATAATATCGAATGAATAAAAATTTATCTGCAAATTTACGTTATCGTTATATCATTTATTTGTATCGATTACGTCAATATACATTTTACAACTATATACATATAGGTACATCAACGGAAACAATAAAGGTTGCGTTTAATCCGCGTCGATGTCGATACAGCAGAAAATAGAATGGCATCTCCGACGCAAATTACTTTGTATAGAAATAGAAATATAGACTGCGGATGTTTATGCAATTTACAATTTTTCTAAACGAATTTTAAGACGAGAGAATCAAGTAAAATATTATCTCGTAGCCTTTACAACTTCGAAATAAATCGAACTCTTACTAAATTCAGTCGAATGTTATATTCTAGCGTTTTTCGAAACATTTTCGGAAGCCATAAACGCATAAAGATACCGCAGAGAATAACATTTCTCGTGACTCCTTTATTGGAACTTGTTATAGCGGTCGATTTTTTTAAATTATTTGTACAATTGTAATATCTCTTAACGGGTCCGTTTGTCTTTACAATATTTCAACAGTGCAACGATAAAGATAAGCAGGTACTATTGCCACAAGAGCAGAGGAATGCCGATGTTGCAGAATAAACTGTGATCTTTTAAATAAATAACATTGCGAATCATTCGAAAGTTACGGGTATGGAGAGGATCGGTAATATCGGATTTGTAGTTTCCACTTCGAGCGCCGTTGCCATGCAATCGCTCGCCGCTTCTACTTCTCCTAAAGACTCCAACACCTTCCCTAGATTGTACCTGCGAAAATAAAGAAACATTATTAAATAATTATTATTAAATTATTAAATTTTATTAAATTCATTATTAAATAATTCTTCGAAACTATTCACCGCGTTGAAAAATGTGTTAGACAAAACCTGTAGATCCGGACAGGCTGCGTCTTTTATGTCTTATCACTTTTTTTGTAAAACAGTCGGTTTCCGAGAAAATTGAGAAAAACGACGCAGTTCAAATGGATTAAACATTAAAATCATTCATAAGATCGTTTTTCTCGAAAAGTATGTTAGACAAAACCTGTAGATCCAGACAGGCTGCGTCTTTTATGTCGTATCACTTTTTTCGTACGACAAACGGTTTCCGAAAAAAGACGATGTTTACCATGTTTGATGAGAATTCGGATCAATCTTCGCTGCGTCCCTCAAAGTTTTTTCGGCCAGCCTTTGGCTTCCCAGATAATGGTAAATTAAGCCCTAGCAATGTAAACGACACTTTAGTATTTAATTCGCTGTCGTGCAAAGCAATATTAATAAAAAAGCAACTGTACTATTTAATAATTATGAGTGGACTGCGGATCTTTATGCGTTTTACATTCGAAATCTACTGGAACATGAAAATGCACAGAATCTAATACAATTTCGATTTATTTTAGATTTATAAAGTCTATCAAACCGTTTAAAATTTGCCTAGAAAAATGAGAGAAACTGCATAAACATCCGCAGTCTAGTTATTAGAGTACGAGATACATTACTAAATGTTGTAAACTCTTTATATGTGACGGATTGATCGAGACTGCGTTCTGATAGCACTGTTTCGCCTCCATGTACTCTAATTTATACTCGTGAAGCAGTCCCCTCTGAAATTAGAACATCAAATCAATATTTATCAATTTATTTTTACTGCAACAAAGAAACTAACCGTGTACATGATGTGATGGCTCAGCGGAAAAATGTTGGTAGCTTCCTGCAATGAGAGTACAGCTCCATTGGGTTGATCTAAGACCAGATACACCTCGGTGAGCAACAGCCAGACCTGCAATTGCAACAACCATGCTCTTTGTGGCCCAGGTTTCGGGGTAAATGAACTAAGTGAAGACGCCACCTCGGAAAGAGCTTGTTCCACTCTCGACGCAGCTAGCGACTGTGCGTGCAGAGAACCTAAATCAAAATAAAAAACTGTGTTAGAACCTCCTCAATTCCCTAAAATCAGTGATGGGCAAAATTTAAACGAAATACAACATTCAAATATTTTGTTTTATGTATTTCAAATACTTTTTCTCGAAATTTTGCCCAGATCTGCCAAAAATCAACACAGAATAAATAACAAACATACTGGAATCTTTGTCAGACATTTCCGAAGCGTACAGCTGGAAAACGCTTCTGGTTTCGCTGCGTTTCTCGCTGTGCTGTTCGTTGCAGTTGACATTGGTCTGGTCCTCGTACAAATTCTTCCAAAGCAGAAGCATGTGCCTTATAGTGAATAGAGCTTGCTCCCCACCGATGCTTCGTAGCTCCAGATGCGCCTTCACGTAGAGGAAGTTCAAATTGTCCGGATACTCCTCCAGCACGCTGTTGATCAAGTGTAAAGCCTCCGAGTACTGTTTGTGCGCAGACAGTAACAGTACCAACAAATGCAGCGACGGAATGTGCTCCGCTCGAAGGTTCAACGCAATCTTCACGTGGATCATCGCGTCATTGATCTGTCTGTTGATCGCGTACTCGTGCGCCAAGTAGTACTCGGCCAGGTGGTCGTTTGGATCACATTGCTGCGCTCTGCGAAGACAATGTACAGTAATGTCCGACTGTAAGTCATTTAGTGACATAGATATGAACACTATCTTTTTGTAGCTTCAAAGACCGCGCCGAACGCAGAAAAGGACAGCGAACCTCGAAAGCCCTTGGTCGCTGAGAAGCGTAAACATAACTAATCCAATAACAAAACTTCTTTATAGTTTTATTAATTTTTGATGCGGCTTTCGGCAACTTATTTGTGGCATTCTTCTAATGAAAATTATACCAAACATGATATAATTCCAATTATATTTACTTGTGTAAGTCATATTTTTATATAAGAATTCCTCTTCATTTTCAAAAATTAAAATTGAAATTATCCTCGATTTAAATTTAAAATTTCCCTCAATTTAAACTTGAAATCTGTGATAAATTTATAAGTTGCCATATGTTTAAAGTTTAACATATGCTACATATACCATACGTTTAAATAAACGACTTGACATCCCAAAAATTATGTTCCCAAAGAATCCGACTAGAATTTCGCAAATTAACGGAGCAACAGTCCGTTGGAGGATTTCTAAATGACTGATTTTAATCAGAGGAAAATGCCGCAAATAACTTGCTGAGAATCCCATAAACAAAATAACGAAAAACAAAGAAGTTTATGTACGTACTTCTGAAAACATTCTAACGCTGTCTTTGTGTGGTAAGTCTTGTCCAGTTTCACTATAGTGTTGGCAGAGAGAATACTGTGGCCTATTCCAATGTACAGATGGCACCTAGACTGCATGCCTTGGGAGCTTGCGGTTTCCCTTTGCAGCGCTTTCTGGCTCCACTCGATGCCTTCTTTTATCTGCAATATTCACTATTAGTTTAATAAATTCACTATTAGTTTAATAAATTCACTACTAGTTTAATAATCCAAAGATGAATCTGTACCATGTTCAATTGCTCGTAGCACAGTCTTGCTGCCAGAAGGCAGGGCATCACTTTTTGCGGAGACAGCCTCGCTACCACCTTCAATACTCTGTACGCATGCATGTATCTGCCCATGCTGATCAGACACAGCGCACATTGCGTCCACACGTGGGCCTCTTCGTGAGAAAACTTCATCGCTCTCTCGAAAGACTGTTCACCATAAGAAATATTCAGTTTTTAACACATAAATCTCTTTTAAAAATTGTATTACCTCATACAGCAGCTCCACTTGACTCCACCGCATAACCACAACCGTAAGTAGATCGTACACCGCAGTGGCGTTCTCGAACGCGTGTATCCTCGCATCCTTAAACTCCGGAGACTGGCTGAGCACAGCATCTCTGACTGCCATCGCTTCGCTGATCAACAACAACAAGATTGTCTCCTCATACTCGTTCCTTGGAACGAACATGTTGGGGCTCTGATATCTCTTCGGCTTCCACGGAGATTCTAAAAGAACATTACAATACATTAGCCAAGATCGCAATCATGCTTTCGAGTATTTGTAGCATTTACAAGAAGAATAATTTAATTCTACGCTCTTCTATACTCCTTTTTGTATTCCATACAGGCATCGTTAAGTTTATAAGATCACCTATTGTTTCGGTACAATGTATTCGCAAGTAATCGTAGCATTTACAAGAAGAATTATCCTTCTCTTAGGCTCATTTGATTACCTATTGTCTCGCTGTGCTCTTCTGGAGCTTTGTACTCCGCGCCACTGATCCCACGGATCAGCACCTCTGCTAGTTGCCTGGTCAGAGTCACTCGAAGACTTTGAGTTGCGGTAGACTCCATCGCAGACAAGATTTCCCTGTTCGATTTTGTAAATAAGTCATCGGATCTGTTTCAAGCATCGAAAACATTGTTTTTACCTGTAACGATTAATCGCAGCTTGAATATTTCCAGTTTGAACATAAAGTACTGGTGCCCTTTGCAGCGCAGTCTCTAAAATTGGTCCGATATGCTTCGTAGTACCATACGAAGAGTGAGAAGAGTATGTACCTATGGAAGAAATTATATTCCAATGATGACTGATTGTTAAAGTAAATTTTTATTTAGTATTGTTCGCGATGAGAAACGCGTTTGTTACCTGTATTGTTACTGTTCATGGTAGATGTGCCGTTTTGATGTTGCATGGCGAATTTGTCTTGTTCTTGTAAATATACCAATGTCAAGTCCCCAGCTATTTCGTAACACTTGATGATCTGCTCCTGCCATTCTGCTATTTTGTATTTCGATTTCGAGTTTGGCGGTAGCCTCTCCAAACAGAGACCTATGAAACGAGAATTAGTGTTAACGAGACAATAGTTTTTAAACTCTCATCATCCCAATTTCAATTGAAATCATTCTATCATATAATCATTCTATTTAAATCGAAATTCAACTCTCAGCAACCCAATTTCAATCGAAATTCAACTCTCACACAGCAAAACCTAAAAGTTAGGAATACTATTTATATAAATTCAGTAAACTACATAATTCAATAAAAATATATTTTATGCAAACCTTTAATTGCATACGATTCTGCGATGATACGGAGGCTCCGACAAGGCAAATGTTTCTCAGTAAGTGTGTGTAGTTCAGCTTCTTTGTAATGGTTTAGTGCCTCCTCGTACATTCCCATTGCATAGTGCACTTTTCCAAGTAACAAATGTGCATCCAACACAACCAAAGCCTACAATTGAAAATTTTTCTTTCAAGTCAAATATCTCGACATGTGATTCTTCCTCTATCATTTTTTCAACACTGAAAACTGAGTCAGCATTGCATTTTCTGATTTCTCATAGTCAGTCTAAATAATATAGTCACCTGTTTATCTTTTTCGTTTGCTGCAAGCAGCAAATACCTTCTAGTTTCCACTAACCCATTTCTAGCTTTTCCGATGTTGGCATCTATGGGTAAAGTTTGTTCTAAAAAGCTTTCTAGCCTCCCTTCGCCGGACAGAAAGTTCGCTAAACATTCTGAAATTAAAAAATTAGGAAAATCGATATATTATGAAACAGAATTAATTGAACGAGAAGGATCGATATATTATGAAACAAAATTAATTGAACGCGAAAAATCGATATATTATGAAACAAAATTAATTGAACGAGGTATATCGATGCGAATGATAGTTATTAGCATTATTCAGAATTTTATGTAACAATGATAACATTGGAAAATTGATATATTATTAAACAAAATTAATAGAACGAGATACATCGAAACGAGCTGAAAATTGATTTCGAGCGACACTCGTTTCCTAGCAATTATATTCGGCCTTTAGACCTATAGATTACAATCCCAGACGTGACTTAACAAATCTCTGCTCGCAAATAGGTTACGAAACCCGTAAAAAACGTCTGTAAATAGTGTAATACTATACAAATCTGTCGAAACTATCCAACAGAGAAACAAGAAAATATGATTTTCACTGAATTACTCACCGTTGCTTGGATATTGTACCTTAAGGTGATCCGCTAGTTCTATAACCTTCTTCCAATTGCCCTCTTCGCGGTTTTTATCGATTTCGGATTCGATTCGAGGGGCGTGTGCTTTCTTACTTGTCATTCTAATTCACGTGGGAACACCAAGTGCTCGGTCCTTTCGTAATTATATCGCCGGAGTCTAATGTAATACATGTATATCGATCATCAGAGATGGACACGGTGTACAAATTGAACGACAATCTTGCTTGAGCACGTGCGGACTATTTTGAAGGATAGCTGTCACGTCACGGATGCAGCGGCATCTAGAGCAGTGATCAGATATTTTCATAGACTATATATACTTATAGACACGCCGATAACAATCATCAGTAAGTTTCCCCTCTAGTTCCATATGGAATCTCACATTCCTGGTTTATCGCGCGATGGAAACGCTCCTTGAACAGTTGGCAGACCTGCTAAACTATGTATATGTATTTCCATCCCGTCGTCTGCATTAAAGGGCAAGTGACAGCTCGAACTGTATTGTTGACATTCGTATGAAAATTCGGTGTCGTACTTAAACTAATTTCCTCAATAATCCCCGCTACAACATAAATAAACGTTTCCCGTAAAACACGTAAACCACACCAAACCGGACAATCCTTCTGAATCGTGTAAAGAGAATTCAGGATGAAAAATGATAATCGGTAGTATACCGCGATATCCAGTTTAATACATTTCAAATACACATAGTGAATTACGTCTATGTACTCGACTGGCTCTCCTGAATCGATCAGTATCGTTCACGGCTCGCAACAATGATTCACGTTCTGTTCCTGTACGTGAAGTGATACGTTCGAAATAGTAAACGATCAAGTGCGTGTGCAACAGAGAATCAATCCGTATGGCGGTACGTGCAGTGTCGCTTTCTAATCAGAGACCGATAATTAACGTCCTCGTAAATTCCGTGCTAAATATGTAAGAATTTGTAAGTTCCGTGCTAAATAATTAATTATTTCCCGAAATTATAGGACCCCGATACACAATTATCGTTTAAATTCAAATGAAACAACCATGTATATTTCAGTTCTAATTAATTATTGATTTATATATATTGGTCGGGCCTCCGTTCACACTTTTCAAAAATGAATTAAATTTAACGAAACAACTATATTTCAGTTCTAATTAATTATTGATTTACATTGGTCAAGGCATCTGCGTTCACATTTTTTAAAAAATTAATCGATTTGAAATTGAAATTCAAGGTTTAAAATGATGGAAAAGTATTCTTCGTATCTTAAAGAAAAATGATCGTAATACTTTTGGAAGGGGAAACGTGAATTTTATTTTTCGAAATACTGGGTACCTCGTGCAATTTTTATTAATTTCTAAAACGTTAGTTTCGACTGACACCTTTACTATATTTAATTGTTTGTATATTTGTTATTATTAGACTGCGGATCGTTATGCAAAATAAAAATTATCTGAATCGATTGCAAGAAATAGAAACTAAGTTGAATGTTATTTCTTCTTTCTTTCTTCTCTAATTTTCCTATAAATGCATAAAGATCCGCAGTCTAATCATTATTTATTTGAATATTTGATTATTTTAAAATAGTTTCGAGTGAGAGACAGGAGAAATCATAATTGCATGTCGGTGCAGTTTCCAAAGATTTGAAGCGCTCCGGTTTGTCTGGACGTTCGAAGGAGAGCCGTGAGACGCCATCTTCATGATTTTCGGCGAGAATCGTCGACCAAGTGATACGTCGCTGACGTTTCCGGGCGTGTTTACATTGCGAGCGAGGGTGTCGGAAGCGTTCGCATTGTGTTCGGTGCGCGGGAGATGACGATGGGGTGAGAGAGAGGAGACCTGTCGATTGTTATCGAGGAATTAAAGATTCTGTGCAATGGTGGTCCATCGTCCGTGACGTTGTTCGACTGTGTTGTTTAATCCAAGAAGATCGAAGTTGATAGGAGCTCGGAGAATCGATCGATATCTCGAGCGAAATGTGAAATGATCGATCGTAAATCGTGAACTGGAGCGACCGAGAACGGTACAAAGAGAAAAAGAAGTTTCGGCATGACCTGTAGCGGTGCTAAGGACTCGTTGGAACCATCGGGCGGGGAGGAGGAGGCATGGAAGCTGAAGCTGGTCGACAGTCTCACCATCAGGGGCTGCAGCTCACCCTGCCATCCCCGGGAATCCCCGGCCTTGACGTCGTGAGGGCCCTGCACCAGGTTCGATTCACTCTTTTGTGTTCATACGATATCGAATATAAGTCACCGGACACTTTCTTGTCTTCAACGAAATGGTCATTGAGGAACACTTATAGATTGATTTTATTGTTTTATTTATTTTGATAAGATATACGCATGCTGTTTGAGTAAATGTTGGGGTAAGGAGGTTGAGAAATTGTGGGACGATTGTTCAACGAAATGGTAATTAAAGGATGCAAGCTACCAGCTTGATTTTATTGTCATATGAAATATTGACATATTAAGCTATTGAAATATTAGGCTATCAAAATATTGAAATATTAGGTTACTGAAATATTGAAAAATTTAAATATTAAGCTATTAAAATATTGAAATGTTAAGCTATTGAAATATTGAAATATTAAGTTATTAAAATATTGAAATATTAAGCTATTAAAACATTGAAATATTAGACCACCGAAATATTGAAATATTCGGTTACTGAAATATTGAAAAATTGAAATACAAAGCTAATAAAATATTGAAATATAAAGCTATTAAAATATTGAAATATGAAGCTATTAAAATATTGAAATATTAAGCTATTGAAATGTTAGGCTACCGAAATATTGAAAAATTGAAATAATAAAATATTGAAATAATAAGCTATTAAAATATCAAAATATTAAGTTATTAAAATATTGAAATATTAGGCTATCGAAATATTGAAATATTAGGTTAATGAAATATTGAACAATTTAAATATTAAGTATTAAAATATTGAAATGTTAAGCTATCGAAATATTAAAATATTGAAATATTAAGCTATAGAAATATTGGAATATTAAGCTAATAAAATATTGAAATATTAAGCTATTGAAATATTGAAATATTAAGCTATTGAAATATTGAAACATTAGGCTATCGAAATATTGAAACATTAGGCTATCCAAATATTGAAATATTAAGCTACTGAAATATTAGGCTATCGAAATATGGAAATAGTAGGTAACTGAAATATTGAAAAATTTAAATATTAAGTATTAAAATATTGAAATGTTAAGCAATTGAAATATTGGAATATTAAGCTATTAAAATATTGAAATATTAAGTTATTGAAATATTGAAACATTAGGCTATCGAAATATGGAAATATTAAGTTACTAAAATATTGAAAAATTGAAATATTAAAATATTGAAATATTAAGCTATTGAAATATTGAGCTATTGAAATATTAAAATATTAGGCTACCGAAATATTGAAAAACTGAAATATTAAGTATTAAAATATTGAAATGTTAAGCTATTGAAATATTGGAATACTAAGCTATTAAAATATTGAAATATTGAGCTATTGAAATATTGGAATATTAAGATATTAAAATATTGAAATAGTAAGCTATTGAAATGTTGAAACATTAGGCTATCGAAATATGGAAATATTAAGTTACTAAAATATTGAAAAATTGAAATATTAAAATATTGAAATATTAAGCTATTGAAATATTGAGCTATTGAAATATTAAAATATTAGGCTACCGAAATATTGAAAAACTGAAATATTAAGTATTAAAATATTGAAATGTTAAGCTATTGAAATATTGGAATATTAAGCTATTAAAATATTGAAATATTAAGTTATTGAAATATTGAAACATTAGGCTATCGAAATATTAAGCTATTGAAATGTTAGGATACCGAAATATTGAAAAATTGAAAAATTAAAATATTGAAATAATAAGCTATTAAAATATTGAAATATTAAGCTATTAAAATATTGAAATATTAACCTATTAAAATATTGAAATATTAAGCTATTGAAATATTGAAACATTGGGCTATCGAAATATGGAAATATTAAGTTAGTAAAATATTGAAAAATTGAAATATTAAAATATTGAAATATTAAGCTATTGAAATATTGCGCTATTGAAATATTAAAATATTAGGCTACCGAAATATTGAAAAACTGAACTATTAAGTATTCAAATATTGAAATGTTAAGCTATTGAAATATTGGAATACTAAGATATTAAAATATTGAAATATTAAGCTATTGAAATGTTGAAACATTAGGCTATTGAAATATTGAAATATTGTGCTATTGAAATGTTAGGACCGAAATATTGAAATATTGAGAAATTGAAATATTAAAATATTGAAATGTTAAGCTATTGAAATATTGAAACATTAGGCTAACGAAATATGGAAATATTAAGCTACTGAAATATTAGGCTATCGAAATATTGAAAAACTGAAATATTAAGTATTGAAATATTGAAATGTTAAGCTATTGAAATATTTAAATATTAAGCTATTGAAATATAGAAACATTAGGCTATTGAAATATTGAAACATTAGGCTATCGAAATATGGAAATATTAAGTTACTAAAATATTGAAAAATTGAAATATTAAAATATTGAAATATTAAGCTATTGAAATATTAAAATATTAGGCTACCGAAATATTGAAAAACTGAAATATTAAGTATTAAAATATTGAAATGTTAAGCTATTGAAATATTGGAATATTAAGCTATTAAAATATTGAAATATTAAGTTATTGAAATATTGAAACATTAGGCTATCGAAATATTAAGCTATTGAAATGTTAGGATACCGAAATATTGAAAAATTGAAAAATTAAAATATTGAAATAATAAGCTATTAAAATATTGAAATATTAAGCTATTAAAATATTGAAATATTAACCTATTAAAATATTGAAATATTAAGCTATTGAAATATTGAGCTATTGAAAAATTAAAATATTAGGCTACCGAAATATTGAAAAACTGAAATATTAAGTATTAAAATATTGAAATGTTAAGCTATTGAAATATTGGAATACTAAGCTATTAAAATATTGAAATATTGAGCTATTGAAATATTGGAATATTAAGATATTAAAATATTGAAATAGTAAGCTATTGAAATGTTGAAACATTAGGCTATCGAAATATTGAAATATTGTGCTATTGAAATGTTAGGACCGAAATATTGAAATAATGAGAAATTGAAATATTAAAATATTGAAATGTTAAGCTATTGAAATATTGAAACATTAGGCTAACGAAATATGGAAATATTAAGCTACTGAAATATTAGGCTATCGAAATATTGAAAAACTGAAATATTAAGTATTGAAATATTGAAATGTTAAGCTATTGAAATATTTAAATATTAAGCTATTGAAATATAGAAACATTAGGCTATTGAAATATTGAAACATTAGGCTATCGAAATATGGAAATATTAAGTTACTAAAATATTGAAAAATTGAAATATTAAAATATTGTAATATTAAGCTATTGAAATATTGAGCTATTGAAATATTAAAATATTAGGCTACCGAAATATTGAAAAACTGAAATATTAAGTATTAAAATATTGAAATGTTAAGCTATTGAAATATTGGAATATTAAGCTATTAAAATATTGAAATATTAAGTTATTGAAATATTGAAACATTAGGCTATCGAAATATTAAGCTATTGAAATGTTAGGATACCGAAATATTGAAAAATTGAAAAATTAAAATATTGAAATAATAAGCTATTAAAATATTGAAATATTAAGCTATTAAAATATTGAAATATTAACCTATTAAAATATTGAAATATTAAGCTATTGAAAGATTGAAATATTGGGCTATCGAAATATGGAAATATTAAGTTACTGAAATATTGAAAAATTGAAATATTAAAATATGAAGCTATTAAAACATTGAAATATTAAGCTATTGAAATATTGAGATATTGAAATATTAAAATATTAGGCTACCGAAATATTCAAATATTAAGTTACTGAAATATTGAAAAATTGAAATATTAAAATATTGAAATATTAGGCTATCGAATATTGAAATGTTAAGTTACTGAAATATAGAAATATTTAGATATTAAAATATTGAAATATTAAGCTATTACAATATGGAAATATTAACCTATTGAAATATTAGGCTACCGAAATATTGAAATATTGATTTGCATTTGTGGAATCGATTTGCATGAGGGTAAAATTGATTTGTTGTTTATTTTTTCCAGACTGTGATATCGCTTCGCTCTGCTCTGGACTCCTCGCGAGAAGAGCTGCGTCGTCTTAAGGAGAGCGTCGGCGATTTTTCTGGTGAGAGTTACGTTGATGTGATCGAGAGGCTCGCTCTTGAGAATCACGTCCTTAGGCGAAAGATCCTAAGCAGGAACAGTGAGTTTTCTAGCGATGCTGCCACAAGCCCGCCGCCCCAGGCCCGTCGTCCTTCACCGTTCGCAGTAGTGGACAACAAACAGTGAGTTTCGCCGCATTTATAACATTCAATTAATTATTCTAACGTTTCATTCACTTGAGGCACATTTTCCCGTTATTTGCGGGCACTGAAACTTCGCTCAGATTTTTTATAAATTACTATTCCTTCACGTAATAGGTCCGCGGATCGGCCGGGCAAGATAAACGACATGTCACTGACTATTTCCTCAATTTTCTCGATAACCATTCGTTCTATGAGAAACACTGATAAGACATAAAATAAAACACGCAGCCTGTACGGATCTACAGATTTCGTCTAACATACTGTTCGATGCGGCGAATAGTTTAGGACTTAGGAGATATTCGCGAAAAGCAATTATTCTAAGGTGCATCCGACCGAACTGAAACTCTGCACAGATTTCATCAATTCTCTCTAAAACCGTTTGTTCTACGAGAAAACGTGATAGGACATAAAAGACGCGGCCTGGCCAGGTTTACAGGTTTCATCTGACATATTTTTCGACGCGGCGAATAGTTTAGGAGATGTACGCTATGACACAATAACTGATCCTTACCCTGCGCTTGGTACCAGTCTGCCGGAGGACAGGAGCGTACCTATGGACGCGTTGGGGGCCAGAGTGGCCAGCGAGGACCCGCCGGAGAAGAACGAAGGGTGCGAGGATCAGGAAGGACCGTCCTCCAATCACGGGATGGCGAAGGACAACGTGGGAGTGGTTGATCAGGTTGAGACTCGAGTGTCCGAGGTCGTTACTGGTGCGGACGAGGCTGGTTCCGCGTCGATCGATAAACAATTGGAGGATCAAGACCCGACCGTGGTACAGGTCGACCGTTTGGAAGTGCCTGACAGAGATCCGGAGGATGTCAGCTTGAAGTCTGTCTCGGACGGCGACAATTCGGTGTTCAGCGACAATCCGGATACGCAGATGACGCAGCTGCAGCAGCAACAGACTCAGCCGCTCGACCAGCCCAAGGCCAACGACCAATCGGAGAACGAGTCCGAGGAGCTCGACGACATCGAGCTGATATTCACCACGGACGACACTTGCCGCGACCTTGGTCTGCAGGAGGACCTCGTTTCCATCACGGAGACCGAGTCCTGGCAGCAGCCTGCCAACACCGGGCAACCTGTCCTCTTGAAGTACACAAAATCCGCTGAAGGAGAGTCGCTGGTCTGCAACGGAGAGAAAACTAGCTCCGTCGAGGAAGCCGTGTCCTCGCAGAGCTCCAGCATCGACCGCGAGGAGAGCGTCGATCGATTCGACGAAAGCTCCACCAATAGGTTGAACAAAATGTGGTCCCAGTGCTCGGTACTCGTGGAGACTGACATCAGCAAGTGCGGCGTCGTGGAGGAACCCGAACATCCCGCCAGACTGCACGCAGTCAGGAGGAACACTCTCGCTGCTCCTCCCACCGCTTACAGGTATGATCACGTCTTGTTAGCAGTAGACACAGAATGTCTTAAAAAGTCTTCAACTGGACGTCGTTTTCCTACTAAAACAGAGACAATGATCGTGTGTTCGCAGACCGATTATCCATCGAGAAGCTCTGGCAGGCAGTCGTCGAAAGAGCGCCGCGGCGCCGTTGAGGCCGGTGATGGACAGGATCAGCGGTGCTAGACGGGAGTCCGGTGCTCAGACGGACATCTCCGCGCTGCCGGCTCATTGGCGTTCGGAGAGTTATCTCGCGCACAAAGTGGCTCACGCGTTCACCACGTTGCCAAGCAAGTTCGCCTTGCCGACTGGCGTCCCCGGAAGACTCCGACTCTCGGACAAGACTCGCGAGGCTAGGCGAGTGATGCTCTCGGACATTAGCTTCACTAGCATGGTACCAGAGCTGTCCAGAAGTGCTGATCACCTCTGTCATGATCCACATGTACAGGTAAAAGTTCTGCACGTCAATTTAACGATTCAAAATCATAGCGTACGTTTCTGTTTCTCTTTCAGACCTGCTTCAACTCCCGTGGCTGCAATCTCCGCACGCCGGACGTGCACCGCCGCGAGTCGCTGGGTTCCCCAGCGGGGTTCTGGCCTCGCTGCAATCCCGGCACGGGCCTTCCGAGTCCCTGCGACTGTCGCCTTTCCACCGATCTCTACTCCTCGAGGTACCGCGGATCCTTGAGCTCGATCCCATCGCCGGGATTAGAGGTCGTCAGCGGTCCGTCGCGGAGACACTCTTGGCGAGCAACCGCCGCGTCCTTCGACACCTGGAGAGTCCCAATGACTACTTCCACGCCGAGACCCACTTGGTCCTCGATGCCCTCGTCGCCGACGCACGTGCATCCTCCGGCAACTTCCTCGAAGACTGCCAAAAACCTCCCCAAAAGAACGCGATCCAAGGTTACCTTCCAAGGTAGGTTCTCTGAATCTTTTCGGAAAAACGTGACTGAAATGTGTGTACTCGATCGTAGAATGTCCGATGACGCGAGGGAGCTTGCCCAACTTGCGCTCAGACCTGGTCGGCGGCGATAACAGCGGCGACTCGACCGAATCGTTGATCGACGAGGCCGAAGATTATTTAAGACGAAGCATCGACTCGATGCTGACCGTGTCCAACAGCGGCATCAGCTCCGATTACTGGAGCAAGCAAACTGCCAGGCGGAGACGCGCGAGACGATACTCCGAGCCTGACCTCATCCGCGACTGGCATCCTCCTCAGGATGTTAGACCGTACCTGCCAAAGGTGAGTTTATTCTCCATTCTCAAATCTATTCTTAACACCAACACCACTTGCCGTATTTTAACGAGTTACACTCGTCATGAAGATTTTAAACAAAGTCTAATAAATATGAATGTTACGCCTTTCTTTTTAAATGAAATCAAATTTGATTCAATATGTAATCAATATTCAAGCATTAAAATAAATGTGTAGCCGTACAAAAAATATAAATTTTCTTTTCTCTTCTACGACATTTTTCGGGACAAAGACGTTTTGATCAGTGTAACTGTACAGAAAATGATACGGCAAGGGGTTAATTAAGCACTGTTTCCAGTTTGAGAATCGCGTCGCCGATTGATTTCAGATCCCGAGGGACATCAAGCTGGATCACCTCGTGAAGGTGATATCGTCGGAAGGGAGGGTCCTGCAAGGACGAGTCAGATACGTGGGTCCCGTGCCAGGACACGAAGAGGCTCACGTCGGCGTAGAGTTACCCTACATGAACGGCACCTCCGACGGCACTTTTCACGGTCGAAGATTCTTCGATTGGTAAGTCACGTCAATTTCAAAAAGTTGCATATTCAAACTCGATAGCGTTCGAATATTAGTAGGAGTCACTGTACAGTTATTAACGTTTCGATTCTGGAGGAACACTGGGTATACATATACGTGTATCGAGTCGCCCTGGGAAATACGATGCAGATAACAGTTTGAAATGCTGTCATCGTTCCACGCAGTATTATTCGCCGTATCTTGGCGTGGCTGGCGATTCTGCGGTTATGAACTTGTCTTCCACGTGCGTCAAGTCGAAGGCTTCCGTGAATCGAGCCTCTCTGTTTCGTCACAACAATAACAAGGCCTTCTATCGAGCGAGCTGAGCAGCTCTCGTTAACACAATGCCGTTGCCGCGACTCTGCATCGCGTCTGCAGTGAAAATAATAGCAGTGGAGCATTGTACATGCACGTACATGTACATACAGCAACTCCATATTAATATATCCAGACATTTTTAATAGGACTAAATAAATTAAAGCGATTGATTTACTACAAGACGCGAGAACAAAACAATTTTAATTTTAGTTTCTCTCAAATATCTTCAAAGCTATTTACCGCGTCGAAAAACATGTTAGACGAAACCTGTAGACTTGGACAGGCCGCGTCGTTTATGTCATATTGCTTTTTTTCGTGGAACAAACGGCTTTTAAGTAAAACGAGAAAAACGTCGGACCAATTTTTCGAAAAATTTCTTTTCGTAACGTCTGGTAGGCTAGTTGCTCTAACTTCTTACAAAAGTAAAAATTGTATGGTGCAATATTTAAAAAGTTGTCGGTGTTTGCGTCTTGGCAGCGTTTCTTCCTCGGCTCAATTAAATCGGCACCACGTTCCTCGGCTTTCCCGAATCCGACCGACGTATTTAATTTCGTAATTGCCTCGCGTTTTCGAGGTAATAGGCCGCGCGGCACAGGGCTGCGTGACAAAAGCAATTTCGCCCCGCGATAAACTCTCGTCTCGAACTCGCGCGTACACCTGCATCTACTTGCACGGTGCGCCTCATCTACAGGCTGATTCAAACTAACTGTGCCACCTAAATTCCTTGGAAACTATTTGCTACATCACTTCGACATAAATCAATTTTTATTCGATCAAATAACTATACTATTGTGCTCGAAACACTAAATTTAGGTTTTTGATATTGTAAATATTAAAAAGTGAAACAGTACTAAACACTAACCACTATTATCAGGTCATTAAGTATGAAACTTGACAAATGAAACATCAAACACATTTGTCAAGTTTCATACTTAATGACCTGATACGTTTCCACCGTTCTTCATAATTCAGGTGGCACAGTTAACTGAATCAGCCTGTACATGCAGCGTGCAAGCCATTAGCTGTAATGTGGAGCTGCCTTTCGTGGAAGAATGCAAAGCTCCCTATGAACTCCGCTCGATAACACCGTGTTACTTTCGACGACCATTGTTTTACATTGTTTATAGTTTTACTCTACCGAAGCTATTGCTATCAGTTATTTATATAACAAACACTGACCTTATTTACAGGTGCTTTTATGAATGTGCAATTAAAGTGAAAAGATTTCTGCTCAAAGTTAAACAATTGGAAGTAACAACAATTTGAAGAAACGTCGGAAAAATTTCATGAACAATAATAATAATAATATATCGCTACCGCAAAAATATAAATGTGGTCGCACTAGAATTTCCACGTCAAAGCTGCATTTTTAAAAAATTTTTCTTGGGTTTTTAATTGTGTACCGAAGAATAAGAGATATACCAGCGGAAGCATCCCTCCAATTGGGAAACGACTTGCATCGACATATGAAGTTTACAGAAGTTTGTACGACCGGCAGTTGTGCTGGCCCTGTTGTTCTTCTGCATTTGGAACTTCTTGGAGGCCGCCGCCTAATCCCCGCCGGGACAGTGCCCTGCTAGTCCAGTCAATGGATGCTTATAAGGGGGGTGTAGAGGGAAGTGGAAGGAACACAATTTTTAACTTTGGGACTTTGTTTGGACTAGTTAGGAGATAAACATACTAAAAGTCCATACTCCTAGGAGGTGAGCGGGGTGCAGGGGGGTACGTAGAAGGTCCCCTTTTCCGGTCTTCTGCTTATATCTCGGAAACTATGTGGTCTAGCGATAAGACCATTACATACAAAATTAAAGCTGACAAAATGTACCACAAGACTGATTGGATTCAGTTTTTCGCTATCTCGCATAGTTTCCGAGATATCCACGCTCAAAGTTCACTAATTATGAAAAAGAAAATAGCCGGGTGAATTTCGCCCCCGGCGGGATTTTAATCAAGCTTGAACCATTCGATAGCCTACCCAAAAAGACCCCTCTCTGACAAGTTTCAGCACCGTATCTCATCTGTAAGGGTAGTTATTGAGAAAAATCGAAATGTCAGTTTTTGGCCCATTTTCCCTATTTATTGACAATTAAAAATTCTGAAAAAATCTGATACATTTCGGATACCAAACCACATATTAGGTATCATTTCCAGATTTTTCCGTTGGAAACTATGGTTGTAAAAAATTAAAAACACGAAAAAAATCGAAAAAATGCAGATTTCGTAGTAGTAAAGTAGGTCTCGTATCACTTCAGAATTAATTTAGCATTGAGATATTATCAAAAGTATTATGCTCAATTTTTTCAGATTTTTGTGAGTGGTGCAACAATGTTGAAAAAAATAAGAACCACTTTTTTCGACGTTTTCTGTTGCAGCGATCCGGACCGAGCGATTTTCGTGCCGTTCAAGAAGGTGATCCTAGCGTGGTGCACCACCTGACCCGCACCGCCTAGCACCCTGACGACTCCTCAAATTCTGTTATCCCAGTACACGATGTGAACGGCAACAGAAAACAGCGCTGAGTGTGTAATGCAACGCGATCCTCTATGATTTCCACGGGTATGTGATTATTATACGATTCCTTTGCGACCATCCGACACTGAGCTGTATGTATCATAAGTTCTTGGAAGAATCTCGTGGATATTCGTTTCGATTTATCCAACCGTACTATGTATTCGCTTAAACGTTGTTTGGACGACTGATCTGACAGATCGAACGCAACTTGTGATAAATCTTCTATACTTTAAGTTGATCGATTTTTTACGTTCACGAAGGATGCTATTGGAAATTCCGCTGCACTGCACCTTGGGGAACCCTAATTTATCCCTTTTTCTTGCGCGATCCTGTAGATTCTCGCGAGGAAATACCGAATATCCAAGTTTCGATGTTCGGAATTCATTCGTTCGAAACATTGAAACTTGCATTTTTCGAATTCTCTCGTCGGAATCTACAAGATCACATTTAAAAAAGGCAAAAATTTCTGGTTCCCCACAGTGCAGTTTCGCCCGAATTCAAAATGGATGTTAGCAATTTTCGAGCAAATGAGGGGTTGGGGAAACAACTGAAAACTGAAGAAGCTTACCCTGCTTTTTCAGCGGACGCTGGTGGGGGTCTTGTCCGAATTCAGGCAAAATAATTCGAGTCGCTGGAAGAGCATTGACTTGAATTGTTGAACGTGCTGTAGAACAATTGCTGTACATAAACCTCGCGCATATACGCACTCGTTGCATAATATATTTTGATGGTACAAGCTACGGTGCATTATACAGGTGTGCCGACTTAGCATCTCTGTAACGTTGACGTTTTGTGATAGATAGGTATATAGTCATTCACTGGCCGCCGCCAGACGACCCATGCGCCGTCTGGCGGCGGCCAGAGAATTACTACCCATCTATCACAGTTTTCTGAGGGAAGTCGACACACCTGTATAATGCACCGTGGTACAAGCCGCGCGAAAAGTCGTGACACGTTCCTTTGTGTAAAGAGAAGGAAAGGATACATTATGCATGTATGTATATTTATTGTGGAACGGTGTTAAGCATTTAAGAGGCTATAGAGCAACCTGTACAATTTCAAACTGTGTATATCTTAATCGCTGTGACGAAACATATTTAAACGCGCGTCTCTGTGTTCGTGTCTTCGTGCAAACATGTAAACGGACATGGTTGCAGCTCGAGAATACGCAATGTAATACGCGTTCTAGCTGTTAGTGTTAATCAGTGTAGGTGTCTTCGTCTTAACAGGTCCTAGAGAGGCTGGAGAGTTCGAAAGGTTAGGGGAGAACCGGAAGTTATGTTACATTTGCGAATCCAGAATTGTCGCGAGATTCCTGTGAAGTCCAGTTTAAGTTCGGTACGCACTTGGGAACACTATTTCGCGATCCTTTGCGAAGCTTCGTTCAAAACTGCGCCTTGGGAAACCGGAAATTGTTCCCTTTTTCTTGCGCAGTCTTGTAAATCCAAGTTTCAATGTTAGGAATTCACTGGTTCGAAAGTTGTCAGTGTTTCAAGTAGGTATTCAGCGGATTTTATGCATTTATGACAAAAATGGATGGATGTAATTTCTCTGTTCTCGATTTATTAAAATTGTTGAAAATAGAAAGAAATTTTTATGTGGTATCAGTGTCTTATAATCGACAAAGTAAATTTTTGATCTGCATAAAGATCCGCAGTCTGCTAATAGCTATTGATTGATTGAAGAAACTTGGATTTTCGTGCAAGAAAAAGGCGAAAATTCTGGTTCCCTAAGGTGCAGCGCAGTCCGAACTTCGTATCGGAATGCTCGAACCTATGGACGTTAGAATTCTTGTAAGAACGCAGCAAAATGTTTCGTTTCAAAATGATCCAGAGGTGTGGACTCACCCGTAGGACGGACGACCATTACTTTTTATACACCCTTACATGTATATGCGCGCGGAGGTGATGCACGCGAACGAGTGGCGTTCCTAACGCCTTTCGAAGCAGATGATAACTGGACTCCGGATTTTATGCATTTCTAACAAAAATGAGCAAGTGCAATTTGAAACAGTGAAAATATTACAATGAAAGACTTTAAGAGTGTTAATATATTATTTTCACCACATTAAAATTATTAATGAAGAATATAAATTTAGCTCCTGCATTTCGCAATTGATGCACAAACTTCTTATTTTGCATAAACCTCCGGAGTCTACAGATAACGATCGAACGTCTATTGTACTCGCTGATTAATATATATATATATAGGAACGAGAATGAAACACGGAGCGACCCGAAAATATTACTATGTGACCTGAAACGCTATCGAGAGATTTCTAATCCTAAGTTAACAATAGATATCTTGTGTGCGGTCTTAGTAACGGCGATCGCGAACAATGAATTCAAGAGATATTTTTCGTGTCAGGAGCATAAATCCAGCGGCAACCATATTTGATATTCTCGACTAAACTATATTTTAAACTGGATGTAACTATGTTGCAGCAATAAATGGTTCTAAACGATAATACGCTTTTTTACATCCTGTACGTGGAGGATCACGTAGCCTCGCTTTGTCACGCTGGTTATTATAGGTAGAGAAAGAGAAAGAGAGAGAGCACTTCACTCCCTATTACTTGCGAGTGCAGCGATAGCAATCTCGTCGAGGCGAGCATCATTCCTATCGGCACATTCGGTAATTGAAACCAGGAATCACGAATCACGGAATCTTTAAATGGGGATCGAATGTTCGGCACGCTCTTCCAATTGATTTACATCGGATTCGAGCGCGCTCTTTTCGCGTCCGCAATCAATTCCTTGAACCGTCAATGGTGCGCTGGGTAATCGGCGTACCAACTGAACGCCCCGTTCGAGCCGGTGTATCCGCCGAAATCCACGTAATCCAGAATAGGATTGTTAATGGACCTGTCCAGACGTGGACTCTCCGAGTCGTCCCGATGATTACTGGGTATCGGCGCGTAACCCTCAGATTGCCGAGCGATCCTCGTCGTGGCCGGACTCAGCTCGATCACATCAATCCCGTCCACAGGTATGGCGATGTAACGACGGCCCGCCGCAGCATCGTAGACGCCGCACAAAAGAATCAATGTTACAGTCTGAAATAGCGTGACAGCGAGATTTAACGCATCGTCGCCGGCCAAGTCGGCCATTCAAGGGAACGAGACCCTTTCGCGCGGATCTTTACGCGTCAAGAGAACACATACTGTACAAAATTTCAACCATGTATCTCGATCGGGAGGGTAGTTACGGCGTAAAATCGAAAAAAAAACAGTTTTTCGCATGTTTTCCCTAGTTAACGATGTTTAGAAATTCTGAGAAAAATCTGAAACACGTCGAGCACCCAAATACATACTTTCCAATCCGTTTCGGATTTGCCAATTGAAAATCCTGGTCGTGAAAAATTAAAAACCTCGAAAAAATTGCTAAAAATGCAAATTTTAAAACCAGTGTGATACGTCGAAAAGAGGAAAAAGACGAAATTTACCAAAGAATTCATGATCGAAGCACTCGCAGCCACCGGTAGATCGGATACTCGTCAAACTGTGGAGCGTAAGCCGTGTCTCCAACGTTTTATACGGTCTCGCTCGGCCGCAGCTTTCTCGTCGGCACTTTTTCCACTTAATAATTACTTTATCCCAGACCGATTGTCGTAGAACCGTCGCGACCGCGGCAATTGGCTACGCTCGTTCTTATTAATTTCCGTACTGTGTTTCGATCAAGAATTATTTGATTTTCTCAAGTCGAGGTCACATCCGAAGGTTATACTATAGTAGTTCGTTGAACTCGTTTTTGAACCAGCAATAACCCTACGAAGTCGATCGCACGGGGTGTCATTTGAAAAAGTCAAGGTGACCTTGATTTCCTTTCGAGAAAAAATAGTTTCCTCAATTTTGTGTGTTTCAATACGCAGCCGACTAAATACTGATTCGCTTTCGCTCGAAACATTTTTTTCTCAGACTCTCGAAAGTACCTGAAAAGTTAGATACCATTCGTCGAGAGCACGGTGTATTATAGAGGTGTTACGACTAAGCACCTCTGTAAGGTGGAAGTTTTGTGATACATAGATAGAGGTTAGTTCTCTGGTCGCCGCCAAATGGAATATTATTTAGGCACCATCACGCTTTTAGCGTGTCCTGTAGCCCATACTAAGTACATATCTTAGTATGGGCTACATGTACACGCTAAAAGCGTGATGGTGCCAAGTATTCCATCTGGCGGCGACAAGAGAATTAACCTCTATCTATCACACCTTTCCGAGAGAAGTCCGAACTCCAAACACCTCTATAGTACACCGCGGTCGAGAGTGTCGAAGGACAATTAATCTGTTCAGATACTCACTGTTCCAGCGCAGCAGCTCTCTACATCGTCCCTTCCGCCTCCTCCGTGTCTTCAGGGGCCTTGTCCTCGCTTTCTTGCGGTCGTTCGATTGGTTCCGGCTTTTACTTGTCGGCAAGAACCTCCGAAAAATCGTTCTGTTCGCGTCAAGTGAAAGGAAACGATGATTTAGGGTTCCGTTACAGGCTGACAGGGGCCAACAGTGGAGAGAGCGAATGATTTCATTCTTCCAAATAAAAATCCAGTCTCCGTCCTTGCAGGTTTCTTCGCACCGGCAAACTGACAATCTCCACTTCCGATTAGGCTTGGCGAGAACCATTAACACTAACGTTGCACTTGTTAATAAAACGTTATTAATCACTTCTGAACATAATAGAGCCTTTCGAAACGTTATTAATTACCTGTGAACGTAATAAAGCCTTCTTCGTTTTTTGCAACATCACTGTTTGTTGTTCGTTTCTCGTCAGCCTAATCACCTGGTGGCGAATGTCCATAGCTAGCGTTTACCAAACTAGTAAAAAGCTAGGCTACGAACTATCGAAGCAGTTTAGCTCTCCTCCGTTAAGCAACAAGTCGTAGAACAGCATCGATCTTTTATTTTACAAAAAAATATACATCTACGCAGGTTCTTCCTGCGTTTCTTAAACTCTGAAATACTTGCGCCTATAACTAGTGCGGTGTTTACGATAAGCCTAACACGAAACCGTTTAAAACGCAACGTCTCATTCGGTGTGGAGCTTGTTCCTGCGCGCACATGTGTCCCAGAGGTAACGATACAAGACTTATGCTTCTAACCCGAGCATGATTCAAGTTTAAGTATTCGTTAGGTATAAAAAAGATTTGTCCGTATAAAACACACTTTACCGATTTTCAATACTCTATAAAATCTATATATTTCGTGATAGAAAAATAGGAGATTCTCGGACCTGGGAAATGTTCGAACTACGTAATACCATCGTATCATAAAATCGACTCTCGCACAGTTCTGGAAACACGTGTTCCTTCCAACGATAATAAACGGAACGAAGTAGTGAAAATAATGTATAAAATAAATCTTTCTGTCTGTAACAATAAATAATAGAAACTCGTGTTCCACCAGCTTCGCAAGTTACCGTCAGATTGACTTCAAGAATCTTTACCGGTACGTTAACATTATCGAAGCACGAGGAACTAAATATCGCTGTTACCAGTACTTGCGTTACTTCGTTCGAGCCACTACCGAGCTTTGCTCAACCTCGTAAGCGAAATAACAGAAATATAAATCGAGAAAATACTCGTCGACCGGAGTCAAGCTTATAAAGAACCAAAATGAAATTCTACGCGCGCGTAGGTGTTGGGAAGACCCTAATAATAGTTCCAACAAGATTTACTTGTCAACAGTTACGTACGAGATGCGACGGTTCGTAGTAACGAATTTTAAGAGAAGCGGAGCCTGCGTTCAATTTGATTGCGACAGAAAAATAAAATCTCTACGGCACTGTTCGCACGCTTCAAGACTTTTCTGTAATATTGAGATTGGTGTTTGGGAAACGAACAATACGCGACGAAGAGATAAGGCACAATCTTGCAGACACCGGTCGAGTTGCTCTCTACTTCGACGAAGATACAGCGACTATCAGATATTTGGAGAAAGTAGATTCACCCCAGTTCTAGCTCGTTCAGGTCGTCGGAGAGGTCGCTTTCGTAGCCAGCAGGAGCGATCCGGCCCACGTTCTTCAGCTTGTAAGATGGATTGTTGGATTTACTGTACCGGTTTCCGCTGCTTCCGTTTCGCAGGTAGTCGCAACTGCCATTCTCTCGATGGGCTTCCTCCTTCTCGTTCCTCACCGGTGTCACGAGGTCGATTTCTTCGGTCAGGCCGGTGGGCTTCTGTGAAACATTAAGGACACCCACTGAAACTTCGTTTCTTTGTTCTAAAACGAATGAAAACGAGTGGACGCTCACCTTCGGTGTGGCCATAGATATTTCCTCCACTGACGTTTCGAGCTCCGTTGTCAAGTTCAATGTCTCTGACAATATCTCGACGCTCGAGTCACCCATTTCCTGTGAAATTTTCGCTGGACTCCTCGTCGGAGTCTTCTTTTCTACGGACGCTGCTGACGAAGGACGTGACGTAGGGCGACTAGATAACAACAGAGGCTCCTCTGCGTCCGCGAGACCCTCGTTTATCAGCTCCAAAGCGACGTTAATATCCTGTGGAAATTCCAAGAAACATCTTCAGTAAAACAATGAAAAGGGATTTTGTTCCTTCGCTATCTCTAAATACCTTATCGTCGCTTCTGTCGAAAAGATCGAGACAGTAGACCGTCACTTCACGCTTGGAGCCTCCGTAGCTGCGAGTGCGATCCTTGTATCCCGCAATCTTAGCTACGAGCACGTTCCACTGAGCCAGCCAAGTCAGCTCTGCGAACTTGTCGCACGCCTGAACGCTCCATTCGTCCTCCCTGCGTCGACAGAAAGTACAGCGGAACGATTATTATCAGCTTCTCCAACGAAAAAACACATTGACGCGAAGCGTTGAAGGTCACCTCGGTTTAACGTTATTTAAGCAACACTCCATCGCCTGCGTGCGCAAGCTCAGGAAGTCCATTCGGAGCTCCAGGACGTTGTCCAGCTCGATCACATCGTGGTCTCCGTAATCCATGAAGAAAACCTTGCACTCTCCGTCACCGTGCGCAACCGAGATCACGTAAGCCCTGTACCACTGTTCGTCGTAATTGAACTTCGCTGCGCACACTTGTCCCGGTTTGATCTAAAGCAGAACAATACCGATATACAATTTAGAAAGAACTGCTCGCAGGACATTTCTATCTGTTTTTAAGTGTTACGCGCATGTTAATCTTGTCCCCGACAATATTTGTCGAAGCGAAGATTGCCGACACTTACGTCTTTCAGTTTGTGTAATTCACGGTGGTCTTCGTTGTCGTAGTACGCCGTCATTTCAGAGACTAACTTGTCCAAAGCCGCGGTTCCACGACCGACAATTTGGACCCAGAACTTCGAGGGACTCTCCATTGCGGACACGTACACTTCCATCGTGCCGTCGGTGCCTGAAATCAATTTACACGATCTACAATTACGTATACATACTATGCGGATCTACCTCTCAGTGCGACAACTAACTCTTGAACAAATTAGAAGTGCTCGAATCGTACATTCAACACGCATTAAACTGCAAATACTTCTGTATTAATAGTTCTAGGAATATTGGCAGTATCACTGCAAACCTTGTAGCGACAGGGATTCGGTGGACTGCGAGGACTCGGTCGTTTGAACGGGCAGCTTCGACGTAGAGGTTTCCAATTTGGAACACGACTTCTTCCTCGCAGCCTCCTCGTCCGCATTCTCCTCCCTAAACTCTCGAACCTTCTCCTCGATCTGCGACAAAACAGCAGCGATTTCCTCAGCAGTTCCTTTTATTATAATCCTCCTCTCGGCATCTATAGCAAATCAGCAAAACGCTGTTGTTAACATTGGGTTGAAAAGAAAGTTTGTAGCATCTTCAAATTAAGAATCGAAGATAAAATTAAGGTATTTATTAACACGAGAAAAGTTACCTCGAAAATGGTAAAAAGTAATAGAACAAAATGAAAAATATGTTATTGAATAAATCTACGAATAAATATCTGAATTTTAGCTTTCAATTTTAATTTACAAACGCTACTAACTTTCGTTCTGACCCAATATCTTACAAAGATAGAACCACAAAGAGGTTTGATTTAATAATTACTTTGCACGTAAGGTGCGTGGCCACCTTCTGCGATCACTTTTACACGTGGATACGCCGGATACCTTCCTAGCACTCTGGCGCATGCCTTGTACGGTACGTACGTCTCGTACGTTTCGATAATAGGCTGATTTGCAATTATGGATTTGATTAATTCCTGAGCCAGCTGCGTGTTCTCGTAAGGTCCTCTTATGATGCACATACGCATAGGGCATTCGAGGTTGTCTTCCTTGAAATGTATCTGTGTTCCTGTCTTGTTTTGCACATCCTTTATTACAGATCCGCCTCTTCCGATCACAGCAGGCACGAATTGCCTGGGTACCTCGCACTCTATCGAAACTCTCTTTGGAACGTCTACGCGATTCCTCCTGGAAATCGACTCGTCTTCGTCCTGGTGAATCGAAGGATTAATCAAATTAAAATACAGAACTATAACGGTACAAAAGTCTGGAAACACGGAAGGCATGGAAATCTGAAATTTGGTATACAGTATGTTTTTATCCCGGAGATCCTTCGGGATTAATTACTAAAATCAAATTAATGGCGTACCTGCAGAAATAAATAATTTCAACGGGAATTATGCTAAGTATATAGTATGAAAAAATTTACCTTCTTGTATAACAAGTATATCACAGCGATGCTGACGCTTGTTAGGGAAACGCCGAGCAAAATCGGCAGAGTGAATTGTTGCGGCGACCACTTCATTTTCACGCTTCGATTTAAATAAGTGTGTCTAAAACATGGAACATGCTTTCGCGTTGTTATCAGTGGAATGTTTCATAACCTCGAATACGCGTTTTCTGTAAATCGCATGTACTGCGGCGTACGAAAAGCACGATGAAATATTTGTAGGAACTTAATTACGGTTTTCAGGAATCTTCGTTGAAATAGGTAGTTTCTTGATCCGCAAATATTGTGTTTGAGCACAAATCGGAAATTGTATTTTTAAAACTATATTCCTGCCAACCAGTGTTGGGAACTGGTACCGGAAATCTCGCGCATGCGCGGCAAATCCAGGAACGTATGTCGTTCTACAATCCTCTCTGGTTCTACAGTCCCAAGCTTGTGGGGCAAGTTGGGGCGAACTGTTATTGCCGGGAAACCGGACGACGCACGACCACACGACGCACAATTAGAATATATTTATATATTATATGTACATACACATCAAATTTTAATATAACATACGCATGTTAAACGTTCATATTTGAAAATCGAATAAAAAAGATTTTGCGAAGCTATGCGGGGCGACCAAGGTACTCGAATTTGTACTTCAGTGACGCTAGAATCATCACGCATGCGCGAGTTTTCCGGTACCAGTTCCCACAGTTCCCAGCACTGATATATATACTATGGATACGAGATGCTGTGAAACATATTGAAGTGGCTTTACATGCCAGCGCTACGAAGAGGACACCGCTGTACTATATTCCCCCGTACTCCTCTTCACCCCCGTAGTGCTCTACACTTTGCCACTCTTCAGGTGGCGTTGTTCGCAATGTAGTTGCGCGTTGGGGAGAACGACCATTTTTAACCATTTTGGTTTACAGCGTGGTTTGGAGCAGGCGTGTATTTTACTGTTTATCGTGTTTTGTCGTGCATATTTAGTGAAAATAAAAAAAAATAAAATGTTGAAACATTAAACATTAAATGTTTAATGTTTAGAAACATTTTTTAAATTACTATTCACTTTCTGCGAATTCCAATAATCATTACTCCTGTTTCTTTTATATTATATTTATATATAAATATATTTATTTCACTATTTCCATGAATATTATTTTTTGCAACCAGTTTTTTAAATTTTAACCTTCATACAAGCAGTTCGTATTATTGTGCTATATTAATACGCGTCCCTTGTAAATTCAATCTTTCAAACTTCGCGCTAGTTCCGTTAGTACAGTGGTGTCCTCTTCGCAGCGCTTGCATCTAAAGTCACTCTTCAATATGTTTCAACTGCTGTACGGCTGGCTTATGGGAATCTCGTATCCATAGTATATATATCAGTGGTTCCCAGTCAGTGTTGTTAGCTGGTACGGGAAAACTCGCGCATGCGCGGCGAATCCAGAAACGTATCTGGGCTCTACAGTCCGTAGAGCCCTGAGCTTGTGGGCCAAGTTGGGGCGAACTGTTACTGCCGGGAAACCGGATGACGCACGACCTGATATTTAAATATCGATATGATATTTATATATTACATGTATATACACATCAAATTTTAATATAACATACGCATGTTAAACGTCATGTTTGAAAATCGAGAAAAAATGATGATGCGAAGCTATGCGGGGCAACCAAGGTGCCCGATTTTGTACTTCAGTGAGGCTAGAATGATCGCGCATGCGCGAGTTTTCCCGTACCAGCTAACAACACTGTTCCCAGTTCCCAACACTGCTGCCTTGCAAACAGCGAATCCAATAACACATCATTTTCTTCATCATTCTCGAAACTTTGACTCGCCCTGCATACAATGCGCAAATTGGGCGGCGAAGACAAGCAATATCGCATCAAGCTATATACGCACCGCAACATTTCTTTCGATAATATCCTGTCAAAAGCGTTCATACTAGAACAGGCATGAGCAAAAATAGCACGCGAGCTAGGGAATTCAAGGAATACCCGTGGAATACCCCCACTTCTCCCGGCCGCGCGTCTCGCTCCCCGTGGCGGCCCTAGTGCTCGATGCAACTACGGCTGCCAAGGGGATTGATTGTGAGACCTTAGTCTAAGATTGAGACGCGCGGCCGGGAAAAGTGGGGGTATTCCTTGAGAATCACTAGCACGCGTGCTATTTCTGCCCATGCCTGGCGTATACAGTTGGGGTGAGATGGGGTACCTCGGTCATGCCGCCTAAATTCGCAAAAATGATTTTGAAAAATGAATGTACAGTATGTGTATGTCAATCAAATATTAATAATAATTTATCAAAGATTCATAGCCGCTTGTCCCGTCATCTCGTCCTCGATTGTTATGGCAATTTCCCAGTATCGTGGAAGCGCACGATATCTTATCACTGACTGCAAACTGACTGCAAACCATGCAAACATGGCGTAATTATGGGCAATTATGGGTAATACAAATAAATTATTGGTTATCACCAACATAATAAATTGTTGGTGAAGTATTGTACCCGAGTAATATAATTCTGTATACATAATTCAACATAATAAGTAAACTACGGAAATATTACGTTATAAATAGAATAATAAATAAAATTCAAAATTGTTCCATATAACATGTAAGGAAAAATTATTTCATTTTTCCAATTTAAAAATTCTATTAGTTTTCTATCTATGGTTTTCTTTTGCAATGTTACATTTTGTTACAGACGCAAAAATCTCTTGAAAATGATTCTCACCAGGATCGAAACGTCGAGGTTTCAATTTGCAAAATTGTTATAAAAATGGAATTTCTTTAATGTTTAAAATTGATCGAACCTAAGCGCCGATATCATTATTCTATTTAATAACCTTTTTACCTTTTTCCAACCTTTTTCGATCGAAAAATTGATTCAATAAATATTACGTTATGTTGGCAGCACTGTACAAGATGGAGACGCCAAAATTAGAATATGGCGGGCAATTCAAACGACAATCGTTCATGTATTTTACCGGAATTCATTTATTTATTACGATGTTAAAAGCATTTCATGTTTTTATCTCTGAACGTGTTTATCTCCAGATAATATAATCGTTAGCGAGGACGTGTGGTTCACACATGTGTAACAGTTGGAATAGGATATCGCGGTTGTTATTGCAAAAACGTAGCTTTCGATAACGTTATTTTTATCCTTCCTGTTTTTTTTATAATTCGAGTCGGCCGTGGAGCTTGTTTTTTCTGGGGACATGATAAACATATTTCGATGACTTGCAAACTAACAATAAGATAGAAGAAACGTGTACATTAGAATTAAAATTATATTTAAATTGCGACATTCGTGGTGAAAAAATGGAATGTGCAAAATTTCCGCTCGAATTTTGTTATTTTTAAAAAGCTTGATTTTGATTTGACACACTTTTTCATATATCTATTAATAACAACGGTATTGGCAGAATTTACAAAAATATTTATGGACATATACAATATACCATTTAATGGTCGACTGAATAGAATGAATTTATTAATCCTAATTGTGCAGATTCTACACGTTGAAACATTTGACATTATATTCTGAGGATTATCTAAGAAAAAGGTCGATATTTACAACCGCGTTCTCCTTTGCAAATAAGTCTGTATTCTCTCGTCAGTAATTTCCCTTTTCTTTTCGGTTCCGTTGGGTTTTCGACGCTGTGTTTACAACTTCCGAATTCCATTATCTTTTCGTTGACTCACGCGTGCGCGCACAATCTGATACCAGAGCTGATACAGCTGTTATATAACGCGGGAGTTTCACAGGTGGGTGCATGTAACAGTTGCGAATGGTTCTGCAATTGCAGCAGTGTGCGACAGATCCACGATGAAACCACGTGTATTGGTTACTAGCAGTGACGTGCCATCTGAAGGGATAGACCTGCTTCGCACAAAGTAATATAGATATAATAATATTTAGTATAAAAGAAAAGTACAAACAACACCCAGTAATTGTCAATATGTTAATAAATATTTAAGTGCGTTTTCTGTTCATTTAGATGCGATGTTACGATAATTCACGATGATACGAAGACTTCACGCGAAGACGTGTTACAAGCGCTTCCAGGCCACGATGCAGTCTTTATAGCAAAGCACTATAATGTAAACAGTGAATTTCTTAATATTGCAGGTACAGATAGAAAACCTACTATATACTAACATCAACTTTTCACGGAAATTAATTAAAATTTCTAAAGTTATCATTGGACAGCAGATCTTTATAAAAATCAAAATTTTTTACTTCAATTCCAACAAACTAGAGTAAAATGGAAATTGATTTTCTTTCTTAATTTAAATTCTTCTAATGTTTTCACAATCTTAAATTACACCTACTCGCTTCTTTCATAAATGCATAAAATCCGCTTTCCAGTAATACTTGCGAAATTCTCTCGTTTCTAAAAATTGAGTCACGATTTTAAAAACAATTGATAAAATGGAAAATCGTAAGTTTAGAAAGTAGAATTTTGCAGATTGGAATTTCTACACAACAGTATTCCGAATTCCCATCAAAATAAAATATAAAATAATAAAATAACAAATTATATATTTAAAAAGACGTTCTCAATGATCAGGCCCAACGTTGAAGGTCGTGTCCACCATGTCGGCTGGCTACGACCATTTGGACGTTCCCGAAATTAAACGAAGAGGAATCAAAGTGGGAAACACGCCTATGGTTTTGTCAGCCGCGGTCGCTGAGATTGCAGTACTATTAACTTTGAACGCGGCGAGGCGGACACACGAAGGACGTTTGAAACTCGAACGGTAATTAATAATGAATAAACGTTCAAACATGTTCCAAATATGTTCAAAACCCTATCTCAGTGATTAGAAAACATTGCAATGAGAATCAATCGATTTAGCTTCTGCTGAACACTGATATCTAAATTCTAAAAATATTTTTATTATGCAGTGAGAAAAAACAATTTAAATCTTCTCCTCTTCGTTCGTTTTCCAGTTGTTACGATTGTAAAAATAACATGCTTGTTAAAACGATTGTTAAATTAGTGGAGAAGTGGAGCACAGTCTACAGTGGTTGCTTGGCCAAGACTTGCAAGGTTCAACAGTTGGTGTCGTTGGACTGGGCAACATCGGACAGGCAATCATCAAGAGACTGAAAGGGTTTGACGTCGGTCGTTTCGTCTACACGGGCCACTCCCGCAAGAAAGCAGGTACCTATAAAATTAGAAAAGATTCTCATTAAACTATTTTAATAATTATTTCATACGTGTAGGCGACGAACTAGGAGCTCACTTCGTGTCGCTGGATGAGCTGCTCGAGCAGAGTGACTTTGTCATCGTTGCTGTACCACTGAACAACGAAACGCTGGGATTATTCAACGCCGACACTTTCGGTAAAATGAAGAAGACCGCCGTGTTCGTGAACATCGGTCGCGGCAAGGTCGTCAATACGGACGCACTGGTCACGGCGTTACGCAGTGGAACGATCTTCGCAGCTGGCCTCGACGTATCCGATCCGGAGCCGCTGCCTCCCGACCATGCGCTTCTTAAGCTCCCCAATGCTGGTCAGTATTACCATATCAAAACAACATTTGTTGCGTTTCCCTCCGAGTAAAATTATATATAACATTGTAATTACAGTTCTAAGCGTTTATTACACATTGTATCCCACTTAATCATGTATAGCAAAATATATACACGTACAAATGCGTATTGCAGTGATCATACCTCATCTGGGCAGTGCTACCAAGAAGACAAGACGTGATATGTCAATCGCTGCCGCACAGAACATTCTCAACGGACTGGAGAACAAGCCGTTGCTGTATCAATTGTAATTCGCGTTCCACAGTACAAAGATATCGATATTGCAATTTAATACTATTACTTAATTCTCAGTAATATATTTTAGCACTACTTTTTACACGTATTCTGTGGGTATGTACAGTTATAAAACTTGAATAATTGTGTTGTAGCCCTTCGCACTCGAGCAGAAACTCTGAACGTGTTTACTGAACGTGTTTAATATTTCAATAAATTGCTAAAAGTATTGTATGAGGTGTTGTATCAATTCTATATCGATAAAATTAAGAAAATCATATAAAATCGAAGTATTTCTTCGGTTCTCGAATTAGAACAGCTCCGAGCGCGAAGGGTCAAATATATATTGTACATAGAAAGTATCGAAATGCTGTGACGCATAACAGAAATCATATTAAACTTTATATAATGCCTATCCCTTCCGCCACATTTGTATCTCACCCTTCCAACCCTTTGCATTGCTCATTCCTCGGAATGCAAAGTGTCGAATAGACGATTCAAAAGTAGAATAAAAATTCGAATTTCTCTTTACGCAAGGAAACCAATGTATAGCAACATTGTTCGGCATTCATCACCCGTAATGCACAACAGGTAACCATCAAGCTTCCACCACCGCGTTCTTCAGATTGCTCAGAATCGGATCGATCTTATTCTCTAGGGACAGAATGTGACCCGTGTTGCAGTTGTGGCTGGCGATGAAACTGACGACTAGCGGCAGCTTATTCATTTGAACCACCTGCGAATGGAACCAAGTAAGATGTAGAGAATGCGATCCAAAAAGCGTACGTTTAATTTGTCGGACAAGCCAACAATTCTGCTCACAGTGTAAAGGTTTAATTAGTATAATATTAAAAATAGAAAGATGACGTTCAATGAGAAATTTTAAACTTGATTACCTGGTAACTGCTGTACATGCATATGATAGTTTTGTTCTTTCCAAGCCCCAGTTTGCTCCCTTGATCGGTGGCCATTCCAAATGTCGACAGAAAGCTCGCTCTCATAGCCATCTCCGGTGCTTGTTTATCTGCCACAGACACAACAGGCACTCCGTCTCTGTCTGTTATCAGTATACTATGAAGCCCTTCGACGCTGCTTAGAAGACCGTAGAGGAACTTCTTCAGTTCCTGTAATAATTATAATAAATGTATCACATGCTGTAACAAGGAATAGTATTTTATCTTGCAGTAAGCATATGACTTTACCTATACAAAAAAAATCGCAGATGGCTCGAGACTCGCTTAAATTATCTACACGTAACCTTAAAGTACATAGAATACGAAATAGTTGAGACGTTTGGTACATACAATTTCGCAACTTACCGCTGTCATCTCTGAATTCTAGTGGTAGGAGAGGTTAATTTAACTTACAAATGCGTAATTAATTTATCAATCTTAGACGTCGACAACGCCGTGCCAGCTTCGAAAGAGTTTTGACAGATTGTCATGTGGTCTGTCCAGTCCAGTCGTCCAGTTTGTCGTCTCTCGTCTGTCCGTCTGTCCGTCCGAACTAGTCCGAAGTCCGAAGTGGTCCGAATTCCGAAGCTCAGACTGCGCACGCACCGTATTTTAAAAAGCTTCAGAAAGGGTCATATCGTTATTTTTGTTACATTTAAATTAATTTACTGTCGAGAAAGCAAACCGGAACACTGAATATCGTGTTGTAAGTTTTTATTCATTACAGTATCGTTAAACAATATTTCTGTTCGAAAGTTCTAACGAACATAACGGAAATTATACTTTGATCTTCGAAAAATTAATAGAAATTTCATTGTCACACTGAAATGGTTGAAACTTTGGCAAATCTTCGATGAAACTTTTGACAACTTTTAGATGAAAGCACGGTATTCGCTCCGAGAATGAGCAAACCTCGGTGTTGATTATGCGATTTGGTAGTATGCAATACAGCGAAGACAGCGAGCACAAGAAAAAGAAATGCTAAGAGTAGAACTAGCCGGGATAGTTAAATTAAAATTACATTTGTAACGCAAATAACATTCGTAAGATTTTTCTAATTAAACGAGTATACAGCACAATTGGATCACATTTCTTTACTTAATAATTGTCCAAAGAAACACCGTCTGCTTCAGACTCGTTTCGATTAGAAAGCTCTAGCGAGTGCGCCAATATAAAACAAACAAAATTAAAAAGATTCGTCTCTGCTTACTGTTTCAATCGATTCGTATTTTCTTAACTCGAAAAGTCTGGAGTCCCGCTGTACTCCATAATTTACCATCGAAAAGACTAAAGCTAAACGTTCAATTGAACAATTACGATTCCTTCGTATCCACGCTGGAATGAACCGTGGGATCGTTCAGACCCTTCTCGTACACAAACATCTTGGGCGTGTCCTGGACGAAATAGAGTTTGGCATTCTGCGCCAGTGCTTCGTATTTCTTCAAATCCAGATACTCCGAGGTAAGGAGAAACTGGTTCGCCTCGGCTTGCATTTTTGTTTTGTAGAATTCCGCGTCGGAGAGACTCTTCTGCTTGGCCAGGTGTATCGCATTTTCAATTTCGACTATCCGTCGGAGAGACTCCTTCTCCATGATGTTTTGATTGAACTGGATCTTCGAAACCTGTGCCTGCTTCTCAGCCTCGATGATGGCTTTCTTCCTGTCGGTTTCCGCATCCTTCTCCACCACTTTCTGATGCTGTGTGGCTATCAACAGTTTCGTTTTTTCGCCCTCCCTGAAACGATTTGCATCGAAACATCGGAATTGTTAAATCGTGTTTGTACTCACATTAGTTCGTAATTCTTTCGAATGGTCTCTGGAATCTTAGGCTTCGTGACTCTAACGGCGTGGATACTTAGACCAGGCGCTAGATCGTTTAGATCTTTCTGCAAAGCAGTTTTCAAGTTCTCGTCTATCTGGTCGAACAAGTCTATGTACACTTCGTGCAGCGTGTGCACGGAGCAGAACTGGTTCAGTTCGTGGTGTATCTTGTTGAATATCAATGTCTGGTCGTAGTCAGCCGTAAAGTTCCTCACGATGTTGTGAACTGTACCATGAAGAAGCTGATTAATACCTTAAACGATTGCTAGCACAGAGTTTATGGAATTCTCACCGCTGTTTGCATCCAGTATGTTCACCACTTCTATTCGATCGAAGAAAATCATCACGCCGCCGCTGGTGCCACAGGGTACGTTCTTTACTTCGTCTGTTTGCAACGTGACTTGAACCGAACGGTATTTAGTTAACAACGGAATCATCATGTGAAATCCTGGATTACTGACTTGAGGCAACAGCGCACCTCCCTGTGAAACATGATCATTAGATGTGTGTAGATGTTACGGAACATTGTTGTAATTATCGTAATGATGCAGAACATACCCTGAAGTATACGCCGACATGACCTTCTTCGATGTGGTGCAACGAGCAGTTGAAAACAACTGCTAGAAAGACAAAGAAGCACAGACCGATAATGCTCTGGTCGAACATGGCAATAACGTGCTAAAATTAATCAGAATGTCTTATGTATTATGATTGTACATTGTAGAGTGTGTAAACTATGCAAAGAAGAGACAGTTCTATGTCGCAAAAGAATTGTAATTTATGTATATATATTTAGAGTACTATTTACCTGTGCTCACGAAACCAGAATAATATAATCAACCACAACTGAGCTTATAAATTGTTATCGCCGAAAACATTTTGTGACTTCATATTTTCAAAATATTCTACATATTTATATTTTCAGCAGTGACAAGAGTGTGTGGTTCAAATAACATAGCGGCTTTATAGTTCTATCAGAGAGTATATGAGAGTGCTCACGCCCGGGTTTTGGCCGTGCCCATTATAGTGCTGCCCCCTACACTAGTGTTTAGCCTGGATCAGCTCCTGTCTCCACATTCAGTCCGGACAAGAACCGGTTTCCACACTCAGTCCGGACAAGAACCGGTTTCCACACTCAGTCCGGACAAGAACCGGTTTCCACACTCAGTCCGGACAAGAACCGGTTTCCACACTCAATCCGGACAATAACCTACATCATCTTTGGCCTTGATCAGAACGAAAAGTTTATATCGTTTTATATAAAATATGTAACTAAGATATAGATCTAATATACAAATCTCTAATTAATATAAATTAAATATAACATTAACTATAATGATAGAAGAAGTATTTTCATTTTTTCCAATCTTTTAGTTGCAAACTCTAGTTGTAAAAAATAAAGAACCCGGAAGAATTCGAAGAAATACAGATTTCATATCGAGGCGTAAATGCGACCATCTTGAATATTATTAATTTAATAATGAGGTATTGTCATCAGATCTGATGACAATATATAAGCAGTGGCCGAATTCTATCGCGTTTGGACTTTTTTTAATCGGAAGAACGCCACGAATTGGCTCGTGCCACTTTCGTGAGGGCATTACGAAAAATGTACAAGTTCAGGATGAACGTGTCAGGGGTTTCATGCCGAGCTACCTGGCTGGCCGGGGGATTGCCCGGCCGTGTTTATTGCACCACTTGGCCAAGGCGCCCCAGCCAACTCGTCGCTTCGTCGCCCTAGCACCGATGATGGAGCAAATTTTTGATTTAGATACATTTTCAAAGATATATGTTCACAAATAAAGGCAGTAAGCAGTGGCCGAATTCTATCGCGTTTAGACTTTTTTTAATCGGAAGAACGCCACGAATTGGCTCGTGCCACTTTCGTGAGAGCATTACGAAAAATTAACAAGTTCAGGATGAACGTGTCAGGGGTTTCATGCCGAGCTACCTGGCTGGCCGGGGGATTGCCCGGTCGTGTTTATTGCACCACTTGGCCAAGCCGCCCTAGGCAACACGTCGCTTCGTCGCCCTAGCACCGATGATGCAGCAAAATTTTGATTCAGATACATTTTCAAAGATATATGTTCACAAATAAAGGCAGTAAGCAGTGGCCGAATTCTATCGCGTTTGGACTTTTTTTAATCGGAAGAACGCCACGAATTGGCTCGTGCCACTTTCGTGAGGGCATTACGAAAAATGTACAAGTTCAGGATGAACGTGTCAGGGGTTTCATGCCGAGCTACCTGGCTGGCCGGGGGATTGCCCGGCCGTGTTTATTGCACCACTTGGACAAGCCGCCCTAGGCAACACGTCGCTTCGTCGCCCTAGCAGCGATGATTGGCAAAAAATGGATTTAGATCAGAGTTGGGCAAAAATTTAATTAGATACAAATTTCGGATCACGGATCATAGATAGAAAATTTTGAATTAGTTACTCCAAGATAACGATAAAAAGTAACTTGTATCCGAAGTTGAATCAGATAATTTCATATCCGAAGCAGAAGGATCCGTACCTTCGGATCCTTCTGCTTCGGATATGAAATTATCTAATTCAACTTCGGATACAAGATCCTTTTGAATCCGAACCTTAAGATCACGGAACTTAGTTACTTATCTTTTAGTTGGATCTGGATTTAGATACGTTTTGACTTAAATACTGCCCAACTCTGATTTAGATACTTTCCAAGGGATTTTCACGAGTAAAACTAAAACCAGTAAGCAAAGGCCTAATTATATCGAGTTTTGTCTTTTCTTAATCGGAAGATCGAGGACGAAACGCTTCCCAGATAGCACAGGACGACTTTAAGTTGCCGTTTTCATGTCCGGTCTACATCTTTACGTCTCACGTCTCAGTAAGACGCATTTTAGGCGTCCATAAAGGCACCTCTGCTGGGACGCCGTTTTCACGTTAGAAATGAGATGCATAAAAGGCACCTGCCTTCGAACGTGAAAACGTCGTCCCAGCAGAGGTGCCTTTAAGGACGCGTAAAAGTTGCCTCTTTCGGTACGCCGTTTTCAGGTTAGAAATGAGATGCATAAAAGGCACCTGCCTTCGAACGTGAAAACGTCGTCGCAGCAGAGGTGCCTTTAAGGACGCGTAAAAGTTGCCTCTTTCGGTACGCCGTTTTCAGGTTAGAAATGAGATGCATAAAAGGCACCTGCCTTCGAACGTGAAAACGTCGTCCCAGCAGAGGTGCCTTTATGGATGTGTAAAAGTTGCCTCTTTCGCAACGCCGTTTTCACGGCAGAAACGATTGAAGTACTTACGAAAATATGTATATCTCTTAATCGTTAATATACTGATACTATACTTCATTAAAAAAAAGTAGTTTGATTTTTACCTAAAAAATATTTTAGGTAAATAATTAAATAATTAGGTTATATAATTATTAGAAGAGATAAACTTCTGTTAAAATATTTTTTATATAATAATATATATGATTTGATATGATTTGAGCGTATAAGAATAAAAAGTAATGAATCTAACAGTAAAGGTTCGCATGGCTCAGCGAGGAAACCATCATGAAGTTAAATGGTAGGCCCGAGTTCGATTCTCGCCCAGAGTATGCTGCATAAAAACTAAATTGTAATAAGGTTTTTTCGAAGAGACAAAATGGAATATTCTCTCTCAAGTAGTACATGAAAGTAGTAATATATATATAGATTCTAATTTTTTCTTAAATTTGAAGATTTTGTACGTCTTTTCAGATGTCCAAAAAGGCAACTTTTTTGCATCTTAAAGCGACATCTTAAAGATGTCGAAAAGACCTGTGAGAGACGACTTTAAGTCGCACAGTTTTGTAACAAAGACCTGTTAAAGTTGTACACAGTACGTGGAAAAGACGTGAAAACGACGTGCCACAGACGCAACGTACGACTTAAAGATGTACGTTACGTCTTGCGTCAGGCAACTTTTAGGCGTACTTTAAGATGTCTTTGTGCTATCTGGGTTGGGATACATAATTTAAAAACTTATAGGATTGTTTCAAGAACTGTGGCAGGATTTGATGGGTCTTTCCTTCTAAGGATTTGGATTCAAAATTTACGAAAGTATGGATAGGAAAAGATGAAAGGAAAATGGAACAAGGTGAAAACGGTTTATATACAGTATATATTACGCCAATGTAAATAGGTCCGCGCGGTTCAAATCGCGCGATCGAAAACGCGCGGTTTCCGCCGTGTCTGAACGGGCTCTTAGATGTCTTTGTGCTATCTTTGTTGTTTCGCGTTTCTTTTATTTTCCAGTCCATAGTTAAATTCCGACTTTCAAACTAAATATAATTTCTAAAAGTCCTAAGTAAATAGTACCTTGTACATTTTCTAGTTTGTTGGAAGTAGAGCTTAAATGTTGTTCGATCTTTTTTGTTTAAATAAAAAATTAGTTAATAAAAAATTTGTTATTCCGTACAACGTGTCTACTTCTGCAATCCTGTCTTTTATTTAACCTTATTAAATAATTATATTTGCAGTTATTGTAATACAGGATATTCCCTTCATTTCGTGAAAGAAATGAATCTTAGTTACATATTTTATATAAAACAATATAAACTGTTCGTTCTGATGTAGGTTCTTGTCTGGACTGAGTGTGGAAACAGATTCTTGTCCGGACTGAGTATGGAAACCGGTTCTTGTCCGGACTGAGTATGGAAACCGGTTCTTGTCCGGACTAAGTATGGAAACCGGTTCTTGTCCGGACTAAAAGATGATGGCAGCCAAAAAGTGGCACGGCCAAAACCCGGGCGTGAGCACTCTCATATACTCTCTGGTTCTATATACATATGTGTATATATATGCGTAAGTTACCTATAATACTAATTGATTTTTACTTTGAACCGATAACTTATGAAAAAGATAATTATTATTAAACTGTGGATTATGCATTTTCCAATTTTTGTAGAGAAATTTGAAGAAATTGGAATGAAATAAAATCCACAGCCTTTGTGGATCTAAAACAAATAAAAATTGTTAAAAATTTTTCAAAGATCGAAAGCAAAATTGCTCCATCACCTTGGGGAGCCAGAAATTTTTCCCTTTTTCTTGTGTAATCCTGTAGATTTAGGCGGGACAATGACGAAAATCCAAGTTTTAATGTTAGGAATTTACCGGTTCGAAAGTTATGTGTTTAAAATTGATTTTCAGAGTTTTTGACAGGGTTAAAAATGGTGGACAGCACATCGTTATGTCGGCGGCATGTATGTACACGTATAGCTTACATTTTATACATGTTTTATACGTGTCATTTATTAACGTACTTTTACAATTTACAAAATATTCGCGTAATGATGCATTGAAACATGCTTATTGTTTAGGGAACATATTCATTTGTACGTGTTTGACTTGTGTCTCAATAATTTTCTGTTATCGTGCGTGCACTTGTCCTCGACCAAGGTAATCGTTTTAACGTCGGCTATGTTCTGATTCAATGCTTTCAATTCCTGTAACGCTCGTTTCGCTAATTTACCCTCTGGAGTATCCACTGGTTCTAACAGAAGCATCCTGAGCGACATTTTCAAGAGACTCCCAGCTTCCTCGAGACGAGAAGACAATTCTGCCAGAGGAATTTCGCGCGCAGCGTACGCTCGATTCGCTAACAGCATCAGTGGTAAATGCATCTCGTACAACATTATAGCTGAAAGTGTTTCATTTGAACGTGTCGATAGCCTTGCAAGAAACTAAGAATGAATCTAAAGAAAATATATAGAAGTTACCTTTCAGTCGAGATATTCCTGGCTCAACTATCTCCAACACATCGTGAATCTCTTTGCACGTATCTAGCATTCTTTGCATGCATTTCTTCGGCGGATTAGGAGTCGCCATTTCTTTTCTGTACGCTGCTAATAATTTCTGTTTCAAGGACATCATCACGAAGTGGTTCGGGTGGAACGATCGAGCCAGTTTAGTTGTCAGCTTCTCCAAACTCTGCAAAGTTTAGGGTGGTTCTTATTTTCTTCAATAAAATCGTTTTTCTCGAACAACGATTATTATCGGCATTTAATTAATTACTTTGACGTCACTGTCATCCGTGTCCTCCATTAACGTTCTGGTAATATTTAACGTTGCTCGTACAAGACGACCTCCGATGCTTCTGACACATCTGTTGCACTGCCACCTGGCACTTTTCTCGTACGGATTTGTCGTCAACGGATTTTCAATTCCCATGTAACCACGTCTACATCGTGGACATACAATACTGCTCATGTACGATCCCATTTCGTAGGGATCTTCGCATAACGAGCATTCGCACTCGAAGTACTTTCCACCTCGCAAATGTTCTCTTCTGCCCGACGTTCCCTGAAATTAAAATATCGAACATTTTAGGCAAAATATATTTTTACTTTTTTTCAAAAGCGACTGGACGGTCGACAAACCAAAAATGACGACGTATAATTGAAAAATACAGTTTCGCCCCGCTGTATCGGCAAGCTCGCGTACACGGTCAGCTGGAATTTATCATCCACGGTGAGATGAGTGTTTCCTCTGCAATCGTGCGCCATCAGGGAGGCCGCCGTATATAAACCTCGCAAAAAAAGCCCGTCCACACCCCCCGGAGATCGTAGCTCGAATACGTTTACGTCCAAAATTCCGCATAGTTGTTGCAGAAGCTCTGACGTAGACGCGTCGTGATCGGGGATCAAGTTTAGCGCCTTAATCACCTACATTTAAAATCTAAAATCTAACATACTTTTCGACGCGGTGAATAGTTTCGGGGATATTCGAGAGAAATGATTATTATCAGCATTTAATTCATTACTTTGACGTCACTGTCATCCGGAATAAATTGTTGTTTAATTGCAAAGCAGTTTACGCACGTTTATGACGTTCACTTCCCTGTCCTTCCACACAGACGTGTTCCTCCTCTTCTGCATATGGGCCTCCATAGATTCTACCTGTCCCCACGCTACCGGATCTCTTTGTTTTAAAAGCCATAATCTTAGAGGCAACAACACACCAATGATGTCGTCCACATTCTCAGACGACAAGTCCTGGTTGTTTCTGAATATTTCGCATTCGTCTGGAGTGTGATACTTCGATTCTTCCTGAAACGATTATCTTTATATATTTTTTAACAGCGGATAAATTGTAGAATTTATTTATCAATTACCTGGCAGATGGAGCCGCATAAAGGTGCAATGTTGCATTTCGAGCAAAAGTATTGCGACATTTTTTTCATTTTTGGTAGAAAACGTAAACAGGCGAAGCATACGTAATCCTTGCTGCAAATCATCGGTCCCACGGCAACCGGTTTTTCTCGAAGTATTACTTCGCTGGCGGCTAAGTCTTTTGCTGCTTGTAAATACCTAAGTGTAATACAATTTTTTATTTTTGAAACTTGATTTTCTCCGTTACAGTACGTCGTAGATATACATTCCGACGTATCGTTGAATTCGTCTTTCCATGCTCTATAACTATATGCAAACGAAATACAAGGTCATCGAAAAGAAACTTGGAAATTTCGAAAATTGGATTTCGAAAACAATTATTTCGTTAGCATTACATCTACTTCGTCGAACTATACAGCTTTCCTGATTCGCGTTGCTATATATAGTATAAGAACCGTGCATAATATTGTGTTTATACCTGCCGAGTTTCTCCGAATGAGCAACATTATACTTTGAAGCAGTGGAAGGACTATTTTTCGATCTTTCTATCAGCGCCATGCTGCACATAATTTCTTCTTAAATGTACACCAATCTTCATGCAAGCGTCTTGCACATTTCCGATGGTTCGTGACTGACAAAAATACGGGAAGATGAAGTCTGGGCCGTCTCTGTCTTTGGAACTATCTTGATACGCCGCTGTATTATTAGAAGGCAGTATGGCGCGCGAATGCCAGGCACTCGTGACAAAACTATGCGCGGATATGAAACTAGAAAATGCAGGAATTGCGGATGATTAGGCTACAGACTTCCACGTATTTCGCAAGTTCAAACAAAAAAGAAAACACATTTTTCGCTAACGTTTATCAATTAATGTTTGTCAATTTTCAGATTTCAGAAAAAATTTGTATATAGAACATAAAAGACGTAGCCTGTCCGAATCTACAGGATTCTTATTTTACAATGATTATTGAAACAATAGAAACGATTGGTGAACCAGAATATTTTGCCTTTTTCTTGTATAATCCTGTAGATTTCGACGAGAGATTTCATCGTTTAGAAGCCTTCATTATTAATACTAAGACGCGCTATACTGTAAGAAATGAATTATTTATATTATTTTTATTTATATTTTTCTGGTACTAAACACTGTATGAATTCCTTTCATTTCTATATTAATACATATATGTATATACGTAGCTTGCGTTACATCATACATGAATCTCAGTTTATTATATCGACAGTAAATATGTATATTTATAAATTACTGATCGACTCTTCGAGCTGAGCCAGCGAGTCCTTTGCGACGAGACCTATCTGCCCCTCGGGGGTGTCCTCCGCCTCCAAGCATAAAATGGACGCAGCTTCTTTCAAAATGCCGGCGGCATCGATCATTTTCGATTTCAGGCCACTTTCATTCAGCAGGCCCGCGTTCCATTGTGTTTTAGCGACGAAAAGCAGAGGTGCGTGGAGCTCGTACAACGTCATTCCTTCAGCAAAGTATACAACAGTAATTTTAAAATTAGGGGAGGCAGATACTTTTTGTAAATGAAATCGTAAAAATGATCGTACGTCCATTGTAAATGTTTTATGGTAAGGAGAAAGCTGATACCGGAAATAATGAAACAATAGTAGACACCGTTACCTCTTATGCGAGAATAGCCTGGCTCGATAACGTTCAGCACTTGTAGCAGCAGATGACACATGTCAATTTTGTGTTCCAACACTACATCCGGTAGATCGTCCAAGAGATATTCATCAACGCGGCCGTACATCTGCGTCAACGAATGCCTGAAAACAAACGCTAATATATTAATATAGAAATATACGCGTATATTGGAGAATACACGAACGCCGTGTTCACCTCAAAATGGTGTTGAAGGCATGATGAGGGTGCAGAACAGAGCGATACTTCTTCATAACCGTTTCTCTTTCTTGAATAGCATCGGCTCCAGCAGCTCCGCTAATTGCCTCCACCGCATCAACTTCTGCTTGGATGATTTGCAATACTTTCCGGACAGCTGCTCCGCTGGTCGTGAACTCGCAGTGCGTGCACTTCCACGTGCTGTCGGGGTCTACAGAATTGTTCGTACACAGATATTAATTTCTCTTGTTCGGTATTACTGAAAAGCGTAAAATTACCTAAGGAGTCTAACGACATTACAATTCCCTTGTCACACTTGTTACATTTCAAGGAGGACACGTGCGTTCCAAGCTCCGAAGGGTCTGCACACCTCGGACAAGCACAGGCAAAGTATTTTCCTGCGAGAAGCTGCTCTCTCCGCAACATAGTCGGTAGCAGCGAGTGCGTATAGCTTCCATACAGTTCACCACCCAGCGGAACCTTAACTGTGGTTCGCAGTCGTACTCTGTAAAATACAATGTAAGGAGAGATTGATTTTCAGCGAGTGTTCTCTTGTTGTTACAATTGTAATATGGACATTCTTTGAAACATTGAAACGAATCCAGGCAAACAAGAGTGATCATCGGTTTACCTGAAATCCGTCGGTGAAATGCTGTGGCACGTATTCGAGACGCAAGAATGATTCATCATCGCAAGAATAGGATAGAGAGCTCTCGCGCAGTATCCATTCGCTGATCGAAGTTCGAATGCATTTATTTCCAGAATGCCGCAAGCTGTTTGAATTTGCTCTTCCGAGAATCTGCAGCAAATAATATTTATAATACGTGACAATGGAACATCTTGATAATTATTCACCAATCACTGAACACAAAAAAAGATTGATTTCGTTGGACAGTGGTAATCGAATAGAAGGGATCTTGAAGTATATTGAAATATAAAGGTTTACCGTTCGAGCTTCAGCTGGTTTCTCAAATAAGCTACCACATTGACCTGGTCCAACTTCCAATGTTCTTTTTCACTCCTTTTTCTATTGTGAGCCTCCATCTGCTTGACTTCATTATTCCATCTTTCGTGACTTTTCTCGGATTCCAATAGTAGCCTTAACGGTGTTATACATTCTAATTGAGGCACGCCGTTTTCATTGGTCTCCTCTAAAGCCGCTGCTACATTGAATTTCTCGTTCGCCCGTGCAAATATCTAAAAATTATATTTGGATGTATCGAAAAATGTATATACGTACATTTTCCTAACTTTGCAACCTTACAATTGTACAATTTTACACAACTTTACAACTTTAGAATTTGACAACTTTACAACTTTACAAGTTCAGAATTTTAGAAATTTAGAAATTTACAATTTTAAAATTTTAGAAGTTTATAATTTTACAACTTTGCAACTTTACAATTGTACAATAGGGTTTTGCAAATCAACTTCGCCCTTTTGCAAGTTGAATTCAACCTTATGCAAATCAATCTCAACCTTTTACAGGCTTTGCAAATCAATTTAAAGGTGAATTTGAAGTGCATAACCTGTAAAAAGTGAAAATTGGTTTGCAGAAGGTTGAAATTGATTTGACAATGATTTCTACCTGACATTCGTAATCTTTGTGTTGCAGTTGATTCTCGCATTCTGTGGAACAAACGGGCCACCCGCATTTCGAACAAAGTGGTTTGTCATTTAGTGTTGGCGGCCAAGCCGTGTAACACGAGAGGCACAAGGGATAAGTGGATGACTTCGGTCCGATTACAAACGGCGTTTCTATCAGGATTTCCTCGCCTGCCTCCAAGTCCTTGTTGGCTACCATATATCTAAAAATCAAATTGTTTAAGAAAAAAATCCACTTAGAAATAATTACGATCGATTTTGTCATTCATTTTTGAGTAATCCATAAATCGTTATAAACTGTAGGAAAATTTCAATTCAAGTTAAAAATTGTAAGGTCTAGTTAAAGCATAATCTATGACGAAACTGATCAAACGAATTTATTTCTTAATTATTTAAAATAAGGGGAAAATTAATATTTAGAAAATTATATAAAATTTGTAAAATACAAATCGGTTTTATTTACCTTCCAACTTGATCGTTTTGGAGTATTTTGAATGTTGCGGTGCTTTTACCATCTAATTTCGATGCCTCCTACAAAAATATATTATTACGTACTATTTATCACTGTGTGAATGTATTTTTAAAAAATTTCTTTATAATTTCTTTTCAACAATTAAAATTTTTAGAAAGTTTCACAGTTGAAGTAAGATTTGAATTCTTCGCACGATGAGATTATTGAATACAATATTCAGCACAACGAATATGCGTTTCCAAGTATGAAACATACCGAGTTTTGTTGCGACATGATCAACAATAATTAAGCACTGGCAATCGATTCCCTTAATTCGTTTTTATTACGTGATTATCGCGTTCAAATCGAATGTTACAATGCACGAATGCGGATGCGTTTTAATCCGACAAAAACCGAATCTATATTTATACAAGCGTGTTATTAAAAATATACCATCCACGGACACTGCCAAGAGCATGATCCAGATGGTTCTACCAACATCTTTCACGATCCGACTCCGCGTATAGTAAACTTACTAACTTACTTATAAGTAAGTTTGTAAGTGAGTTCGTAAGTTTGTAAGTCCGTAAATAAGATTTATATAAGTAATAAGTTGATAAGTTCGTAAGTTTGTAAGTTTGTAAGTATATGTATATACTTACTTACTTGCAAACTTACTTATAAACTCAAATCAATTTCACCCTTCAATACTCAATACGCTTCAATAAATACATATATGTATAAGTACTTTCATTTTTCAAATTTATCTAACCCTAACGTTTTCACCTCAAATATCTTTGTTGTATTGAAAGATACATTAAATGTCTTGAGGACAAAGTTAAATGGTAGAATGGGGCTCACATAATACAAAAAAAATTTTTGTTTTTATGTAATTTTTTTAGAGATATCAAGGTCTTTTTCATTTTTTTAATCGAACCACCCTTTTTTAAACACCTACAATGATAGTCCCTTTCATTGCGAATTCAGTGACTATAATTACTCAAGGACATTCAAGGCCACGGACATTTCTTCAGAGCCTGTTTACAGGCATGTATCGACGTAGACAGCCATCATTTCGAACATTTAAGAATATTTTAGTTTTATACATTTTTTCTGCCCGTGACCTTGAATGACCTTGAGTAATTATAGTCACTGAATTCGTAATGAAAGGAACTATCATTGTAGATGTTTACAAAGGGTGGTTTCATTAAAAAAATGAAGGAGACCTTGATATCTCTAAAAAAAATTACACAAAAACAAAAATTTTTTTGGTATCGTGTGAGCCCCATTCTACCATTCAACTTTGTCCTCAAGACATTTAATGTATCTTTGAAAACAACAAACATATTTGAGGTGAAAACGTTAAGTGACTCAGCCTGTATACATATACATAATTTATATCTATATATGTATATATGTTATTTTATTAAGTATACATATAAAATATATATATATATACATATATATATTATATTATGATAGTATAAATTAGTAATAAGGTTCAATATAGTCTCGCAAAATACATTTAAATATGAACAACCGCTTGCAGTAATAATTATATGTATTTCGTAAAATGAAGCTAAACGTTTGAAGCTAATAAAGATCAAGGAAAATATATATGTAATATGAAAAATCGTACGATCTACCTACTTCCCCCGCAGAATCTATCGGAAAATGTACAAAGCAAGTAAGTGAAAAACATTTCCGTAACCATAACAACAATCATTCTCATCCCCTGTTGAAAGTTCAATAAACGCCTTCAGGTAAATCGGAAGCGTGCGAAACCGCCATCTAAATGCAGGGGGCACTGGGACACTCCTCAAGATTACGCAACATCCGGAAAGTGGATCAACAGATAAACTAAATAATTCCTTTAACAGTCTCTAATAATCCCAGAATATTCTCATTGATTTACCCCATAATTGAATTATACTATCGTTATCGATAATTTCCTTGTAAAAATAATTGCTAACTTTTTAGAATTGATCGCACGACGCACGCGCGAGGGCGACAGCGCGCAGGTCGCAGTCTTTCCTGCTCGATTGGTGCACCATCTCCAACCGTCTCGCGAACGCATTCTCTGGCGAAGTCACGCAGTTTTCTGCATTCGTGTATTATAACAGAAAACAGTAAGTACCTGGAAATTTCTCTGTCCCTACGGACTACGTTCTCCCAATGTAAACCTCTGTTTGTGTACCGAAATACGATTGAAATTTTTGTGAATTGAATTTCCACGAAGCCGGCATTAGCGATAAGCAACGTCTGCCATCCAACAGAACGATAAACCGTCCTTTCCTGTGATCTCGGCTCTCGAACGCGCTCGAGCGTTTCATTTTTGTTTCGCGATTCCGAGATCGACGAGTTTTCTTCAATGAAAACCGCCTCGCGAGTAACACTTTGAAATTGAAAGAATTCTTGGGAATTGAAAGCTGCTGATTTGCTCCTTATGTAATACCTAGGAGGGTCAATACCACTCCATTTTTGCTCTATATTACGCTGGCAAAATTATTGATGCATTATTGCCCGACCCGTATCTCATTTTTCTAATGAACAATCCAGTGTTAACACCTTCGTTATCGTAATCATTCTTTCCAGTCAATTTTAAGCAAATTATATGACGTTACGTTCTGTCTTATTTGTGTATTAATTACTGTTAATTGTTGTCCTGTATGGAGAAAAATAAATTCCCTGAAATATCGTTATATTGTCAGTTTGAAGGCTCGTATTCTACACTATATGATTTCTTATAATTATTTTACGTGCAAATTAAATCGATCCGATTCTAGAGTAATTGAAATGTTTATTTATAACATTGTTTACAAGCTGGGAACAGATATATATATATATATATATATATATATATATATATATATTTATTATATTATACAATATCTGTGTTCTTGTCGATTATTTTTAGAATTCTTCAGAGCTATTTTTATGTGGAATGTATATGCGTATGTATTGTTTTTAACGTGTTTTATATTATTTTTGCAGATCATGGCTCCTCCGACATACAGCGACTTAGGCAAAAGCGCCAGAGACGTGTTCGGCCAAGGATACCATTTTGGTTTGATTAAAATTGATGTCAAAACGAAGACTAGCTCTGGAGTAGAATTCTCTAGCGGAGGTGTATCCAATCAGGATACTGGAAAAGTATTTGGTACCTTGGAAACCAAGTATAAGATCAGTGATTATGGGCTAACGTTTAGCGAGAAGTGGAATACCGATAATACACTTGCTACCAATGTTGTTCTCGCTGATAAATTGCTGAAGGGTCTCACTCTTGGTTATAGCTGTACTTTCTCGCCACAGACTGGGTAAAATTTGTCGATTTTCTCATCTTGTCAGAACTAACAAACTATGAAGTTACTTATAAACTTAAGAATTTAGGCCTGGCTTAGATACTTCTTATAATTATTGGGTTGGCAAGAAAGTAATTTCGGTATTCTAAGGTGAAATAAAAAGCCGAATTTCTTTATTCAGGTGATGAACTTTAGTCAATGAAATATTTTCCAAAGGGGAAATATCTTATTCATTAAGGTTCATCATTGCTTAAATAAAAAGATTGGGCTCTATTTCACCTTAAAACACCGAAAAAATACTTTCTTGCCAACCCACTAGATTTATAAAATGGTAACGTTAAGTATAAGTGCATATACAGGTACTTGATCCATTTTCTATAGCGCATTTCTTCAGATAAAAATAATACTCTGAATGCAACGTTTTCTGAAAATTTCTATAAACCGTAAAATGCATAAAATTCGTAGTCTACCAACAACCTGACTGAAACACACACTGATTCTGATAATTAGACTGCGGATCTTTATGAAATTCAAAATTGTTGGAGAATTTGAAAAAATTGAAAATGCCAATATATGATTTCTATTAAAATCATTAAGGGAAGAAATACCATTCAGTTTGGTTTCTATCTCTCGCAATAGATGTAGACAATTCTTATTTTGCATAAAGATCTGTAATCTACCGATAATAATTCGCAGAACAAGAATATAATTATAATGTTATTCTAGGACGAAAACTGGAAAGTTAAACACATCTTACAAACACGAAAATATTTCTGCGAATGCAGATTTCGATCTCAGCCTTTCGGCTGGTCCTTTGATCAATGCGACAGCAGTTGTAGGATATCAAGGTAATTCTTTACCAACGAAACTATAATAACTTTGATATCGAAAAATATTAAATATTTTTATTGTCTAGATATTTAATATTTTCCATATGCACGCTGTCATGCGCTTCCTTATTCCACACGAGATTCCCCCCTTTTTATTCCCAATATCCAAGATGTACCAGAAAGAAAGTAATGTAAGATTATAGCACCAGAGATGAAAAGATGTACGAATTAAATGTTGAACGATAAGCTATCTTTACTTTGCTTATTCTATTACAGGATGGCTTGCTGGTTATCAGGCCTGCTTCGATACGCAAAGGAATAAGCTTACCAAGAACAATTTCGCACTTGGTTTCACTGCCTCCGATTTCACTCTTCACACAGCGGTGTATGTAACTGTAAAGGTTCTAGATAAACGTATGGAAAAGCGTTACGCACCAAGTTATCATAATCTATTTATTTTGCTAGGGATAATGGCCGCGAGTTCAGCGGTTCCATTTATCACAAGGTGAAGCCAGACTTGCAGGGAGCGATCAATCTCGCTTGGAACTCTAGCAATAACGTCACACAGTTTGGAATCGGCACCAAGTACGATCTGGACAAGGACGCTAGCGTCAGAGCCAAAATAAACTCGCATCTCCAAGTGGGCTTGGGGTACCAACAGAAATTACGCGACGGTCAGTTACGCAGAGTACAAACTTACTTATTTACTTACTACTTACGTACTTTCCAACAATTTACGTACGTATAGCGTTGCTATATCTCGCTGGAATTATTGTGGAAACATTCTCTTCCAGGCGTGACACTGACGCTGTCCACAAACATCGATGGAAAGAACTTCGGTTCCGGAGGACACAAGATCGGCTTCGCATTAGATCTCCAAGCCTAAACGCGAAGCACCGATACGAAAGGACTTTGACCCACAGAAAACTCTTTCGTGACTTCGCGTCAGAAAGACCAGCATCACTCTACATGCTTCGAATAAAGTATCGCCTATAATTTGTAGATAGGTTTGTCCCAGAAATAGATGCCACCGGGATACCATGCATCTTGGAAACGTTAGTTGAACGATTATTAGTTTCAAGTATACACGAAGTACAGAGTACTACTATCAGTATCTTACGAGCAACACGATTCACAACGTTCAGTGAAGCAGAAGTGTTTTATTTTCTTCTCTCTTTCTCTCTCTCTCCGTCTCTCTCTCTCGGAAATTCTTTCACACCGAATTCGAACGGTGCAGCCTTCCAGTTCCTGTCGACGATGTTATCACTTTACTAAACGATAGTAAACTCCATATAGTTGATCCCAGAAAGAAGGCGCAACGCGTATGCTCTTGTAAACCGCACGATTAGCATTAAGATTTGGTTTGTTGTAAAAATTCTCGCACCCAGTGCTGTATAAAATAAATAACTACGTACGAGGGGATTAAATATCGACATCGAGCGTGCTCGTTTCTCATTTTCAAAACGAAACAATGCTGCCGGTAAAGTCTGTGTCTCGCTGCGAACACAATATTCCAGTCATTCTGTGTCTCGTGAATCGTGTGTACATCGATAGAAACACAATATAAACGCTTTCAGTTGCAAACAAATTCCACGGTCCTGTTCCGCGGAACGATCGCAGCGAACAAGGTTTGTACTCTGAGGTTTTGTTCGCTTACGTGTTGAGCAATGTCTGGACGAAGCTTTCACCGAAATAAAGAGAAATTGATTTCGATGCGGAGTGCCAACACTTTATTTACAGCAGAACGTTATTACATCATTTTCTTCGCTAGAATGTTCTTTATATTTAGGGTCACCGTTTAGAGCAATCGGCTCTTTTCATTTTGACGAACAACGGAGAGCAAAAATTAGAATATTCTTTATGTACGCTTTTAATATGGTTTTGACGAACAACACGCACGATGCTTGTCAGCTTACGTATCCAAGTGTTTTGATGCGTAGAAAATTGAACACGTTAAGTGCGAGATCGTTTATAATGTACAAGCTTCGTTACAGCGTTACGATGATCCTTATTGCCTTGGAAGTGAACGTCCGATACGTGTGTGTTTATTTAACGAATTAAAATTAAAAGGATTTTACATTAATGTACCATCTGGTCCTCCATTGCTTTCGAGATCCATTCCGGCTCGGTCTGAGCGATCTTCTCGATTATTTGGTTGACTTGGTAGCAGAGGGATTGTATCTGTTTGTCCCACGTCGGCAAAGTTTCGCGTGCTGCGAGAAATCGAAATTTTTATAATAATTCTTTCTTCAAAATTGCGTTCACTGGTTCAAACTTACTCTCGAAGTGCACGATGGAGTCGATCTGATCTATGTACCCGTTCATTCGTCCCTCGGTTATCATTTGGCTGGCGATTTTCTCTGCCTTCGTCGGTGGAATCTCCAGCAAAGCGCCTAACTCTTCGAACGTGATATTATTATACAATTTACTAGCAGATAATAAGTTATGTTCTATAACAGCACGGTCGAGTATCGTCGACCCTAATCCGTCGATCGTGCATGCTTTTTGGTGAGGTTGCAGCAGGGCTTCGAATTCTTGCAGCTCCGATCGTCGAATGATGCGATCCAAGTACATCTTCTCGAGGATCGAGTAAGCAGGAAGTTGTTGGCAGCGTTCATCCTTAAATAAGGTAGCCAACATGCGGCTCCTTTGTTGTCCTAACGTTCAAATCGTGTTATCTCACTGTGTAATCAAAATCTACGCTACGGTGAATCGATCAAATTACCTGCGGAGGCTAGCACTGTACAGATCAACGCGTTTCTGAGCGCGGTCATTCGCTCGTCTTCGTGTATGATAGTTCTGTACGATAGTTCATTGTATCTCTGAGCCGCTTCGATGAACTTCCTTCGGTAGTCCAACACTCTGGCATAGCACACTTTGTAGTAGATCTGTAGCCGCTCGTTCTTCGATTCAGCCTGAACAAACCAGGAAATAAAGTTGTTAAAGACAACTAGTATTCGATTAAAACCTTTAATTAGCTATCGCATACTTGTAGAAGAGACGCTCTGTTTATGAACGCTTCAGCTTGAACTGGGTCATCATCTTCCAGGTAGAGTCGCGCGATCTTAAGGTAGGTTTCCAGCTTGTAGTCCACTGTATACTGCCTGCAGATAATAGTCGCAATTAGATACAAGGGAATGCTTAGTAAATCCATATTGTTGTTGCTCACTTTTGCCCTGTCTCCAATGGTATCCCAACTAGAACATTCGCAGCTTCCCTCCAGTTCTGGTTGCGCTCGTAGATATCCGCCAAGTGCTGCCTTATGCTAGCCACTTGCTCCTCGAAAGAGATGACGCGCGGTTGAATCTCAACAAGCAAAATACTGGATTATAGGCTGCACTACCGGTACATTCATTTATTTGTAACGGACTTGCTTCTGCGTTTTACTTTCTTAATCGACTATCTTTTAACTACAGTTCTATATTCATCTATACTATAATGTACTATAACACAGAGAAGAGAAAATATATCTTACTTTGTCCAACGTGTAGTGTGAAACAGCCTTGGATATCTCATCGGGCAGAAACGACAACCGAGCACTGACGTCCGTTAGGATTTGCCTCGAGATGACCAGGCTGACATACTCGTTGACGACTGTGGAACGAAACCAGATGCATTGTTACAATCTATTGGGTTGGAAAGAAAGTTCTTAGCGTTTTCAAATTAAGAATCGAAAATAAAATTAAGATATTTATTCATATGTTTATTCAATAACACGAGAAGTTACCTCGAAAATGGCAATCAGTAATAGAACAGAATGGAAAATATGTTATTGTATAAATCTATGAATAAATATCTGATTTACTTTCGTTCCAACCCAATATATATATATACATTTACGAAGAAAGTTTTCGCGCGTTAATATTTAATATTGTTGTACGTGTTTGGAAAATGTGGTCATGTACATTTGTTTAGAAGAAGAATAACATACTTGCTTCGATAAATATCTTTAAAGCATCAACCAGTTCTTCGCCGGACGATAATATTATTGAGTCCAAGATCGCTCGATACCTGCAAGTGTCATTGTTTAGATTAAATGTTTAGAAGGATGTGTGGTTGATTTGATTTTCTAGACTTACTTTTCCGCTTGATCTTTATGAGAGCCACCGGAATACGCTAAATTCGTGAGTTGTTGACGTACAGCAGCTGCCGTCGCCACCATCTTTTCTACATGAATAACAATGAATAAGTCGAGACGTCGAGACTAGTGTTGTTAGCTGGTACGGGAAAACTCGCGCATGCGCGACCATTCTAGCCTCACCGAAGTACAAAATCGGGCACCTTGGTTGCCCCGCATAGCTTCGCATCATCATTTTTTCTCGATTTTCAAACATGACGTTTAACATGCGTATGTTATATTAAAATTTGATGTGTATATACATGTAATATATAAATATCATATCATATCGTTTAAATATCAGGTCGTGCGACATCCGGTTTCCCGGCAGTAACAGTTCGCCCCAACTTGGCCCACAAGCTCAGGGCTCTACGGACTGTAGAGCCCAGATACGTTTCTGGATTCGCCGCGCATGCGCGAGTTTTCCCGTACCAGCTAACAACACTGGTCGAGACTGCCTTACGCACGGTGCATTATACAGGTGTGCCGACTTAGCATCTCTGTAACGTTGACGTTTTGTTATAGATGGGTAGTAATTCCCCAGCCGCCGCCAGGCGGCGCAAGGACATGGGTCCCGTACGTGTGCGAATGAGATTGTGTGTATTCGGACGCGCTGCTGACGTAATTGTCATACACACAATCACACTCATTCGCACACGTACGGAACCTATGACCATGCGCCGTCTGGCGGCGGCCAGAGAATTACTACCCGCCAGACGGCGCATGGTCATAGGTTCCGTACGTGTGCGAATGAGTGTGATTGTGTGTATGACAATTACGTCAGCAGCGCGTCCGAATACACACAATCTCATTCGCACACGTACGGGACCCATGTCCTTGCGCCGCCTGGCGGCGGCCGGGGAATTACTACCCATCTTTTTCAATTTCTGAGGGAAGTCGGCACACCTGTATAATACACCGTGGCCTTACGTTGCTTACGTTTGCGTACGCTGCGGTCACGAACTATGCAAATCAAGACTGAATGCGTACGAAACTTTTGTGCCAACTTATATATATATATCAGGCATGGGCACAGCCACAGCCTACTCTAGTACTAGCCGTGCTGAAGGTAAAAACGGCAACACTGCGAGAGTCCGATTGATATATATATACCAATATACCTAACCCAACCCACTGAATCAGACTCTCAATCTCCCCTACCGGCCTCTCAGTTTCCCGCGTAGTTTTCAAATTTTCTCATCAATGTGTAGTACATATCGTGTACTAATTATTATGTAGTATAGCTAATTTTCGAAAATAAAAAAGTGCAATAATGGAGATAAGTACTATTTATTAACTGTTTAGGTCATTATTTTTTTGTGTAGCACATTTACTTAATAGAATCTATTGTTTTTTCAATACATTTCAATTTAGTATTAATAACATTTTAATAATATCACATCTAAATTTTTACAAAATCATATGTATTATATACATACAGAGTTTTTAGAAAATTTGTTTTACATAGTTCTTTTCACAAGTTTTATAATATATTTATTAGTTAATAATGCCACGGCGTTGTTGTGTCCCCACTTGTAAGGGAAATTATGATAGTACGCTGAAAGAAAATAATTATATTTCTGTATTTAAATTCCTCAAGGATGAGCAATTGTGGAAAAATGGATGGCTATTCACCGTAAAAATTGGACACCAACAAAATATTCTGCAGTTTGTAGTCTGCATTTTGCAGAAACTGATATCCAAAGGTAACAGAATATTCCATCTCCTAACGATGTACTGGAGAATGTTTTGTTCAGATATCCAAGACTTATGATAGAGCGCAGGGAAAGAATAATTGAAGAGCATGAAAATTTAGTTATAGAGTTTATTGGTTCTGATTTAATTAACGGTTTCTTAAAATTAATGAATAATTATAAAGAAAAGCTTGTAATTTCGCCCCATTGGGGTATTAAAATAACAAATTCAAAAATTTATTTTTGCATGCTTGTATGTAGCGATACTTTTGATTTCTTGGTACTTAAAACACAGATTGTGATTAGTAATGTCACGAAATTACAAGTTTTTCAAGAAAGTAATGAATTAATATTTCATGAATTCCGATGATGATAATACTGATCTTCATAATCTTTCTGTTGATGTAAGCAGTTTTTAAAAAATTCTTGACACTGATTATTTATCCACTTGTATTGTTGATGATTCCATTAAGATTTATATATCCAGTTATGGGTTCCATTCTGTTGCAAAAAAATTAAATTTTAATATATATAAATTATTAATTATGGAGGATAAAGGTACAATTGTAAATAATTAATATTTTGATCATTTACAAAGGGGTGGTCTTTCCACTTCTACAGATGATGTAACAATTGTATTACTCACATGTGTGCAATAATCGAAGCCATAATAAATGTTCCTAATTTGGAATCAGATTTTCTGAAATCTGAAAATCATAAACACATTTTATGTAAATTAACATATTAGTCAGATATACATCATTTAGCATTTTTAGATAGATGCATTTGTGGTAAAGATTATCCCAGTATTTTGTGTAAATTATTATAAATTTTTTCTAATATTTTACTACATAAATGATTATGTTATAACTATAAACAATAGTCAATTAGAAATTAATGCACATATCATTTCCAAAAATTTACAACAATTATAATATTATCCTTTATAAGACAATATTATAATATATTACCTGCACAACTTCTCTCTTCAGTAACTGATTACCCAACCTCTTTGACGCATACATGCAGTCACTTAACCTCTTCGACTTCGTCACAATAATTTCGTCTATTTCGGGCTTCTATTGACTTATATATCCCTTCATTCATTTTCAAATGTTGCATGTTAGTCCAAAGATGATTTCCCATTGCTTAATGCTTGTATTTTCTTAAAACCACTGGAAATATTTCAAATATTATGTATCACAACACCAAACTGTTCCGAGAGTCCACAAAATGTATACCGCATTTATAAATACTAGTATGCTTTAATATCACTTCTACTTACCATAGTTATAATAATTACACATTGCTTAAACATAATCAACAATGAACTGTGTATTTTAACATAATTTTCTATGAAAAAAGCGTTAATTATAATCTCAAACACAAGACTCCCATTATTGAAAATCGGACTCTCGAACTGTAAACACGACAGTGTTGTCAAGTTGTACAGCACGGCTTGTACTAGAGTAGGCTGACATGCCAGCGGGACGGGACGATGATTCCAAGGAGTAAGGACGAAAGTTTCGAGTGTAGAGTTATTTACTGTGATATTAGAATAATAGGAAGTAGCAGCAGGATAATAATATCTCAAACGAAGAAGTCTTTACAAGGTAATCAAACCTAATAAATAGGTTGTGGAAAAAAGTCGAGGGATATAGGGAAAAATAATACAGTAAAGGATATAACCTCTATATCTGCTTCGGAAAAAGTCGGTAAACCGTCCCGCCAGGTGGCGGGACGGGAAGTATATCTAGACCATGATTGGAGGAGAAGAGGCAGGAACGATGGATCCACAAGAAGGTCCATCCAATCTAACACTTAAAGATCAACAGGAGCCAATGGAATTACAGATCATGAAGGAGGAACAGGGACCAAGCAATCAAAATATAAACCAGAAATGTGCAATATTGAAAGTGGAAACAGTACAAAATAATACAAGCATAAGTAGAAAAATTGACAAACTCAAAGAGGTTTTAAAGACAAAAGAAAACCATAATAATCCTGCTAATGAAACCCCAACACAAGGCAATAATAGTTTTAATAATGGAGATAAAAACATAGCTAGTAATTTTTGTAACAAAACCAAAGATAAGGTAGATTTATATGAAACTGATACGATCAGTGGCAATTATATAGTTTCTATTGCATTAAAAAATCACGTCGTAACTAGATCAAAAAAATTTAACTTAACCATTAGAGTAGGCTGTGCCACGGGTATTCCTTGAATTCCCTAGCTCGCGTGCTATTTTTGCCCATGCCTGATATATATATATATATATATATAAAAATATATATAAAAATATATATATATAAATATATATATATATAAAATATATATATATATATATATATAGATGAAATTCATTGAATCATATTTGTTATACATATATATATATAGATTGTTATACATATATATAATTTATAATATTTATATCGCATTTATTTCTAAAAAGAGTACTATATAAATGACATCTGATTGGGTCATTTTACTGGCACTTTCGGTTCCAGCAGAATGATTGGCTGGACCGTGTGACGTCACAGCCTAGCAATTGGCTGCAAACGATGAGGGACACGGACTAATCAGAGCGTGGTTAGGGTGAACGGATCGCAGCTTGCCCAATGCCAGTGCTACGTTTAACGAGATCTGTAGCCTGATTGGTCCGTGTTTTTGGTTTTGGAGAACGTTTCCAAAATGGAAAAAGTTGCTTGAAATGATTCGAAGAATCGCCCCTTTCAAGGAAGTACACACATGTTGTACATCAGTTGTAAATACATTCATTTTGCACAATCAAATGATAACGATTTTTTAAAATTTTACATACTAAAATACCCCATTTTAGCCCAACTTTCCCCGTTTCGCGCATGCGCGTGAAAAGCGCACAATATCTGATTGTATCCAATCCACGGTGTATTATAGAGGTGTTCTGGCTACTCTCGGGAAAGTGAAAAAGATAGCGCTGGGTTCTCTCTGGTCGCCGCCAGATGGATCCGTGTTTTAAGGTATCATTGTATGATGCAGCAATGGAGTGCAATGGAGGCAACGTGATACACTGATACAATGATACCTTAAAACACGGATCCATCTGGCGGCGACCAGAGAGAACCCAGCGCTATCTTTTTCAAAACTTCAGCCTTACAGAGGGCTTAGTCGGAACACCTCTATAATACACCGTGGTATGGAGGTTGTATCAGATCAGGTTGTATGTTTATCACGTGTAAGAAAGTAAGGTTTAGTGAGGTTATTTCGTGCGTAACAAACCGATGAATCGATTTTCCAAAGTATTCGCAATAATCTCATGACCCGCTCAGTGTTCAATAAACAGTAAGTTTCTTTCTGTTACCATTTTTGAAACAAAAGAACGGACAAACAGTACATTTTAAAGAATATTAACATACGACACTAAATACTTACTCACAAGTACTTACATATTTATGTACAAGCTTTATTAACGTACATATTAAACAGTAATTGTTTATCAATAACGTATTCTCTTAATAAACAGCACTGAATTGTATTATTATTTCTAGAATATGACTCGATATGCAAGAGCGAAGGGATCCAAAGCGTCGAACGAGAAAACTCCGAACGAAGCCACGCCGTGGCACATACTGAAACCACAACTGACTGGAAACTTGTCTATGCAAGGTCATACAGAGAAGCCTAAATCAGCAAAAGAGCTATTGCAAGATAAAGACATACTCTACTGCGATGTGTGGAATGTGAACAACGATTGGGCAGTATTTGAAGAGAGTATACCAACGGAAACTAAAAAAAAGAAGGAAACATTTGTTACTTCTAACGAAGTCGATTCCCAAAAGAAATCGTTGAAGAAAAGAAGAAACACTGATGAGACTGGTACTTCTGCGACCAATTCGAAAAGACCCAAGAAAGATAGAAACTATGTGGAAAGAGATGAAGCGACTACCAAACATGCTAAACTAAATACAAAGAAGAAACAGAACGAGTCTATGGAAACATCCAAAAAGGATAAAAACTTAGGGCCTAAGCTGGATAATAACTTGGGCACTCTCGGCCAAGATCGTACAGAGAAGGATGAAGCAATTCCCAAACACGCTAAACTAAATAAGAACAAGAAACGGAGTAAACAAAACGATCGCCAGTTTTCAGAAGCATCGATGAACAGCAGCAATGTTTCGCAAACTGTTATAACTGAAGAAAATGTATCGAAAAAGGGTACAGTATCTAAACACAATGTTAGACAATGGAAGAAGTGTAACGTGGACTCTGAAAGCAGTAACAACAATATAATCGGAAGGAATAAAAACACTAGATCGAACAATCCCAGTTTTCGTGGGCCCAGGTTCGACAAACAGAGACTTGAAAGTAACAAGAAGCCTGGAAAGGTTCGAGACGACAAAGAGCACAAGCGCAGGAAACCAGACGTCGACTCAACGAAGCTAACGATCAATGGAATGGAGATAGAAGTGGTAAAGTTCGACGGCTTCCCAATTAAGAAGGAAGACGCAGACAGACTGCGTGAAGTGAAACAGAAAATGATCATGAAAGGTATCCCAAAAACTGAGATAGACGCAGCGATGAAACTGGAAAGGAGGAGAGCAGAGAAAGCATTGGCAAAGATCAGGAGATGCGTGTGTTTCCACTGTCGCAAGGCGGGACACAATTTATCAGACTGTCCTGAGCTGGGATCGGAGCAGGCAGGCACTGGTATCTGTTTCAAGTGCGGATCAACGGAGCACACACACTTCGAATGTAAAGTGGCCAAGCCAATGGAGTTCAGATATGCAATGTGTTTCATCTGTCGGGAGCAGGGACACATCGCTAAACAATGTCCCGACAATCCGAAAGGTATCTACCCGCAGGGAGGAAGCTGCAAGTTGTGCGGTGACGTAACACATTTAAAAAAGGACTGTCCGGATTTGGTTAAAGAGAAGGAGGAGAGTACGATTACAGTAAATACGATCACAGGCGGCGATGTAGAGTCTTTAGAAGTAAGTAAACGCTCGGTTCAGGTAGCAGAGAACAAAAGACCGAAGAGAGTAGTAAAATTTTGAACCTGCAAACATACGATTTATTGATTTATTGTACTTGAAAAACCTGATATTGAACAAAAGGATATGTACATTTCAGTTAAAAATATCTTTTCATCTGTTATCCGTAGAACGAGAGAAATCGCGAAGTTCTCGTTTAAGGATGTTCTGGAGGTATATAAAAACGCAACTAAATTTTTGAAAATTTGACACGATATAATTCTTACTACATTAATGCAATTACCAAAGTTTGGGTTCGATTCACTACACCGTTTAAGAGTTATAGCAACTTAAAGTTTGCACATTTTAACACGTCTTATGGAGAATTCATAAAATTCCACTTCAAACCCTATTTAAACCTTGAAAAAACGCAACTAGAACCTCCAGTTTTTTTATATATAGTAAAAGTTATGTAATGAATTATGTTTAAATTTTATTAGGATTCACTAAACAGTTACAGAGCAAAAAATTATAAACTGTTACAAAACTTCAAATTTATCGTGTTGTCATCTCACTAGCATGGAAACGCGACAACACTGTAGACCACTGCATATAGCTACTATATCATCTATAATGCAGACGATGATTGCGCGCGACGTTTGAATACTTGTCGGTCTTTTACATGCACACAAAATTTACTCTTTTGAAGTAAAATAAAAAAATTATATTAATTTCAATATTAATATATTATGGATAGTATGTGTTACATGGATAATAATATAAACAAGGGGTTCAATTTGGATAGTAAAAAAGTTTATTCATTAAAGTACTACAAAAATTAAAAAAAAAATATAATATACTATACTATAACTATAATATAATATTAACTATATTAGTATAAATACAAAAATAAATATATGAAAACTAATTTTCGAAAAAATCAATAATACGTTTTATCGTCAATGGACGTAACTTAATTTTCTTTTCCCAGAGTTCATTTTTAATAAATTTAGACATTTCATGTCTGTTTGATGTGAATTGTTCTTGTAAAATGTTTAAATTGATTCCAGCAGTCGCTAGCTTCCTCCGAATTGCAGACCCAAGAATCCTTTGCAGTGGTGATAACGTTGATATATTTTTCACGATATCTTCTTCGTCTTTCCAATTCTGCATTTTTGCATCAAATGTCTTTGCATTGTTCACTAGCATTGTACCTGTGACATTCGCATTAAACAAAATTGCACTTAACATTTTGCAATCATAAATTGCATTATGTGCACCCGCATTATTTATATTATAATATGTGCAAAGTCCACCAATGCTACATGCTCCTTTACCCTTTCTGTTTGTTACTTTTCTTATAATCTTCAACGTATCCACAAAACCAGATACGATTTCCGAAAATTCTTCAACTAAGGAGCACCTTGATATGGCTCTAAATAGTTTTGGCCCATCGAATGCCAAATTATGTGCTGCTAAATAGCACTTTTTATTAAAAGATTTTAGCCACTCCAGAAATGACACAATTGCTAATCTTATGCTTGTTGAATTGACTCTATTTCCATGAAGCATTAAAATTCCTTGGCAATTCACGAGAACATTAGCTGCTGTTGCTGCTGCAGAAATTTGTTTTGTTGGATTTATATATGTTTCAAAAGTCTTTTCTCCATATGTCGCAGCAATCTGCAAAATATCACAATCCCGTTCAAGTCCGGACGTCTCCAAATCAAAAAGAATAATGGGTGTTCCATTATCATGGAACTCGAAATCTTGATGATTATTTTCGGCCGTCCCGATAAAAAGGGAGCAATTATTTTCGTACGTTATGCCTTCAGTACGTTCTGTATGATAACGTAATGCACGTTTCTTTGCTCTTAATTCATTACGTTTTCTTTTATATTGGGGGGTCTTTATTAGTGCTCGCCTTTTAATTAGTTTTTCTTGGGTTTTATTGATTTGATGTACATATATGGTGTTTTCCGGGTGACATATTCATTTCTTTGCATATTTCTGCCGTGTACTGCTCTCCCAAATTTTTCTGCCCAATAGTACATGGGTACCGGTAATCTGATGAGGCAGTGGTACTGTAACACCGTCATTTCGGATGTTTCGCCATCATCATTGCATTCAAACTTTCATTAGGGTTGCTGGTCGCACCACTTGAAAATTTTTCACAATTTTCAGCCAGCTTGTCAAGTATATGTTTCAAATCTCCAAATAATGATTCATCCTGAAATCCACCAGGTACAACTCTGTGCTCATAATTTTCAGAATCTTGGATGTATCCGCACCATTCACCACAATGTGCGTGATTGTTGCAGCAATGGTGGGGAATACTACGAATGGCCTCGGCCATTCTTTTACTATTGCCGCGATTTTGCGTCACGGCATACATGAAACATCGATGGAGATAGTTTATCCGATCTTTTGTCAACTCCTTGTGGCTCTTCTCTATTTTGTATAACTGTTTTTTTACACCTCCTGACCAGGGTGAGCCACGCGTACCGCGTGGAGCAAGCTAACGGGTGTTCCATAAAGACCGTACGCTTATGTAAGTTGATTTGTTTAGGAAAGGTAGGCTATACTGCTATAATGAAATAAATTAAGTCGTGTATTGTTAAATAAATACAAAAGAAACACAAGCTGAGGTTTTAAAACTGTATAGCCTTGCTAATTACACTCACTATTATCGCTTTCGCTAGTTGCTTAGCTATAATTGCTAGATATAATATTCATAGCCTCGCTGGGAATACTGGAACTAGGGCTTCCCACGGATTCAGCCATGATCAACCTATTTATAAAATGATATTTTAGACGATACACACAATAAGCATAATATATGTAAGTCCACAATTAAAAAAAATAGCTTATAATTAAACTGCGGATACTTATACATTGATGAGGAATTTAAATGTACAAAAAGCTGTAGAATCTCCATAACATGTAAAAATATCGAAAATATTTAAACTAAACTAGTCATCATAGTTAATAAATGTTAAATGCTTTCGGCGCAAATTTCGATTCCCACTATGCGATTCTCATAGTTCTTCGCGCTGATTCCGAATCTGTCCTTACTTTTTCTCCTAGAAGTACAGTTTTTGAGAAAATTGAGTTTAAAAAAAAGACATATTTTTCAACTTTGAACAAATACTGTGATGTTATTATAAAAGATATTGAATTCTTCTTTATAGCAAAAAATTCTGTAGATTTTCCCGAATACAGTGATATCTAATATTAATACATTATGATTGTTTAAACATATGTAAACAATGATTAAAGACGGAGAGATACCACTTTTGCACCAATTTCTGTGGATATTTTTGAATTTATCTAAAAAAATAAAGGTCCAGCGGAAAATCGAACTACATACTCTGTATCACTGTATTCGGGAAAGTCTACAGAATCTTTTGCTCTAAAGAACAATTCAATATCTTTTATAATAACATCACAATATTTGTTCAAAGTTGAAAAATATGTCTTTTTTAAAACTCAATTTTCTTAAAAACTGTACGTCTAGGAGAAAAATTCAAGACAGATGTGGAATCAACGCGAAAAACTCTAAGAATCGTATAGTGGGATCAAAATACTTTTTGGCTGTTGGACAGTGTAATTAGCAAAATTACTTCAATAATTAATAATAAACGATCGAATCGTTGCGCCCAAAACATTTAACATTTATTAACAGCAAATACGATCGACAGAAGAAATATATTAGTCATTATAGTATTTGAAGTATTCGAGAAATTTCTATTTCAGCTCCTTTCCTTTCTTTCAGTTCCCAAAAATATGAATTTGCGTTAACATCTGCAGTCTACTTATAATCATTTGAACTATATGATTTAATATTCAATGTATACATTACCTGCTGTCTCAATACTTTTAAAACAAAATGTGTAGTATAAAATACTGCAAACGGCACTCTAAAACTGCGATCCTTGCTACACTGCACAGTTGCACACCAAACGTCTGTAAACTGAATTCGTAAGCTCGCTTCACCCAAGCCAAGCTGTCCGTGGCGTCGCGTAGCAGAAAAGATCACCCGTTAGGTTCCCTACCTGCTTCCACAGGTGGAAGAGTGGGACAAGCCAGGCGCATCTGGGCGAGGGGCACAGCGGTAAGGGGACTGGTTCCCCGAGGAAATGGTCACCCTGCTCCTGACATATGATTTACATCTGATTGTTTAATTATTGGATGGTTGCTTGCTGCTTTACACGCTGCAACCGTGGAACTGTCATCGTCCCCAATAAAAACGCCAACTTGCAAATTGGCAGACTTTAAGATGTCGCTTTCAACAATAAGTTTTTTTCCAATATATGGTTCCATCGCCTTTGCAGAACCGTAAAAATTTTTGCGGCAATTATGCCCGAAAGGATTATCTTCATTATCGCATTTTCTACATTTGCGATTACATGTTCCATAATCCAAAACTAAACCACTAAAATAGCCTAGGATTGCTCCAAATCCGTTCAAACTATCGTAATTACGTCCTGAACCTCGGGTAGACCACCCCATGTCATATGACACTAACACTCGAACAATGTCGTTGAATGACGTAATATTTTCTGACGATGTAGATGCTACTTGAGGAACATCATCATGACATGAACTTGTCGATGGCAAAAGAAAATTTTTATCAATTACTTCCGGCCTAAGAAAAAGAAGTAGAAAAATAAATTAAACGAAATTTAAAAATAAAAACAGATTCATTTTGAATACGTATTTATTAAAAAATTATACCATATTAAATAATAATATATTACAAATAAATGAAAATAAATTGAAATAATTAAAATGTATACAACATTTTTGCATGATTTGTGTACAATTCGATTGTATATACAAATTTGATTTCATTATCATATACAAATGTATGCATTCTTATTGTTATTACATTTTTGACACAATATGCGTAAAATTAGATTGTACGTTTTTAGTGCATAAAATGCTACTTTTCGATACAGCCATTGCCACTCTCGCTACGTTTGCCCACAAACTTCCCTTGTGCTAGAAATGCCAGCTTTCTGCACATGTATTGATTACTGTATCAAGAAGTAGAATTTTGGGCACTAAAACAGTGCATATATTCAAATTTTAATACTTTTGTATAAAAACCTTAATTACAGTATTTTTCCAATATCTTCTATTTGCTCCAACGTCAATTTCCTTTCCAGCAGTGCGGCATCAAGACAGCTATTTTTTGCAACTTTCTCTGCTGCTTCTCCAATGTGTGCTTCGTACGTTTTATATGTTTTGAAATCAAAGCATGGAATATTCAAACATGCAAATAATTTTGAAAGTTGTGTCCATCCCAATTCACAATGTAAAACACCTAAACCAAATACAGATACATATATGTATATATTTATAATAACAATTTATATTCTATACAGTATGTGTGTGTACACATTATTATGTATAAATAATTACCTAAGACTGCTTTATAATTTGTGGTAAAACGAATACTCCTTTTATCGCTAGCAGATTCATCATATTTGCTGGTATATATTTGGTTCATAATCAAACACTTATGGCATCGTATTGAGAGTTGCGACCCCAGACCTCGACGTATCTCATTTTCAATATATTGTAAAGATAATGCTTCTTTACAAGATATACACCATAACTGTTCACAAAGTAGTTTTAGATCTATTTACTATGCGTCTTTTCTCATCACAAGGTTCACTGCTTTCTTTATTCTCCGTAATATTTGAGGTTATCTTTGGTTTATGTACTACTTTTTAAACCATTTCGCTATCGAGAAAGCCGCCACAAATAAACTTTCTTTGATACTATTTTACCTTTCCAACGGTAAGTTTTCGCTTTTAAAGTATCAGACATTGCAATTGATTTATACTTGTTGAAATAAATTAAGACGCTCAAAATCACGACAGTTTTCAAAGGCACACAATACCAGTGTTCCGATCAAAGAGGATTAGATAGAGGTGAAGGTCCCATAAGAGCCCTATGTTAAAAGCTGTGGCTCGTTTTGCAGCGCTCCTAACGAGTCAAATACCGAACTATTCATCTATCCCCTTGCTCCGCACCCCGAAAACAGTCCCATCCTCTATACCTCATTTTACGGTTCGCTCTACATTAAACTCCAAGACTACATTTTTTTCTGACTATACAATTTAAAAAATTTTGAAACCTTAATTCATATACATACAGGTTATATAGTTAGGAAGGAAGAATATAAAATAGAATTGAAAAGTACATTTACATTTATTTTCAAAAGAAATATACGTATACATCAGTGTCATCAGTATACATATATATATACATACATATTTACAGCACTTATACATATTGACTCGACTTACATATGTGGCTCTTTGGGTATATTAAACAAACTACGAACGTTCTGCTCCACTTTTTGCTTCCAAATGCAGCAATGTATAGGCATTTTTGTCTAATTTCGAAAACACAAAACCAAAAATACTTGGAAATATAGGAAGCAATGAACCACTCACAACGATTTGATTACAAATGGCGTACATATTTCAGTCGGCGTGTACAAGAAAAATATAAGAAGGGAAATAAGCTGAATAGAACTGCAACGTATAGTTCGGTATTTGACATAATAGATGGCGCTGTAAAAGTGGCCACAGCACCTTCCCCTCTATCTAATCCTCTTTGGTTCCGATTGTGGACGAATTTCTCGCGCATGCGCAATACAGTAATTTTTCGATCGGAGTCCCAACACCCGTGTGTTGAACGGATTTGGGTAGCGTAGAGAGGCTATTTTTTTATGACTCCGTCGACCGCGCCGAGACTTCAAACGACGAGCCGAACATAGAGAAGGACAGAATGAAATAGGATCGTGTGGCCGAAGCGTGTCGCTGTCGCCGGCACAGTTTAAAGGCCCGTGCGTCATCACAATGAAACACCAAAATCTTAGCTTCTTTATTTTCTATGATATCATTATGGAACTTTCACCAACATATTCGTGGCATTTTTCTAATGCAAAATGATACCAAATACGATACAATTGGGCCAATATTTAGTAGTTTAATCGACGATGAAAGTTTCGAACGCAACGAAGAACAGCGACAACGCGGGCCTTTGAACTGTGCCGGCGACGGCTACTGTTCGCGTCTCTTTCTCTTCAATACGCTCTTCTTCGTTGCATTCGAAACTTTCATCGTCGATTAAACCACTAAATATTGGCCCAATTATATCGTTCTTGGTACCAGTTTAATCAGCGAAACGCCAGGAATAAGCTAGTTAAAGTCCCATAAACCGATCATTAAAATTAAGAAGTTTGAGACTTCGATTCAGTCGAGTCAATGTGTGGTGTTCACACCGATATACCCGAGCCGAGATCAAACATCGCCGCCCTACGGCGCGGCGCAGCGTTGGCCGGCAGTGGAGTGAGTAGGCACTGGACTACGGTTAGATAGGCGACCCAGGACTCCGATTGAAAAATTACTGTACTACCAACTCTCAAAAACAAAAATACAGCTGAGTACAGTGCAGGGTAGTGTCACTCTAATAGGAGAACTGTTAGCAAAAGTTTAGTACCGTAACACAAAATAAAGATGTCACTATTTGCAAGAGTAATTCTCAAAGTGTCCGCCAGATGGAATTGATGACAACATTTTGGTGCATGTTGTAAACAAAAATATACGATTTCAATGAAATAGGTTGGAAAGTTTTGTTATTCCGGTTGAATTTAATTCTGGAGTCCTGGAGGCAACAAACTCGTTGAATGCCGTTTCAGCATCTCTCTGGGATTTAAAGCATTTCACACGCAAGAAGTTGTCGAGGTGCTTAAAAAAGTGATAATCGGTGGGCGAGAGATCTGGTGAGTATGGTGGATGAGGTATTTAGAGTTTTCTAGCCTAATTTGTTCAACTTTTGAAGGGTCGGTCGGGCGACGTGTGGCTGGGCGTTGTCGTGGAGAAGGATAGGACCAATTCTGCTGACCAGTGCTGGGCACACACCTTGAAGTTTTTCATGCATCTCGTCGATTTGGTGGCGGTACTTTTCAGCTTTAATGGATGCACCAGGATTCAGGAAGCTATGGTAAATCAAACTGACCACAGACCACCAAATTATCACCATGACCTCCTTTTGGTGCAACTTTGGCTTTGGTAAGTGTTTTGAGCCGATCGTTGATTGCGCAAAGGAAGGGCAGATGACCCTCACGTTCTACGATATGTGATGTGTTATGCGATATGCGATGTGTGTTGTATGATCTCGATGTATGTTCTGCAATATGCGATGTATGTTATGCGATATGCGATGTATATTATACGATGTTGATGTGTGTTATGAGCAGAGTAGGGCAATAATCAACTAATATTTAAGAATAACTAATGGTCATCAAAACTTTCTGACGAATTAGTGATAAAAAATTAATAATATTAATGTATGTTAATCGCATAATAGTGACTGATGACTAAAGATGACTGATCATCAACTACTAATTCACTAATAAGCTATAGCTACCGATTACTTAGAGCTGTGACTAACTGTCACTAACTAATCAAAAAGTTTTGACTAATGACTATTTTGCTATAACTGACATTCAAAAAAACTATTAGTAATTTTTAAATATTAGATGATTATTGCCCTACTCTGGTTATGAGATATATGATGTGCGTTATACGATGTAGATGTATGTTCTGCGATATTTGATGTGTGTTATGAGATATACGAGGTGTGTTGTACGATCCCGATGTGTGTTACGAGATATACGATGTGTGTGATGAGATATACGATGTCTCTTATACGATCTCGATGTGTGTTATGCGATATGCGATGTGTATTGTACGATCTCGATGTGTGTTATGAGATATACGATGTGTGTGGATGTGTATTATACGATCTCGATGTGTGTTACAATATTATATGAAAATCTGAAATTTCCAAACGTTTGCTGAACTTCATTCTCGAAACTTTAATGTTAAATAAATCGTACCGTTGCTGTTTCAGAATGAAAAATAAATTTTAAGGGGTGTTGAAAAAATTGCAAGAACACTAGATCCTTTTTATACCGTCGTCACTGCTTAATTTACCGCTTTAATATTCTCGATCGTGTGTAATCGCTTTTCTTAAATCAAGGATTCGAAGCAATTCGAAAATGAAATGTTTGCGATGTTCAATAGCAAATTTGTAAAGTACCACAGAAGATTAATGGATGTAAAATTGCTTTTGTGAAATATTAACACTTCGAGAATGAACGACAAAGGTACAAACACACAGTACTTACATTCAACCATGCCATTTTCAATATGTTCCTTTACACAATTATGCCAACTGTTACTCAATACAAAAGCATTGGATAAGCTTGCGAAGTAGACTGCGGAAGCTTATGCAATTTGCAGTTGTTCCGAGATGACCTCTTAAATGCTAGTAGCCTCGGTAGCATTTCTTGAACATTCTCAGAAGCCATAAAGCCGTAATTACAGCCGGTCAAATGCACTGCGCACCAACATTGTTACCATTATCTTTGGTATACAACAATTCCAATACCTTCGCAACATCCCTGCCGAACGATTAAATCAAGAAGTACCAACAACCAGTGCGTCCGAGTTTCTTGCTTCCGAATACATTCGGACGAACCGTAAACTCTTGGAAATGTACCTGCTAGGTAGCTTGGGCTTTGTGAGCCGATTCGATGATTTCCTTCAGACACCGACCGAACTCTTCGATTATCAATCTTTGAGACGTATCATCGTCGAACATGTTACGCTCCGCTTCGTCGGCCTGAGCCATTAGACACTGGCACGTTATCTCGACTACTTTGTCAGTCAGGAAGTTGAAGGGTTGTCTGCGAAGAAGAATGTATCAAATACACGTATATAAAATGAATAACTTGCTATTATAATTGAAGAAGCATACCTTGCGCCCGTGTTAGATATAGCTTGCGGTCTGAAGGCCATTTCGGACAGCTGTAGCTTCGCCTTGTTCAATGTCAGCTGCGTTGTCCTAACTTCTGCCGCTTCTGCAAGATCCTTCAGAGATTTCTTCTCTAAGTTCGGTTCCTCCATGTTGTGACAGTCTATACACTTACAATTACCGGAACACGGAATTTTGGCCTGAAATAGTCGTTTAAAAAATTCATAAAAATGTCCTGCGTCTACAAATAAACGATACACACCTCGTAGCATTCGCAATAATTTTTTAAACATCCGCTACGCTTGCAATTACAGCCCTTATTATGTCTACGGATGTCGTCGCCGGTCTCGCGACCTTTCCCGATCTTTGGACGAAATGCGTTCGGGTTGCGTTCCAAACAGGACTTGATGGCTCGCTGCCTCTCCTCCTCGTTCCCAAGATTGTTTGAGCAATTGTTACAGTTACACATGTGGCAGAACTCCCCGTTCGCGAAGCAGTCGCAGTATCTATCGTAAAACACATTCATAATCCGTCAGGATTGATTCTTAATAGACTAGGTTAATGTCTTTCAATTCGCATAACAAAACAGCGGAGAGTCGACGTTCAATTTTCGAAGGACGAGTTAGAACAATAACAGGTGTACAGTTGACAAAATTGAACAACGACAGTTCGATTACATATACTCACAGTTTAAGACACTGCGACTTTGTACAATTACAAGGTTTTCTCGGTCTGATGCCGTTAGGCTCGACGCTGGTGTAGGACTTCTGGGAGCCCTTGTTTTCTATGACGGGTCCCACGGATAAATTTCCTGTCGAGGCTTGCGAGCTCTGCGTACTGCCCAGCAGACTGGGCGTAGCTTGCTGGGACTTGATCTTCGCGTCGTCCGATGTCTGTGTTAGGAATTAGGAATTACTTCTCGTACCGGTAGAATTTTCATTCTGTCTGAAATATACCGAACTTGTTGCTGGATGTACTGAGCTGGAAGAACTACAATATTTCCCACGTTCGAGTTGGTCGAGAGAACTGCCTGTCCAGATGCTAATTGGCTTAACGCAGATGCTGGAATAGCTACGGTGTTCTTTGACTGGTTGCCGCCCACCGTAGCGGTTGCAGGGATCAGCAACCTCTGACCGCTACTGGTTAACGTGGCCTTCGGTGCAACTGTCCGTAACGACTGGTTACTAGTGTTCAACGGAACCACCTGTAACAACATATCGAAGCAAGTAAATGGTACAGTCTTTAGTACAGTAAACATGCTTTCTTTATCAATCGCACAAACCTTGACAATCTGCTGCTGGCCTCCGATCTTCTGACTGACACCAACAGTCTGCAAAGTGGTCTGCGGCTTTGCTTTACCCACAGTGACAACATTCGTGGTCCCCGACGAAGGAGTACTAACTAGCCTGACGTATTGCACCTTGAAGAAGATTAAGTCGTGCGTTATTCCTACCGAATTGCAACCAGAGGTGAATCACTTACTTGTCTTCCAGGCATTTGTATCTGATGCACTTGGTTAGATCCGGTCACGATATTTTGATTAGCCGGTATCCTAATAACTTGTCCGCTTCCAAGCACAGTTCCGGGTTTCAGAGAGCTCTGTTAAATAATACGCATTATATATTTGCATAATGTTTTTTTATATGTTTGCATAATATTATGCATTATAATACGAAGTAAACGAAGCAGAAACGAGACAGAACAAGATAACTCAGCTAACCTGTCGTATAATCACTTTCTGAGGACTCTGCTGCACCGACGGTTTGTTGGCGGAGGAAAACGCAGACTGCTGACTCGAAATAGCTGAAGCTTTCACTTGCGAACCTAACGTTGGAGCCGGTAATATCTTCGTGGGAGATTTGATCGTGCTGCTTGGGACTATGGTCATTTTTGAGGGCTGCGCGCTCGACGACTGTATCAACTTGTTCACAATTATTCCCTTGAAGAAAAAGAGGGAATGATAACGAAGAAGAGCGATAAGACATTAGTTCTAATTAACACTTTACTTACCAGAAGCCTATTATTAATAGGATTTTCAATAATTGCGCTGTACCAAAGGAAAGCATAGAAATTTTCTTTCACATTACAATCTTAAAAAATCTCTACAATCATTACAATCTCTAAATTTAAACTTGAAATTTCGCTCAATTTAAATCTTTATATTTCCCTGAATTTAAATCTTTAAATTTCTCTCAATTTAAATCTTTAAATTTCCCTCGATTTAAACTTGAAATTTCCTTCAATTTAAACTTGGTATTTACCTGGATTTAAACTTGAAATTTCTCTCGAATTAAACTTGAAATTTTTATTGCAATTTTAAAGGAAACTATTAGATGACGTTATTAAGGGTGACTTATTAGTTGACAATGAAAATTTCTGTTGCTATTGAAAGTTCCATTAAAAAGTGTTTACCATAGATTTTTCAAAATTATGCAATAATCACCGGTCAGTAATGTATTAATCATTATCCTTTAGATAGATTTGAGAATACTCACTTGTTTCTGCGGCGACGAAGGCAAGATGTGTTGGATTTTGTTAGTGGAAAGCAGTCCCATTTGCTGCGCTTGCGCCAGGGTTATGGTTTTCGTCGGACTGGTGACATCCTGATTGGAGACACTGTTGTTCAGAAACTTTATCGCCTGCTGATTCTCGCTCTGCGAACTGGTTATGAGGACTTGCCCCGACTGCGTTTGATTTCCAGCCAGTATCATTTTCGTGTATACCTAAAATACATAAGAATTATCGTTTCGATATTCAATCAATTCTTTATACGAATGCTAATCTTACGTTACGGTTCTGTGGAGTGCTTTGCACTGTCCGTTTGATAGCAGACTGGACTGTCTTGGCATTAACGTTTCCTAGCGTGATGCTCCCGGAGTGGCTGGTGGCCATCACTGGTTTACAAGACTGTGCGGATCGTAATTGAACTATGTTACCATCAGCTGACTTTGCTATGAGTGTCTGTGCCAGCGACTGCAGTTGACCAGCTGACGCTGATGATGGGTGAGAGATTTTTAGTATCTGGCTGGTGCCTTGACCGCCAGCTGGAGAGACTATCATAATCGACTGGCTCTGCGTCGTAGAGCCAACGTTCGATTTTACCTATTACGGAATGAAAAAGCATAATGTTATAGCGAACAAGAATGCTCGTTCGAATAGAATATCGTTCCATACCTGTACAGTAGACGCAGGAAGCCTCTGCAGCGCCGGCTTCGTTTGAAACACGATATTTTGATTAATCTGATTTGCTGTTGTATAAATAATATGTTCCTCTTGAGCTTGGTCGGAAACCTCAGACATTTCCACATCAGGTACAATTGTTTCAGTCTCAATATTCCGTTCAACTATTATGTGCTCTTCATCTGTCGTCATCACTTCCTCCGCATTCATGCATTCCAATTCGGCTTGAATATTAGCGAATGCTTCAAAGTCGTTGCTCGAATATTGCTCGCTGTTATGTGACAGACTTAACGCGCTCAAGTCAACGTCGCCAAGGGTACGCGAGTCTAGAGCCAGCGGCTCGACCAAAGCTCTGGTGCTCTGCCCTTTATTTCCAGACATAGTTACTGTCCTGGACAAAATATTATAATCTCGTTAGAACAAAACTAGTATTTTAACATTGATTTCTTGAGATACATCTGATCATTGCAAAAGTGGTTCGGGAGGAACACAGTTTCTCGAGTTGTTCGGGTAGAAACGAATTACATAACTCGGTGGAAATTTAACGGAAACTTGCTGCTCCGTTCTAGCATAAAACGTTAAATGATAAAGTTTCCAACAGTTCATGATAAACATTCGCATGATAAATGCGTACTCCATACATACGCAGGTTAGAAATTTAAGTGTCGCGAATGGTCTTTGCGCAAAGCTGGAAACATCGAGAATTCTTGCATGAGAAGAAAGCATCCCGCGTTGGCGGTGAGATGCGAAAGAATTTACGGGATGACGGGCGAACGAAATAAATCGGTGAGAATTTAAAAATTCAAAAATTCAAATCTCTCAGAAGCGAGAGAACGCGTTCCTCCGGTGCGAGGGGCGATGAGTTTGGTCAAAACATGCGTTCGACGACACGAGGATTAAGTAAAGTTCGGACTTTTGAAAATTGGAACGAGAAAATTTGAATAATGACGAAAAATTCGAAAGATCACTTAGGAACATTAGCGCCAATTATCGCTCGAACGCGCCATTTTCCGTGAACCGAACTTTCGTCTGCGTTTTTCGGCTCTAAATGAAACTGCATTATTCAGACATAGAAGGATTACGTGAAAGGGATTGCTGAACGTATTAACGAATAATAGAAAAGAAGGTTCGCGGCGAGTTCAGTTTCATAATCGTGTAAAATCGAACTTAACCTATAACTGATCGGTTCGTATCGGGTACGTACAGTGCTGGGTGGGGGCGTGCCACGAAGCTTATTTCAGTCGCGATAGATTTTTTTAAAAAACCAGGGAACACGTATTTCGCTGATTTAAATCGAATTGAAACCGTCTAACGATTAATATCGTCAGATATCGAACGCTTACCTGGGTGTTTCCTTGATAGCTCGAATTTGTTCAAAATCACGCGCCCACCATTGCTGTCCCACAGTGCACTACGCATCGCTGTGTACTTTGTACAAACAGACCCAAAGGTCGTTTCTTATTAAAATCTCCAGCGATTAGAAGAACGAGACGCTCTTCAACTCGTAGGAATAGAACTACTTTTGGTATACGATCCGTCGAAGGTCAACTCTATCGATCGAACATCGCGCTACGGTTCAACAATATTTTCGCGCACTTTCCGAATTTCGATTTCGCCATTTTCGCTCCTCCGCGCTCAAACTCAAACTTCAAACCAGTGTGCCCAGATGGGATGCCTTTTCTCGCGCATGCGCGGCGTTTTCAGCCTCAGTAAAGTACGCTTCGCGAGGAAATGTGGCACCTTGAGCGCCATGCCGAATGTTAAGAAGTTGATATGAACTGATTATGAAAAACGAATTAATGACGAGTGTATTTGTATATATATATATATATATATATATATATATGAAATATTGAAATATTATTAATTATTATATATAATTTTAAATTACCGTTACAGGCCCAGATAAAAAAGTTGGCAGAACATCATATTTTAAAATTTTGTATAATTCCCACCAATTGCAATCGTAATAAATTTTGGTTTACTTATTCTCTAGCAAACTAGCCGGTCTAACATCTTAAAAAAATTCAAGTCCTTTGGACCAATTTCTAAAAAGTTATGCGATTTTTAAGCGTGTCCACTTATCGCCGCTGACTGTAGCTGCCTCAGGGCTCTGCTACATCATCGCCTCGGCCGCATCATAGCTACGTTACTGTTTTGGACGCGCATGCGCGAAAAAAAGCGTCCCATCTGGGCACACTGGAGCAGGAGGCGAGTAACCGCGCAGTATGGGCTTCTCTGTGAACAGATTTCAGGGCGTAGTTGACCAGGAACTAATTTGCGTGATATGCTCTGGAGTCCTGGAAGATCCAGTTCAGGTATCCTTATTTTTTTATCTTCATGCCTTTATACGAACATAACCTTACTTTCTTCGGAAATTCTGTTAAATAGCAATTATTCGACTTAATCGTATGAAAATCACTTTGCAGTCGTGTCGTTTGTCACGAATAATGTTTGATTAATCAGTTTCGTGCCTTTACACGAACATAACCTTACTTTTTCCTCTCTACTCTTTTTCCCTTTACTTTTTTTTACATTGAAAATACTGCTTGTAAAAAATTAAAAACCCGAGAAAAATCGAAAAATGCAGGTTTCACGTGGAAATTCTAGTGCGACCACATTTATATTTTTACGGTAGCCGGTAGTATAATTTTCCGATTCTTCAGTTATCTGTGTGACAGAACATTCATAAAAGCACCTATAAATAAGATCAGTGTTTGTTATATAAATAACTGGTAACAATAGCTTTGGAAGAATAGAACTATAAACTATAAACAATGTAAAAGAATGGTTGTCAAAAGTGACACAGTGTTATCGAGTGGAGTTCACAGGGAGCTTTGTATTCTTCCACAAAAGGCAGCTCCACATGGCTTGCATGCTGCATGTACAGGCTGATTCAGTTAACTGTGTCACCTGAATTATGAAGAATGGTGGAAAAGTATCAGGTTATTAAGTATGAAACTTGATAAATGTGTTTGTAATTTGTGTTTTATTTGTTAAGTTTCATACCTAATGACCTGATAGTAGTGGTTAGTTTTTAGTACTGTTTTACTTTTGAATATTTATAATATCAGAAACCTAAAGTTGGTGTTTCAAGTACAATAGTATAGTTATTTGATCGAATAAAAATTGATTTATGCCAGAGTGATGTATGTAGCAAATAGTTCCCAAGGAATTTAGGTGGCACAGTTAGTTTGAATCCGTCCCTAGGTCAATTTGACAAAATTTTCCCAAAATAAGTTATACTGACTATTTAATGCAAAACACATAACGGAAAAACCTAAGATGTTCTTGTCAACTCATCAATTTGAATAAAAAAACATTGAAAAATTACTGTTTACCTTGTTGTTTCATTGATCTCTTACCACTGTGTCAATTTGACACCGTGGGACAGATTCAGTTCATGAAATGAGGGACGGATGAGGGTTAATATTTTCACTATTTTAAATCGGACTTGCTCTTATTTCTCTTATAAATCCATTGAATCCGGAGAGTCTACATTTATTACGTTACGTTACAGATCCCCGAGTGCGAGCATACCTTCTGTCGAACCTGCATCAACGAATGGATGAAAAGACAAGCCACCTGTCCCTTGGACCATACTCCCATCACCTCCGAACAACTCGCGGCAGCTCCACGAATCTTAAGAAACATGCTTACACGCCTCTGCATCAGCTGCGACAATACCATGTACGGATGCCAAGCCATAGTCAAGCTAGACAATCTGGTTGCCCACTTGGAACAATGCGAGTACAAACTGGAAAGACCTATGCTCTGCGATCAAGGATGCAGTCTGGTTATCCCCAAGAACGAGTTCAAGGATCATAACTGCGTCAGGGAACTGAGGAACATCATAAACACCAGGGAACAGAAGTTTGTGGACATACAGCACGAAATGAGCGAGCAGCAGCTGGAAATAACGGAGAACAAGAAGGAGCTGCAGCGGATCAAGAATTTGCTCAAGATTCGAGTTGGAGGACTTCCTGAAAGCTTCAAACGTCAGGAGGAAGTTGTTGGTGATCGCAGGTCAGCCAAGTTCCACGTGTAAACGTACTTGGTTTCAAGTTAATTGATTTTTCTAAATCACCACGAATGAATAATGTTGCAGAGAATCACAAGGAAATGTTTGTCGGAACGTAATTGTCCATTCCACGTGTTCAACGACTCTCGATGGAAGTTCTTGAAGCCAGAGAAAACTTTAGAAGACTGACATTTGTGTACGTAAATGAACGCTCGTAATAACCAGGTAGTTATAGCGTTTGAATGCAATAATGGCACATTGCAAATCGAATCTGCTAGCTGTAACGTTGCACAATGAACACATTACGTTAATGTAATATATTCAGAATCAGTTTCTAGAGATGTGCGCCGTGTATTATAGGAATATTTACACGAACATTTTGTAATATACATTTTTATTGTTACCGTGCAACTTTATACAGTTTTCTCTGCAATGGGATTACGAGTGTGAATTAGGAATAATAATGTTTCCCTTATTGGATTTGACCATTTCCTTGTACTAATATCGTAAATGAATTATTTCGATGAATTCACGTGGTTAAAAACAGATGCATCATATTTACAATATGTATATCGTGTTTCATCGATTGTTCGCACGCGCAATTGTAAACTTAGCGGGTAGAATAAACGTAATTGCGGAGGAATATTTAATAATGTTCGAAATGTAGTTTCGAATACATCGCGGCGATAATAAGGAATATTGGGAATAGTAGAGCAAGGCTCGCGTCGTAAGAAATAATTCATTCTACAGGGAGTCCTGTCGATGCTAAAATATTCGTCGGATGTTAGGATATGTCAGTTCGATCATACCTGACTCTATATACGTACATATATATCGATTGTTTCGATAGGGGTCAGTAGTGGATAGTTTTGCTTCACTTGCTAGCTTGACATATTACAGTTTCTTCTACTTTACTACTCGTGTCACACGCTTTGTTCCGCCGCTGCCCTTTTCGCTTTGTCGTGAATATGATCGTGTCGGTACTTTTTTAAAAAACTCGAAAAAAGGTAAGTTCACAGAGAGAAACAAATATAATACCGAAGTGTATTAAAAATAAATTATACGTTGGAATTCAATTTCCTTGTTTGAAATTACATATGTATACAAACGATCGTGTATTCTAGATTTCTATTCGATATTTATATAGTCTCTCTTATTATCATTAGAATATATTATACTGAAAGTTTGTTTCAATTTCACAAATCCGTAAAGAAAAAATTTTAAATGTATTCGTATATTTATTAATATATGCTTATGAATTATTCATTGAATATTTACTACCTGGAACGTGGTAGAAATGAAAAATCGATTATATTAACAAGTTAATGGATACTTTGAATTTTTGTTTACATTCAATTACGCGCGTACACGTTCGTATTGTACGGAGACTTTTAGAAGCGTAGTATAGCTGTGAGGAAAATTGATTTTCTAGAGCAATCACGGACATATTTTGTGACATTGACATGTTTTGTTCCTTATTATATCTATTCCGCCATTATATGATTTACTATTCGTGTTTGATTATGGTGCATATCGTTATTATATACAGTAGCGGACAAAAGTTTAAGGACGCTCTAAAAAAGACGATAACTATTTTAATATTGTACTATACGATTCGAATTTTTTTGAGAAGCTAGAGCAATTAGTTTACTGCAGGATGTGATAAGAAATTTTTCCAAAAATTGCAATTGATCGGAATTGTTGAAAAAATACTTAAAGGTGCATTTTTTATTTTTTTTATGTGGGCTTATATTGAAAATTTAAAAAATACGTTTTGTCGATCTGTGTCAACGTTGACCGATTTTGTCGAAATTTTCAGAATATGTGTAATTGACACAGATCGACAAAACGTATTTTTTAAATTTTCAATATAGGCCCACGTAAAAAAATTGAAAATGCAACTTTTAGTATTTTTTCAACAATTCCGATCAATTGCAATTTTTGAAAAAATTTCTTTTCACATCCTGTAGTAAACTAATTGCTCTAGCTTCCCAAAAAAGTTCAAATCGTATAGTACAATATTAAAGTAGTTATTGTCTTTTTTAAAACGTCCTTAAACTTTTGGCCACTACTGTACATATATATATATATATATGCGAGAAAATATGTAATTTTCCTATTTCAACACTTGAGAAAAATGCAGAACCCTTATATCCAAATCGTTTTACCAAGTTTATATTATATTATTATTTAATTTTATATTATTTATATCTATATTATATACAGATAGATTTTATAGTATTATTTGAAAATAATTAAACGGTAAAAAGTAGCAAGAAAAAATTGATTTTCATGAACATTGATTATTATTCTTCAGGCACATTTAAAAGTAATATTCTTCTCTTTCTTTGCATAATAACCGAGTATACTGCATTTCTGCGATTTACTCTTCGATAACAAATCTAACATCAAGTTGTGTTCGAGTATGGTGAGTGAAAGATAGTAATTTTATTTCCGTTTATATGTATGAATACTTCTATTTCTTGTGAAACACATGTACATATATATATATATTCTTCAATGAACACGAACATATCAATCGCACGCGTTATTATAAATTTGCAAGAGTATATATACTTTTATAATGGAAGAGTCACGGATGTTCATATCTTCACTATGCATAATGCACTTTTTTTCGTTGTAACGGAGTAATCGATACAGTCACGGTGTATTGACAGCGAGTGTCACGGATGTAACGAAGTTATTGACATTTGCTACGTGTTCTTACACCGGGGACGTATACCCAGTGGTCGATATTTCTTTAGGACGTCTTAGGGACTTAGTCTTGGAGATGTCTTTCTCGAGACGTTCCGAAAACATCTTATTTCAGACGTTTTGAAGACGTCTTAAGGACGTCCGTTGTTTTTAGACGTCTTTTTCGTACTAACTATACTATACTATACTATACTATAAATTGTATTATTGTGCTTCACTCTTTGATTACAGACTCCATTAAACAGAAAAAAAATTATAATTGTCAATATGAAGCATCAACAGATCTCGGTCGATTTTATAACAATGGTGTACACCACGTGGACGTATGTGGCCCTCGCCGCTGCTGTATGGGTGTTACTCAGGCTGATCCAGGCGTGCTTTTGTTTACCGCGTCAATTGAAGAGGCAAACCGATATGCGACGAGTGTTACGAGAAAAGGTAATGAAAATTTCAATATGTTAAGTGAAGAAATTTGATTCTACATTTTTCATTTCTCGTCGAATTTCGTAGTTGAATTGACAAAAGAGGAACAATTTATATAATAAGTTTGCTTTAATTTTCTATAAAACTATTAAAAATGTTAAAACCAGGGATTGCAAACTGTTAAGATATCGGTTCCGGTTCTTGAAACAGTTACGAAGAACCGAAATGATGTTATAACTGTTACGAGAAAATCGGTTCTGGCATATATCTGATATTACTGATAATCCGATAACTGTTATTTTTACCACGTTTTTATTAACTTACTTTCTCGTCTGTCTGTTTGTTGACCTGTTCGGTACTTAGTTACTTACTTGTGTAACGTTTTAGTACGACAGTAATGGTGTTTTAGAGTTATTAAATCGAAATATCCCATGAACTACTAACTTTTCGACATACATAGGTTAGTACTTTTTTATGACGAATGTCCAGCTGCATCGATTGATATATTAACTAGAGGGCTATTGTTGCTCGCTCGCTTCGCTCGCTCGCGAGTAGGGTTGTTTTTGCTCGCTCGATTCGCGAGCTCGCGGGTAGGACTGCTCTTGCGAGAGGGTTAGTGATACGCATGGCTAGTAGGGCCTACTGATATTAATATTTTTTATTTGGTGTGTGACTCTCCAAGAGTCACACAAAGAACTTCCCGATTCGTTACTCCTTCGCCAACATCGTTAACGTCGTTTTTTTTTTTTGTACTTTCATCGATATTCTCCCAAAATGTATTCTTGGGAGTAGAGATGATAAATTCACTCTTGCATTGGCATAACTTTTGATTATTCCAAGCGGTAACATTAGCATCAGTTAAAAAAAAAAATTTTTTTAAATCTAAAAAAAGAAATTAAGGAAAAAATTTTTCTTAAATGTAAAAAAAAATTAAGAAAAAAATTTTTTTTATGTAATTGCGTTTGGTTCTTTGGTGGAAAATTTTCGTCCTCCCTTATAAATTGCATTGTAGAATCAACTCTTTTCGAAAAAAACTAAAAATCTATAAAACTACTTGACCAATATGGACTAAAATCTAATCAGCTCTAAGTTACGACGGGGCACATCGATTGCATCATTCATCATCCTGATCGCGTTGTTACTTTTTCTGAAAACGTTAACGAAAAATTTGATTACATAGAAACGGACATACGCACGCGCGCGCGCGCACGCACACACACACACACACACACACACACACACGAACATTTTGCTGAAAATAGTCTAAAATGACTGCCATGACCATGAAACGTGAAGATCTGCTAAAAAATCGATTTTCGAGGTCATTACAATAACTTCCCTATAAAATCGGGAAGTTAAAAATATCGATGACCTTGAAATCTTGTAAAAAATGACCTTGAAAATTTTTTCCCTTACACTGTTACATGTGGCCCTTCAAACATTTAAAGTTGAAATTTTTCAAATTTAGGGGTTCTGTTTCTTCGGACTCACCTTGTATATTAACAGTTTGAAACAGTTATTTTCAGAATAACGTTTCAGTCCCTGGTTAAAACTGTAAAAATTGTTGATGTGTTTTCAGGTGGAGGGTTACGAGAAGTACATACGGGAGTGCGAGGAACGAGAAATGGCGGAGCAGAAATTGCGAGGCGAAGATACGCCGATGGACCCGTCATTGGCAGAACAATGGAAAGAGCGTAGAGAATGCCTGGAGATGCTGAAAAGGGAATTGAACAAAGTGCACGAGACTAAAGATCCCTTAGACTTGTACGACTACTTGGAAGAAATCGATGGAAAGGAGCAGGACGCCAGTATCACAGAAAACGACATTTCCAAGAACAAAGTAGACAAACAAATGTTTCAGCCAGACCGTAAAAAGATTAAGTAATTGCATTTCCTCTGGCTTTTTATTTTTTTTCAAATATACACTGTTACTATTCATAATTAGGAATTAATCAAAGTTTCTACAACCTATCTATCGCAGATAGTTGTCGAGTGCGTCGTTCTTTTATACAAAGAATATGCTATGTGATATTGAAATATCCATCGTTTTCTGTACAGATGCAAACATAATTGGCAGACAGAGTCCTACACACACACCACACAGTACAATATCATTATCTACCTTACCGACGTAACATGTTCTACCTTGCCGATACAACATTCTCTGCCTTACCGGCGTAAAACTACCGATAAGGTAGATAATGATACAAATCTTTTTGCGAGTCGCTAAAAATCCCTTCGGCAAACGTGTTTTTTAATGCAAAATCAACCTATGCAAAATTTGATTTGATTGCAGATTTGACCGACTTTCGGTGTAGCCTTTTATTTTTTTAATAATTTGATCAGTTCGATTCTAACAAGTAGTGTAACGTTTCTTAAATTCATATTACACATTATTTCAATATTTTTGAAACATTCTACTGACCGTTTCGTAAAACGCACCCTACATTTTCTGCGGAAGTTTAACGAGAAAATCGACTCGCCATATTACACGATGTAGACTGCGGATCTTTATGTAATTATGGCTTTAGAAAATTTTCAAAAACGCTAGGATATAAAATACGACAGAATTTAGTACGATTTCAATTTATTTCAGATCTAAAAAGGCTACTACCACGGAAAATAAGATTTTATTTGATTCGAGTTTCTTAAAATTCGTCTACAAAAATTGCAAATTGCATAAACTTCTGCAGTCTATATATTAGTGATTAATTAATATTTGACGAGTATTTTCCGTAATTGTTTTATCCGTGTGGACATTTTCCTTCATCCTTAAATGATATGTATATTAAACGTTCCGATGTATTACATGTTTGTATTATTAAAATGATTGAAAAGTATATATATATATATTGAATAGTCGAACATAAACATAACTAGAGGGCTATTGTTGCTCGCTCGCTTCGCTCGCTCGCGAGTAGGGTTGTTTTTGCTCGCTCGCTTCGCGAGCTCGCGGGTAGGACTGCTCTTGCGAGAGGGTTAGTGATACGCATGGCTAGTAGAGCCTACTGCTATTAATGTTTTTTATTTGGTGTGTGACTCTCCAAGAGTCACACAAAGAACTTCCCGATTCGTTACTCCTTCGCCAACATCGCTAACATCGTTTTTTTTTGTACTTTCATCGATATTCTCCCAAAATGTATTCTTGGGAGTAGAGATGATAAATTCACTGTTGCATTGGAATAACTTTCGATTATTCCAAGCGGTAACATTAGCATCAGTTAAAAAAAAAATTTTTTTTAATCTAAAAAAAAAATTTTTTTTAATCTAAAAAAAATTAAAAAAAAAATTTTTTTAATGTAATTGCGTTTGGTTCTTTGGTGGAAAATGTTCGTCCTCCCTTATAAATTGCATTGTAGAATCAACTCTTTTCGAAAAAAAACTAAAAATCTAAAAAACTACTTGACCAATATGGACCAAAATCTAATCAGCTCTAAGTTACGACGGGGCACATCGATTGCATCATTCATTATCCTGATCGCGTTGTTACTTTTTCTGAAAACGTTAACGAAAAATTTGATTACATAGAAACGGCCATACGCACACACACACACACACACACACACATACGAACATTTTGATAAAAATAGTCTAAAATGACTCCAATGACCATGAAACGTGAAGATCTGCTAAAAAATCGATTTTCGGGGTAATTACAATAACTGTCCTATAAAATCGGGGAGTTAACTAGAGGGCTATTGTTGCTCGCTCGCTTCGCGAGCTCGCGGATAGGACTGCTCTTGCGAGAGGGTTAGTGATACGTATGGCTAGTATAGGGCCTACTGCTATTAATGTTTTTTATTTGGTGTGTGACTCTCCACGAGCCACACAAAGAACTTCCCGATTCAATAGTTTTCTACTTATCAAAACGTTTGCTATATGGCGTCGCATTAAACCAATATCGTATGCTCGTTGCTCGCTTGGTTCCTTGTTATAGCATACTAATGTTACAAAATAAATTGTCTTAATTAGTTTTTCGCAAACGATACAACTCATCATTATCCGGGTTTGCAGTATTGATCTTGGTTTTCTTCGATACTATTAATTTAAATTTTCTTAAAATATATAAACCGCTCAATTTTGAAACTCTGCTCAGTGCTACATAAACATTTGTAAAGTTCGTATTTCTGATGTTTTAAAATCCATACATACTTTCTCGTATGTTTGTCCCTGACTTTTATGAATCGTAATCGCTTCAGCAGGAACCACTGGAAATTGTGATTTGTTATTTTTCTTCACTCGAAATATTTACTTGATTCGATATTTTTTTATTATTGGTGTTAAATTTTGATTTATATTTGCATTTTTCATATAATCACGATAACGAGTTCTTACTTTCACTCCTACTATGGCCATTTGAAAATCTAACCACAATATAGACGAAATTTTAGTATTTTCTTGAAAAGTAATAAATTTTAATATTCCGCATGCTCCATTAACCAATCCGTCTTCAACATCAATGTTATTAATTATCATATATTTTATATTAATTTTCAATTAAATCTCAGTTCACAATTCGTTTTGAACTGATTGTTTATTTAAAGATTGTAATATAAATGTTTTTGTACTTTCATCGATATTCTTTGAAAATGTATTCTCGGCGATGATTAACTCACTCTTGCATTGGAATAATTTTCGATTATTGTAAGCGGTTACATTAGCATTAGTTGCATAATTGGAAAAAAAGTATTTTTGTAACGGTCCTGGTTCCTGGTGTGCGACTTTCTCGCGGTGGTGCTCCTCGTAGCCGGTATAGCTCGCCGCTCCAGGGTTCGTAACGGCGAGGAGAGTGTTCGGCGCGGGGAAAGGAGTCGGTACGGTGATAGAGAAATAACGAGACGAGTGTTTCGAAATATAACAGTGCTCGCTGCCTAGCGATTGATTACGTTCCGGTGTTTCGGCGTACGGTGCTCCCGGACGTGATATTCGATTTCGATGCTACGGTGCGCGTGTGACGATGTACTCGAGTGCGGTCGAACGCGGGGGGTGCTACCTGGACCTGTAGGAGATTGAGGACGGACTCGGAGTAGGTGGGAGGATGGTAGACTGCGGCTATTGCCGAGGTCTCCCTACCTAGGCCGGTTCTACTGGATCTCTGAGGTCGGTGACGCACCGTCCCCCAAATCTCCTCCGGACAGTCCTTCGGGGAGTTCGAAAAGGTGACGCACCTTGTCTTACTCGTCCGACCTCGAGGACGACTCGTCTCACGGGGATGCAGGTGACGCACCGTGCTCTAAGACTTACTAGGCGGTTCTTAGGCGACGTGGAAGGGTGGCGCACCGCTTCTCGTTCTGCCGATTCTGCAGGCGACTCGCCTTGCGGAATTTTACCGGTGACGCACCGGGTGTTTTGCGAGGTGGAACGCGGTTCTCACCAGCGGAAGTGCAGGATGTCGGACAGGAGACGGATTGGTGGAGTCGAGGGGTGACGCACCTCTTCGAGTCCAACCGATGTCGTAGACGACGCGTCTCTCGACTTTACCGGTGACGCACCGGAGCGGTTCCTCGGTGGAACACGGTTCACACCGATGGGAATCAGGATCCCGACGACGAGGGGTTCGCACGGCGAACGAGCTCGTAGTCGGCGGGTACCGGGATCCTACTCGCGGAGCAGGATTTCTGGCAGGATGTCGTTCTAGATAGCTCCAGGCAGACTCAGGTGATTTTGACGTTTTCCCGACGGCTTATATAGGAGTCGCTTGGTGGTAAGGGATGGTAGTGCGGGGAGGTATTTTGCTGTTTTGGAAATTTAATTTTGATTCCCGTTGGAACAGGAAGGTCGGTGCGGGGATAACGCGGTACGGGCGGTGCTGTTTTGATGACGGGGGGTCGACGGTACGTTGCGCGCTTTGAATCTCGCGTATGACCGGTGGAGGTTTGACAGGAGTATTTTAGTAACAAACCTACGTTATTGTAGGTCTGTTACATTTTTAATTAAAAAAAATTTTATAAAAAAAAATTTTTTTTTAAATATGTCTAGATATATATATATATAGTTACGTTTACTTCTTCGGTGGATATGCCTTTCGTATAAATTGCAATGTTTAATCAGCTCCTTTCGAAAAAAACTAAAAAACTACTTGACCAAAATGGACCAAAATCTAATCAGCTCTAAGTTACAGCGGGGCACATCGATTGCATCATTCATCATTCTGATCGCGTTGTTACTTTTTCAGAAAACGTTAACGAAAAATTTGATTACATAGAAACGGCCATACGCACACACACACACACACACACACACACACACACACACACACGAACATTTTGCTGAAAATAGTCTAAAATGACTCCAATGACCATGAAACGTGAAGATCTGCTAAAAAATCGATTTTCGGGGTAATTACAATAACTTCCCTATAAAATCGGGAAGTTAAAAATAATTCGTTGATATGAATATTGGCACCGACGAGATACTATTAAAGCAGGAGTGGTCAATTCGTAGCTCGATCGGAGACATTCTCAAGTCAAGGAATACCATTTTTTCCGCACGCGCGTCTCGCTCACCGTAGTGCTCGAGCACTATGGCCGCCACGGGGAACGAGACGCACGGGCGGGAGGAGTGGGGGTATTTCTTGAGAATGCCTGTATTAAAGACTGCCAGCACCTGTGCTACTCAGCGACATAGGTAAGTGGGCACAGGGATAACGTGGAACTTACGGCGATCTGAAATATCACATCGCTATAAGTTCCATCTCGTCTGTGCCACTACCGACGAGATACACAGACTTAGGGGACGAGCACAGTGGATCCGTTTTCGTCCGATTTGGCCGACGTCCGACGCATCCGTCTCTTTTTTGAACGTGCGAGAAGGAGACACAACGTCGGACGTTGGCCAAATCAGACGAAAACGGATTCATTGTCCTCGTACCCTTACTCGTCGGTGACACAGACTTTCCTGCTAAAGATGATGTAGGTTCTGTTCCATGCTAAAGATGATGTAGGCCAGGGCTGGGCAATTTTGTCTCAATTGAGACCAGTGCTTCGATCGGTGGCACCTTTTCTCGCGCATGCGCGACAATTTCAACCTCAGTAACGTAACTATATCGATGAAATCGGGTAGCTTGAGCACCCCGCAGACTTTTATAATTGAAACTTATTCTTTATTTTGAGGATGGGATAGGGAAAGAGCACTACAACAACTACGCAAAAGAATACATAATAAAACGAGGAAATACTTTCATTCGTCCCGCCAATAACACCGGTACACTGCACACTCCCGCCAATTCAGTGCTCTGACCGCTCCGCAACCCATAGTAGATACGTTACTATTTTCTCGCGCATGCGCGAGAAAAAGGTGCCACCGATCGAAGCACTGATTGAGACAAGACCGTCCCCACCATAGCGCCCAGTGTCCCCCACCAGCATCCGTCGTTACTATGAAGGGAGGACGCGCTTCGTCCGTCGCAAGCAGTGTGCAGTGATGCCAGAACCGTGGTACTGTGGTACTGAACGATACCCCCTCCATAGCCTACTATCGCCCCTTCGTTCCTTTCCAACGCGCCCGCGCGCTACACTCACCAGCGTACCTCTACTGTATCCGTGTGCGCTGCTCGTACGCTGCTTGTGCGCTTGCGCCAGCCACAATCTATTTTTAGCACCTTCCATGTTGTATTGTTTTGCGGCAACGAAACTGAAATTCGGCTTTCGAGCCGTCGAGCGTACGAATCGCAATCTGGAGCTAGCCTTCGGGTACCCGTGCAGCGATATTTCTTTTTCATTACTTTCTTTATTTTCATTCCTTTTTTTTATTTCATTATTTAACCTTCCAGAAAATTAAAAATGTAAAAACTATGTTAAAAATATGTTTTCATTTTAAATAGACACGTTTTATTGCTATTATTCATTTTAATAGAAACGTTGTATTTATTTGGACTAATTGGAGAATACAAAAATGTAGACAGTATTTTTGAGTTTACGAAACAATTTGTAGATTTATTAGTTGTCAATTTTACAAGCATACACAAGTTTATTTGACCTTCTGTCTTCCTGTAATAAAAAAATACAGTCAAAATTATAATTATAATAGCATTTCATAAAATATCGAGGTTATTGCAAACTCATCTTTTTTCGCAATGAAGCTCTACTTTCATTGCTTCTCTCGAATGTCCATTTCCTTCCGAGGCAGTGGCGTTTCTAGATGTAAACAAAAAATGTTGACATAAAATGTATCATAATTAAACTACAATTATTCTAATCACGTGGAATGTAGTACATATTAAGTTTTAGTTACCTGGATTTTCTTCTTCGACGTTAAGCTTACTGCTAAGTTTACTGCTTCTCCTAAATTGCGTATACAGGGTGAATTCGATAAAGCAGGACACCTAAATATCTCCGTTACTTTTCGTTGTACAAAAAAACTTCGTAGGACAAAGTTACACTGTTTGAAGGACCACATATAACGGTGTAAGGGGAAAAAAATTTCAAGGTCATTTTTATGAGATTTCAAGGTTATCGATGTTTTTTCAGATGGAATGATATATTTTCGTTAACGTAATGTTGTAGCTGACAAAATAACGAATTCATGCATGTAACACAATATGACCTTCAAATGACCTTCAACCCAGAAAAATGGTATAAATAAAATTCAACGTGTAAGATTCATTTGATGTATTTCTGTTACGCCAAATGTTCAAAAATATTCCCTTGTGCTGCTATACATTCAAATGTATCGCAATACACAACATAATAATAGATTCGGTGTTGACAGGAGGACAATTATGATATACCTTCACCTATACGTTCATACAGAATCGTGTTTATCCACTACTAATTACTCAAAAGACCTTCTTGCTATCAGATTTCCACAGTTTCTAAGATTTCTCGATCAATTTATCGATGAACGTTTCACAATGGGTTACTCGAAGGGAGATAAGATTGATATGATTTTCATTTATTGAGAAAGTCGACAGTGTTTAAGAGAAGCCGTGCAGTAGTACAAGGACCGATTTCCTAATCGTAATTGTCCATCAGTTTCCGTTTACTCTAATTTGTTAAATAAATTCCGTGAAACTGGTAGTGTCGAAAATAAAAAACGTACAAAGGTGAGGACTGTAAGGAATGAAACAAACACAATTAATGTTCTGGCAGCAGTGAATACAAACCCTCATGCTAGTACGAGGCAAATCGCACGAGGAAGTGACATTAGTCAAAAATGTGTAGTGTAAATACTCCAGGAACACAAAGGCTATAGCCGGGTTTGATAGTGAAATTCGCCCCCGGCGGGATTTTAATCGTGCTTGGACCATTCGATAGCCTACCCAAAAAAACCCCTCTCTGCCAAGTTTCAGCCCCCTATCTCATCTGTAAGGGTAGTTATTGAGAAAAAACGAAAAATCAGTTTTTGGCCCATTTTCCCTATTTATTGACAATTAAAAATTCTGAAAAAAATCTGGCACATTTCGGATATCGAGCCACATATTAGGTATCATTTCCAGATTTTTATGCTGCAAGCTCTGCTTGTGAAAAATGAAAAACACGAAAAAAATCGAAAAAATGCAGGTTTTATATAGAAATCTAAAAGTTGCTACTCCAGATTTAATTTAGCAATGAGGTATTACCGTAAGTATTATGCTCAATTTTTTTCAGATTTTTGTGAGTGGTGCGTCATAGTTAAAAAAAATAAAAACCGCTTTTTTCGGCGTTTTTCCTAAGTTATACTTATATTTCCTGAATCATAAAAATATATTATGTGATATTAAACGTTCCTACGTTCAGAAAAACATCTCCCAGACTTTAAAACTTGCCTAATACGAAATACGAAAATAATACCATGTACATATATTCGAATATTTCGAAGAGAATTTCAACAGCGCCGGTTAGTGCAGTGGCTATGGTCTCCGTCTCAAGATATTTTATTCGAAATGGAAGATGGCCTGCAACAAGGAACAGTTACAGCTCCGATTCTTTTTAATTTTTTCAATGCAGAAATTCCGAACTTATTTGATATACCGGATTCAACAGACACAAAAGTCATACTTTTCGCAGATGACTTAATAGTATACATTACAGGAAAAGACGTCAAAAACCTCCAAACCAAAATGCAATCAATAGTTAACAAAATAAATGAATACTATAAAACCTGGAAGTTAAAAATAAACCCAACAAAATGCGAAACTATTTTATTCAGGCAAAAAATTGACAAACAGAACAAAACTTTTAGAAACTCCTGCAAATCATTCCAGATAAAAATTGAAGAAACAACAGTCCCGCACAAAAATCTGGTACGATACCTCGGCATTTATTTAGATAACCGAATAATGCTAAACGAACATATAAAAATACAAATGGAAAAAGCTAGAAAAGCATTCATGGCTAACGGCAGAATATTCCATTCCGATTACCTACATCCGCAAATTAAAAAATTATGTTACATGCTCTTGATCAGACCTATAATCTCATATGGTTGCCCTATTTGGTTTAACACGAGCCCACATATAATTGAAACTATTAGAAAATTCGAACGTAAATGTCTAAGAGCGTGTACGCGTGTATATAGGAGTAGAGAATCGAATTTCAAAAAATTCGAAACATGTAAAAAACTATATGACACGGCAAATATACCAAGGATAGATAGCTTTATGATAAAATTAAATAGAGATTATTTCGCGAAAATTAGACATATAAGAAACAACAATTTAATTTCTAGCTCGCTATACCCAAATGACGAATATTACATAAGAACGTGCAATACTGGAAATATCCCTCCAGAAGCTTTCCTATTATTAGACAAAACGGGTAGAATCACAGATTCAAATAATATACCTATTATATACCATATAGAGAGGAAATCTAGTGATAAAAGGATCCTATATCCACATAATCCTAACAGCAATGACCTTTCTCTCAGATCAAAACTAGTCTACAATATGTCTCTCCCTAAGAGAGATATAGAAGATAAATACCACAAAAACACCAAAATATATTGGTGGCTAAAAAGCGAGTAAATAATAAGACTGATGCAGGCTGGGACAGCTGAAGTTTGTTACTAAATATATAATAAATAAGATAATCTAAATAGCGCCAACTTTAGTATACCATATATAGATATCAAAAAGTACAAGATTGAATGAATGAATGAATGAGTATGTAAATAATAGTGTGCATGTGATAGTCAGTTAAGTTTTCCGCATTGTTCTGTATTATATACAGATTATATACATGTATTATATACAGAACAATGCGGAAAACTTAACTGACTATCACATGCACACTATTATTTACATACTCGTTCATTCATTCATTCAATCTTGTACTTTTTGATATCTATATATGGTATACTAAAGTTGGCGCTATTTAGATTATCTTATTTATTATATATTTAGTAACAAACTTCAGCTGTCCCAGCCTGCATCAGTCTTATTATTTACTCGCTTTTTAGCCACCAATATATTTTGGTGTTTTTGTGGTATTTATCTTCTATATCTCTCTTAGGGAGAGACATATTGTAGACTAGTTTTGATCTGAGAGAAAGGTCATTGCTGTTAGGATTATGTGGATATAGGATCCTTTTATCACTAGATTTCCTCTCTATATGGTATATAATAGGTATATTATTTGAATCTGTGATTCTACCCGTTTTGTCTAATAATAGGAAAGCTTCTGGAGGGATATTTCCAGTATTGCACGTTCTTATGTAATATTCGTCATTTGGGTATAGCGAGCTAGAAATTAAATTGTTGTTTCTTATATGTCTAATTTTCGCGAAATAATCTCTATTTAATTTTATCATAAAGCTATCTATCCTTGGTATATTTGCCGTGTCATATAGTTTTTTACATGTTTCGAATTTTTTGAAATTCGATTCTCTACTCCTATATACACGCGTACACGCTCTTAGACATTTACGTTCGAATTTTCTAATAGTTTCAATTATATGTGGGCTCGTGTTAAACCAAATAGGGCAACCATATGAGATTATAGGTCTGATCAAGAGCATGTAACATAATTTTTTAATTTGCGGATGTAGGTAATCGGAATGGAATATTCTGCCGTTAGCCATGAATGCTTTTCTAGCTTTTTCCATTTGTATTTTTATATGTTCGTTTAGCATTATTCGGTTATCTAAATAAATGCCGAGGTATCGTACCAGATTTTTGTGCGGGACTGTTGTTTCTTCAATTTTTATCTGGAATGATTTGCAGGAGTTTCTAAAAGTTTTGTTCTGTTTGTCAATTTTTTGCCTGAATAAAATAGTTTCGCATTTTGTTGGGTTTATTTTTAACTTCCAGGTTTTATAGTATTCATTTATTTTGTTAACTATTGATTGCATTTTGGTTTGGAGGTTTTTGACGTCTTTTCCTGTAATGTATACTATTAAGTCATCTGCGAAAAGTATGACTTTTGTGTCTGTTGAATCCGGTATATCAAATAAGTTCGGAATTTCTGCATTGAAAAAATTAAAAAGAATCGGAGCTGTAACTGTTCCTTGTTGCAGGCCATCTTCCATTTCGAATAAAATATCTTGAGACGGAGACCATAGCCACTGCACTAACCGGCGCTGTTGAAATTCTCTTCGAAATATTCGAATATATGTACATGGTATTATTTTCGTATTTCGTATTAGGCAAGTTTTAAAGTCTGGGAGATGTTTTTCTGAACGTAGGAACGTTTAATATCACATAATATATTTTTATGATTCAGGAAATATAAGTATAACTTAGGAAAAACGCCGAAAAAAGCGGTTTTTATTTTTTTTAACTATGACGCACCACTCACAAAAATCTGAAAAAAATTGAGCATAATACTTACGGTAATACCTCATTGCTAAATTAAATCTGGAGTAGCAACTTTTAGATTTCTATATAAAACCTGCATTTTTTCGATTTTTTTCGTGTTTTTCATTTTTCACAAGCAGAGCTTGCAGCATAAAAATCTGGAAATGATACCTAATATGTGGCTCGATATCCGAAATGTGCCAGATTTTTTTCAGAATTTTTAATTGTCAATAAATAGGGAAAATGGGCCAAAAACTGATTTTTCGTTTTTTCTCAATAACTACCCTTACAGATGAGATAGGGGGCTGAAACTTGGCAGAGAGGGGTTTTTTTGGGTAGGCTATCGAATGGTCCAAGCACGATTAAAATCCCGCCGGGGGCGAATTTCACTATCAAACCCGGCTATAGCCTTTGTGTTCCTGGAGTATTTACACTACACATTTTTGACTAATGTCACTTCCTCGTGCGATTTGCCTCGTACTAGCATGAGGGTTTGTATTCACTGCTGCCAGAACATTAATTGTGTTTGTTTCATTCCTTACAGTCCTCACCTTTGTACGTTTTTTATTTTCGACACTACCAGTTTCACGGAATTTATTTAACAAATTAGAGTAAACGGAAACTGATGGACAATTACGATTAGGAAATCGGTCCTTGTACTACTGCACGGCTTCTCTTAAACACTGTCGACTTTCTCAATAAATGAAAATCATATCAATCTTATCTCCCTTCGAGTAACCCATTGTGAAACGTTCATCGATAAATTGATCGAGAAATCTTAGAAACTGTGGAAATCTGATAGCAAGAAGGTCTTTTGAGTAATTAGTAGTGGATAAACACGATTCTGTATGAACGTATAGGTGAAGGTATATCATAATTGTCCTCCTGTCAACACCGAATCTATTATTATGTTGTGTATTGCGATACATTTGAATGTATAGCAGCACAAGGGAATATTTTTGAACATTTGGCGTAACAGAAATACATCAAATGAATCTTACACGTTGAATTTTATTTATACCATTTTTCTGGGTTGAAGGTCATTTGAAGGTCATATTGTGTTACATGCATGAATTCGTTATTTTGTCAGCTACAACATTACGTTAACGAAAATATATCATTCCATCTGAAAAAACATCGATAACCTTGAAATCTCATAAAAATGACCTTGAAATTTTTTTCCCCTTACACCGTTATATGTGGTCCTTCAAACAGTGTAACTTTGTCCTACGAAGTTTTTTTGTACAACGAAAAGTAACGGAGATATTTAGGTGTCCTGCTTTATCGAATTCACCCTGTATACGCAATTTAGGAGAAGCAGTAAACTTAGCAGTAAGCTTAACGTCGAAGAAGAAAATCCAGGTAACTAAAACTTAATATGTACTACATTCCACGTGATTAGAATAATTGTAGTTTAATTATGATACATTTTATGTCAACATTTTTTGTTTACATCTAGAAACGCCACTGCCTCGGAAGGAAATGGACATTCGAGAGAAGCAATGAAAGTAGAGCTTCATTGCGAAAAAAGATGAGTTTGCAATAACCTCGATATTTTATGAAATGCTATTATAATTATAATTTTGACTGTATTTTTTTATTACAGGAAGACAGAAGGTCAAATAAACTTGTGTATGCTTGTAAAATTGACAACTAATAAATCTACAAATTGTTTCGTAAACTCAAAAATACTGTCTACATTTTTGTATTCTCCAATTAGTCCAAATAAATACAACGTTTCTATTAAAATGAATAATAGCAATAAAACGTGTCTATTTAAAATGAAAACATATTTTTAACATAGTTTTTACATTTTTAATTTTCTGGAAGGTTAAATAATGAAATAAAAAAAAGGAATGAAAATAAAGAAAGTAATGAAAAAGAAATATCGCTGCACGGGTACCCGAAGGCTAGCTCCAGATTGCGATTCGTACGCTCGACGGCTCGAAAGCCGAATTTCAGTTTCGTTGCCGCAAAACAATACAACATGGAAGGTGCTAAAAATAGATTGTGGCTGGCGCAAGCGCACAAGCAGCGTACGAGCAGCGCACACGGATACAGTAGAGGTACGCTGGTGAGTGTAGCGCGCGGGCGCGTTGGAAAGGAACGAAGGGGCGATAGTAGGCTATGGAGGGGGTATCGTTCAGTACCACAGTACCACGGTTCTGGCATCACTGGCAGTGTGCAGCAGTGATGGGATATTCGTGGGTCGTTCCCCTGAGTGGCTGGTTTCCCTTCGGTAACGTGAAAACCGGAGGAACGTGTCGGCGTCGATCAGTCGAGCAGGTAGTTCACACGGACAGAGTAGAGGTACGCTTGTTTGTGTAGCGTGCGTGCAATCGAACAGCGCGGTCGACATGGATACGACGATACATCAGGGAAGGGGAAACCAGCGACTCAGGGGAACGGCCCACGAATATCCCATCACTGGCGTGCAAACCTCGCGCAGTGTCGCCAGATCGAGGAAATCAAGGGGAATACAGTTTATCCCCTCTCTGATGACCAGATTAATACGTGACCAGTCTACGAATTTATACTTCAGTCCAAATAAGAAGGTACATACTCTCATACAGTGTCGCCGGGTCGAGAAAATCGAGGGGAATACAAGTACCCCTCTCTGATGACCAGTCCAGTCTACTGAGTCTACGGCACGGGCACCGTGGTTTACAGCAGGCGTGGGCACGGCGCAGTGTGCCCCAGTGATGCCATATGGAGCTCCAAACGGAGCTCCCGTACTCTCCTCCTTACCCCTTCCACTATTCCATTCCAGCACCGTGCGCAGGCGCACACTCCACGGTCCCCATCGCGCACGTGCAACGTGTCTCCCATTTGCTCCACTCATTCCCCGTCATCAGAGAGGGGGTACATCATTTCACCGTGACTCCCCGCATCTGGCATCACTGGTGTGCCCAGATGGGACGCTTTTTTTCGCGCATGCGCGTCCAAAACAGTAACGTAGCTATGATGCGGCCGAGGCGATGATGTAGCAGAGCCCTGAGGCAGCTACAGTCAGCGGCGATAAGTGGACACGCTTAAAAATCGCATAACTTTTTAGAAATTGGTCCAAAGGACTTGAATTTTTTTAAGATGTTAGACCGGCTAGCTTGCTAGAGAATAAGTAAACCAAAATTTATTACGATTGCAATTGGTAGGACTTATACAAAATTTTAAAATATGATGTTTTGCCAACTTTTTTATCTGGGCCTGTAACGATAATTTAAAATTATATATAATAATATAATATTTCAATATTTCATATGTATATACGGATATATATACAAATACACTTGTCATTAATTCGTTTTTCATAATCAGTTCATATCAACTTCTTAACATTCGGCATGGCGCTCAAGGTGCCACATTTCCTCGCGTAGCGTACTTTACTGAGGCTGAAAAAGTCGCGCATGCGCGAAAAAAAGCGTCCCATCTGGGCACACTGGGGCACGGATGGAGCCTCCTCAAACGCCTGCTTCCCCCACCAAGCTTCCTTTCGGTGGCGCTCCTCGTGGCTCCGATGCACGAGGCCTGCGCACTGCTTCCGACAAGCGAAACGCGTCCTTCCTACATAGTAACGACGGATGCTGGTGGGGGACAGTGGCCGCTACGGTGGGGACAGTTTTGCCCCAATTGAGGCAAAATTGCCCACGCCTGGTCTACGGTCTTAGTGGGGGAGGTTGAAGTGTGCGCATGGTGCTGGAATGGGATAGTGGAAGGGGAAAAAGAGGGGAATGTGCGAGCTCCGCTTGGAGCTTAACTCAGTGATGGTATTGTTGACGCTTTTCGCGCGCATGCGCGAGTTTTATCAGGGCCGTATCTACGTCTACGTCCGAAAGTGGGGAACTATTGGGGGGAAAGTAGTGGGAGACTATATAGCGCGAAATTAGCAGGGCGACCAAGGTACCCGATCTTCGTACTTGACTGAACTTGATGCGCGTGAAAAGCGCCAACAATACCATCACTGGCTCAACTGGCGACACTGCTGGCAGGCCTGTTCGCACATCTGCCGGCTCTTTCGGGCAGCAGGAAGCGATACTTCTGCGGACACAGGTGCCCGTCCAAAATTGTGCAGATTGCTTACTGGGTACATACGCTAATGATGCAAATGGGTTAATAACATCTAGTCATTAGTTATAATAGTTCACGACTGTTGCTGAAGAAAAACTTAACAGCTGCTATACATACACAGGTAATAATGAAGAAAATTATTTACATATTCAAAATAATTATATATTATATTATTATTATACAGGGTGTCTAATTTAACTCTGCCACCCCTAATAACTTTGTTATTTATACAGGTACAAAAAAATGTTCGAGAATAAAGTTATCGCACTTGGTGGCGGCCGTAAGCCTTTGTGTAATGTTTTTTTTAATGGAACGATATGGATTTTTATTTACTATTTTTTCTACAATATTATTATTTACTATTATTTGATATGGATTTTTATTTGTTATTACGAAGGTCATTTAAGGGGAACTACAATGCAAAATAAATTGTTTAGAGACACAATTCGAACAACACCAACGACTACATGTAACTCACTGGTAATGCAAGTGTTCAAAATTACGACTTTTACGATCTTGCAAACAGTTTTTATATCTGTATAAGTAACAAAGCTATTAGGGCTGGCAGAGTTAAATGAAACACTCTGTATATAGAATTACACAACATCAAAGAGAAGTGTTTAGACAAAATACATGTTTTCTTTCTTTTCGTATAAATATATCTTCCCAATCTTTTGATGAATAGCATATTTGCCTGTAATTAGGTAGTATTTATAAAGAACAAATACATTTATTAAGCTTCAACGCTTGAAAGATAATTGTTAATATATTGAATGCATAAAAAAAACCTTCGTTATGTGTTATTGAAAAAATGAAATACAAATTGAAATACTGTAAATATAAATTAACAGTAAGACTTCACTCATTTGTTCACAATAGATACTTAATTGGGTGCAGTTAACAAACAATTTCTTTTTTATTTTCACTTATTATCTTCATATCTATTTTCTCTTCACTGGCCTTGCTATTTCGCTTTTCGCTTGTAATCTTGTAAAGATATCTCGAAATTATTGTAACATATCTCTTACGGTTAAAGTATAAATTTGCTTGCACTTTCTTCTTGTCATTCATTGTGGAATAGTTTCAAAACATACATTCAACTGGTCTTCAACCATCCTCTAATTTTCCTTCAATTATTCTGTCGCATTTTTAAATAGGAGTTCCCTGAATTTATTAATTGTTCAATTATAACGAAAATTGACTCCCATCCTATCTATGTTACGGTATTTATTTACGGTATATTTCCGAAGGTCACTTTTCAGGAAAAAGTAATAGAAATTTGTATGTAATACTTTCTTAGTATTTTCCATTTGCTATCACCGATGTTACATATAGTTAACATTGAAGTGCTCCTTTTAAGTTAATTTTTAGATTTTTTTTACTATTCACATAACTTTTTGAAATTATAATCAGTGATCATTCAACTCCATTTCTGCTTTGTATTAGTCTTCGTTTTGTTGATTTCGCGGCTAATTAGCCATAAGAGACTGCTTAGAGGTAAATCAACATGATGCTGAATTTTATCCATTGAAGAGAGTTAGTAATTTACAATCCATTGTAGAACGCTTGTATCACTTCCACCAGTAGAAATTAATCGTGTGTCGTCGTGCAGGAACGACACATTTGTGACGTGGCTCGAATGGCCGCCGTACGTATGACAGAGCGACTGAAACAAAGAAATTTTATTTATTTTATGGTCTTTTCTCTCAGGCCCGTAAACATCCAGTGTCGCCTACGGTTTCCGCTCCCCATTGGAGAATCGGAAAAATGAACGATGTGACAACACATGTATTCTGAAATTTTGTCGGATAATTGTTTTCTATCTTCTTTTTGCCAAAAAATTCCCCTCACAGATATGCAAATATGTTATTTATACCAGCGAATACACCCTTAAAGTAAGTATAAAGTATTGTTTGAGTTATTTAGTCTGTTAATGGTGTTCCATACCTTCGATTGACAAGCTGGATACGAAAACAATTTGACTTTGCCAAAATCATCCCCAGTTGCCAGAAGTTTCGAATCACCACTGCGGGAACAATTATTTACATCAGTGCCGTCTGCACCTTCTGGCCATATTCCAATTGTTTCGAAGGATATAATACAAGTGTGACTTGCCCACTGAACGTCCCTTAACATTGAGGGCTGTGGAATCTGTCTGCAAACTCCAGGATTCCCTATGAAATTTCAAAATGAATAATTTAATCGAAATCCCTCGGTTAATTAAATTCTAAGCAAACTATCTACATATTATAACATGATTAATTTAAGTGAAATTAAATAATATTTGCCATTCAGATATTAATGTAATACTTTTTCATTTGTGACTTATGGTATCATCCCTAAATCAGCAATCACTAGTTTATTATAAAGAAAATACAAAAAGTAGTACAGATTTATTTTTCTTGGAGAAGTGTTACATTTAAGTGCTCGTTGTATTGTTATTTGGAAATAACGTAATTGTATCTTGAATAAAAATGTCAATTATGGAAAGCTACGAACGAGTTGGGATGAAATTCAGTTATTGCTTTTCGCAACAGTTGAATCCACTAATGGGGATGAGTAGTTTCAAGACAAAATCAAATAACATAAAAATGAGCAATTATAAAGAAATACGCGTCGAAGACTAATCGATACTCTACATACTTGTCAAGTTTTACTAGAATTGCTGATACAGGTGTTACAGTCATATGCACGGTGCATTATACAGGTGTGCCGACTTTGCATCTCTGTAACGTTGACGTTTTGTGATAAATGGGTAGTAATTCTCTGGCCGCCGCCAGACGGCGCATGGGTCGTAGGTACTGTAGGTCAGTGATATGATTGAACCCACCGTAACTCGCCCATGCGCGGCAATTTCAGCCTCAGTAACGTGACTATTTCGATGCAATCGGGTAGCTTAAGCACCCCGCAGACTTTTATAATTGAAACTTATTCTTTATTTTGACGATGGGATAGGGAAAGAGCACTGCAATAACTACGCAAAAGAATACATAATAAAACAAGGAAATAACACTGGTACATTCCCGCCAGAATAACTGTCTCAATGCGTCAGAGCCCTGGCCGCTCGGCTGCGTCATTGTAGATACGCTACTGTCTTGGCCGCGCATGCGCGAGTTACGGTGGGTTCAATCACATCACTGCTGTAGGTTTGTGGTTGATGGATACTCTCGGAGAGAATCAGAAGCTTCGGGGAAGGTAACGAAGAACGTAGCCTACTCTACGTATCGTGGGAACCACGTGGTTAGGACTTGAGATTAAATTCACTGCAGAATTTGTAGTTCAACGAGAACCATTTAAGGGGGTAGTCTACCCGCTGGTTACAACTAGAATCTTACTAGAATCTTACTAGAAAACATGGGTTTGCGGGAAAACAAATGCTGTCCTTATTTCAGCAAATTGTGGGCTGGTTGAGGGCTCATTCTAAAGAGGAAGGTTTGACGATAGTCGCTCTGGTCATTAGGCTAACGAGATTATGTTTATATCTAATAATATGAAGGCCCAAAGTAGAGAAAAAATCTTGGAAAAAAACCGGCAGGTTTCAATGCATTTTTCTGTCTCTGAAAGACTTTTTGACTGCCCTAATGACCAGAGCGAATATCGTCAAACCTTCCTCTTTACAATGAGCCCTCACCTAGCCTACAATTTGCTGAAATGAGGTCAGCATTTTTTTTCCCGCAAACCCATATTTTCGACCCAAAATCTAGTAGGATTCTAGTAAATTAGCAAATAACTAGTCAAATAAGAAATCCTACTAGATTTTGGGTCGAAAATATGGGTTTGCGAAAAAACAAATGCTGACCTTATTTCAGCAAATTGTAGGCTGGGTGAGGGCTCATTGTAAAGAGGAAGGTTTGACGCAGGGGGCTCTGGTCATGAGGCTAACGAGATTATGTTTATATCTAATAATATGAAGGCCCAAAGTAGAGAAAAAATCTAGGAAAAAACCCGCAGGTTTCAATGCATTTTTCTGTCTCTGAAAGACTTTTTGACTGCCCTAATGACCAGAGCCCCTTGCATCAAACCTTCCTCTTTACAATAAGCCCTCACCCAGCCTACAATTTGCTGAAATAAGGACAGCATTTGCTTTCCCGCAAACCCATATTTTCTAGTAAGATTCTAGTAAGATTCTAGTTGTAACTAGCGCATAGACTACTTCCTTAATAGTAACTTTATTCGCACGGTAGTGAATAACCGTCTGAACACCGTCTAACGTCCGTCGTAACCGTACGACGGAGAATATATTACAAAAGAGGTATGCTTCGAAACGCAGTATAACTGGAGATGTGTGTTCAATACCTCTGAACATCAGAACTGGCTATTTTGAACTGCTAGGGATGCCTAGCGTAACGGTCGCTACGAGAGACGGTTGGGAGTAGGAGTGCCAACTCCCTATCGTTGATCTCCCTATGCGCGACCTAGGGGAATGGCGACACTAGCGCCATACTCCTTATAGTACCGTACGTGTGCGAACGAAATTCAGGCGTGCTGCTGAATACACACAATCTCATTCGCACACGTACAGTACTTACGACCCATGCGCCATCTGGCGGTGCCAGAGAATTATTACCCATCTACTTTTTCTGTGGGAAATCGGCACACCTGTATAATGCACCGTGGTCATAAGAGTACGGTTCTGTTCCGCTATAAGACGGCGATGTTTGTTGCACAACATGTAAGTCTCTATCCCCTCCTCGTTTTTTAAAGTTGTCCGCTCGACACCGTTTAGTGTCAGAACGAAAGGGTACGTCATATATACTATCCTTCTCCAACGAAATATATCGCAGCTCGGCCGACTAGGTACCCAGATAGCACAGCCTGGCATAGCTACCAGCTGACCCAGCCTGCAGAGTCCCTAACCTGCAGGTTACGGGCAAACAACGCTTGGAGCTGCTCGAGGCCCAGGCAGGTCGATTTTGTTCGGGTCCCTGTGCGCACCAATGTGCCGCATATCACCTGCAAAAGCTCGAGCCCAGGGCCTGCAGGCCAGGCCTATTTCTGAGAGGGCAGCACGGTCACACTAATGAGGCCAATCAGGCCGATGGCAGTATACAGAACACAAGGCGGATCGCATGAATGTGGCAGAAGTCGTTAAAGTAAAAAAATAAGACTTTTGAGGGCGATTTGCCTAGATTGATCTTTTATCTGGCGTTTTTTACTACTGACAAAACCCCGTGTTTTGTCAGTATTATCATGAAATGAGAACGCGAATTCCGCACCCTTGCAATTTTGCAAATGGGCCGAATACCGGCCCGGCCTGCAGGCCCTGGGCTCGAGCTCCTGTAGATGGCATGCGCGCATTAGCGTGCACAGGGGCCCGGCCAAAATCGAGCCGCTGTGCAATCTGGGTACTTTATAGTTTGCCGCTTTGAGCCTTTCGCCCATTCTCCGTGCTCTCTCTCTGTCTCTCTTTCTCTCTCTCTCTCGGCATACTGGGAAACTAACAATAAGTTAAGCTGCATAGGTAGCCTGATCCGCAATACGACGGAAACAGTCTTGAGCCATCGAGTTACAGCGGGATAAAACTATATTAGTGTAATTGCAACATATGAAGAAGATGTTCTATTATAATGTTCTCAATGAATATTAGGAGTGCTGAGAAATAAAAACAAATGCGGAGTAACAAATTTTAACGCTTAAATACACATGCAAAGGAATCGTATACTTTCGGTCTCTCAGTTAAACTACTTACAATATAACAGTTCATAATCTCCACTGTTACTCCGTAAGTATTGTCCATCCACTGACCAGTCGATATGAGTTATAAAACTTGAGTGCCCCTGAAATACATTTTAATATTTATTATAAACTGAGAAAATGTACATATTTTCTTATGCTTTATATCAGGCGTGGGCATTTTTGCCTTAATTGAGGCAAGACCGTCCCCACCGTAGCGCCCACAGTCCTCCACCAGCATCCGTCGTTACTATGAAGGAAAGACGCGCTCACGGTGCATTATACAGGTGTGCCGACTTAGCATCTCTGTAACGTTGACGTTTTGTGATAGATGGGTAGTAATTCTCTGGCTGCCGCCAGACGGCGCGTGAGTCGTAGGTACCGTACGTGTGAGAATGAGATTGTGTGTATTCGGGCGCGCTGCTGAATACACACAATCTCATTCGCACATGTACGGTACCTACGACCCATGCGCCGTCTGGCGGCGGCCAGAGAATTACTACCCATCTATCACAGTTTTCTAAGGGAAGTCGGCACACCTGTATAATGCACCGTGGATGCGCTTCGTCCGTCGCAAGCAGTGCGCAGGCATCGTGCATCGGAGTCGCAAGGAGCGCCACCGAAAGAAAGCTTGGTGGGAAAGCAGGCGTTTGAGGGGCTCCACCTCCACCCGTGCCCACGCCTGCTTTATATACTGAGTACAGTAAAGTCGCGTTATTTTGCGAACGACTGTGTTCTGCACGGAGAAGTAACGCGTAGGGACACTATTTTAATCTTTATAGAAAATCTTAATCTGGCGACTCTGGCACAGCTTTCGAAAATGCCTCGAATCGAGCAAATAATTGCGAAGCCTGCTCTAAGTAGAAACCTTAGAACGCTCGCCGGTCACGCGTTGCTACTCGGCATAGCATAGCATATGAGAAAGCTGAATATGTAACAATAGCAAAAAAGATATAAAAGAAATCTGTGTATAGCAGTGCGTTGCAATAAATGGTTAATACGACGAGCTTTAATGTAAATGAACTTTATCGACATCGATAATGAATCCTTCAAAAGCAATGTGCAGTGCCAAATCTAGACGATCAAACTACGAGGACCTAGTTCTGCACCTAAACAGAAGAAAAAACCTTAAGTATATAAAATTTGTTACGAAACGCTTGGTTACAGGGTCATGAATATATCTTGTGTACGTGAAGAAAGTAACTACGCATTTTCTATCATATTACTAATTTACTATTGACTATTTACTGATTTAATTTACTATTTACTACTTGATAATACGAAAATGACATGTTAACACACGATAAAAAAAACATAATCTGGGCAGACTAGATAAACACGACCTTCTGTGTGCTTTAAGGGCCCCTTCTTCTAGCAGACGACACTCGCGCGTGAATGCGTGGTACACTCACACACCGCCAGACCACGTATACGTACGCGAGGATTGCAAGGGTCCGGGATTCCACTTCTGATTTCTCGATAATGCAAAGACGGGGTTTTTTAGTAGTCAAAATCGCTACATAAAAGATCAATCTAGGGCGCTGTTTGCCTCAAAAGTCCTACTTTTACGTTTCCGAGCAAAGATTTTGCAATATTTAGCTGCATGTTGCCCGTCAGATCGCGCTGCAAAACCATTGCTCGGAAACGTAAAAGAAGGCCTTTGAGGCAAACAGCGCCCTAGATTGATCTTTCATCTATCGATTTTGACTACTAAAAAACCCCGTCTTTGTATTATCGAGAAATCAAAAGTGGAATCCTGGACCCTTGCAATCCTCGCGTACGTATACGTGGTCTAGCGGTGTGTGAGTGTACCACACATTCACGCGCGAGTGTCGTCTGCTAGGAGAAGGGGCCCTTAATAGAGTGTGCTTAGTTACTCATTATGCATACACAATGTTTGTTCATAACTTTGTAACAAAGCGTTTTCTTACAAACTTTATGTAACATTTATTTCTTCTTCTTAGGTGTAGATTGTGTCCTCGCAATTTGGCCGTCCAAGTGAGGGGCACCCTACAAAATAAAAAATCATTTAGTAACGAATTCAAGTCGAGTCGAGTCTAACCATATATTGGTGATTTGTAATAGTTAATAACTTGAAAGAAAACTCCACCACAATTCCGTCATTTTAATTTACATCATTTTATGTGACGTGTATAATCATGCTCTAAGAAAGGGACTACCAATAGTCGTAACATCTGCTTATTAATAATACGTAATCGTGCATAATAAATATTACAGCAGTGCAAGGCATTTGATTCAAAATAAAAAGAAATCTGCAGTGAACAGTTTCTTAAGATTATTTTCAACAATTCAATTTTTAAAGATACATTCCATACAGCAGGGATGGGCATTTGTGTCTCAATTGAGATAAAATCGTCCCCACCATAGCGACCACCATCCCCCATCAGCATCCGCCGTTACTATGGAGCACGGTGTATTATAGAGGTGTTCAGACTTCCTTCAGCAAAGTGTGATAGATAGAGGTTAGTTCGTCGCTAGATGGCATATCGGGCATCCTCACAGTTTTCATGTACGTGTGTGAATGAGATTGTGTGTAGCAGCGTGTCCATGTAGCCTGTGCTAAGGTATATATCGTACATATACCTTAGCACGGGCTACATGGTCACGCTGCTACACTACACAAAATCTCATTCACACACGTACATGAAAACTGTGAGGATGATTAGTATTCCATTTGGCGGCGACCAGAGAACTAACCTCTATCTACCACAAAACTTCAGCCTTACAGAGGTGCTTAGTTGTAACACCTCTATTATACACCGTGCTATGGAAGAACGGCGTGCTTCGCCTGTCGCAAGTAGTGCGACAAAATCCAAATTTTGCACGGTTTTCACGCGCATGCGCGCCCAAATGCAGGGACGTATCTACGTCCTAAGTTTGTGAGGAAAGTGGTGAGTTACTATTACCACTATTACACTGACAGGAAAGTACCGGAAGAGTTCAGAAGTTCATATATTATATAATATGTTATATGTGCATACATCAGGCATAGGAAAATTTTTACACAATCGGAGGCATTTTCAAGGAACTTCTCCCATGAGCAAAAATTTGCCCATACTATACATTCATGTTATACATTCAGAATTTCAAAATCAAAGCATAACAAATTTGGTGAAATTAGGCGGGGTGACCAATGCACCCCAATTTAGCCACACTTTTACGTTACTGACGGTAAAAATCGTCACGCATGCGCATGAAAACTGTGCAAAATCCCAGCACTAGTCGCAAGCAGCGAACAGACCTCGCGCATGGCAACATGTGTGGTATGAGCAGGTGAGCACAAAGCGACCAGGCGCAATACGCATAGTGGGATCCTGACTGCTTTATCCCGGTTTATGAGAAGGAGGAAAAGGGTGTGAGCCAGTGTTCCGATATGGTGCATCTTTTCTCGCGCATGCGCGGCGATTTCAGCCTCAGTAAAGTAAGATTCTCGATAAAATGGGGTACCTTGAGCACCCCGCAGAATTAAAAAAAATTGGTCTGATTTGATCCTGAAAAATGAATATATAACATGTGTATTTCTGTATATTTTGTAACTCATAGGACACGTCCTGGAGTCTTTTTATCCGGAACAGATTGTTTCGGTACATTCCCGCCAATATAACTGCCTCAGGGCTCTGGTACCTCATCATCCTAACATAGATACGTTACTGTTTCGGCCGCGCATGCGTGGGAAAAGATGCACCATATCGGAACACTAGTGTGAGCCCTTGAGCGGTGGAGCTTTTTAGTGGGTATTGCGCAAGTGAGCCCCACACTTCCCCCGGCCGTCATCTTTAGGGGGGAGCCAGTGCATAAATAATCTTTTTACCCACCGCTCTTAAATAAAACAAAAGGTCTCGCGCATCGCGACGAGGGCACGCGCTGCGTGAAAGAGAACTTGGTGGGAGAACTAGGCGTTTGAGGGGTCCCTACGTTGCCCATCACTGCCACACAGGTATTTTTAACTTCAAGGCAAGATTATTCTAACACGAAGTTACTGTTCCGAGATATAAGTATTGCTAGTTTGTCATATTTATCATTTTGATAATTAAAGTTACGATAAATTAGTTCTGAATGGAAAAATAACAATGAATTTGAATCATTAATTGAATATTTAAAGGAATTGTGCTTGTCTTACATCGTTCTGTAGACTATACAATTTACGAAATCATTAATTATGTTGTAATATTGTCTTGACAGAATTTCCGATAATTTTAAGAAACGGTATTTCATTGTGTAATATGTCTTTTTTCATTGTTGAGCAACAAAAATGTATGCCTTACTCTACGTCTTCGAGTCCGCTTTGGCTAAAAATGGAGAAAAAATACTTTTGTATTCGTGTTCAACGTATAAAAATCGCATATTGGTGATCGAAATACGAAACGGAGTTGAAACTTGTTGACTAGCTCTGAGCAGTATCGTAATACATATATTATCTTTTTTATATTTGTTAGTAAACTTTAAAGCAGCATTAACATAAATTATACTATAATACATATTTATGGACTTAACATTCGAAATGACAGTTTTCACTTTCTTTCTAAAGGAGGAAAACTTTCACTTGTCTATACCAGGGGTGGCCAACCTTCTGCGTACCGTGCGTAAATTTTGTTCACATACGAGTTCAGATGCGCCATAAAACTCAAGCACTTTTTCTACCTTCTTACGTTCATTGTTGCGGTGGGAAAATAGGAATAGGGTAGGATCTGCTTCGGTTAGGGGAGGAAAGAAAAGGGATAACTCAATCGCGCAACTAAATTAATTAACTTAAGCCAGTTAAAAAGACACGCGTTCATTGGAGCACCAATTTACAATAGTGAGAAATGATCTTTTGGACGAGAGGGCGATCGCTGTCATGAACACTCCAATTCCCATCCTATAATTGTAAACTCTCAAAAAATTGCGACGAATTGATGAGTAAGAAGGCTGTATAAATTCAACTGAGAGCTCTCAGGTGTTGAAAATATGAAGTTGGATTCATTTATGGCGCCTACTTCAAAAGAATAAATAGAGGCGCAAGGATTCAATGCGCCACTTGTAATCATCCAATGCGCCACGTTTGGTGCATGCGCCACAGGTTGGCCACCCTTGGTCTATACTATATCAGCGCCCGCTCTAGCGGTTACGTCGCCCCGGACAAAAAGACAAATTTCCACCCTTTAAGAATATATATACATATATTTTAAATAAAGGTACATATTTTTATCTTCAATAAAAACCAAATCATTTTATTTAAATTTTAATAAAAGCAAATTTCTTATTAATTGGGTGTTTAACACATCAATATTTTTCTCACAGTTACAACCAAAATGGCGCCCCTACATTTTCGCGCCACGGACGAACGTCCGGGTTGCCCCCCCCCCCCCCTAGGGCGGGCCCTGACTATATCCGCTTGTACAATGAACAAATTAAAATTCTTCTGTAAAAGATTTGTGTTACATTATAGTAGACATTCTTACCATACATCGCCCAACACGACTGTATTTAGTTGCATCACCATTTACTTGATAAATATAAATATAGTTATCCCTAGAACCAAGTGCCAGCAGCGTGCCATCTGGTGAAAATCGTGCAACCTGAAAATGAATAACATTAACACAAAGAAACATTATTAATTACAAAAACATATCGAGTTATCGAGTTTCATTTTATTGTTGAAACATCAAAATAGGATATTAGAGGTAGTTCAATTTTATCTACGTGTTCCGCCTCGAGCAGACATCGAGCACAGCTTGCAATCGTACGATGCTAGCCACGATACCAGCAGATGGCGAGCATTACGCTGTCAGAACGCTGCTCGAAGCTGAGGATGCTCGGAATCTGCTCGATTTTGGACAGCACACCCTGCCGTTACTTATTGTGACGCAGATGTCTGGCATTCTTGCTGGCAGGGTCTGCCCGGCAGAAGTCCGGAATCCTGCCTGCGTTTAAGAGGGCAGCACAGTCGCACTAATGTGGCGAATACCGTTATACAGGACAGATCTTACTAACACAGACGAGGTACCGTCTATGGCACTAATATTAGTGTGACGCAGGCAGATTCCAGGACCGAGCTGCCTTCGTGCTGCCGGGCAGACGCTGCCTGCAGATACCATGCAGCTGCTAACGCAGATGCCCGTCCAAAATCGAGCATTTTGCTTACTGGATAGTAATAATACATAAGATGCGATATTTGTATAATGATTCTAAATAAATATTTTACCTGAATAGGCTCTGTTCCATCACTATGATGCGTATACAATTCTCGGGTCTCACTGTCAATCGCTAACCATTTTCCAGATGTGCATCCAACTACAATTACATTACCATCTGGTGAGAAACCGAGACTTTGGGCTTGCTCCTAAAAAAATCAAGATTACTGATTTAACCAAGAAAATTAAGAGTAATTATATGAATTGTTTATGTTGCATGCTCATTCTTCTTTACGATTTCGTAAAATGACAAATATAATCTTTATTTTGATATATTTGGAGATAACAATTGGAAATACGATTGAAATTATATCCTGTTTAGTGTCATTTTAATCAGACAAATGCCACAAACAAGTTGGTGAAAGTCCCATAAAAAAAATAATGAAAAATAAAGAAGTTTTGTAATTTAATTAGTAGTGCTTTACACCGATACGCTTCGGTCGCGCGATTCGTATTTACATGCTATCCTTTTCTACGTTCGTCTTCGTTTAAAAAATAATGTCCCTACACGATATTTCTCCGTGCAGAACACAGCCGTTTGCAAAATAACGCGACTTTACTGTATTAAATATTCTATCAATACCCAGACAGCACAGCCTGCCCGAGCCCACCGCCGGCCCAAACCTCCCGAGGCCCGTGACCGGCAGGTTACTACCTAACACAATGCTTGGATCGGCTCGAGGCTGATTCCGTTGGATCCGTGCCTGCTTCTTATGCGCGCAATGGCCCGGAAATAGCCAGGCATGGGCTCGAGCCCACAGCCTGACGGCCGTGCCAGATTTCAGCTAGATTTCAGCCAGAGTCTAATGTGGCCAATCAGTGCTTCGATTGAGCCCAACTTTTCTCGCGCATGCGCGTCACAGTGCGGGTCGCGTGGAAATGAGGATTGCAAGGGTGCGGGATTCACGTTCTCATTTCTTAATAATACAAAAATTTGATATTTCAGTAGTCAATAACGCTAGATAAAAGATCAATCTAGGCCGTGATCGCCCTCGAAACTCCTATTTTTACATTTACGAGTCGTAATTTGCATCATACGGAAGCATACAACTGCGCATGTAGCTATTTTCATAACATATATAATGCAAATTACGCCTCGTATAGGAAAAAAAAAGACTTTTGAGGGTGTTTGCTGCCTAGATTGATCTTTTATCTGGCGTTTTTGACTACTGAAAAACCCCTTGTTTGTATTATCACGAAATGAGAACGCAAATGCCGCACCCTTGCAATCTTGTAAATGGGCTGAAATCTAGCTGAAATCTGGCACGGCCGTCAGGCGAGTCCATGCCTGGCTATTTCCGGGCCATGGCGCGCATAAAAAGCAGGCTGAAATCGAGCCGGTGTGCTGTCTGGGTAATTATAATTAGTACGAACTTCCAAATTGTTGAATTACTAATAGCCACACCACCTTTTTATACTGACCCCAATGTCTTTACTCCAAACAACGGTATGACTAAGACTGTCCCACATTTGCAGTAACCTGTCGTGGCCAGCTGTTGCAAATTGTGGTAAAGTAGGGTGCGTTGCGAGGCCCCAAACTTCCTCAGCGTGCCCTAACATGGCTGGATTGAATCCCATTCCTACATCGCCAACTAAAATGCAATTTCTTGTTGTTCCAATTAATAGTTGTGAACCTTTGCCCTCTGCAAGTGTACGGATTCCTCCAAAGTGATCCTCAATCTAAGGAGTAAAATTTAGTATTTACATTGAAGAAATAAGTCAACAGTAAACTGTTTGCTTTAGAAATAACACCTTCTGTTTGTTCGTATAATATATCAAAAGAATAGATTTGATTATTGCATATATGCATCTGTAACTAATATATGTTTAAATCAAATTACAGTTGCACAGAGATTGAACAACAATATTGAAGTACTGGTGAACGTTGGGCAAATGAAATTGCCAAATCATTATCGGTATCATTGTAATGAAAATCATTGTAATACAAATCATTGTAATACAAAATGCCAAACTGCAGGTGATAACCCAGATAGCCAAAATGCTCGATTCTGGCCAGGGCAGTTATGACCGTGTGGGCTCGTAACGTTCCCTCGGCACAAGCTGCTCTCGGCCCGCCGGTCCTGATTTCTGCCAAATTTTACGACATTCGCCACATTAATGCGACCGTGCTGCCCTCTTACAATCTCGGACCTACTTAAAATTTGGCAGAAATCAGGACCGACGGGCCGAGGGGAAGCTTGTGCCGGGTTTGCGCCGAGGGAACGTTACGAGCCCTCACGGTCATAAGTGCCCTCCTCAGATTATAGCCATCGTGTGCCTTTTGCCCATTGAAGCGACGTTCGGCCCGTCTACCTGACCCCGACACGCCGGGCTCGATCTGTGCGCGAGGATCGCTTGGCTATCTGGGAAGTGATAACGCTAAACCTTGTACTGTATCAGACCGGCACTGTTTTTATAATAACTAACAAATCCTGTATTACAATTTTATTCCTTAATTGTGCAACCTCAAACAGGTTTTCCTCCATACACTAACAATAAAGAAAAGTCATTTCGTTATTGTTATAATTCATAATTTATTACAATGAACGAAAATTAGAGTAACCTAAGAACAAGCCATAAAATAAGAATGAATGCAGAGTTTTCTAAAGCTTACTTGTGCTTCGTCTCCAGTCAAATTCAAAGATTCGTCAAAGTATAATATTTTTCCATCTTTGCCACCGCCAGTGACAATGAAACCGTCTTTCAGAACGCAAATGGAGAATATAGATCCTTCGTGAATATTCCTGACTAGCTTAGAAATCGTATTCGTACCTAAGAAAAAGTAGTTTTAATAATACACGTTAATACAATTAATATAACCAATTAAAATTGGATTAATGTTTAAAAAGCATCGTGTCATATATCTACATCAAATTTTAGAGAAAATTGAGTTTTGGATATGACAAAGAGTGAAAAAGTTCAAAGATCTTATACATATGTCTTAATCAACTTAAATATTAGCGAAATGACGGTTTAAATCTCCCCCAAGTTCATATAGAGATAGCACAGTTACTAAATCATATTTGATTTAATCAACCGCAAAAATGGATCGATTTGATATGGAAAGATTTGTAGCATCCTCATGCAGCAGTAAAACCATTGACATTTTAGACTAATGATGATTATTTGCAAAATTATCCGAGGAGCTAGAGCATTGTTGGATAGCTAAAAGCAATGATTTCTTCTAAGTTGGAATGCTTTGATAAGGTGGAATGCTTTATTGAACATACTAATATGTAGATATACCAGTGTGTTCGACTATAGGCGATGAGAAAATTTAAGGGGTTCTCAATAACAATATAAATCGAAAATGAAGAATAACTAGAGGGCTATTGTTGCTCGCTCGCTTCGCTCGCTCGCGAGTAGAGTTGTTTTTGCTCGCTCGCTTCGCGAGCTCGCGGGTAGGACTGCTTTTGCGAGAGAGTTAGTGATACGCATGGCTAGTAGGGCCTACTGCTATTAATGTTTTTTATTTGGTGTGTGACTCTCCAAGAGTCACACAAAGAACTTCCCGATTCGTTACTCCTTCGCCAACATCGCTAACATCGTTTTTTTTTGTACTTTCATCGATATTCTCCCAAAATGTATTCTTAGGAATAGAGATGATAAATTCACTCTTGTATTGGAATAACTTTCGATTATTCCAAGCGGTAACATTAGCATCAGTTAAAAAAAAAAATTTTTTTTAATCTAAAAAAAAAATTAAGAAAAAAAGTTTTTTTTATGTAATTGCGTTTGGTTCTTTGGTGGAAAATTTTCGTCCTCCCTTATAAATTGCATTGTAGAATCAACTCTTTTCGAAAAAAAACTAAAAATCTAAAAAACTGCTTGACCAATATGGACCAAAATCTAATCAGTTAACGAAAAATTTGATTACATAGAAACGGCCATACGCACGCACGCACGCACGCACGCACGCACGCACGCACGCACGCACGCACGCACGCGCGCACGCACGCACGCGCGCACGCACGCACGCGCGCACGCACGCACGCACACACACACACACGAACATTTTGATAAAAATAGTCTAAAATGACTCCAATGACCATGAAACGTGAAGATCTGCTAAAAAATCAACTTTCGATTTTCGGGGTAATTACAATAACTTTCCTATAAAATCGGGAAGTTAAAAATATTGCGATTTCGGCTTCGTTATTTACCCAGATAGCACAGCCTGACCGAGCCTACCACCTGACCAAACCTGCAAAGCCCATGACCTACAGGTTACAAGCTAACACAATGCTTGGATCGGCTCGAGGCCCAGACCCGGTTGATTGGTTCCTGGTTTTTATGCGCGGATTGGCCCGGATATAGCCAGGCATGGGCTCGATCCCAGGGCCTGCCGGCCGTTGCCAGAATTCAGCCTGTTTTTGAGAGGGCAGCACGGTCACACTAATGTGGCCAATCAGTGCTTCGATTGAGCCCAACTTTTCTCGCGACATCTTCTCGCTCCACATCATGTTTAGCCTGGAACAGCTCCTACATCATCTTTAGCATGGAACAGAACCTACACCATCTTTAGCAGGAAACAGAACCCACTTTACTGTTATTAAATGTCTTAAATAAGACTTTTGAGGGCGTTTGTTGCCTAGATTGATCTTTTATCTGGCGTTTTTGACTACTGAAAAAACCCGTGTTTGTATTATCACGAAATGAGAACCCAAATCCCGCACCCTTGTGACCGTGCTGCCCTCTCAAACACAGGCTGAATTCTGGTACGGCCGTCAGGCCCTGGGCTCGAGCCCATGCATGGCCATATCCGGGCCAATGCGCGCATAAAAACCAGGCCCAAATCGAGCCGGTGTGCTGTCTGGGTAGTTATTGATTAGATTAGATATGCATGAAACGCTAATTAGTTGCACGCGATTCCGGTACGCATATTGCATATGTGAATTTTTGTGAATGCTTGCACTTGTGAGGGTTCCATTCAATATTTATGGACACCACATGGATTCCACTTTATAGTGATCTCGAGTAAATTACTTATGTAAGACAAATTACAAAGCGAAAGGGCATTGGTCCCTTCTGCTCGATAATTCCAAAGGTGGATATTAGAAATGCCCTTGTGCATTTTCAACGAATACGCAGGTTCAGTTTCGTGCAACGATCAATTTGTTAATCATGTTCACCAATTTGTTAAATATTTTCACCTCGCTGGGCCCCCAAATGAGAACCAAGGTAAGCACCTATCTGTCACTTGATACGTGACTGTTGCGCGCCTCTACGACCACAGCAATTGAGACAGGACTGTTCCCACCATAGCGTCTCAACTAAGACCAGGGTTACCAGATGAAATGTATTCCACGTAAAATATTTGTACCTCTACCACTAAACGTGGCTCAATTCTCTTCTAGCATCTCTCTGCACGAGGAGAATCGTGTGACGTTACATTATTCCCACTACTGGCTGGTTGTGTCTGCTAGCCAACCATTGTCACATATTCACCTCGTGCAGAGAGTCGCTAAAGGGGAATCTGATGGTACAGAGGGAAGCGCAAAGACTTTTTCTGGCAACTCCGATTGAGACAAAACAGCCCATGCCTGATTTAAGCATTACATAAATAGTGAATGTGCGACCGTTTTAATGAAAGACTAATTGTAACTAAAAAAAGAATTGCGATAGATTTATATTAAAGTCGCGATTCTTGTCAACCAGCCTGTGTTCTGCACGGACAACTATCGCATACCGACATTATTTCTTTATGACTGCGTCTACCGCGCCGACTGGCCGAGAGTTCAATCGAAAGCCGAACGTAGAGAAGGACAGCATGTAAGTACAAATCACACAGAACACGCGGGCCTTTCTATCCCACACGTTGTCCTCCCTTGGCTGGCAGAGGAGTGGGTAGGCACCTGACAACTATCGCATACCCGGTCGTTGACAACTATCGCAACTTTACTGTAATTCGTTCGCATAAATCACGTTAAAGATGATCGCAATATGTAGTTATGTTTCATAATTCGATGTAAAACTAAATTTTGAGTACGACGTCATTGAAATATTTTTTATACGAACAGAACATTGAGAATGATCAAATGGATACTCAAGTATTCTTTACCTCTGCCCCAGACGATAATGTTACCGTTGCTGTCGCCTGTAAGAACATCGCCATTTTGGTTGAAAGCCACACAGGTAACGTATCTTGGTTTTTCTCTACTTTCGAAAATGCCCATTCGTTTGTACAGCATACCACCGTTGTCGAGGGACCAAAAGGACACATGACCCTTTCCACAGGAAACAATCTGATTTCTTTCGAGCGGATGCCACTCGGCACATACTACTGTATCAACGGAACACTGAAATAATATATTTATGTTTTTTAAATAATTCTGCCTTATCGTTGACTATTGATTTTGCATTAAAAGTGTACACATGTAATGTACATAACTGGAAATATTTATTGCGTCATATGTCAATGTTGTTTTTCAATCAGATTTCAATAATTAAATATGGTCATGAAATTTTGTTATATTATCTATTACCTACGTAATAGGTACATGATACGTTCAATGCAAAATTGCCTTCTATTCTCTTAATGTTAATAGTAATACGTATTTAAATGATTGAATCCGAAAGTGGTAAAAAGGCCGAAAATCATGAAGAATTGCCATTTCTACCACCTTTGACCGTTTGTAATTCCTAAACCAATTTCAATGTAATTTACAGAAATAATTCATACAGGTTTACAAAACACATCTTTTAAATTGTCGTTATTGGTCCAGCTAAAAATGTTGTAAAAATAAATTTTTACTATTGTTTATCACAATTTCGACCAAATGATTTTTTCAACGTATTTACTAGACGTCATTTACTAAACTAATCCTTGTAGTCTTACAGAGAAATTAAAGCCGTTTGGTTAATTCATAAAGAAGTTATCCTGATTTAATCCTAAACACCTTTTTCCTTTGAGAGTTTGCGCCGAAACGCTTTGTTTCTGAGTAATTAACGAGAAACACGAGTCAATCAGAGCACGGCTGTAGCGGATGGATTCCAGCTTTGTGACAAGTTCCGATGGGCGTTGCATTGCCATTGGCCGAGCCGAAATGAGCTCGCTGTAGTCGCACTTTGATTGGTTCGTGTTTTTCGTTAATAATTCCTTAATAAAACCACGAAGGACATTTTCAGGGATTATCCCTTTCAAGGAAGTACAACACTTTTAGCAGACCGTGTACGATTTAAATTGAGAGTATTGTCTCCTTACTCATAAAATAATTGACAATATTGTAACAAAGTAAAACACATGTTAATTCAAACATACCTTCGTTTCGGTTACTTTGGTACCCCGCTCCCCTTTCTGCCAATCCCAGATCGAGATGTTATGATCAGATGTCTCATCGATCGCACACAAATAATTTCCACCATCTGCCTTCGAGAACGAAAGGCAACAAATGGAACCATCGAATCCTCCGTTACCAATCACACAAAGTGTGGTTAAACTAACTGAATTCCATATCTTTATATGTGGCTGAAATCAATGCACCATTAGGAAAATTAATTTGTCTTCAATATTATACATTCAAAATATATATATGTATTTACAGGAAGTAAATACATATACATATGTATGTATTTACAGGAAGCATTCCTAACAATAAGATGAAATACTATTTTTTTATTTTATGGGACCGTATGTAAAATACCTATGGAGTTCCCGACAGAGTTATCCGATTTTCTTCAAATTTTTCATTCAACATAGATTAAGAACCAAGATTAAGATAAAGATTAAGATAAACATCGAATTAAGAAAGTATTGAAGCATAATTTTAGGAAAATCAACAATTCCTACTTCAAATTTTATATGAGATACCTCAATTTGTAATTTCAAAATATTTCATAAATGAGAATTACGAGTTTTTATACATAAATGTTCCAAGAATCGATCTCTGGGAACAGAAATATGTTGAAAACAGAGTAAGATTAAGAGTTAGATCAAGACTTTAAAAAATTAGATGGCAAGGTGGTCAAGGGAGTGCTTGTCGACATCATTAGCAAATGGAATTGTTATAAACATTAAACGGCCAGAAATAATAAATTTATCTGTGAATTGTATTGAATAAATTAATGCGTGCGAATGTTCATGGTTTAAATGTTATTCTGTATCTCGAATACTATTAGCCACTTTTGCTAAACCATTAGGTGGTCAGATAGCCAAGGGATTGCTTGTGGACATCGCTATAAAATGGAATTGTTATAAACATTAATCAGCTAGAAATAATAAATTTATCAATAATTGTTGTCACGGCGATCGACATCGATCGATATTCGATGGGGTGGGGAGCGTCACGTATCGGTGGGGTGGGGAGCGTCGCTCGACCTCGGCGAGAACCGTCTATCAGTCAGTCAGTCGGGCCAGGGGGGCAGCGTGAGCGGTCGAGCTCCGGGACCAAAAGGACCAGGGACTTACCAGAGGTGGACCAGAGGTGGACAAGGGGTCATCTACAGCTACCCTGGCCTACCTTCAATAATCCTATTTTGAACTTCAACTGTTCATTCAACGAACACCAGTAAGTTTTATTACTAATATTCTTCAATGCTTCCTTTGTCTACCCTTGGCCCAGTTTCAACAAACCTGTCCTTCAACTGTTCATTTAACGAATACCATCAATTATTATCTCTGATATGCTAATTGAAATTTTCATCGAGACTTTCGGTATTGAGTCTTCTTTAAATTTATATTTCTTGATTAAAATTGGTATTCCTCCGATCAGAGCTTCCTCAGGGGCTCACTCACGGATGGGGCGCTGGTTCTCTGGTTGTATTCGCATTCATGTGCAGGATTATAATTGCTCTTGTAAACTGGTTGTATCCGCACTCATATGCGTGGTTAGGATTGCACTTACGTGCGGGCTTATATTTGCTCTATTCGCACTCGTGTTATTTCTAAATTTCCAATTGTTGGCTTTGGAACTTTGACAAGACCCTCTTCTAAAAGTTACAATATCTTCTTTGAAATTGGTATTCCTCCGATTGGAGGTTCCCCAGGGGCTCACTCACGGATGGGGCCGTGAGTGAGTACGGGGTGTAGCGTCCCCGGGGCTACCCGAATCGCTTATAGGCCGCACCCGTGTGCGGGGTTAGTTTGGCTCTCGTGAGCTGGTTAGATTCGCACTCCTGTGCGAGATTACTTTGGCTCTCGTGAGCTGGTTGGATTCGCACTCGTGTGCGGGGATAGTTTGGTTCTCGTGAACTGCCCCAGTAAGCAAGCTGCTGGTACTGGGACAGCAGCTGCGTCCGCACACTGCTAGCAGCACGATGGCACCAAAAGTGGGAATGCTGCTTCGGTTAAGAGGGCAGCACAGTCGCACTAATGTGGCAGATGTCGGACAATACACGTCGACAATAGAAATTTACTTTACCGACATCTGCCACATTAGCGCACACACCTAAATCTTATGTCTGTGTTAGTGCGACCGTGCGACCTGTCGTGTATATCGGCATTCGCCACATTCGTGCGACCGTGCTGCCCTCTTAATCGTAGCAGCATCCCCGCCTTTGGTGCCATCGTGCTGCTAGCGTGCTGCTAGCATATTCGGACGCAGCAGCTCTCGAAATTGGCTGACTGGGTGGTCTTAGGTTTGCACTCGCGTGCGGGGTTATGTATTGAGATGTCTAACTATTATTAGTCTGTTTTAGGTAGAATACACCAACAAGAGGACACCAAGGAGAGGGCAAACCAAGAAGAGGACATACCGAGGAGTAGACACCCCGAGAAGAGGGCAAACCATGAAGAGGGCAAACCAAGAAGAGGACATACTAAGAAGCGGACAAATCAAGAAAACTGCGCCATATTCTTAAGTTAGTTTTATTTGCTGAGCAATGATTGTCTTAGCGTCACCCCCGAACCTGAGCTTTCTGCTCAGGCTCGTGTTTCTTCTTTGCGAATCAAAGCCTTCTGCTTTGATTCTTCCCTCTTTTGCGATTTAGTCTTTTGGTCCACAATAATTGCTCGGCTTGCGTGCGTTAGTTATTAAGATTGTATATCGTCGTTGTAAATATGTCGAGTAATTATTGCTGTAACTTCACTTCGCTCGTTTTCTTGATTCCGACACAGCCTTCTGCTGTGTCGGACCTTGCTTGTATGTACCAGACCGGTTGGAGCCAGTATTCGGCGTCGATACATTGAGAGGCGTGGCTCATTGAGACCTGTTCACTCGTGTAGCCATGCTACAGTGTCCTCTCTATTCGTCATCCTACCCGTGTTCATCTCAACTTGTGTTGCTTGGTGACAGGTAGTTGGTAGAGAAATGGGATATCGTTTGAACACTTCTCACTGTTCATTTGTCTTGGTGAGGACACGTCGGGTATCGGCTCTGGCCGAAGCTGGGCTGCAAGCATTGTACGCGCCGCGTCACCTTCGAACCAGAACCTTTTGCTCTGGTTCGCTCTAGTTTCTCACTTTGAAAGAATCAGAGCCATCTGCCTGATTCGCCTTTGGTCCCCGTGAATCGGAGACTTCTTCTCCGATTCACACCTTTTGCCTCGCGATAATTACTCGACATGTCTGCATAATTTACTATAAGTCCGTCGTTGTAAGAAAGGGAGCCAGAAGGAATATTGCATTCGTTCTGACTCCCTTTCGGGTATATTGTGCAGCAACCTCCTCGTGGTGAGACCTGGGCAATCGGTATTATCCTCTATTTGTAAGAACTTCTAGTATCTTATGAATAAAGGATAATATCGAGCTAATAAATTCTATTTCTATACCTATTGTCTTCCATAACATTTTGCAATTTCACCTTCCTTCAAAACAAAATATATGTATTATTCAAGCTGGTTCGCCCCGGGCGTGAACAATGTCATATATCGTCTGGTTCTATTTCGGTAAAGAGACGTGATTGTATCTCGTCGGTGATAGTATTATAAGGCAATTACAGAATGGGTAATGTTAGCATTCTATACTATATCATTCTTCTTCTACTTGACGAGTATCTCGTCGGTGGTAGAACTTTTAGCGATGTGGTATTTCAGATCACTGTAAGTTCCACGTTATCCCCGCGCCCGTTCACGCCCGCTTACTGGTCCCGCTGAATAGCACAGGGACTGGCAGTCTTTAATAGTATCACAGACAAGATATAGGAATAGACCTGACACCTTATGGGACTTGGTGTTCCATAGGAACACCAGATTGTGCCCCTAGAAATAATAATAATACATCTTTTTAATTCTATAGAGGTGTTGCCCCTGAATAGTAATGGAACTCAATGGAAGTCACTCTGGGGCGCTTGCGCACCAATACCGACGGCCACCAAAATACATTGAATGTCAGGTCTATTCCTATATCTCGTCTGTGATAGTATCTCGTCGATGCTTTGGGCTCCTAATTGAATCCTGCACCGAGTGTTTCTTTTTTGTGTTTTAAATTCACATTACCGACAGAATAATCTACATGACCGACATCCGCCACATTAGTGCGACCAGAGAGGTGCGACCACGGTGCATTATACAGGTGTGCTGACTTCCCTCGGAAATTGAGATAGATGGGTAGTAATTCCCCGGCCGCCGCCAGACGGCGCAGGGTCGTAGGTTCCGTACGTGTGGGAATGAGATTGTGTGTATTCGGACGCGCTGCTGACGTAATTGTCATACACACAATCACACTCATTCGCACACGTACGGAACCTATGAACATGCGCCGTCTGGCGGGTAGTAATTCTCTGGCCGCCGCCAGACGGCGCATGGTCATAGATTCCGTACGTGTGCGAATAAGTGTGATTGTGTGTATGACAATTACGTCAGCAGCGCGTCCGAATACACACAATCTCTATCTCAAAACGTCAACGTTACAGAGATGCTAAGTCGGCACACCTGTATAATGCACCGTGGGTGCGACCGACCTCTCCTCTATAACGACGGCAAGGTGTGCCTTCCATCTGCTTTTTTTCTGAACTCGACTTGAGCCAGCACCCCGTGCCAGCAAATATCAATACTTATTCGCAGGTAGATATAAAGGGTGTTCGAAAAGTCTGGAAACGGTCGAATATCTCAAAAATAAAGCATTTTAGAGAAAAATGGTTTAGACATATATTTTATGGTTTCGCGAGGGCTATAAGATGGCGCCATTGGTTTGACCTTGAAGAATCATTTGAAGGTCACGTGAAGGTTACCTCAATTTTTTTAAATGGCACCCCCTATTTTTTATTATATATTCTTGTAGCTAATCTCGAAAGCTTTCCAAAACACTATAATCAAATGTTTTTTCATGAATTACTTTTCGAGTTATAAGGCTTCAAAGGTACAATACTGCCGGTATTAGCGTTAACCGAGATGTACCACATGGAGGTTGCACGGTCGGATTTACATCTCTTGTGTGTGTGTGTGTGGTATGTGTGTGTGCGTGTGAAAACGGGGTTTTACTGAATTAAATGTTCGAATTGTCTTCCGCCTGCTGCTTGACAATGACCTAATCGTAGATAAAATTCATTTAATACGTTTCGTCTCATTTCTGGTGAGATAAGATTTACTTAGTGCAGTATGCGTTCCCTAAGGTCTGCCAGATTAGCAGGTCTCGTTACGTATGTATACATTGTTTTTAACATACCCCCATAAAAAGTAGTCCAATGGAGAAAGATCTGGTGATCTAGAGGGCCACTCTATTTCTCCACGTCTTTCTATCCATCGGTTTGGGAAAGTATTAGTTAAATATTGACGCACTATTACTGCATAGTGTGGCGGTGCACCATCTTGTTCAAACCAAATATTTTGTATATTTCCGTCAAACAAATTGTAACTTGTATGACGAATACAATCTGCGTCTAGTATCTGGCATCTTTTATCTAGGATTAGGTCATTGTCAAGCAGCAGACGGAAGACAATTCGAACATTTAATTCAGTAAAAACCCGTTTACACGCACACACGCACGCACGCACGCACGTACGCACGCACGCGCACACACACACACACACACACACACAAGAGATGTAAATCCGACCGTGCAATCTCCACGTGGTACATCTCGGTTAACGCTGATGCCGGCGGTATTGTACCTTTGAAGCCTTATAACTCGAAAAGTAATTCATGAAAAAACATTTGATTATAGTGTTTTGGAAAGCTCTCGAGATTAGCTACAAGAATGTATAATACAAAATAGGGGGTGCCATTTAAAAAAATTGAGGTAACCTTTACGTGACATTCAAATGATTCTTCAATGTCAAACCAATGGCGCCATCTTATAGCTCTTGCGAAACTATAAAATATATGTCTGAACCATTTTTCTCTAAAATGCTTTATTTTTGAGATATTCGACCGTTTCCAGACTTTTCGAACACCCTGTATAGTATTATGCCGGAAAGTCTGCTGACCAATTCAGAGTAGTTTCCCAGCATTTTGCTTCGTATTTAAATTACTTTAAGTTTAAGAAATTAAATGTTACAGTGTAGAACGATATGTGATTCTAATCAAACAAGTAATTGCGATGCTATAAATTGTGTGTATATTTCAAATTCTTACCATGGCATCTCGTCTATCCGTTCCACATACTTGACCAGTAGCGACTATCAATTTGTTTGGATGGATAGCTATGCTAAAATATGTTACAAAGAATAAGTCTTAATGAAATTAAGATTAGTCATAGTAATTAGTAGCAACAGAATTCTATTTTATAACTATTTTGCTTAAGATATTCTGGCCGAGATATAATTTGTAATAGTACATACAAACGCGACTAGGATGATTCTTCAGGAATATGCTTTATTCCGGAAATCCTACAGGATTAAGTGCTAAAAATAAATTAGTGGCATATTTTTAGAAATAATTAGGCAACTGAATTGAAAACTTTTCCTTGAAGATATTATTATTTTCAAGAAAGTCATCGATTGTTTTTATGAATGATCTTCGGTTTACAGTAAAATTCCACTATATCTGTGTGAGCGAATATAAATTTCAATCTTCATTAAATATCGAAGTTGTGATTTTATGTAGTCAAAAATGAAAAGAAAGTTGCATCAATGCAATTGTGATCGTGAGAGTTCTCTTTCGTTTTCAGAATGTGTTGGTATTTGGAAAACGTTAATAATGTTTGGAAAACGTCTCAATATTAGCTATAAAAATGTGCAATAAAAAATAGTGTTGCATTTAAAAATGTATATGTCACCTTCGCAGGACTTACCAGCGGTATCTCAAGATTAAACAATTATCATCATGATATGTGTCCCACAATATGATACAATTGTCGCCTGACACATTTTTTTATATATCTTTAATACTTATAGGAATAATCATGTCTATACACTGAAAACGGAAATACCGTGTGTACATATGTATGTATAAAGCGTTCGACTATCGTGTAAAAATTATTTCAGGTTAGATTTCAGATACAGTGTTCCGATATGGTGCATCTTTTTTCAGTTATATTGGCAAGAATGTACTGAAACAATCTGCTCCGGACAAAAAGATTCCAGGACATGTCCTACGAGTTACAAAATATACAGAAATACATATTATACATTCATTTTTCAGAATCAAATCATATCAATTTTTTAAAATTCTGTGGTGTGCTCAAAGTACCCCAATTTTATCGAGAATTTAACTTTACTGAGGCTGAAATCGCCGCGCATGCGCGAGAAAAGATGCACCATATCGGAACAGTGTTCAGATATTGAATTATATAGACGAAAATGAAGACTAACAAAGCACGATATTTGAACTAGTACCAGTGCTGTCAACTTGACTTATAATTATATAAGCGTCCTTGTTAGGGAAATGAGAAAGATTTTTAATCAGCTAACGACAATAGAACGAAAAATGTTTGTAGCATTTCTGGAAGAAAACACATTTCTCGGAGATTTCTCTATTTTATTACTTTCCAAAATAGAAAAGAAATCATACGGCCAGCGTTACAATATTATAACTAGACTGCGGATTTTTATGCATTTTTGACAAAAATGGGTACTGTAGTGTATCGTTAAGGCAGCGATCTGCGTTATCGGCGTCTCATTAGCGCCAAGCGTTAATCCCTCTTACTAGCGAGTAACCACGCCGATATCCGAACAGCCGTAACGGCCATTATTGTATATGTTACAGAGCGCGTCGCATCACGATTGTATTACCACCAATTACGAGTAAACTTGGTTATACGAATACTGTCTTGTGTTACTCGCGATGGATTTACTCCCCATCTATCACAGGTACGTACAATTTAAAACAGTGGACACATTACAAAAATTTAAGGCCACCAGTGTATTAGTTTCACCTTAATAAGATGATTAAAAGAAGAAAGCAATTTATATTTGGCTCCTGTCTCTTGCAATCAATGCAGATACTTTTTATTTTGCATAAAGATCCGCGGTCTAATTATAACTAAATTAAATGGGTGAAATATTTGCATAAATGCAATAACCCACCATTTGATGTCATCCGTGTGACCTAAGTAATGCCTCTGGCTGTGTTCCTCCATATTGTACAACACCACTACAGCCGCAACAAAGTAAACAATTTCCCCGGTTGGTAGCAAGTGCAGGTTACTTCGACAGTCTCTGCCACGGTAACCATAAACCCAGTTGAGTTTTAGTTTGTTCTGCGGGGGTGTGCTGACTTTGCGAAGGTCATAGGATTCCATCAGAGGTGTTGGCACATAGAGGATCACAGGTCGCCCTCTTAGGTACATCCGGACAGTACTTTCCTCTTCGTTGTATTGCATGTCTCTGGTGCTGTGAATGACAGAAATTTTATTTTATCTTTTCTTAAACAAACTAATCGAATCAATATGGTATTGCATACACGAAAAGTTGCGATCTACCCGGTTTATTGATACTTTATTGTATTCTACATAAAGTAAAGTCGCGTTATTTCTCAGCGACCGCCTACCCAGAATTTGTCAAGTGCCTACTCACTCTACTGACGGCCAACGCCGCAGGGCGGCGATGATTTTACTAATCCAATTACAAATTTTCTTCATTTTCCTTCCTTGCGCCCGAAACTTTCATCGTCGATTAAACCACAAAATACAGTTGAAATTATATCGTGTTTGGTGTCATTTTAATCAGAAAAATGCCAGAGATAAGTTGATGAAAGTCTCATACAAAAATAATGAAAACTAAAGAAGTTTTGTAATTGGATTATTAGTGGTTCACACCGATACATCCTTTTCTACGTTCGACTTCGTTTGTACTCTTGGCGCGGGCGACGCGGTAGACACAGTCATAAAAAAAATAGTGTTCCTACGCGTTACTTCTCCGTGCAGAACACAATCAGCCGTTTGTAAAATAACGCGACTTTACTGTATCTTTATACAGGTTGTCCCAAAATTCCTGCACATCCCAGGAATGGGAGGTTCCTGAGACCATTTGAAGCGACATTTTCCTTTGCATAAATGTTATCCGCGGCTTTGTTTAGGAGTTATTAACTAAAAACACGGACCTAGACGCGAGTTGGCACAGTCGGCCCGGCGCGCCAACTGTCGATTGGCCGACTGTGGCAATTCGCATCTAGGTCGCGCTCTGATTGGTCCGTGTTTTTCGTTAATAACTCCTAAACAAAGCCGCAGATAACATTTTTGCAAAGGAAAATGTCGCTTCAAATGGTCTCAGGAACCTCCCATTCCTAGGATGTGCAGGAATTTTGGGACACCCTGTATGTCATAATCAACGTATGAATTTTCGCTATGCATTTGACGAAAACGTTATTGTTAATCATATTTCAATACGACCTTATCAATATGACTGTTCATTTTTCAATATTCACGTGGATATTACACTTATAAATAGGTGCGATGGAAAGACATCATAAAACTGCGATAAGAATCCAAAAAGTATTGTTTTGAACAGTTCTTTCGTAATAAAATTATTATTGTTCATAACTTTTTAAATTCTTTAGATCTTAACATTTAAACACATTGTTTAAAAATAGGACAGAAATTCTAGTTGGAAGTTGTTTGTTTTCAAAGGATAATGTTCCTCATCTAGGCGACGGCTCCAAGTTTAAAATCGTAAGCACCTTGTTAATGAATAAAGAAACATAAATAAGTTCAAGAAATCAAAAACTAACGAAGTGAGTAAAAGAAACTAAATTGATTATACATAGCCATATGAAATATTTGAAATGCATGCATATTTATACGCTTGAGATAGTGCTCACATTCCGCAGAGACGAATATTAAAAAACGAGAAGGAACCAAAATTCAAGAAAAAACCCGATCCCCAAGTAAAGCAGTTGCAATTTAAAACGTATATACATACAAATAAAAAAATATTCATTTTCAAACTAATAGCGATGTGGCATTGTTATTTAATGTAAACTTTAACAGTTCTTTGGCAAAAAATAAATTAATACTATTTTAGAAAAAAATAAATTTTCGAACGGATATATACAGGGTTAACGAAATACTTAAGAAGAGCCCAATGCACGTAATATCATATTTGTGCAAAATGCAAAATCTTTAAGTTCAAATATGTATCACTTTATTCCATTCTAGAAAGTCAAAGTTCATTATCAAGAGTAACATTCATCATGTTATAATAAATTTGTTTGGCAAACGCTAGCCTGTCGTGTTTTTGGTTAATAAGGACACACTAGTAATATATTGTATATAACTCCTGCAAATGAAAGCGGTAATTATGACATTCGTAGGACCCATCTACAATGATCTTGACCTTGATATATGTTCTCAATCTCACTCTTCTGAGTGACCTCCAAACGGTTTTAACCGTCGCAATTTTTTTATTAAAAAGTTATTAACAAAAATATATCAATATTACTACGTTGTAATTTGTCAGTACATATACGTATGTGATTTTTATTGACATATATGTTATCAAGGGCACTCTCCGAAGTAACCTTCGAAACGTTTCAGCAGTTGTTCATCAGGGCTGGGCATTTTTTTCTCAATTGAGACCAGACCGTCCCCATCATGGCGCTCAGTGTCCTCCACCAGCATGCGTCGTTACTATGAAGGAAGGACGCGCTTCGTCCATCGCAAGCAGTGCGCAGGCCTCGTGCATCGGTGCCACGAGGAGCGCCATCTGCACAGGCCTCGCGCATCGCGACGGAGGCGCGCCCTAGATGAAAATGAGCTTGGTGGGAGAAGCAAGCGTTCGAGGGGCCCCAACCGTGCTCAACACTGTTAAAAACCTTTTGATCCTGTACGACATTTAAGTTGTGACGCCGGGTTTTAGACATGAAATATATTTGTTACGTGGGCCATCTTATCGATAATCCATATTTTACATCTGTTGCCGGGTTTCTTTATCTCCCTAGCAGCACCGTTGTTTGCAAGCACAAATGCTTGCTGATGTCTGGTCTTTGCAAATTTAAAAATTCCCGCTCCTTATTCTTTCCGATATAACGGGTTCGTTAGCGTAGGTCAGCGCTCGGAATTATTGACTCGCGACGTCCGATTTTCGATAGCTACGCCCGCGCATGTCGCTCTCCGTGGCGGCCTCCTCTGCTTGGAGCTTCTCAGGCGCGTACCATAGTCGCTATTTGTGGCGCATTATGGCGACACCCGTATCAATGGGTTTCTATATTATTGTCGAGGTACTATGGTACAATTACGAGGTACTATTGTTGCTACCATACAAGATACCACATATCCTCTGTAGGCCTATTCCACTGTAAGTGCCAAAAACAGGAGAGGAGAGAGCCTGAGTCCAGAAGTTGGGAGAAATGTAGACACGGGGCCCCAACTTCTAATATCTCGGGCACATCAAGATGAGTAGAGGGGCGGTCTATCGACCATCTCGGGTGGAATAAAGGCTTATTCCACTGTCTCGCACGGTAATTTCGGACAATAGCTGTATAAAATAAATATTGTTCAAATTCGGTCGAACCCGAGTCGGATTGGTTCTAGTTCTCGAATTCATCGTTCTCAAAGCGTAGAGGACGCTAAAATCACTGGCATTTTAAGGTGTCGGGACTACAGATTCCTATGGACATAAAGTCCCAGAAGGTGTCAGGTCTATTCCTATACCTCGTCTGTGGTTAAAGGACACACGACGCGACGTTCACTACATACCAACATGGCGACGCCCATACCTGTCAAAAACAGTGAAAATCGTTGAACTTCAAAATTTGTAGTCCTCTAAACCGATCAGTAGCCTCTAGTTGTGACTGTGACCCGAGTTCCCAATTTCAGAAGTAACATGACACCACAATCTCTATAATGCTAAAACTGGAATGTCATAACAGGTTACACTGTGCTATGCAACTTCTGTTTCTAATACCAATTATGAAGTAGTATACTATATGTACACTTTTATAACACATTTGACGTTTCCTGAATTTAGCCTTGAAGTGTAACGGTAAGACATAATGTATCAGAAATCTGTCAAGTATTTGACATCAACTTCTTCGCATCGTCGAAATAAATACTGTAGCCACTACATATGTATCTGACGGCCGTGATCTATGGCGTGAACTTATTACACTACATTACATTATATGTTTAACATTCGGAAAAATCACAACACTTATCGGTTTTCTATTTGCAGATGTTCGAAGGCATTACATCCAATATACAACATACGCACAAATACACATGCATATATGTACATACACATACACGTACCAAGGTTGAACGATTTCAACTAGAGTTAGAAGAAAAATGCAGAACTTTTCGCGACGTGAGGTGCGCGACACGACACGACGATGTGCTCTCGAAACCGACAAAGAGTGACTCACTCACCGGAGCCCACTTTTATTACTCGACGAAGCGTAGTCTCGCGCGTTACCGCGTTACGTCACGTTTACGTTCCTTTTTGCCATATGCCCGCTTGCCGTGACGGGATTATGATCAAGGACCAATCGGTTTTCAAATCGGATTTGGTCATTTCAGAAAAGAATCGTCTCGAATCTCTTGTTCCTTCTAACCTGGGCCGTCGAAATATTTTATAGTTATCGAAACCATGAACTATTTCAGTGGCAGTAAATCATACATATGTATATTGAAAATACTAAAAGCATTTAATGTACTTGTCGTTTATTTCCTGATCATTCATTTATTCTTAACGATTGTATGTACAAACAATATGTCTTACAAGTTTATATAATAGAGAAATGTTGATATGAAATATGAGAAATGTTACTTTGTACATGTCGTATCTCAACGCGTGTGCAAAATGAATCACTTCACTTTTCATGTACTCACTGGTTAGAGAGTTCTTGTATACTTGTCATTACATTAAATACAGTAATACACATCCTCATTGATCTAGGCATCAACTTTCTTTTCGGTTACTTTCTTTCTCCTCTCAACAATTACTATAACACTTTTTAGTTCGAAAGTATGCACAAGTATGCACCTAACAACGAACGCGACGCGACAGTGGGACCAAATCCCCTGAAGCTGACTAAACCCCAAAAGATGAATTATGAGTAGACTGCGGATGTTTATGCAAAATAAAAAATATCTGCATTGATTGCAAGGCACAGGAGCCAAATATAAATTGCCTTCTTCTTTTAATTATGTTATTACAGTGAAACTAATACACTGGTGGCCTTCAATCTTTTTAATATGTCCACTGTTTTAAATTGTACGTAACTCATTTTTGTCATAATTGCATCAAATCCGCAGTCTAATTATGAGTTAGGACCTTTTTACCTCTTTACTAATATGATTGAAATTTTCAGGTCAGTTAAGTATTCTACTCGATTAGAAACGTCTAGCATTCTATTCTGTCAGCTAGTTTATCGTGAATGCAGTATCATATTTACTGATAGCTTACTTGACTTGGCTAAACTGTCGAAGACGTCTATGCTCAGAATTGAATAAAATTTTGAGAATAGGTTCCTTTTTTTCAATAGGTTCCTTTTTTTGAATAGGTTCCTTTTTGTGGTTCGAAAAAAATTTTTTACCATTTTAATGTCACTCTCTACCTTACCGACAAAGTCGTAGGCGATAAGCCACATGGTTTCATACCTCTATAATTAAGGCGGAGTTAATTCAATTAATTCGTTTCGAGCACAAATTCCTAGCCAGGCCTAACCCAGCCTAACCTTACAAAAAATTTTTGTAAGGTAGAGAGTGACATTGAAATGGTAAAAAATTATATTCCGTGTCGCCAAAAATCTTTCTGACAATCATCATTTCAGTTAAAAAGAAACCTATTCCCAAAATTTCATCCAATTCAGCTCTTGACTTTATTTGATACGATATTTACTAATAGATAATATTTTTATTTTCATTATTTTTTTTCATAAAACTCGATTTTTTTTAAAACCCTGAGGAGGTAAACAAATTTTGCAACCGGATTTGAAATCAGCGTGACAAAATCGACGGGAAATGATGTATAGCATGTGAAGAAAAAATCTGTCGGTACATGGTATTGGATAAAGCACAATTTTCTTGAAATTCTGCAACTTTAACACAGATTTCCAAGGTTAAAAAACGTTTGTAACATAATCTCTCTATTCTTCCCATATTCTTAGCTTTAATTTAAAAGAAATCATCGCTCTGTCAAAGGTTCTTTGATTTTGACACAACATTCATCGATTTACCCCACTGTGGGGCGTAGCCTTCGAAAATGCCTCGGATCGAGCAGTTAATTCCCAAGTCTGCTGTTAGCTATAGGCACGGACCTAAGGACTGAGCGTAAAGTAGAATTATGGGTGAGGGGGGGTGCCCCGCGAGCGGGGAGGGGTGTTTAACTGCGGCCATCTTGGATGGCAGCACTGTGGTGCGCTGTATAGGCGATTTTAAGTACTAGTTTAGCGTCTGTCCTCGTCTGTGACTACATCTTTAGCAGGAAACAGAACCCACTTTACTGTTATTAAATCTGTGGCATGGATCAGAACTATATAGCTTCAACCACGACCCGATACTATTATTTAATAGTTCATATCATTTTTAATAGACGCGCGGGCGGGAGAAGTGGGGTTATTTCACGTGTATTCTATAGACCACGTGCTACAGCCGCTACACTGGTATTTAAAGTCGCCATAGAGCACCACAGTGCTGCCATCCAAGATGGCCGACAAGTTGATACCCCTTCCGTCTTTCGCTACACCCGCCCAGGTTTATGCACAGTCCTTAGGTCCGTGGAACATGCACACATTGCACTTTACGCTTAGTGCGCGTGGCTGGTTAGCTTTAAGGACGATAACAGAGAAACAGAATAATGCGAGAAAGATGTGTTTATTTACCCATGTTTCACGTTGTTCAGCGCCGGGGGCTTGAAGAGGTTGAAGAGTGACTTGGTAGATGCAGACAATCTATAATGAACGAAAATGCAAACGAACACCATGCGGTGCAAAACAAAGAAAAAACAAAACGATAGAAGAACGTGGCATGTCGAACGTATTGCACATTATTTACATGTTCACCCTGCAACCGGTGGAATTATGCACTTCCGATTACACTCTCTCAATTCAGTAAGCTGTCAAGAGAAGTTCCTGTGAGCAACAAATGGAAATGAACCGAGGGGCCGTCGCGTCGGTTGCTTTTGAAGATTAATGATCTGTGAATTCAGGAAGTAAATTTGTGTCGGCGCTCGCGAATCGATAGTTCGTTGCCTTCTGTCGTCTGTGTCGATCCACAAGTTTCGCTCAACTTTAACCTTGCGCTAGGTACGTGGGGAACATAGTATCTCTCGCTCAGCCTATACGTATACTATAAATTATATAATATCTATGAAACTAAAAATAGTAGAACGCTGTCCCTGCGAGAACCTTCCTATAATAAAATAGTTTTATCTAATATTTTTATTGCTTAAGAACGCTTCGAGGTTTCGAAAATATAACGAACGATACATGTTTCCTGGAATACTATTATTAGGTTTCTGTGATCTTTTAATATTCGTCAACTGAAAAATAATTCATGGTAAGCAGGTACTCTCTGATGGCGTAAAAGCATTATGTTCCTAATATTTGTAAAATCTGATCTCAATAAAATATCGGTAATTATTTAGTTTAATGGATACCTAACCTTGATATACGTATGTAGTTCGAGACATAAGCATGAGTAACTTTCAATGATAATTTAACTGGTACGGCACAGATTTCCGAGATATTTAATGTTAAACTGTCGAACGTGTGATCAGTGTGATCTGTCTAATCTATGCGAAAACAATATAATTTCACGGTGGAGAGGAACGCGTATATACAGTAGCGGTCAAAAGTATAAGACGACTTCTTTTCAGACAACTTTTCTAAACTTCTAAACTTTTCTAAACGTCTAATAGTTTCTAATTGCTCTTAAGTGTCGAAGATCAATGGAGTATCTTCTGACGGAATTCGATATATCAGACGTCGCAAAGGTGAAGATCTTAATCCAAACTGCATCGTAGGAACACTCAAGCACGGTGGTGGTTGTGTAATGGTGTGGGCATCGTTCTCGCGAAACGGTCCAGGGCCAATTCGAAAAATGAATGGCATTATGGAAAGGTTTCAATATCTGGAAATTATGAAGGAAACCATGATACCTTATGGACGTGAATATATGGGAGACAATTTTATCTTCCAGCAGGATAACGATGCCAACATACCTCTTAAATCGTGAAGCAGTACTTTATAGAAGATAATATTTATGTTTTACCATGGCCATCACAATCACCGGATCTCAATCTGATTGAGAACTTGTGGAACATTGTTAAAAGGAACGTACACAAATAGAAGTCTAAAAATTTGGGTGACCTTTACACTGCAATTGAAAGAGAGTGGAACAACACTTCAATAGAATAATGTGTAAAGCTAACTGATTCAGTGTCGATGTGCTGCAGTCATTAAAAATAACGGTTACCCCACAAAATATTAACGTTTAAAGAAATGAATGTTACTTATATTAACATAAATACCTTTCTCATAAATAAGTCTAAATTAATGGCTGTATTCCGTTTATATGTCTGGAAAAATAACTTTTATGTGATTTTTGGTAAAAATTTTAGTTTCTTTGACTTTAATGTACATTATTTTTAATAATAATACTTGTAAGTGCTTCAATAATTTGTATACCTATAAAAATTCATTCGTAGTTCTCCATATCGTAATCCGTATGCTATTGAAAAACTGTACTCAATTTGCCTCGTTTATTCACGTGTATGATATCTATGTACGTCTTACAATGTGCTGACAGAATATCTTTTTAGGAAATTAAATAACGTCATTACTTAAAGGCACAAGATTTATGTCTGACAATGAAGTATCTGTAATAACATGTTTCTCGTGCGTTCCATTATATTTTAAGATGAACAAAAACAAACACGTTCGACACGTCCACGCAATTAACAAAGTTCAGAGAAGCGAGATGTGCACAAGTGAATTCAAAACGTACTGGCGTGTAATTGAGAGGAATAATTATGAAAGCAGGGAAATGTGCATTTACTTTGAAGAATATCGATTTTGTGATTACCTGCTACTGACGAGTTGCGAGTTGGTTCCCTGGGTTTGCGGCGAATGCGTAAAGTCCCCTGTTGATGACCATCGTTTGGCCCTCCGTAAGCTGCTTTGGGGTGGGCCGTTTGATCTTGCTGTTGCTGATCTATCGAATAACAGGATTACTACGTGACGGGAAAGCTTGTTACCTGTTTGCAGAATTGCCGCTTCAGCAGGTTCTATTACCAAGTTAAATGAAGACTTATTTCGTTAGTTCGCCCTTGAGACACTGTAAATATTTCTCCGAACTTTATACTTTTGTACGGTTCAAGGCTAATGGAATCGAATAGAAACACTTCTTACAATTAGCAGTGTGTTCGAACCAATTTTCGTGTATTCTTTCGTGTTATGTCTTTATTACCTCGAAAGATGACAATTCACGCTTGTCAAATCCCATCATTTACAAATATTAACATTCTTGTATTTCTCATGTAACGATTTACGTTTGAAAAAAGAAATGTTAAACCTGATCGTTGGAAAAGATTTCTAGATATTTTCCGGTGGACTCTAACAAATTTTAAACACCGTAAGCGACACTTTTTTTTGTTGTAGCCGTACTCATGGCAGATACGAAGAAATTCCATAAAAATTTCTTTTTGTAAATAGCACAGAGGACTCGCCAAAATGATCGTATCTTGTGAAACCGCGAACGCGGATGTACAAGATAAAAGGGTACTCCTTCAACTACTTGAATATCGTTCGACGTAAGTACTGTCATTGTGTAGAGTTTATAAAAAATGGAAAGTATCAGTTCAGTCACCTCGTTAAAACTGCTGCTAACTAACAGAAATGATTTGGTATCAAAGTTGCTATCAATCCCTTGAGTTTGAAATTACTATCTTTTTTAAAAGAACAAAGAATTATTTTCTATTAGATCACAAATAAATTTTTAGTAAGCAATTATTATTATACAATTATAATTTTGTTTTGTTTATCGATTTAGTGACTGAATATTGAGAAACAGAGATCAGCGCTCCTAGCTAAAAATGCCTTGGAACTGATACTTGTGGCGAAACCCTCCGTTTAGGGGTGTACTTCGTACTTTTCAAACTGTGTGGTTAAACACGTATAGTTTAACATAATAAAGGTTGCATTGACATTGTATCTGTCCCTGCAAGTGCGCTTGGTGTATGCTTTTTCTATAAGAACCCTAAATCTCTCGATATTTAAGAAAATGTATGTGACTTGACAGTGGCAGCACTGTCGCGCCGCCCAATGCTTCTTGAACTCCGATACATGCTGCCGAATAATGAAAATTACGCCTCGATAACGCAAAAGTAGGCCAGTTTAGACATCAAGCGCACTTGGTGGGTCTTTTATCTAGCGATTGTGACTACGTAGGGGCTCCAAATGTACGTTAGCGAGACGTAGTTAGAAAAGTACGGAACCCTTGCAACCTCGTGTACGTAAACAGTGTCGGTTTGTGAGTGTGCTACCACACTCTTGCTCGACCAAGGTCAAATTCGGACTGTCATCCTTAAGCCACGCACGCCACAGGAAACTGCCGGTCTTCCTGGACCGCCGTGGTAGAATCGAAGTTTGTTGGAAGTCAGGAGCCCACCGCGCAGGGTCCCTCCCTTAGACGCGAGCGAAGCGCAGGCGGTAGAACGGAGCGAAGGGGGGAAAATGAGGAAATGGGGACGCTTCATGTCGGCGTTCCCGAGTCACCACGAAATACTGGTGTATTAGCCGAAGTTACGAATAGTCAGTAAATGGTTAATGATCGGTTTAGGGGACCTCAAATTTTGACTTTCCTTACATAATCCCGTAGACTTTGACAGGTAAATGCCGAAGATCCAAGTTTCAATTCTAGGAGATCAGTGGTTCAAAAGTTATGAGTGTTTCAACTTGTGCGATTTTCAGCGATTGAGATTGCCGCCATGTTGATATGTAGTGACAGTCGCGCGTCGCGTACTGAGCGGAGCCAGTAGGTGGCAGCACTAGCACACGGTGATGTAGATAATATAGAGCGGCTATCTTTGAGATGTACACTTTGTTTTAGGACATGTTGTCCTTGAATAGTGATGAAAATATACCGAATCATATACAATATACAGGATCTCAAAGCGAAGGTGTAGACCAAGTTGGTTGGTGCGTAGGTCGGCGGGTGGCGGAGATTAAAATCTCTTCAGTGGTCTTCTTCACCGACGAAATGCCGTCGGTGGCCTCCTATTTCTCTGGATGAAGCTAGAATATATCCTAGAGGGCATAAGAGAACACCAAAATATTCGGGGCACGGTGTATTATAGAGGTGTTACGACTAAGCACCTCTGTAAGGTTGACGTTTTGTGATAAATAGAGGTTAGTTCGCCGCCAGATGGAATACTAGTCATCCTCACGGATTCCATGTACGTGTGAGAATGAGATTGTGTGTAGTAGTGTGTCCATGTAGCCCATGCTAAGGTATGTACCGTACATACATTATATACCATACATGCCATACATTCTCACACGTACATGAAATCCGTGAGGATGACTAGTATTCCATCTGGCGGCGATCAGAGAACCTCTATCTATCACACCTTTCCGAGAGAAGTCCGAACACCTCTATAATACACCGTGATTCGGGGACACGAACTCCCATAAGGCTGGCAATCTTTAACAGTATCTCGTCCGTGGTGCCACCTAACGGCACCGCCCGTTAGATAAAACGCGACGCTCACTACGTACCAACATGACGGAGCCCTTATCGGTCAAAAACGGTGAAAATCGCTGAACTATAAACACGCATAACTTTTCAAATACTAAATCCCTTGGATTAAAACTTGAATTTTGGCGTTTTTCCTTCAAAATCTACGGGATTATATAAAAAAAAGTCCAAAATTTGTGGTCTCCTAAACTAAACAGCACTCTATACATATAGAAATATAGAGTTTATATATAGAGAGTCTCATAAAGATTTCGAATCGCTTCGCTATAACTTGATTCCATCTTAAAGTTTCAAATTTGAATAAGAATACTTCATTCTAGTGTGTCACTTACAACAAGACCCACTTGAAAATTATTCGCCGAAGGAAGGCGAAGCGCGCTACATGTTTGTTGTGGATGATAAAAGTGGTTGAAACATTTTAAGGTTATCTTCATTTTATACATACACCTAATAAGTACTTATTCTATGGTATAACTCGAAATTCGGCGAAAATATCGAATGATTTAAACATGTTAATTCGCCAGATGTTTGATTTCCTATCTGAAAATTGTCAGTTTTATTGATTCATTCTGCCTACGAATGAAGGCACATTTTGAAGCAAAATTTTCGACTAAACATTTTTCCATATTAAACGTACAATGTAGAAATCACTCAGTGTGAGTATATTACGTGCAATAAACATGTGTTATACAATAATCTTATTTAAACGGTCAGAATATTGAATGGAATATGGATGAATTTCATTTGATGACACATACCTGGTTACTGGCAGTGGTGTGGCTCTAGGACTTGGCGATGGCACCGGGGAAACACTACTACTACTGGGACTGTCCGAGTGTAACGATCCAGTTGATTGGTAATGAACTGACCTTCTGAAAGCGAAATTAATTTTATTTCATCTTCTTCTAGGAAAACGTTTTTTTTGTTTCTCTTAACAATGCACAAATGGGATATCTCCTTTTCCACCCTTTTCGATGATCTACTAATTCTCAAACGCACAGAGAAATGTCATCAGGAACATATATTTTCTTTTCATCCTCATTCAATTTGTTACTCATGACTAGACAGCGGATTTGATGGATTTATGACAAAAATGAGTGTGTGTAGTCTTGGCGAATCCTTGGGACGTTCCAAGCACCTAGTTTTAGTTCCACCCACCCCCAAATCGCTGAAAAAGTAGGGATGAAACCTTGTAGAGGTAGGGAGGACCGAGGTATTGGGATTGCTAACTCTCGGTCCTCCAGTCAGACTGCACCGTGGACTCCGGTTAGATTGCACCGTAGACTGCACTTAGAAAGCACAGTGACTATATCTAGTATCACTTTCGTTTCTAAACTATGTGTATATTTGTAACTAACTTCCGCCCGCGGCTTCGCTCGTACAGGAAACCGTTTAATGCCCTCGGAAATTGATATTGTTTCTCCATAAAACCTTTTAACCCCCAATTCACCCTTATAGAGTTTTAAATTTATGTCATGTCGCCATCTTAGATTTCAAAACCCTTTTTCACCCCCTTAGGGGTTCAATTTTTTAAAATGCCGAAATAGGTGTATGATTAATTATATCAAAGAGCATTAAGACCAAGTATGAAGTCAATCCGACCACGAACAAAATATTCCTCATACAAACGTTGCAACCCCTTTTCACCCCCTTGGGGGATGAATTTCGAGATATCCTTTCTTATCCCTTGTATAGATCATAAAGGAAAACTCTGTGCAAAATTTCAGCTTGCTAGGTCCAAGGGTTTAGCCTGGGCGTTGATCAGTGAGTGAGTCAGGACTGTCTTTTTATTGTACATATAGATTATAGTTTATTTGTCACCACCAGGGATTCTAACCCGACGCCTAACCCTAACCCAAACCCGGTTAACCAAGGAAGGTTACTGTAACCCGCTGTAACCCATACTATCCTCGAGGGAACGGTTCTCAAATCTTAGAGAGAGCGGGTTAACCCGCTCGGAGCGGGTTACTATTACATAGAGATTCACGGACTATAACTCGAATCATAATAAAAATATTGACGCACAAGATGTTCACGATCCATTTTAATTTGGTTTATAGTTTCTAGTTTCTTTTACAACTATAAAACTACTAAGCAACTAATTAAATTATTAAAGAAAGTAAAATATCACTTGCTTTATTCTCTTAACTTGATGAATGAATAAAGATTAATAAGAATCTTTTGAAAGCCTATAATATAATGTATCGCTAATCGACACTGAACACAATCTAAACTATAAATGTTTTTAACACAACGTGTGCAATAAGAATGGGAATGGGTGGGCAACCCATAATAAAAAATCGAAAAACAGTTGATCAATCCGTCTCGCTGTTTTCCGTTCTGCGTCAAACAATTGCCAATCAACACTCCAACAACGATATCACAATACCAGGTAGTCTTGGCTCATTATTGCCTTATTATACAATATATACAGTAGCGGACAAAAGTTTAAGACCGCTCTAAAGAAGACGATAACTTTTTTAATATTGTACTATACGATTTGAACTTTTTTGGGAATCTAGAGCAATTAGTTTACTGAAGGATGTGAAAAGAAATTTTTTCAAAAATTGCAATTGGTCGGAATTGTTGAAAAAATACTTAAAGGTGCATTTTTTATTTTTTTTATGTTGGCTTATATTGAAAATTTAAAAAATACGTTTTGTCGATCTGTGTCAACGTTGACCGATTTTGTCGAAATTTTCAGAATATGTGTAATTGACACAGATCGACAAAACGTATTTTTTAAATTTTCAATATAGGCCCACGTAAAAAAATTGAAAATGCAACTTTTAGTATTTTTTCAACAATTCCGATCAATTGCAATTTTTGAAAAAATTTCTTTTCACATCCTGTAGTAAACTAATTGCTCTAGCTTCCCAAAAAAGTTCAAATTGTATAGTACAACTTGAATTTTTAACTTTTTTATGTCGGCCTATATTGAAAATTTAAAAAATACGTTTTGTAGATCTGTCAATCAAACATATTCTGAAAATTTCGTCAGTCGGTCGACGTTTGTAGCTCACTGCAACGATTTTGACGAAATTTTCAGAATGTTTAATTGACACAGACCTATAAAACGTATTTTTTAAATTTTCAATATAGGCCCACATAAAAAAGTTAAAAATTCAAGTTTTAGTACTTTTTCAACAATTCCGATCAGTTGCAATTTTTGAAAAAATTTCTTTTCACATCCTTTAGTAAACTAATTGCTCTAGCTTCCCAAAATAATTCAAATCGTATAGTACGATATTAAAAAAGTTATCGTCTTCTTTAGAGCGGTCTTAAACTTTTGTCCGCTGTTGTACGTTCTTTCAGACACACACAACATATTCATACTCTTCATAACTATCTAAAATACAAATTCCTTTACCAAATTTCTTTATCAATAATAAGGTGTCCTCATATTATTTAAAATCGATTTGTAGATAAATTCAACTGATTGGCACCAAAGCATAATTATAAATAAGAAAAGAAGTTCAAACTTCGTACTCAAAATCCGCTCTTACGGTTTCCAACCGTAACCCGCTCTTACCCGATTAACCGGGTTACGGTTGGCCATTTAGTAACCGGTTACCGAAGCTACGCGGGTTACAGCGGGTTATTGAGAACCGAATCCGATTCGGGTTAGGTTTTTGATCCCTGGTCACCACAAAGTCTTGTTTAGTCGTCCCGTGTGTAAGGTGGCCTTTCGAGGAATTATTAGCGGGTACACCGCAGTGCTAAACCATCAAGATTTCGCCCCTGAAGAGCAGCCAGAAGTCGAAGACGAAGATGCGTGCGCAACCCATTACATGGTTATTGAATTGTCTAATAAACTCGAACCAAGTCCATGTGCGTCTTTAGTTTTGTTTTGTGATAACAAAAATTGACAAGAGAGGTCGACACCAATGTCAAATAGAATCTATGGTTGTGACAATATGAGGATAACGTTCACAAACAATAAAATTGACCGAATCTCGATACACCAAGCATTTATTTAGTATGTCCTTATACGAGGACGCCATGACTGAAAGGGTTAAATAATATAAACGCATACATAAACTCCTACAACACGTGACATATACCTTTGAGGAAGCTGTGACGAATGTGTATAACTAACTGGCCTCCGTGGACTGGATATCGTATCTCGAACATCCTGAGAAGATCCTGAGGTAGGCGAATTCCTCAGGCAGGAGCTGTTAGTTTGGCGCAACCGTAAATCCTTTTGGGGTGTTGAATTTTGATTACCTAGAATCATACAAAAGTTAAAAGTTAAAAATTAAAAATTGTGAAGAATTTTCTATACTTTAGTATGAAGCACAGTACACAGTATGTATCTCCGTAACTGTTGTATCGTCGGGTCGCAACAGTTCTAGCAGATGTGCTACATCGTTTGTCATGTGCCGAACGTAGAGAAGGATAGCGATAGAAAAAGAAAGAGGATTCCGAATAAAACAAATTACGCCTCGTATACGTAAAAAAATAAGACTTTTGAGGGCGATCGCGGCCTAGATTGATCTTTTATCTAGCACTTTTGACTACTGAAAAACCCCATCTTTGCATTATTGAGAAATCAGAATGCGCATTCCGCACCCTTGCAATCCTGGAGAAACGAGTCTACCCCCTTAAAGAATGCCTAATATGGCCTAAGACTGGTCGGAAGAAGCTGGCACGCCAAAATCGACTCGGAAATACTGAGAAGTTGCGGGATGACTCCAACTATGACCATGCCTATATCACGTCAATACAAGAGAAAACGTGATGATGGTAGCCGTTTACGTGGATGATATTTTAGTCGCGTCGCGTGACTGGGGAGCGATCATCGCACTTGGACAGGAGCTTTCGAAACATCTCAACATCAAACACAGGAAACGTTAGCTATTGTTTGGGAATCGAATTCATGCAACGCAACAATTGTATAGTTATGCACCAGGGAGGGTACATGAACGATTTATTGAGTAGATTTGGCATGACCGAATCAAACACTGTAACTACACTTATTCGGGCGAATCTGAACTGCCGTATCGGCGAGTGCCACTAGACCCGACATTAGCTTCGCAGCGAGTTTTCTCGACCAATTCAATAATTGATATGGCGATGAGCACTGGAGGGCCGCGAAGCGGGTCCTGCGATATTTAAAAGGGACCATTGATCTGCGATTGGTGCATGGACCAGAATCCGGATCGGTTAGCGGATACGTCGACGCAGATTGGGGAAGCAGCTCTGAAGATAGGCGCTCTTACTCGAGATCTTCCTGTTACACGGATCTCCGATTTCATGGGCCGCAAGGAAAAAACGAACGATATCTTTTTTGATGAGCGAGTCGGAGTGCATAGCGTTGGCGGAATGCGCTAAAGAATGCGTGCATTTGAAAAGAATTTTAGAAGAGCTCGGTTTCGGCGAGTTAGGAAAGATAAATGTATTTTACGATAGCCTAAGAGCGATCAAACTAGCGGAAAACCCCAATTTTCACACGAAAAGCAAACATATCGATATCAGACACTACTTTATTCGCGGCATGTTGAAGCAGAAACAGTTTAATGTAATCCACAAATCTATGGAACATTAGATCGCTGATGCGCTCACTAAGGGCCTCCTTAAACCGAAACACGAGTGGTGTATTAGAAATTGCGGACTAATGTTGTCAGGATTGGCGCGTCAATCCATCAACTCTAGGGGGGGTGTTGGCACGAAGCCAGCACCAATCACTGAACGCGATCTTTGCGTTACGTTCTATGTTGGTGCAATTGCTGCATCGTGGATTGGCAGCGAGTTGAGCAGTCTTCCCGCGTTTTCGTCGCGTCCTCCCGCACTCTGTGAGAGCAGCGTGCTACGCTCGCGTGTTCGCTTAACCGCGTTTGTTATATTATGAACATACTAGGGGCGGAACCCCCTGTTCGTTTCGCTCACCAACCCCCGCCGTGCCTCGCGGCTTCACCACTCGGAGTTTAGTACCCTAGCTTATTGAAAATTTTACTTTAGTGACGCTAAAATCGCCGCGTATGCTTGAGAAAACTTGGCCAATATCTTAGCACCATGCCTGGGAACGTATTGATAGGACAATATTAATCCATACGTTCTTATTTTTCATTTCTCGTTATGAAACCATTCCCAACAGATTTCGTATTTTAACTTACTGGGAATACGAATCCTTGAATTTCTCTTGACGGCTATCGTAACGATTGCCTCGAAACTTTGAAATTTCGTGATACAACGCAATCATTCGTGTCTAGAGAATTTATATCGCACCTTGCAGTTCTATGGTTTAGTTCGTTTCAACCAACTAATTGCTGCAGATGAAAACAGTCAAGGTCACCACGCAACTCTGCTGGAAATTATTTTGGGAATAAGGGCAACATAAAAACTTACACAGTCGAATCCTATCAATCGAATTGAAATGGAACATAGAACATAGACACGCTCAAGCAAATACACGACTATGGTTTCAAACAAAGCTACCTATTCACCATTTACAATTAATATCTCTGTAAAAAATGGCAGGAAATGAAAATAGAAATGAAATGAGACGAACGAAGAACAACGATTCTGCCGAGGTTGGAATCGATACGAAGTATGGAGTCCGAGCATTTCTACTGATAGCATATCAGTCAGAGTTGTGTTAATTTAAATACATTGTAATTGAATTACATCATTTAATTACATTCTATTTTATATACACAGTACAGTAAATCCTCTATAGTCGCAAGAGCCTCGGCGAGGTTCGTTTGCACAGTTCGTATACAGAGACTATTTTTTTGAGTTTCAAAGACCGCCAAACTTCGCGTCTCTAACTAAATACTAAATACAGTTGAAAATGAGTTGTTTGGTATCATTTTAATCAGAACAATGCCGCAATCATATTGATGAAAGTTTCATAAAAAAATAAGTAATACGTGGGGTATAACGGTGTGAGTGTACCTTTACATTTGGCCGCGCGGTGGGAACACCTGACGGTTTGAAACGATGACGATCGGTACGAATTGACGACGCGCCGTTATTCGGTAATGAATAATAACAGTTTAGTGACAGAGCTTGACAGGGCAAGTCGTATAAAGATCTCCCATTATATTGTGATATGATTATATATGATTTTATTGCGATAAGTACTTCAAACTAGCAGCGAATAACAAGTAGCGGATAACGATGTGAGTGCGCTCGCGTAGTAGCCCAGTATTGGTATACACACGGTGGTGATTTAGATCCTGAACCTCAGTTCCTAGTTCCTAGAGGTAGTAGGCATTCCTGTACAGGTCTGCGCATAATGAGGGGCCGGCGATGGCCGTGCCGCACAGTGTGTCGTCCAATGGAAAAAACTCCGAAAATCAAAGTGTAAGATCGGCAAATTTATGTATTCTAAAATGTTCGTAACAAAACGTAGTTTCTAAAACTGCCTTAAATTTTAACTGAATAAATCAATTTGTTGTTAAAATTGAGGCTGAAACTTCACTGTCAAATTCCGTGCATTTTTTAAAACATGCGTCCCTCGCAAGCTATTTGATTTTTTAATTTGATTTTTACAGGGTGTGTTTAGCATTATTAGACATTCAATCTCCCAAAAATTTTTTTTTTAAATAATCGCAATTTGTCCTAATTTTTTATGTTTAACATTTATCAACTTTGATTAGAGTTTTCAAAAAAGTACCCCGAGGTAACTCCGTGAATTTTTGTACAGTAATTGGTGGCATATTAAACTTTAATTTCGCGTTGGTTTAAATCTGCTCACATTTGCTCAAGCGGAGAAAATAATAAAAAACCATATTAAGACGCTCGCGCTCGACGGCTTTCTGCGTAGTCTTTCGAAGAAATTTGTTGCAATTATTTTTAGACGCATGCCATTTGATAAGTACTTACATATGTGATCAATTTTATTCTTATAAATTATATATTTAGTTTTAAAATTGTTTAAATATTTACAATGTTTCAATTCAGTATTAAAGAAAGTACCAAAAGGTTCCTTTGAGATTTTGTATTATATTAATTTAAAGCACATTAGACTTGATATGACGGTCGATCTTAAGTGCATAAATATACACTGAGCCCCATCATTAAAAAAGACGCAAAAGAAGAATTTGTTTAAATTTTTCGACATTACAAAGTTGATTTTCGAGGTTGAAAAAATTATTTTGTAATAACCCAATCCTTTCCGAATAAAACAAAAAAAAATTTAGCTCAATCGGACAAACGGTTCTTGAGATAAAAATTCGTAAGTGAGGCCCGTTTTCGCCGAAATGGGCAAAAATTGAAAAATTTGAAGGCCTGCCATTTCTAAAAAAATTCGAAACCGGCAAAATGATGACTTAAACCCCCCCTAATTTCACATGGACTACAACATATTTCATTTAGAACAAAATCGGCGATGGTGCCTGCAAAAAGTGATCGATTCGGCATGGAATGACCCTATAGTAATTTTTTTTAAATTTTCGTTAAAATTGTAAACTACTTTTTATGCAATAAAAAATATAAGAAACAAGGTCATCACAATTTAAAAAAAAAATTTTTTTTATTCCAATCGATTCGTCTTTGCATTTTATTTCAAAAAGTATTAAGGTACTTTACTCGAAAATTGCATAGTTTAAGAGTTATGACTTTTTTCCCGAATTCCCATATACTCGACACACTGTGTGCCGCCACAAATCTCGTGCGGGTTGACGGCTCCCTGCTGTGCGTGGCACAAAGAAAAATCGTGTGCGTGGAGTCCACACGCGACAGAAGTGAAGCTCCTTACTTATTGGGTGTAGATAGAGATAAATTACACTGTCCAACAGCCAACAAGTATTTCGATTCTCACTATACGATTCTAACAGAGTTTTTCGCGTTGATTCCAAGTCTGTCCTTAATTTTTCTCCTAGACGTACAGTTTTTGAGAAAATTGAGTTTTAAAAAACGACATATTTTTCAACTTTGAACAAATAGTGTGATGTTATTATAAAAGATATTGAATTGTTCTTTACAGAAAAAGATCCTGTAGACTTTCCCGAATACAGCGATATCCAATATTAATACATTATAATTGTTTAAACATCCTTAAACAATCACTAAAGGCGGAGAGACACAGCTTTTGTACCAATTTTTGAGGATATTTTCCAATTTATCTCAAAAAATAAGGGTCCAGCGGAAAATCGAACTATACCACGCGATAGAGCAGCAGAAAAGAAAAATCAATAAAGAAAAATTTCGCAAGGAAGTAACCTCCCATCATCCACGGGTGAAGAAGAAAAAGCGGCGAATAGTAATCTGTAGGTGAGCCGCCGCAGAAAAAAATAATAAAAAGAAAGATCGAAGAATTGCTCTCTGCACTAACAGGGAGCCACACGAAGACAAAAGGTTCGATAGACTTGCCAATGAGGCTTTTGCTCTGCATATAAAAAGTGCCATAATGAAAGGCAATAGCAATCCGAAACGCCTAAACCCGGCGCCGAAGATACCACCGGCAAAACCAAAGGAAAAGCCATCGGCAGTGTTCGAAAACAGCAATTTAGAAACACTGAAAGAAGAAAGTATGGAGACAATAGCCCAACCATGATATTGTGAGCTTGTAGCTTCAAATAAGATGCTATCAGAAACGGTAGACAAATTGTCGAAAAAATTGCAAGAACTCCGCTCATGAGCCGGGTCGGAGCCGTGACTTAGCTCGGACGTATGGAAGGGGAACCCACTAATTCTAAGCATGACTTGTAAACACAGCGCGAGAGAAGACGCTTAGTGGGTTCCCCTTCTATACGTCCGAGCTAGGTCACGGCTCTGAGAGCGCACGGGAGCCGTTTGGGAGCACAAGAGCCGCTCTGAGAGCTAAGATCTGTGCATGCCTGCCATAAACAATGCTCGAGGCGTCTCCTTGAACAAATGGCTCCTCGAAAACCAAATTACATTTAGAGCAACGCTACACAGCACTGCAGTACCCTCATTCCCGACAAGCGGTGCGTTCATAGACCTTTGCCTCGCGGACAATAGAATCAAAATCCACAACACACCCGTTCCCAACCTTCTACACTCGCACAGATACGATAGTGACAATAGAGCCTCCATAATGACCATATCCATCCCATCGACCAACCACTTCATATTTGACGAGAGAACCACAAACTTAAAATACAACTACAATAAAGCAGACTGGGTTAAATACCAATCATTCCTAATCGATAACGACGATACAGAGATCCCCGACAATAGAAATCTATCCATAGAAGAAATAGAAAACTATATCGATAAACTGAACGACAACATCTTAAAAGCAATAGACATAGCAGTACCTCAAATTGACAATAATTTTAATTCAACCGACAAATACATCTCACCGGAAATCATAAGGCTCAGAGCTCAAAAAAGCAAACTTTTCACTCAAATCAACAGACTGAAAAATCTCCGCAATTACACTGCAGCGAATGACCCAATAATAGACCACCTACAGAAAATTCGAAAAACTAGATACAAAATTAAGAAAGCTTTCCAAGAATCAGTAAGCAATCACTGGAGAAAGAAAATTATTGAAATCTCACTCGGACAACGCGAAGAACTTATATATTTCCATTCTCCGATACCAATTACGATGTACGGAAACATTCCAAAAATTTCCATATTTCCGATAAACGCTAACGCTAAAATCACCCACAAAGATATTGTTCGCTACTTAGGCATACATTTAGACTTTAAATTAAATTACAACCAACACGTAGAAATCCAAATAAGTAAAGCGCAAAAAGTATTCCTCTCCTTTAAAAGATTGTTTTACTCCAAAGACCTCGATAAAACTGTAAAAATTCTTTGTTACAAACTCTTCATACGACCGATCCTAACTTACGGCTGCCCTATCTGGTTCAATATAAGCGCTGGAACCATGGAAAGACTACGCATTTTCGAGCGGAAATGCCTAAGAGCTTGTCTCAACAAATACCAGACACCAAAATCCAACTTCACGAAGATGATCAGCAACCATTAGCTATACGAAGATGCCAAACTCATCAGGATAGACCTATTTATTCTGAAGCTGATCAGAAACCACTGGGCCAGCACCCATGAGATAACTTCCAACAGCCTCATTTTTTCCGCCACATACCCGAACCCGATGTACTTTACTGAAATCATGAAAACTGGCTACACCCCCCCTGAATTCTTTATCTTTTGGGACAGTCAAGGCTACATTCAAAACTCCAACAACGTTCCAATAATATATCACGCCTATAGAAGAACATTTGACAAACACATCACCTACAACAAAAACATTAAAAGAGACGATCCGAACATGCGATTTAATTATAAACTGTCTAGCATAGACCTAAGCGACAAACATCGATGCCACACAAATTATATTGGTGGCTATAACACCCCCCCCCCCGACCGCACACATGTAATCCCAACCTATATAATTTTATTAATTTATTTATTAAGTTATACCTATATTTATTTATTAAGTTTATATAAATAGATATCCTATCCAATCAATGCTCGTAACTTCCTCGGTAGTATAGTGGTCAGTATCCCCCCGCCTTGAACCCTCGTCGGGGTAAGACGTGCCAAGGGAGCGGATAACGACTGAGCGACTCAGATAGTCAAAAAATCTTGGTGACAGAAAAGTGCGAGGAGAAAGTGTAAGAAACGCGTGAACGAAATTCACGCCACAGTGCAGTGTTCGTGCAAGAGCAAAGTGCTAGTGCAAAAACAGTAAAACAATAAGTGCTAGTGCTATTTATATAAAAAAATACAGAAACTGATCGAAAATCAGTGCAATTGAGCGCGAGAGCGCGGATCAACGAGGGGCACATGCCTCCGTGAATCCAAATGCAGATCATAACGACCCGACACAGGATGAAAACCAATCCACAACGAAATCAACCAAACTAACAAGAAAGGACACCGCAAAAATCTCGGACAAATTATTTTAAAAAATAGTAAAATGCAACATAACGTCTATCAACGACATAGACGACCCGCAAATGACACTGGTCCTCAAACAAATGCTCAAGTAAGAACACCAAAAAGATAAACCCCACACCAAATCTTACAAAAAGAGACGTTAAGACAAAAAGTACACAAGAAGCAACAGAAATGGGAAAAACACAGAAAACGAAGACCTCCACACAGCAGACAAAGGAGGATATAATCAACGAGGCTAATAAAAAACAGGACGAACTGCTAAAGATTATAGAAAATTTAAATCGAACAGTCGAGAGACTGATGCAGCAGCTAGAGGAAGAGCGTCGAAAAAAATCCGACGGAAACAAAGAAATCTGCACCGACGGAAAAGAAGGCATTTTCACCGATAGAAACCGTTACGCTACATTGGATGTAGACGAAGAGTTTCCCTCCTTAACCGAGACGGTCACCCAAGATAGACGAAAGGACAATAACATTGCAGGCAAAAAAAGGCCCAGCTCAAGCGAGGTCAACCCAAATGCAGCAAAGAAGAAGGAGACAGCACAACCTCCCATCCCAACACATAACCCAGCCGGAAAGCCCCAGGTACCAGCCCAACAAAAGGTAACGCCGAGCGAGACAAAATCCGACAGCGCTAAGCCACCCCCCATTACAATCATCGACCAACCTGCTAAAACCGTCATAAACGCAATAAGAAACGCAAGTATCACAGACAATTTCGCGCTAAAAAATATTGGCAGCAACAAGCACATTTTACAAACACACAATTTAGTAGAGTATAAAAAGATATGTATTCTACTAAAGAACAACAATTTTCAATTTTTTACATACACACCAAAGAACGAAAAATGTAAAACAGTTCTACTCAAAAACTTAGACGGCGATTTCGAACCAGAAGAAATCCTTATAGATGTAAAAAATCAAAAAATAGAAGGATTGAAGTTCATGAGCATAAGTAAATTTAAGACACGCAACTCAATCAAAAACAACAAAAATCTGCCAATATTTTTAGTCAAGCTTTCGCCAGATAGTAAAATAGAAAAATTAAAAAATATTAGAATTGTATTGCACTCTGTAATCACTTGGGAAAAATTAAATAAATTAGTCCAAGTGCAATGTAGAAGATGCCAAAGAATAGGGCACGCCGCGGCCAATTGTAATCTAGAATATAGATGCGTAAAGTGCGCCGAGAAGCACAATCCGGGTGAATGCAAACTTCCCCCTTTAGACGACAAAAACAGATCGGAAAATATAGATAAACCTTACTGTGTAAACTGTAAGAACTTTGGGCACCCAGCCTCATACAGAGGCTGCCCAAAACTGATAGAGACGAAACAAAAAATAGAGGCAAGAAAAGAAAACATTCAAACAGCGAAAGACAAGAAACAAAGAATTCAAATCGGAACCAATTTCGTTAAGGCAGGAATTTCATTCAGTTCGGTTCTATCAAAAGATCCCACAAAAGAGCCAGCTTCGTCAGGTCACTCAGATCAAGCACACTCACCCCTCAACGACGCGGTAAACCAACAAACACAAAACACACTTCTTCAACAAATCAAACAAATCATAGAAACCACGGTAAATGCACAAACATCTCGCCTTTTAACACAAATACAAGCAAACAGCGATAGAATCAACACAATAGTCGAAGCATTTAATATAAAAATATAAATGGCTGCAAACATTGGACAAAATAACACTACAGGACTGATATCCCATCACTCCCTAAAAATAATAGAAATAAATGTTAATTCCTTAATAACAAACGAGCGTAGAGCATCCCTTACAGATTTTATTAAAAAGCACGACCCAGACGTAGTCCTCCTCTGCGGAACGAAATTAAACTGCAGACATCGAGTTAGTTTTAAAAACTACACATTCCTTAGGAATGATAGGCCAAATGCTAAACAGGCTGGGGGAACAGGCATTTTAATAAAAAAGAACATGAAATTCAAGCGCATCCAACTCAGCTGTCTCGAATCCACGACCCTCGAAACAACGATAACGCAAATAAAAATACAACAAAATAACTTATTTCTAATAGCAGCGTACGCCTCCAGTAGTTGCAAGAAAGAGTTCATGGCAGAGCTTAAACTCATATTTGAAAAATTAGATTTGCATAAAACAAATAACTATTTCCTAATAGCAGGTGACCTAAATGCGAAACACGCAGACTGGCACAACCCCATAGACAATAAAAGAGGAATATCATTAAAAAATTGGCTACACCAGAATCAAATAGAATATAAAATCACACTATTAAATACAGCTGTCCCATCTTTTCCGAAAAGCAACGCCTTCATTGATATCTGCTTAGCAGACAGTAGAATTAAATTTCACAACCTCCCCTCTCCTGGAAGATTAAAATCACACAACTACGACAGCGACCACAGAGCAGTTGAAATGACAATCTCCCTCGACAACGACGAACCCATGGAAATCGACGAACCAAACCCAATTATTAAATACGACTTTAGCAAGGCTGACTGGCACAAATTCAAAACCTGTTTAACGGAAATAGACGACACAGACATTCCAAACACGAGAAACCTAACAATCGACGAAATAGACAATTACATAGAGAAACTAAATGAAAATATCAACACCGCTATAGACCGTACAATACCTCGCATCACAAACGATTACAACTCGACAGACAGATACATTACCCAAACCATAAAGAACCTCAGAAAACTAAAAAGTTCACTGATAACTAGATTAAACAGACTAACGACAATTAACAACTACACCCCCACAAATGACACACAAATATCCTTACTGAAACAGGCATTGAAAAAAGTAAGATACGAAATTAAGAAGGCCTTCTATGACTCAGTGAGCAACTACTGGAAAAACAGGATATCCAAAATTGTAATACACAATCCCAAAAATCTATTCCCGGAAATAAACACAATCTTTCGTTCAAAAGAACTCGACACCATAGACACATTAAAAATCCATAGCACCAATACAGAAATTATCACGAACGCTGACGTAGACAGTGACAACGTACAAACTGACGACGACGGTAACTTACAAATCCTCGACATAAACGATAAATTAAACGTGTTAGGCGTACACTTTGAACAAGCGCACACACAAAACAATCACATGGGAAAACCACAACTAACGAACATAATCCAAAAAAAAGTAGAGACAATTAAATCCGAAATAGATGAAGACAGACGCAACGACAAAACGGTATGCAACTTCTCAGACACGAACAAAGCCGAAAATCTAAAAAGCGACACAATACCACCAAACTTCTTCACATCGTTCTACGAGCTAGCTTTCACATTAAAAATTCTAAACAGCAAAAAGTCATCCAGTTTCGACAACATCCCGAACATTGTATTCAAACACCTACCACCTCTTTACATCTACAATTACAGCGTAATATTCAATAATTGCCTAAACAGAGCGTACTTTCCCACAGCGTGGAAAACGGCTAAATTAATAGCCATCAAAAAGAAAGGAAAGGACAGCAGTGACCCGGCCAGTTACCGGCCAATCAGCCTTCTGCCAAATATAAGTAAAATATTCGAAGTCACCATAAACAAATCAATAAATTCCTTCTGCACAGAAAATAGTATAATACCCGAAACTCAATTTGGATTTAGATTCAAACATTCAACAGTCCACGCAATCACCAAGTTTACCTCAGATATATGTTGGGCCAGAAATGCCGGTGACTGCGTCGGGGCAGTGCTTATAGACCTGGAAAAAACGTTTGATACGGTTTGGTTGGATGGGCTTTTTTTCAAACTGGCGAAAAAGAATTTTCCAATGCATCTTATCAAAATGATATGGAATATGGTGCACGACAAAAAGTTCTACGTCACAGAAGGTAGTAACATATCTTCCAAACTATTCGAAGTCAAGAATGGACTGCAACAAGGAACCGTCAATTCCCCCATCCTCTTTAGCATTTATATGAGTGACCTGCTACAGATGTACGGACTAAATAACGACAATGACAAAGGTGCCATAGCATATGCAGACGACCTATTAATATATATTTACGACGACAAACCATCAAGACTGAAAACAAACCTACAGGACTTATTTAACAAAATTCAGGACTATTTCAACACGTGGAGACTAAAAATAAATATAAACAAATGCGAGACGATTTTATTTAGCCCATATATCTCAACCATTTCAGAAGCAAATTATGACGTACGAAAGCATTCCAAACACTTTCAATTACACGACAGCAACGACAGAAACATCAAAATCCCACACAAACAAGTTGTCCGTTATTTAGGCGTACATCTAGATTTTAGATTAAACTTTAACGATCACGTTAACATCCAGATCGATAAAGCGCAAAAAGCATTCGCGGCGAATAAACGCATTTTCTATTCGAAAGAACTTAATACCAAAGTAAAAATTCTTTGTTATAAACTTCTGATAAGGCCCATTATCACATATGGTGTCCCTATTTGGTTCAACATTAGCGCTAGTACCATGGAGAAAATACGAATGTTTGAACGTAAATGCCTCAGAGCCTGCCTCAGTATGTATAGAACCCCAAAATCTAATTACACAAAAAAAGTAAGCAACCATAAATTATTAGATAGAGCAGAAATTATCCGCATAGACATTTTTATGCTAAAATTAATCAGAAATCATTGGGCATATATTAGAAACATAGACAACAATAGCCTTATACATAGCTCCGTTTACCCAAACCCAGAATATTTCGAAAAATCCAAACAAACTGGATATACACCACCAGAATCTTTCATCTATCTCGACAGCACAGGACTCATACAGAACGCTAACAACCAACCATTACTCTACCATTATAACAGAAAAAACTATAACAAAAAAATCACATACAACAACGATATAAGACTAGACGATCCAGAAATGAGGTTCACATACAAGCTCACGAAACATGACCTAAAAGACAACCATAGGGACAACATAAAAAGATACTGGTGGCTAAACAATAACGCTAGTAATTAATTATTATTTTTATTATTTATTAATTTTATTAACAATTATCATCAACGTCGCCATCACAAATTCGCGCGCCCTAAATGTACAGAATAGATATAAGTATGTAAGTGTCTACGCTGAATGTCGAATATGAGATATATGTATGTGTATGGATGTGTGTGTGTAAATATGTATATAGAGTATATTCATAAGTTAGATTAAGTCACGCAATCATTATAACGAAACCAAAGCTACCAAAGCAATCTAGATGTACGAACATTAGAATTTAGCAAACATGTTACTCCTCGATAGTATAGCGGTCAGTATCCCATTCGTTCATTGAACGTCGTAGGTGACGGACGTGCCACACGAGCGAATAAATTATAACAAAAGAAAAACCTAACGCCAAAAATTTTCGAAGTAAAATATATTGTGTGCAATGCAGTTTTTTGCATACGCTGACAGAGAGGATTAAGACACGCGAATTAGCAGAAGAAAAGAAAAATAAATTAAAAAATTTCGCAAGAAGGTAACCTCTCATCATCCACGGATGAAGAAGAAAAAGCGACTGAATCTGTAGGTATCCGACTACAGAAAAAACTAATAAAAAAAAGATTGAAGAAGTGCTCTCTGCACTAACAGGGAGTCACACAAAGACAAGGTTCGATAGACTTGCCAATGAGGCTTTTGCACTGCATATCAAAAGTGCCATAATGAAAGGCAATAGCAATTCGAAACGACTAAACCCGACGCCGAAGATACCACCGGCAAAACCTAAGGATAAGCCATCGGCAGTGTTTGAAAACAGCACTAGTAATTTAGAAACGCTGAAAGAAGAAAATATGGAGGTAACACCCCAACCGTCATACAGTGCGCTTGTAGCTGCAAATAAAAAGCTATCTGAAATGGTAGACAAATTGTCGAAACAATTAGAAGAGGCCACAAAGAAAATTTGCATCGCCGAGAAGTACGCTGCTGGTCAATTGAACGCGGTCGGAGATTACATCGATAACGATGTTATGAACAAAAGAGGAGACTTCGACACCTGGACGAAATTCACCCTGTCAAAAGGAAAAGAGCGAGCGGCATCAACCCCATCCACGTCAAAGAGATCGAGACCAGATGATGATAGACCAGGGACCAGCGACACCACACTAGGGTCGAAGCGGATAGCAACAAACGCGGTAATATCATCACTTCACAACAACGAACAGAAAACAGATAAACTTAACAAGAAGACACACTTTCAATCGAACGATAGCACCATGAACATAGACAACACAATTAGCACACACAAACCACCACCGATCATACTACATATAGACACGAACAAACAGACAGTTAACCTACTCAAACCACACATGAATGATTTCTATATAAAAAGAATCAGTAACGACAAACAAATATTACAAACAACCTCAATCGACAAATACAAAATAGCTTGCGAAACACTGAAAAACAACAACATACAATACTTTACATACACACCAAAATTAGAAAAACATATAACAATAATGTTAAAAAATTTAGAAGGCCATTTCGATACTGATGAAGTCTTGGAAGCGCTGCGTGCTAAAAAGATCGAAGATCTTAACTTTCTATCAGTCAAAAAATTCAGTACGAAAAGATCGTCGAACGAACAGCGCGTCTTGCCCATGTTTCTGGTACAGCTCTCGTCGAATAGCAATATCAATAATTTAAAACAGATAACTACAGTCCTTTACAATGCAGTGAAATGGGAAAAAATCATAAAGAAAGACCGCATCCAATGCAAGCGATGCCAGAGGATTGGGCATGTTGCATTTAATTGCAACTTGCAGTACCGTTGCGTTAAATGTAACATCCCCCATAATCCAGGCGAATGTTCGCGAACCACCGAAATGACTGATGACGAAAACCCGACTGGTCCGTATTGCATTAATTGTAAAAACTTTGGACATCCAGCTTCTTATAGAGGATGTCCAAAACTCAAAGAAATTAGAGAAAAAATAGAAGAAAAGAGAACCGCGATAAGAAAAAAAATAGAAAAAAATAACCAAGCCATAAACAGATTCACAAAACCTGGGGTCTCCTATAGCTCACTATTCAAAGACACCGCCAAAATTCAAGCTAAACACATTCCTGAACCACAGAAAACTGACAATACGAACAGCACAGACCACAGTCCACTTCTCGAGCAAATAAAGAAAATAATAGAATCAACAGTAAAAAACCAATTGTCCCAAATAATGCAGCAGATAGAATCAAATAGCAACAAAGTCAATTTAATCGCCGAAGCTCTTGACCTTAACTTTTAACATTCAATACCAACTCCGATAATAACACTCGCCAAAATACTGCAAACAAAATTCGATGCAGCAATTTAAATATAGTCGAAATTAACGTAAATTCATTGATATCCTATGAAAGAAGGGCATCGCTTGCAGAATACTTATCGATTCACGATCCGGATGTGGTCTTTCTCTGTGAAACCAAATTGAACCCGAGACATGTAGTCAGATTTAAGAATTACACGCTTGTAAGAAACGACAGACATAATGCTAAACAGGCTGGGGGAACAGGCATATTAATAAAAAATAACATTAAGTTCAAGACCGTCCAGCCAGGCAGTGTCGAATCTACCACCTTTGAAACCACCGTAATTAAACTTAAAATACAAAACAATATTAATTTCTTTCTAATTTCAGGTTATGCCACCAGCAGTTGTAAAAAGGAATTTATGCATGAACTGGACCTATTATTCGATAAACTAGAATTGCATAAAAATAATAATTATTACCTCCTCGCGGGTGACTTAAATGCGAAGCACGCCGCGTGGAGCAATCCTATTAACAACCACAGAGGAGTAGCTCTCGTAAACTGGATTTCACGAAATCAAATACAATACAGAATCTCACTCCGTCACACACTAGTACCATCTTTTCCAAAAAGCGGTGCCTTTATCGATATTTGCCTATCCGACGACAGACTTGAATTTCACAACACTCCCGCACAAGATAGACTCGACTCTACAGACTACGACAGTGATCACAGAGCGGTAATTATGACCGTATCGATACGAACCCACGACTACCTTGAAATAGACGAAATAACACCGGACGTAAAATACAACTACCACAAGGCAGACTGGGTAAAATTCGGAACGCATTTAATAGTAAACGATAACATTGACATGCCAAACGACAGAAACCTCTCGACAGAAGAAATCGACAAATACATTGACCAACTCAACACAAACATCACACAAGCAATCGACGCAGCAGTACCGCGAACCAACACCAACTATGACTCCACAGACAGATACATTACAACAGAAATAAAACAGTTACGAAAGCAAAAAAGTTCTCTAATAACACAAATAAACAGACTAACAAGAATCACTAACTACACAAATACAAACGACACTCTAATAGCTACTCTGAAAGAATCCTTGAAAAACACGAGATACGAAATCAAAAAAGCATTTCAAAATTCCTCAAGTAACTACTGGAAAAAAAGAATTTCTGAAATATCCACACATAAATCTACGGAACTTTTCCCATCCATCAACAGCATCTTCCGACCAAAATCACAAAACAACATTGACACCCTCAAAATCCCTAATACAAGAACAGATTTACTCACAAACGCGAATATAGACAGTAACAATATACAGACTGTTGAAAACAACTTACTAATAACCGACACACCTGACAAATTAAACATAATAGGGGCTCATTTCGAATTAGCACATACACAGAATTTACACATGGGCAAACAGAAACTATCCAACATAATACAACAAAAAGTACAAACAATACAAAATGAACTGGACGAAGACGTTCGCGACAATAATACAGTATGCACTTTTCATGAAAAAAACTCCGCAGCGAGTCCAGACACGAACATAATACCGCCAAATTTCTTCACGTCCTTCACGCAACTGCAGTACACATTCAAACACCTAAATAATAAAAAATCATCCAGTTTTGATAATATCCCCAATATAGTTTTAAAAAGACTACCACTTCGATACATTTATTATTATGCAATTCTGTTTAATAACTGCTTAAATCGCGCATACTTCCCCACAGCTTGGAAAACTGCGAGAGTGGTGGCCCTGAAAAAGAACGGTAAAGATGGTGCCGATCCGACCAGCTACCGACCCATCAGTCTCTTGCCCAACATAAGTAAAATATTTGCAACTACGGTAAACGACGCAATTCGCACATTCTGTACAGTCAACGATATAATTCCAGAAACACAATTCGGATTCCGATTCAGACATTCAACTATCCACGCAATAACAAAATTTACATCAGACATATGTTGGGCAAGAAACGCGGGCGACTGTGTCGGGGCGGTGTTCATCGATCTAGAAAAAGCGTTCGACACTGTTTGGTTGGACGGTCTGTTCTTTAAGTTGTTAAAGAAAAATTTTCCTTCTCACCTAATAAAGATGTTGTGGAACATGTTACATGGAAAAACGTTCCGTGTATGTGAGAGTACCAATGCCTCCACAACAATTTTCCAAATTAAAAATGGCCTACAACAAGGCACCGTCAATTCCCCCATTCTGTTTAGCATATATATATAAGTGACCTACTCCAAATGTATGGCCTAAATAACGAACCGCACAAAAAAGCAATAGCATTTTCAGACGATTTACTGATTTACGTGAATAACAGCAAACCCTCCATAATTCAAAAGCAACTACAGGAAATATTCAATAAAGTCCAGGATTATTTCCATACGTGGAAACTCAAAATTAACCTAACCAAATGTGAAACGATACTCTTTCGGCCATACATCTCCAACATTTCCGACGCAAACAATGACGTACGAACTCATACTAAACTAGAGGGCTATTGTTGCTCGCTCGCTTCGCTCGCTCGCGAGTAGGGTTGTTTTTGCTCGCTCGCTTCGCGAGCTCGCGGGTAGGACTGCTCTTGCGAGAGGGTTAGTGATACGCATGGCTAGTAAGGCCTACTGATATTAATGTTTTTTATTTGGTGTGTGACTCTCCAAGAGTCACACAAAGAACTTCCCGATTCGTTACTCCTTCGCCAACATCGCTAACATCGTTTTTTTTGTACTTTCATCGATATTCTCCCAAAATGTATTCTTGGGAGTAGAGATGATAAATTCACTGTTGCATTGGAATAACTTTCGATTATTCCAAGCGGTAACATTAGCATCAGTTAAAAAAAAATTAAGAAAAAAAATTTTTTTTATGTAATTGCGTTTGGTTCTTTGGTGGAAAATTTTCGTCCTCCTTTATAAATTGCATTGTAGAATTAACTCTTGTCGAAAAAAAACTAAAAATCTAAAAAACTACTTGACCAATATGGACCAAAATCTAATCAGCTCTAAGTTACGACGGGGCACATCGATTGCATCATTCATCATCCTGATCGCGTTGTTACTTTTTCTGAAAACGTTAACGAAAAATTTGATTACATAGAAACGGCCATACGCACACACACACACACACACACACACACACACAACGAACATTTTGCTGAAAATAGTCTAAAATGACTGCAATGATCATGAAACGTGAAGATCTGCTAAAAAATCGATTTTCGATTTTCGGGGTAATTACAATAACTTCCCTATAAAATCGGGAAGTTAAAAATTCCACCTACATGACTCTCAAGACATATCCAAAAAAATACCACACAAAAATGTGGTTCGTTATTTAGGCATACATTTGGATTTTAAACTAAATTACACTAACCACATAGACATCCAAATTGATAAAGCACAAAAAGTATTCATGGCCAACAAAAGACTTTTCTATTGCAAAGATTTAAGAAATAGTGTCAAAATATTATGTTACAAGCTTCTAATTCGACCAATTCTGACATATGGATCGCCAATTTGGTTTAACATCAGTGCAAGCACGATGGAAAAACTCAGGCTATTTGAACGAAAGTGTATCAGGGCATGTTTAGGCAGATATAGAACGCCGGAATCCAACTTCACAAAACTGTACAGCAATCATAGACTGTACGAAATGGCCAAAATACCCAGAATTGACATGTTCACACTAAAACTTACACGCAACCATTGGGCATACATCCACAACATTACAGAAAATAGTCAAATATACGTCTCAGTTTACCCCAATCCTCAATATTACGAAACGACGAGACAGACTGGATACACACCCCCGGAATCATTCATACACTTTGACAAAACAAGACTCATACAAAACAGGAACATGCAACCAATCATATATCATTATAACAGAAAAACATACGACAAAAGACTGACATTTGACGGCAACATCAGCTTCAATCATCCCGAAATTCGTTTTAAATACAAATTAACAGAATACGACAAAGACACTATACTAAGACAGGACCCGAAAAAATACTGGTGGCATGAAAATTATTAAATAATAATCAAAATTTTATGTAGTTACTCCAAAATGTGGAATATCGCTCCCTCCTCGATAGTATAGTGGTCAGTATCCCCGCCTGTCACGCGGGAGACCGGGGTTCGATTCCCCGTCGGGGAGTAATATATTTTTTTATTTTTATCCCACCTAATGTATATAATAATCTAACCTAAGATATGATAATAATGCGTTACTCTATTATGCTGTTATTAGTATTAGTGTTATTTATTAATGTTATGTGTTATTAGTATTAGGTTATTGTTCCGCTATTATTCTTTTACCTAGCTGTAAGTATTTAATAGATATACGAATAATAACCGAAAATGTACTATATTTATATTAAATTTATACAATCAGCGATAGATTACGTTAGAAATAACAATGTAAATAAATTAAATTAATATTAAGGACACCATTAGTATAAGTTTAGTAAGTGAGTACTAAATCTAAATTTGTTTTTACTCCGAAATAATAAAATGTAAGCGTAATTAGCAAGTTTTTATGAAAAACTGTTTGAATAAAATTGCCTTGATACTCACTTCTAAGAGGAACATGTCCGTTCCGTAAGGGAGACGACATCATCCTCTCGTTTCTCCTTTCATTTCTTTCATCTTCTCTCTTTTCGCGTCCTTCCAATTGAGAAATGCGCCTTAGCGCATCCGCTAGCGTAGCACGAAGACAAACTATCTCGTCCCTTTGTGCCAAGGATTGTCTCTCGAGGTCTGCCACACGACCCAATAATGATCCCGTCTCGCACTCCAGCATCTCGTCTGTAAAATAGAATTCTCGATCATCATATGAAATGTCGAAAGGAAAGACATTGTATAATCCCAGAAATTTTGTGGGATTTCTTCTCATTCTAAACCTTCGAAGGATCTCCTATAAATTCACGCGCCACCTATGGAACATTTATGTATGTATGTACTGATTAGAGATCCCTTTCTCCCGAGTATCTCAATCCGTATAATTTTTAATACCCGCGTATTTCTGTTTTACGGGTTCACGTGCCACGTGTACACGGGTATGTTAGTACCTGTTCAAAACCGCGATCTCTAGGAATGATCGTCCATCAAGAGATGACCGTGATTTTGAGAGTGAGGCGCAGGCGATCTGCGTTACCCGACTCGACTCCAGGACGCGGGCCCCACTCACACGCTTACGTTTTCACTGGAACAGTCGACATAGAAGCTCAGCGTCACCCCATCGCTCTGTTACAGTCACACTAATACGTGCATTTGCTGGCTTCGTTAAGCAATTCGGACAATAGCGGAAGACGTATAGCGCAGAGTAGGGATATCACGTGGTGCCTATGATGTTGAAATCTATTGATACGAGCGTCGCCCTAATACGCCACGAAGAGCTCCTATGGTACGCGCTTGAGGAGGTCCAAGCTCAAGGAGTGGGCAGATTTGCCTCAATTGAGGCAAAACTGTCCCCACCGTAGCGCCCACTGTCCCCCACCAGCATCCGTCGTTACTATATAGGAAGGACGCGTTTCGCTTGTCGCAAGCAGTGCGCAGGCCTCGTGCATCGGAGCCACGAGGAGCGCCACCGAAAGGAAGCTTGGTGGGGGCAGCAGGCGTTTGAGGGGCTCCACCCGTGCCCACGCTTGATTTAGGGCTACCACGGGGAGCGTGACGCGCGACCGCGTCAAGGGTGTGTAGCCTTCGAAAATCGGCCGTCGCGAGCTATTAATTCCGAGGGTCTGATATACGCAGTTACCTTTCAACTTGTATTGTCATGAAGGTCCACGTCATGTAAGAATTGGGATATTGTTCAGAGACTCTTCATACAACGCACAGTGGGAGTAAACTTTTCCTTGCGTAACCAGAAATTTTTGGCTTTCTCCTATAAATTTTTTTCTTTCTCCTACGTTATCTAGTAGATTTGGACGAGAAGATGTGAGAAATCCAAGTTTTGATTCTGGAGGATTAATGGTTCAAAAGTTATGAATGTTTAAAGTTGAGCGATTTGCAGTGTTTTTGACAGGTATGCGCGCCGCCATATCCCTACCGGAGGAAGGCAAAAGTTTACCCCAGCAAAACATTGCTGGCATAAAGGAGATCTTCGATATGATGGGTTCTGTGAAGTTTCTGCATATTCACATCAGACAAATCTCTTGAACTCCTATAAAGTCAAGTCCTTTTTACGAACTTTTACTGTATAGCGAGCTTTATATTATCGGTAAAGGTTCGTTTATTTAGCAATAATTAAAAATAATGTCATGGCTGCGAATTTTTACTAATGTCAAAAAGTAAAACGCTGTCAGCCAGTTTAGTTTGTACAATATAATAAGAGTAAATTTAAACTAGTTCCATAATGTATATAACGATAACCATTCTGCACAGATGCACAACTTTGACAACTTTGATAGCTCCGAGGTGCAAAGGGTTAAAACTCTTGGACTTATATTAAAATCTGAGCTACGGGGAATTACTATAGGGCCTACAGTACGGGTAGTGAAAAGCGAGACTCGTTGAAATGAAACACAGGCTTTCCAGATTCATAAAAAGAGGTGTAAAGTGGAACGCAATTGTTCTTGTATCGCACAATGCGAACTGATTCCCACGCATCCCTGTTGGATGGCAACAATGAAACCACTTGGCATGCTTCTGAAGCAGAATCATTGGAAATATATCAGCATACCTGTTGAGCGCTCAATAGACGTATAGCCGCCGTTAGGAATACTCTGTAGCACAATTCTTGCTCGGATTGTAAATACTATCTTTCAGACAAATTAATGCTTGAGAGCCACGATTGAAATGTAATTGAAATAATGTGAGATCTTGGTGGTTTATTGGCAGAATTACGATTTGCTTGGATTGATATAGAGAACTGATACAGAGAACCGACAAAGTGACTATTGTTGAGATATGTGGTGTTGAATAGAGTGGAACGACAAAAACAAAATTATACGATTATTATCTAATAGTGAAATAAAGTTGCCGTTTATTTTTCAGATTAAGTTAGCACAAGTTGGGCTGTGTCAAATAAACTTTTAAATATGATTAGGCGAGGCTTTATTTTCGAGAAAATTCAATACATATATGTAAATATCAGTCTAGTTCACGTGTCCTTAGCAAATAATCGATGTTAATCGATTTCACTGCAGACCACTGCGCTGTCGCGACCATTTTTGTATATGGGACAATGTCAGAGCTTGTTTACTACCAGAATACGATTGAAGAATACATTAAACGCAGGGTAATAAAATAATCAACGTATTTTTTATCGATTTTAGTAATTCTTCAATCGCATTGTGATAGTAAACAAACCCTGACATTGTCCCACATACAAAAATGGTCGCAACAGCGCACAGTGGTCCGAGAACGCGATTTTACTGGCCAAAAGTCAAAATGTCATTGGATCTTTATAAAAGTTGATAATCAGATGTTTTTGAGGTCACTGATCACGAATCTGACATCAAAAATGAACAATTCAAAATGGTGGATTCAATACTATGCACATATAGTCTGGAAATTCGTTTTTCGTGGTCAACATTAAAGAGACACACATATCGACATTTTTCAACGCAATAAATTTGTATATAATGATATTTCCGATGTTAATTCTAAATTATTCAAACATTTCGACATGGCTAATTCGAATTCCTGTTCATCTAAATCTTCTGCATCATCAATTGATCTACATTTACGTTTCGATCAAAGATTAGATGTTGTTCTAACCATTTATCGTAATTCGCTTTAAAGCGCTTTAGTGAACGATGACATTTTTCCATTTTTGGGATAAATTATTGCAAAAAAGACGTACTTTTTCTTTAATGGACTTTCTAGTTTCGGCACAAGTCACTTCGCTGATTTTATCAAAAATAACATCAGACACAGCAACTATTTTCCTGCTCGGATCACCTTCACTACACCATGCATTTAAAAAATCCTCATTTTCAAAGTCACATTTGTCTACAAATATAAAAATAATTAACCTTTTGATGTCAAGACAGTATGATGCGAAGGTTAAAGTGGAACATACTTTCCGATATTGTAATTCAAAATTATTTTCAACTCTTAAACTAAATTACACACTATATAAATGAATTAAAAATATGTACAATGTATGTATTTACATACATAAATATGTTCAACTATAATTATATAAATAACTATAATACACAATTTCGCACACATAAAACTTAGCAAAATCTGCCAGTACAGATGTTTCCACGTGAATATTCGATTGAAGACTAACGTGATCAAAAACAAATATGCTCGAAAGAACCAATTATTTCTGTGAATCTGATCAATGTAATACAATGTAACAGTTTATACAAAGAAATACTAACAAGCAGATACGATTCGCGCAGTCTAAACATCAGATCCAACTCAACTATGCAATCCAGGCGCCAAAATATCACAGGATTTTATTTCTTAATAATTGTATAAATCACACGGCTGCAGCTAAAATTTATATGCTCTTATTCGAAATTGTTTAAACTTTCATATAAAACAGGTCTGATGTCTAACACTTTTAAACATTTTTGTAAAAACCTTCCCAAAGTTTAAATTGTCAATAATATCGCAGCATTTGTACATGGATTAAATAACGCTGAGAAACTAATTAAATAATGAAAACACGCCTATTAATACACATAAAACATTTATTCAAACCTATCATACAGGGTGTCCCAAAATTCCTTCAATAGCCGGAAATGGGAGGTTCCTGAGATGATTTGAAGCAACATTTTCCTTTGCAAAAATGTTATCCACTTCTTTGCTTAGGAGTTATTAACGAAAAACACGGACCAATCAGAGCGCGACCTAGATGCGAGTTGGCATAGTCGGCCAATAAACAGATGGCGCGCCGGGCCGACTGTGGCAACTCGCGTCTAGGTTGCGCTCTGATTGGTCCGTGTTTTTCGTTAATATCTCCTAAACAAAGCCGCTGATAACATTTTTGCACAGGAAAATGTCGCTTGAGATGGTCTCAGGAACCACCCCCTTTCGGGAAGTTCACGAATTTTGGGACACCCTGTATACGTCTCAGTTTACCCCAATCCTCAATATTACGAAACGACGAGACAGACTGGATACACACCCCCGGAATCATTCATACACTTTGACAAAGCAAGACTTATACAAAACAGGAACATGCAACCAATCATATATCATTATAACAGAAGAACATACGACAAAAGACTGACATTTGACGGCAACATCGGCTTCAATCATCCCGAAATTCGTTATAAATACAAATTAACAGAATACGACAGAAACACTATACTAAGACAGGACCCGAAAAAATACTGGTGGCACGAAAACTATTAAATAATAATCAAAATTTTATATAGTTACTCCAAAATATGGAATATCGCTCCCTCCTCGATAGTATAGTGGTCAGTATCCCCGCCTGTCACGCGGGAGACCGGGGTTCGATTCCCCGTCGGGGAGTAATATATTTTTTAAAAATGTTGAATTTCGAAAATTGACTTTTGGCCAGTAAAATCGCTTTCTCGGACCACTGTGCAGCGGTCTGTAGTGAAATCCGTAACATCAGTTATTTACCAAGGACACGTGTACTTGACTGATATTTATATTGAATTTTCTCGAAAGTGAAGCCTCTCACGCAAATTCGTTATACAGTATTTCTTCTATAGTCACAAAAAGGTTGTACACGTTGAATGCAAAAAAAATATCTCCTCCATTGTAGTAATCTGATCTCGGCTCAGTTATATCGGTGTGAACCACTATTATTCCAATTACAGAACTTCTTTATATTTCATAATTTTTTATGGGACTTCCACCAAATTGTTCGCGGCATATTTCTGATTAAAATCATACCAAACACGATATAATTTCAACTGTATTTAGTGGTTCAATTGACGATGAAAGTTTCGGGATGCAAGGAAAGGCAGCGTATGGAAAGGAAAGAGACGCGGAGAGTCGGCCGCGCGCGGTCTCTCTTTACACGCGGTGTCCTTTTTTACGTTAGGCTCGGTCTTTGAAGCTCAAAAAAAATAAAAGTATCTGTCTACGAACTGTGCAAACGAACCTCCCCGAGGCTCTTGCGGCTATAGAAGATTTACTGTACTCGATTTTCGTTTTATTTCCAACCATAGAATCTACCTGATCCAATTTGTACAATCAATTATGAAACACCCTGTATATTCCCATTCATATAGAATTTGATATGTATCGGAACTTTAACATGAATGTGCCACGTCTTTCTATTATCCGATTAACTTCATCTTTTGCAAGAATTACTTTATTAATCAACGAAACAATTTCAGGGAGCGGCGTGAAAAAATCTGGCAAAACAATTTCGGTAGGTATAGCTAAGACACCCTAATAGACATTGTTAAGAATTTGTCAACGACAGTTGAGGAGATAAATAAAGCTAATAATAAGAAGATTGTAAGAGTACTCACGCCACGCCTGCTCCGCTTCATCAATGGTGTCCATCGTGTCTGGCGTGGACATTGCGATTAACCCCTCGCGATGACCCCAACGTATTAATACGTTATTCAAGTGAACTGATTAACAAGCACAAACACAACCAACGTACTGTCTCGCACCATATTTCTATTCTAAGTCCGAATATCTTCTTCCGAGACACGACAAGAGCACGCGCGATTCTGATAAGACGAATGATTCGTTCACATAATTCTTCTTTCTTGATGTTAACTGAGGATGTCGATGATCAGATACATGACAATCGACTCTTAACAGCAGGAATCCACAACTTATTAATTGCGTCCATCAGTTAAATAAATTATTAATTTAACAAAATACTATCCGAGTGATTTACTGATTCTAACTACAGTAAATGGTAAATGTTACGTTTAGGGAAAGTGGCTCGGATGACTGAACGTTGTCAAGGTCACCTTTTTGAATAACCCCCAAGAGGCTGTAGCCGTCGCTCGTTTTTTATTAAAAAGTTATGGACTGAAAAAGTTTAAAAAATATAGTGTTCTAAACGTACGAAAAAAAATTAATCGAAGATTCGTCGTTTTTGTTAAAATAACGGGGTGTGCTAAACTTCTGATGCGCACTGTATATATAAAATGATATTATATAACGCGTGTTGTGTTGTTTAAGCTTACTTGAGAGCAGTTGAGTTATTTTTGAGGGGGCGTGTTGGCTTATCAATAAGTTACCAGCGTTATCGTATTAATAGACAGAGATTACGAAGTGTCGATGAAACGATCTCAGAATCGTTTCTAAACAGAGATGTCGAGGTATTCCATTTGATACTTTGTTTCAAGAGCCGGACTGCGGGGCCTAACATACATAGCCTAGAGATACGAAGCGACCCAGGTTGCTTTCGGGATTCCAACGGTTTTCCTTTCCAGGTTCCTCCCGCGCCGTGAAATAATGAATAGTTTTATTTTAATAGCACCAGTATGCATTCGTTAACAACCATTTCCAGCAATGATTCTGTAAAAATTTGGTGGGAACTAAAATTAAATGTAAAATCGACGCAATCTTCTTACTCAATTCTGCTATCTGAAAACTTAGAAAATCGTGAGTAATTACTGATCGAAAACGATATGCTACTATCGTCAATATTTTTGGATCCTCGTCTAAGAAAACTTTTGAGTTCAGAAAAAGTTGATAGAGCAAAAATGTATTTAAAATAACTTTGTACTCAACTACTAACAATTAGGAAGCTTTCTCAATCCCAAATAAAAGAGTCTAACCGCTTCGACTTCTGCACGACAAAATATGCAACATGAGAGAGAGACAGAGAGACGTCTTACTTCGACTCACAATTCGATATCTATAGATAAATCATGTAGCAGTAGTAATACTAATGATGATGACAACCAGTGATGTCACAAAGGTGCAACATTTTACGCGCATGTACGAGACGAGTGTCCTGCGAGTTTCTGGTAAATTATTGTTAATATTTTACTATACAATGGCAGCTGATAGCGGAGAAAGAGCTACAAAGAGGCGTAAAGTTCGCTTTTTTCAAAATTTTTGGCTCGAGGAAGTTATTTTTAAAGAATGGTTAGCTCCTTCTTCACTAGAAAATAAAGCGCATTGTATTGCATGTAATGCAGCTGCCACATGCTGCAAAATAGCTTTAATTAATCATCCGCAATATGAGCGCATTTAATACCAAAGCCACCTGTAGTAGTGATAATAATACTAGTTTTAGCACAACTTTGTCCTACAAAAATAAAGTGATATTGCAGAAATTAAATTATCTGCCTTTTTTGCAGAACATAACGTGGACTTTAAAACAGCTGATCATTTAATTCCGTTAATTCAAAATGTTTGCAATGAAGCCAAAGTTGTGCAAGGTCTTACACTTGGTCGAGTTAAGTGTGCCAACATTGTTAATAATGTAATTGCAAAGTGCGAAATCGAGCTATAGTTGAAAATTTAAAAATCTGTAAATTCTCTACTTTATTAGATGAAACGACTGATATTTCAGATTCAAAATTAATGTCAAAATAAATAAAAAAATGACAACCCAGTTATTAGATTTAATGCCCTTTTTTAAGTTCTAAGAGGTGCGCAATTTTGGTTGAATTTCAAAATTTTTTCGAGGTACAGCATCAAAAAATTTTAGAATTATCAAACACCAGGTGATTTTGTTCATACAAATGTGTCGTTAGATTACTTGAAAATTGGGACGTCTTAAAAAGTTTTTTCGTATCAGCCGTAGTTAAGGATAGACTAAAAACTGCCGAAATAATTTTAGAATATTTGAATGAAACGTCCATTAAAGCATATATTATATGTATTTCTTGAAATATTCATTGAATTTTTTCAATAATTTTAATGCCCTATCTCAGTCAAGAAAAATTTTAATACATAAATTATTTGAGAAATTCCGGCAGCTAATTCGTAAAAATTTCCAATAATACAATATAATTTTTGTTTTTTGAGTACTGGTAAGGTTTTGGCAGCTTTCCTTACCCTAGCAACAAATACTGGTATTCTTTAATTGTTTCTGCCAAATAAAATATCTTATTGGTCTGTTAAATTATGTATTTTGCTTAGTTAGTAGGATAAAAAAGAATACAATTTTTATTTGGCTGCTGTGTTCTGCAATTGATGCGAACATTTTTTATTTTGCATAAAGATCCGCAGTCTAGTCATTAATTTTCCGAATTGGTCCTGGACCGTTTCGCGAGAACGATACCCACACCATTACACAACCACCACCGTGCTCGAGTGTTCCTACGGTGCAGTTTGGATTAAGATCTTCACCTTCGCGACGTCTGATATATCGAATTCCGTCAGAAGATACTCTATTGAACTTTGACACTTAAGAGCAATTAGGAACTATTAGACGTTTAGCATCTCTAATAAAATGCGATAATCTACTGAAAAGATAGTCGTCTTAAACATTTGTTCGCTACTGTATGAATGTATATTGTCAAGGACATCATTTTGAACAACTTTTCACTGTACATGTATCTTAGTTTCCGAGATAATCGTAACAAACTTTGTGGAGTTGTGGGTGAATCGGCCATTCGTTCTTCAAAACAATAGACGAGTTTCTAATTTATTCAGTACTTAATTGTTCAAACGGATGGAGGTGAGGGAGTGGAGAGGGCAAGCCGTCAGGTCGACTCGACTACGCTAGCATTCATCCGCATTTCGCACGAATTTTTGTATGCATGGCCGTGAGGCCGACTCTACCCCCCTCCCCCCCATCACACTAACCCCAACCAACTCTAAATCTGTGAAATTGTATCTTTTCGACAGATTAACTGTATATAAGACGTATGTACCACATACTGTCTTTTTAAATATGGACCCAGTATTGATAAAGTATGTCCTGCCTATGAAAACTATTTTGTTAATATCTTTTTAAGGAACAATTAGAACCTTCCAGAGGTTATTTCGCAGAGTGTCCTTGATAATACATGTCAAAATGAAGATCTCGCGCATATACTTACGTACAGACAAATTGCAATGAAGTAGCAATGAAATACATATTTTTGTTAATAACTTTTTAATAAACAACGAGCGACGGCTAAAACCTTCCTAAGGTTAATGGAGCTGAGTCCGCTAAACGTAATATTTACCGAAAATTATTTGAGTTATGAACTTTGAGAGATCACGCTAACCTTGGCACGGTTTTGATCCGTCCATTTATACATATACAGGGTGAACCACGAATCGTGGCCAGTAGAGACTACTCTGTTATTAGAAGTCCGACCTAGAAGTCAAATTATACCAAATTTTTGAAGTGAAACTTCTTTTGGCATCCTATATAAAATTTATAAATATTAATCCCTCAAATAATATTAGATATATAAATTTTCAAACAAATTGTATAATATTACTAAATTCTATATAAAATTTATAAATATTATTCCTTCAAATAATATTAGATATATAAATTTTCATATTATTATGAAAAATTAGTTTTATATGAAAATTTTATTAAAAGTGAATAATTTATTACTTATTGATTGATTTTATTTTTAATTAACTATTATTTGAGGGGTTAATATTTAAATTTTATATAGAATTTAGGAATATTGCGTCAATTGGCTAATTTTTCGTCAACTATAATTTTTTTACGTTTATTTGTTATAGGATTTCAAGGCGAATTCGGTAAGTATCGTAACATAAAAAAATTGCGAAACATTGCTTTTTTTGTTACAAAAAATGTGCTATAATCACGTGAAAGCTCTCTTAAAACCATGGTATGCATGATATAAACATTTTCGATCGGACTGTTAACAACAGAGTAATCTCTACTGGTCACGATTCGTGGTTCACCCTGTATATAAATTTTTTTTGTTGTAAAAAATTGGATACGACAAAGGAGTTCTAATTACTGTAACCATGAAACAAATCGTAGTGCAAGGGGTTAACCAAAATAAAATTCCTGTCATCAATGACCGTCACTAATGCTGTCCGTGTGACGACACGCGGCGCTCTATTTACTTTTCTCCGGTAGCTCATAATTAGAAATGTGTATGCGCTACGTACATATTTGATTGGTGTGCGATAAAAATAATATTAATTGACTAAAGTGTGTTCACACTGCTTCCAAATATGAACTTAACATTACTGGTAAGTGAAAGAATTCAGGTGACATTGGACTTATCGGCAGAGTTGGGAATTGTTCCTAACAGATAGTTACAGTGACTCCTACTAATATTCGGACACTCTTAAAAAGACGATTACATTTTTAATATCGGATTATACGATTTGAACTTCTTTGAGAAGTTAGAGCAATTGGTTTGCTACACAACGTGAAAAATATTTTGGAAAAAATTGCAAGTTGTCGGCATTGCAAAGAAAATAGTAAAAGTTGTATTATGCAACATTTTTAGGTGGGCTTATATGGAAAATTTAGAAAACAACCCGAGATTATTTCAGATAGTAGACAACCGGAGACGTTTGGTTAAGCGGAACGTAAACAAAACGTCAAACTATGAGGCCTCATTTTCTGCGCGCAACGCTCTACAATTATAAACTTTACGTCATAAACAAATTTTCAAATACTTCCAGTACATACATGCTCTCATTAAACCTCCCTATTTATAACATTTCAATAAACAATATTCACCAAAGGTTCGCTTTTTTTGAGTATAGGCAAATATGCTCCGCGACAAGAACATGGCACACCTTATTTAAGGTTTTCGTAATTTGCACGTAATGAAGCAACGCGTTTTAGTGATATATTGTATGTACAATATAGTACAACTAGTCGCAAACAATGAGTGTGCACTTGCATTGAATCTACATTTCTTATTATGTAGCAAAGAAAAGCTGCAATAATTACTAAATTGAAATATCTGTGTTTATTGTAACAGCGTTCAAATCCAACTGGTAAAAAATTTTTAAAAAAGTAAGCTACATACTTTGGTTTTTTTCGTTAACATTGCCAGACATGCAGCTATTTTAGAATGGAATCAGAATTGCAGAATGGAAATCCCCTAAAAATGAACGTTGTTGTGCATTTGTTTTCCAATCTTATTATAGAAGTTTCAAAATGTGATTTCCACCTGAATCCAAGTAAGAAATAATCTTTTATAGGCAACTAAGGAGTAATAAATAGATCACTTTTGGCATTATTTGAATTATTTTGATTTGAATAAAAAGTTTAGTTGATATTTGCAATTATCCAATCACACGTTTATTTATTATTTCAATAAAAATTTGCCCATCTCTGTTCGTAATACACATTAGTATTTTTAACAATGAGTAAACCGTTGTAATAATATGAAACGTCTTCTACAAATTGTCACTACGGCTTACTAACGTGTATCAGCACACACCTATTATGTAAGACGATGTTTTTTCAACGATACGAACGAGTATTAGGTATACGCCGCGCCGTATACGGGTATTGCGCTTCTTCCTATCCAACTATGAGGAGATAACAACAGTGAGAAATCAATTTTGATTGAACGTTTCTTTATAATTTCACTTTTCGCCGTTTAGGTTCAATACATGTATGTACATGTGTGCACACCACCTGCAACACCTATACGCTCATACATAATAATTAGATGCATTTATACCTAACCTCGTAGAAGTTTGTCCAACATTTGTAACAAAAATCACGTGAAGCAATAGTATGTAGTTATAGGATAGATTTAGTTATTTTGTCTTCTTTACGAAATTCGTTCCAGAAGATAGTCTAAATTTCGAAGGATGCTGTTACTCGCTGTCGACTATTTATATGTCTGTGTCACGTATAAATATTTACGAAATCTAACCAACCATTATTTTCATAAGAGTTATTTAAGAAAACTTTATCACTTGATTACACTCAATGATAATTATGTAAATACTTCTATTGTATAAAACAAATGAAAGAGATTTCAAGGACTAAACTCTGTTTACGTTGCAAAGATTGATCCAAAATGAACGTACACTACTGTGCAAAAGAAAGAAGCACCCAGTATAATTATAAGATATAATGACAAACAATATTTTTATGTGGAAATTGTATTGTACAATGATTGATTTGTTGTATGTAAAGTATTAGATAATCCACAATAACACATATTCTAAGAACTATTCAATTAAACAGCTGAATCCTTTTTCAAAACCTACTGTGTTCTTATTTGATTTTTTACGCTTTTCTATTAAGTATGGCTGGGCGCTTCTTGCTTTTGCACAGTAGTGTATATATCATGATTATCGTTTTCGAAATCTGCACATGTACCGAAACAAGATAGTTTGAACAGAATTTGTTCACCATAAAAATCGAAACTGAAAATACCTACATAACTTGGCAACTTTAATGGAATCTGCATTTGTGTTTTTGCAACTCGAACAGTTATTTCACTGATCCGACAGAAAATATGTTGCCGGAATGGACGGTTCAACCTCTGAGAACATTCGACCACTGACACTGAAAATCATCCGGTTTTTCTCTGGCACGAGGCACAAGGCACGAGGCACGAATCACGAGGCACGGTACGAATCAAAGAAAAAGTTGAGCCACGTCGCGGCGCGGCACGGTGTTCGTAAGTACATAAGTAGGTATTCGAGATCACTTTGAACCCGCGGAATCGCGTCGATCGGGTTACTGTTACTGTTACCGGTCGGGGCTTTGCACTTTCCCTCAAGTTTTCCCGTACCTAGTTGATAGAAGGGCACTAACAAAAGCGGGCCCGATGTTTCAGTCGCGGTCGCGGGAGCATGAAACACGTGTGCTTTCCGTGCGGCCGCCCCAACGTTACTGCCTGCCGCCTGCTCACGGCTCACGGTACAACTACTTACAAACGCGATCAATATGTTCTAGATACTCTAGATGATTCAGATGACCGACTATGATACGCAAGCCATTCAAAGCCGTTTTTACGCACACACGCGCACAAATGACGCGACGCACAGTGATGAGTTCGACCGAAATCGTGGCTAAACGTAAAAAATTTTTTCCGTAGTTTAAAAATCTGTATAATAATACTTTATTTACAAAGTTCCAGAGCATGTTTTTTTTGTTACAATCAATATTTTATATGTACGTACTTCTGTCGAAGATACGCATGATTTAAAGTTGGTAGTTTTAAAAGATCGGCAATTTCAATTATGATTGAAATGATTTGCGATTTGTTATCACGTTGCAACGCTAGTTTATCATTCTTGCTATTGTCGGACACCTAATTCAATATAATATTCTGATTTCATTGCTTTATTTCACTTTTTATAGCTTTGGGAGATACATATCATTAACAAAAAAGTTGTTTATCAATCGCAATCAAGCGTCCATGTTTTTTTATTTTTAAAGAAGCTGTTAAGGCGATTAGGCAAGTTTCATTTACCTACGACCTTATGAGTCATCGCCATTTCCATAGGCGACCGGTAACGTTTCGAGATGGCGAATGCGCCCGGAATCGTAGACGAAACTAATATTCGCAAATGGAAGGTACATTATTGTTATACGTGGTGTCCCAAAATTCCTCCACATCTCGGAAATGGGAGGTTCCTGAGACCATTTGGAGCGACATTTTCCTTTGCAAAAATGTTATTCGCGGCTTTGTTTAGGAGTTATTAACTAAAAACACGGACCTAGACGCGAGTTGGCACAGTCGGCCCGGCGCGCCAACTGTCTATTGGCCGACTGTGCCAACTCGCGTCTAGGTCGCGCTCTGATTGGTCCGTGTTGTTCGTTAATAACTCCTAAACAAAGCCGCGGATAACATTTTTGCAAAGGAAAATGTCGCTTCAAATGGTCTCAGGAACCTCCCATTTCCGGGATATGCAGGGATTTTGGAACACCCTGTATAATAGAACACCATACTATTATTACACGAATTGAAAAACCCAACTTCTGTTCCTCAGCTTAAGTATCCCTTATGTTTAAATCTGTTCTCAGAAGTGTTCCAGATGCCTAAAGGAGAAGAACGTAGAAACGTGCTGATATTTCTGATTAACGGGGTCTCAACTCGGGAATTTCAGTGGAAAAAAGCCAACTTCTGTTCCTCAGCTTAAGTATTACACGCATTGTAACAATATAATTTCTTCGTACATATCTCTCTCTCTTTCTCTCTCTCAATGTGTCTTCTAATGTAATTGTCTATAAACACGGATGTGACCATGATTCTTTCCTGTGTATACATCTCGAAATACTTATCGTACAAATGTCGTAGAATCTAATCGACTAGAGTCATTTCCGGAGATGCGGTTAGAGTCGATTGATTCAGCTTTTATGTTTGCCCTTAATGAACAGATTACATCCTGGATATCGGCACTCCCTGACAATTCCTTGAAATCGTGGTAGGTGTTCCATTAAAATGACTTCGGTTATATCATTCCCCAACACAATCTAAGCGCCTGAACAATCAGTAAAATAAGGCCAGGCCAAGCAGCAACATCGTTCTGCGTCAAATGTTTAGTAGACACATAGTTACGCGTTCTAGAACCTGAATTTTATAACATCTATATCCAAATTGTGAAGAAATTCAAGAAACAAATATACATGATGAGTCACGAACAACATAACATCTGAATTTCTCTGTGGATATGAAGAATAAACGAAAGTTTCGAAAGTGAAATGAAAACGTTCATTGGGGGGGGGCAATATGATGATATCAATAGATCATGTGATTAACGTTTTCGCTGCTCTTTATTTTACCGAACTCACAATTTCTGCGTTTTTTCTATAAATTATTATGTATTTGGTATGTGATCTAGTAGATTTGTACCCGGAGAACCTGCAGATCGAAGTTTCGATCCTGTGAATCAATGGTTCAGAAGTTATGATCGCTTAAAGTTGAGCAATTTGCAATGTTTTTGACAGGTAAGCGCGCCGCCATATTGGTTAGTAGTGACGATCGCGCGCCGCTTACCGAGCAGAACCGCTAGATGACAGCATGGGCACGCGGTAACGCTGATAATATAGAGCGGGTATTGCGATTGTTGTTTGAATTTTGAAAGTGGTTAGGTTAGTTTAGAACTGTTATATTAGATATACTAATTAAATATATACATTACCAGTAGTAATGTATACTTTTGTATCATATTTTGTAGTTACTTTAGAGAAATTCAAACGTACCCATTTTTTGCTTTGTGCCGTGTGTTGAATGCCCGTTCACGTGCATTGTAAGGCTCGAATTTTCCTTTTCATACTGACGTTTCTCCTTCGTCGAAGACACTGCCTCTGCAAAAAATAAAATTCATTTTATTACGTTCCATTGATGCTTAGCTTTTTACTATTTTACTATTGTTTTCCTAATTAATTAATTTTGTTTAAACAATATATTAAAAACCACGTTTTTTTGCAGTTTCTCTTATTTATTGTTAGGTCATTTTAATGTAAACTCCGAGTTTGGAGCCCCCGGCACCCCCAGGATTGGTACAATTATTTTTAAAAAATCTGTGAAAAGTTGGAGCTAGATCGGATAACGGGGAAACGTGCTCCCGGGCCCTTAAACATTAAAAGAAGCTGCATTATAACTTAGGTAAACAGAATTTTTATGCCTTTCTCCTATGTCATCTAGTAGATTTGGGTGAGAAATGACCAAAAGTCTAAGTTTTCATGCGAGGAAATTAGTGGTTCAAAGGTATGAGGGTTTAAAGTTGAGCGATTTACAGTGTTTTTGTATGTTTTTGAATTTAGTGTGCGTCGCGCTCCGCATTCCGAGCGGAACCGCTAGGTGGCAGCGCAAGCTCGCGATCATGCCGATAATTAATAAGTTGGTTGGTTGTTGGGTCGGGTAGTGGGGGGCGGAGTCCACCTAGCGGCTACACTCGGTAAGTGGCGCGCGACCGTCACTACATAGCAACATGGCGGCGCCCTTACCTGTCAAAAGCACTGGAAATCGCTCATCTTTGAACACTCATAACTTTTGAACCATTGATCGTCTAGGATGAAAACTTCGATTTTTGGCATTTTCTCGCCCAAATCTACTGGATTACATAGGAGAAAGGTAAAAATTTCAGGCTAGCCAAGTTACAGTTCAACCTGAAAGTAATTAATTAAATGCTCATAAAATCGTTTTTCTCGAATATCTTTTAAATTATTGACTATCGAAAATTTGTTAAACCAAACCTTTAGATCTGGACAGGCTGCGTTTTTTTTTGTCGCATTACATTTTTCGTAAAACATACTGTTTCCAAAAAAATTGAGAAACATGTTGGAACAGAATCAAAAAATCATTTCTGAAGTTTGAAAACTGAAGTATGTTTTAATTATGTTTTATTGTTCAAAATTACGCAAGGCGAAACTACAAACACAATAAAACCTTAACCTAACGAAGTCTCTTAATTTTATTTTTGCTCTAAAACGCGATCAGAAAGAATGGGTTATAGGTTATAACTGGAGTGTTTTAATAGAACGTGAGTATGCGGCTTATAGCGAGCGTGATGTCGGATCGCGAGAGATAGTCGTACCGAGCGCGGTGATGAGCTAGAGAGAGACGCTACGACGCGTGACCTAGCACTGTGACGTTCGACAACGAAGAGAGAGAAGCGTAACGGTTCGCAGCCGCGAAGACCGCCGACAATCAGGTGTGACGTCATAGTCGCCGAGACAGGTGGCTCTGATTAGTCACGTCACATTATTTCTGCCTGGTAGATGGCCCGAGTTGTATCTCCATGGCCGCCAGTCCCTGCCACAGTGTATCGAATGGCCATTCTAGGTGGAAAAAAATCCTACACATCAGATGCGGCTACTGATGTCAATTTATGTGGTGTCGTAGTAAAGAGGAGATCTCAATCTTCACAAGTTTATGGTAACCATAATCGCGACACAAATTTTTTAAAAAATATTTCAACTACATGTAATTTTTTATGGATGAAGTATGATCAATTTAACAGTCGATTGTTAATATAAAGGAATTTTTAAGAAAATTGACCTCCCGGGTGCTACAATGGGCCAAATGCCCAATCTAGGTAGACAAAAAAATCATGCGTCATCCGGAATCGCTCATAACGAATTCAAATACTACTCTAGACCTTGGAATAAAGTTTTCATAAAAAACGGAACCATTAAAAATAATTAAAATAATTTTACAATTTTATTATCATCGCGTTTTTAAAACTAAAAGAAAGAGATGAATTTAATTTAATATAACAAAATAAAAATATGTAGATGTGTATGTAGTGCCCCTTATTAATATTCGGCAACTCTAGTAGAGTAAAAATTGCAATTGGTCGCAATTGCAAAGAGAATACTAAAAGTCGATATTTACAACTGTTTTATGTGGGACTATTTTGAAACTTAAAAAAATAAATTTTGTAAATCTGTATCAATTATATATATTTTGAAAATTTCATCAAAATCGATTGATGGGGGAAGTATTCTACTTTCATATTTTAAACCTTATACGTTTACTCTGTCCGTGACCTTGAATGACCTCGAATAATTATAATCACTGAATTTGTAATGAAAAGGAAACACCTTCATTATTGTAGGTGTTTTCACTTATTACGTATAGGAATGCAGAAAAAAGTTCAAAGTTGGACGCGGTGTAACGAAACTTCTATTAAGAAAAATAAAATAACGCGCGACCTTGAACGATGAAAACGAATGGCACTAATGCGCATAGGTATGTATGCATATACACATCTGTATATGTAAACGAAGTTACTTAAGAAACTAGGACGCGTTGCACCTTTCGCGTTTACGTCCATCTCAGCGTAAGAAGAAAGTGCATTGCGTCTCGCCAACGATTCAGAATGAACTGGTGTCTTTTTCTGGTATCTATTAAACCGCGGGTTTTACTTTTTATGTACTTGTTATCGAACGACGTCTAAATTAACAAAACAACTTGAACTGTGGTCGTGTAGCATTGTATTAGATGATTGCATAGTTCTCTAATTGTAGAAAAGAATCGTGACTATACAGGGTGTTCGACTACAGATGGGAGAAAATTTAAGGGGTGGTTCTCCATGATAATGTAAGACGAAAAAAAGAAGAATAAAAACTTCGTTATTTAGTTATTAACAATGAAAAATCTGCCTAGAATGCGGCAACACGACCAACAAAAGTGTACGTTGCGTATGTCATAGAGGCGTGCGACAGTCACGTATCAAGCGACCGATGTATGCATACCTTGGTTCTCATTTGGGGCTCCAGCGAGGTGAAAATATTTAACAAATTGATGAACAAGGATTAACAAATTGATCGTTGCACGACATTGACAAAAATGCACATATGCAATATGCGTACCGGAATCGTGCACAGCTAATTCGCGTTTGACGCACATCAATTTGACTTTCGCACACGGAGAATAAAATGTTAGTGTAATTAATGTGAAGCCGTTGAGTTTTCTCACACAAAAAAACACCTTAATTCAACATTTTAAGAAAATGTGTTTGTACAAGAGGAATCGTCTGTACACGCTTGCGTTCGTATGCACACTGTTTCAAGACAGCTGATGAGGTCAATGCCTGATCGATAAAATAAATGAAGATCTACAATGACGTCAACGATTTATTAAACATTTTCACCTCGCTGGGGCCCCAAATGAGAAACAAGGTATGCATGCACCTGTCACTTGATACGCGACTGTCGCGCGCTTCTATGACGTACGCAACGTACACTTTTGTCGGTCGCGTTGCCGCATTTTAGGCGGATCTTTAACCTTCCTTCAAGCGCAACCGATCTGAGAGGCACAGCGCGATCATTTAGGTACCTCTTAGGTACCTCGAAAACAGTCACCCCCACCCTTGGGGAGGGCCCAAAAGGGCGGCCCTACGAGTATAGATCTCACCAAATACACTATTTCCCTAACAGCAGTTGTATAAATGTACTTAATTGGGTGTTTATCATGTTTTTTCAATGTGGGCCCGTCAAGCACATTGCGCCCGACGGAAGGTTAATTGCTAATAACTAAATAACGAAGCCGAAATCGCAATTTTTTATTCTTTATTTTCGTCTTGTATTATTATGGAGATCTATCTACCTCTTAAATTTTCTTCCACATGAAGTGGAACACCCTATATTCCATATTACCATATTCTAGTATATTCTAGTATATTTTTACTCAGAATTCGATAGTCTATCGATCTACGATACAGAGAGTAGGTCTTTCCATAAAAAAATCAAGGTGACCTTGAAATCTCTGAAATGCCTCCACCCACAAAAAAAGCACGCACCTTATAAGATGTGCTCTGTAATGCCATTTATTGTAAAATCCATGTTTCAACATTTTCGTAAACTGTACCGTTAAGTCATTAACCGAGGTGATCAAGTTAGGTGCTTCGCCCGGTATATATCTTAAGAAATCTATATTTCTTAAGATAACACAACGAGAGAGTGAAAAGCCAGGCTACTGACAGGAAAGGTCGAGGATTCATCTACTAGTGTATTTTCTCGTATGTATTTCGCCCGAAGCGGATGTCGCTGAAAGTGCGCGGGAACGAGGTGAAACACAAAACCAGTAAGCATTGACCTGGCCAGAAGGCTGCCTTATAGGTGCATAAGACCGGACTCCACGAAGCTTATTTTACAATATCGCTCGTGAGCCGATGCACGTGCCACATCCCCCACCCTCTATTGTTCATTCCTTATATGAACGTACTTGCCATGTTGCGATACGAATATAACTGTTTACACGTAACCTCCTTTATCAAAATAAATTTTCGGATTGATTGCTGTTGTACGGATTCGTCACTCAATAGTTTTTTCATTTCGTTTCCAAAAAATACTCAATGTAAATATCTGATGTCCCAAAAATTGATTTTCGATTCATGCGCATGGTCATTTAAGGTCACAAACGTAAAAGAAGATGAAAAATATAAATTTATTGTGATTGTTTACGTAATGGGATATTCTCAGCTTTATTAATGAAACCAAAGTGTTTACTGCTCACATTATGCCACTGAGTGAATGTGGACGTAAACAAACCTCGCCCAAAACGATTAAGACTAAAACAGGATAAGCATGGTCCAGCGGCTTCCACGACAATTTTCATTGGTATCTTGTGCTAAACAATGTTTTAGGTTGAAAGCCGCTAATCCGTCATTTAAGGATAATATACGGGTAAATACCTTCAACTCTATCATTTTCTTCTCGGTTGTTAATTAAGATATTAAGTTGCAACAAAAAAAAAACAACGAAAATACTCGACTTACCTCCTACCTTTCATATATTTTTTTTATAATTGTGGAAAAATTATTAAGGCTAGAAAAATTATGTATTTTCTTAGAGGTGGGGTTGCAAGCAACCCTTTGAGTGATTTCATTAATAAAGATGAGAATATCCCATTATGCAAGCATTCAGAGTATATATATATTTTTCATCCGTTTTGACGTTTATGACCTTAAATAATCTTGAATGACTATACGTTGAAATTGTCTCACGAATGGCTACAAACGTAGGAGTTCAGAAATATGTGGCTTCATTTAAAAAGGAAATTAGGTTGACCTTCAAATTTCCTAAGCACCTTCACCTGACAAAATTATGCACACCACGTGCATAATGGACCTCTTGAAACCAAACATCTTTTGTCTGAAATATTTTTTCCTATCTCAAAAAATGTAAATGTTCTTCAGGTGACTTGTCTTAGGTGACTCACCCTGCATATTCACCCTGCATTTACATTCTTCTATCTCAGGCAGTTCCAATCAATTCCCCTCCAACAACTGCAAGGTCCCCCACCATTGAACCTCTTTACAATGTATGTGTGTGCATCGCGTCGTGCGTCGTGCGTCGCGCGGAACGCGGCTCTCTTGGCGGGAGCTCCCTACTATTATACATCATGACGATGAAGTCTAAGAGTGGGAGACGAATCCGAGCGGGGAAGGTGCCTCGAAAAGCCCCGGGGCTTCTCGTTGGAACTGCCAGCTCTATCTCATGAACCTTACACATATTACTTCCATTGCCGGCTACAAAAGGCATTCAAGTTCTTTTCGTGTGTTTGTCAGTTATTCAATATTTTATTCAGTGTATGTATACGTTTTATTATCTTTTAATAGTGTTGTTGCTTATTGCAATCGCGTCATCGGAAGAACGAGCACAGCACACGAAGCTGATACTGACGTCAAAGCCTAGAATGCTTCTAGACCGTTAGCAGACCGTTTAGCATTCAGCGTGCATGAAAGGAAGCACGTGATTAGACGACAGTAACTAATTACGCGAAGACGGCCTGGTGAATTTTATTCACAGTCATTTCTATGATCGGTAACGCTATATTATTAGCACGAAGTCCGAATACATTCTGGGTTGTTTTAACGGTTTTGGTATGTATGTAATGTACCGACTAGTAATAACACCGTCCAAAAAAAATTGTAAAAATTACTTTCATCGCCGTCTTCAATTCAGTGAATCTTGCACTGTACTGGTTAGTACGGGATTGTGGGGAAATTGCGTACGCGCAACACGTTGACCGTTATGCTTTCCTGTCAACCGTATCTTATTGCAACAAGCACTTGAAAAAGAAAAATCACGTAGGTATGTACGTCGTATCTTTTTATGCAGATATCGATATCACGTTATCCTATTTCATATAATTATAAGAACCAGAACTCGAAAAATAATTTCACAATATACAAGTGTAGTGCAGCATAGCGAACACCATAATGAATCTTTTCTTATATTCTACACCTACAGTGGGTGTATATAGTATTCGTACACCTTTTAACCCCTTGCCGTATTTTAACGAGCCACACTCGTCGTGAAGATATTGAACAAAGTGTAACAAATATGAATGTTACGCCGTTCTTTTTAACTGAAATAAAATGTTATTCGTTTCTAATCAATATTTAAGTATTAAAATAAATGTAACCATATAAAAAATATAAATTCTCTTTTCTCTTCTACGACATTTTTCGGGATAAAGGCGTTTTAATCACTGCAACTGTAAAGAAAATAATACGCAAAGGGTTAGAACGAATAACTTTTTCAAAATTCGACCCGACAGTTTGAGTTCTTTTGAGACGTTAGAAGGATTAGTTCACTAGCTAATGCGTAAATAATTTTTCTTCCAAGTTGTTATTCGTCGCAATTGCGAAGGGAAACGTAAAGGTAAACGTAAAAATTAAAAAAATCGTGACCTTTACTTTTACCTTTGCAATCCTTTACAATTATGAATATTGCTGTGGTTTACTGCATGCAAACGACGATGCCCGAGACACTAAATTTGTTGCTGCCACGATCAATTGACTCTCAGCGGTCGTGGCATCAACGAGTAAAAACACGTGTCAGGAAAAATCAGGAAGTGAAATTGAAAATAAATCCAAACTTAGTAGTGATACAGATAGTGAGAGTGACACAGTGTTGCCAGATGATATCCAAACGGATATCATTCCTTCTCCTCCTTTTCCCCTTCCATTTTTGTTTGAAATTCCGATTGAATTTGTTTGAAAATTTTAGGATAGATTGACTCAGGTACAACACTTATTTGCTGAAGAGAGACGACGTATCTTCCTCAGATCATTAGATCTGGACAGAAATCACGAGGTAAATTATAAACTTCAACTTAAGGAACTAAAAAAGGAGGAAAGACTCCATACTCTAAGCTTATGGCAAGAGCACTGGGATAACTGCTGTCACGGCAAAACACGGTAAAACACACGCTCTTATTCCAATAATAGCGGATTGGATTGACTGGGGTCCCCAGATATTAGATTTCCATTTAACCCAAGTACTTACTGGACATGGATGCTTTTCCGATTTCCTTTACAAGATCGGTAAACATAAGGATAATAAATGCATCTCCTGCACTCGCGTGGTGGATAGTCCTGAACATACAGTCATAGAATGTACAGCTTGGGACAAGCAAAGGGATGACTTGAGAAATTCAATTGGCCCTCTGCAATGGAAGGACTTGATCTGTGACCTCAAGGACCCGAAGAAGATGCCCCAAATTAGGCGATTTATAAACACGATAATGACAGCGAAAGAAGAAAACGAACGCAAATCTCAGCAGGAGGAGCGCGTTCGGAGACGAGGGTAATCAATAACACTTTGAAACTTCGGCAAATTACACTAATATTCTTATTTATCTTATTTATTTATTTATTTATCTATTTATTTATTTATTTATTTATTTATTTAGGTAAATAATTGACAGAGCCTAGGTATTTATTACAGCTTGTGTACATAGTTTTATCAGACTTTTATTTAGGTTTATACTAATCTTCGTATGTATATAGGTAACCAACCGACAGAGTTAATACAACATGTATATATAGTATTTTTTCTTTATCAAAAAACAGACAAAGGATCAAGACGCAGATTGGGTTCTCGCGCTACGTGTAGTAATGCTTATAGGCGGTTCCGCGTAGGGTTGGGTCGTCCTTTTCTCGCGTTAGACCGTTAGGATTAGAGGAGGAGGGGTTTTTAGGGGGTATAACACCTGAGTCCTCCACAGCGTGCGTAATTGCATTTTCCCCTCCTCGTTAAAAAAAAGAGGTACAACGCTTATTTGGCAAAAAATTCTTTTTAAAAGTTAAACATTAAGCAAAATGGGCTAATCGGAAATCACTGTTTTCTACTCATTTTTTATTTATGGAAGCAAATGTGTTAAAAAGCTTCGGTCTGGCACTGATCGTTTTGTCATTTGTGTAATATTGTACTAACTTTGTGTAAAAAATCTCAGCCTACCTCGGACCACTTTGTCTGCAATTTAAATTTAAATATTATCTTTTAGAATTTCCAGAAATGAACCGTGCAGAGGTTACGATGAGGTTGCGAGGAACCGAATAAATTAAATGACAATTTTGATACTCTCGGCTTAAATAAAGCCAAGTTTCGCCGTCGAAGAATAAAAGTACAATACATGTAAGTAACCGTGTAGCGTTAATTTTGTTTCTCAAATTTACTGCATTGTACGCGTAATAAAATATTGAATGAAGCAATTGATAGGCAATGCATTTATTGTCAAAACCGGTGTTACAGTGTTCGTAAGTTTCGAATTTTCGAAGCATTTCAAAATACGTTATACTTCAATAAAAGAAATCTCGAGACTATTCTTGAGTGATCGTTGTTTTAAGAAAAAGTAATGATAACACGTGTTATCTTTTATCGTGGACTGATATCTTTAAACTGATATATCTTTAGTCGGATTTTATATTTGGAGTTTTTGAATATTTTGAATACTTATATATTTTAGAATATGGACTAGGGCCGTTACTCTTTCCTTTGAATTTCGAAGTTTCGATTTTTGAAGCTTCGAATTTCGAGCCTCCGTAGTAATTTATTAAAATATTTCAGTTTTAATAATTTACTTAATAACGAAATTTCGAAACATTAAAAGAAACGGAGTTTCGAAGCTTCGAATTTCGAAATTTCACTGCTAAGTTATATTTGATACAACTATGTATAGCAGTGTTGGGCAAAAATTGTATTTAAATACAAATTTCGAATAACGAATAAAAGATACAAAATTTGTATTCGTTATTCGAAGGTTCGAATACAAAAATATCTTTTATTCGACTTTTATTTAAATAATCTTGTATTATTTAAATAAAAGTCGAATAACGAATAAAAGTTATGTATCTTTTATTCCAATCGGTATTTAAATAATTTTAATGGTTGGTTAATGGTTTGTTCGTTACTCCATATCGTAGTACAGAGATGGCGTTGTAGAGCCGAGGCGAAAAGTATTTAAATACTGCCCAACTCTGAACTATAGTGAGTATAAAAAGTGATACACATTTCGAGAAAAATACGCCACAACTAAAAGATCGAAGTTGGGCATTTTAAACAAATACCCAAATATTTTATGACACTCGAAGACATCGAAACTTCGGACACTTCGAAGACTTCGAAGCTTGGTACACTTCGAAGTTCCCTTCGTTCCATCGAATCCTTCGAATCTTCGGAAAAGTATAATAACAATCCTAATAGGGACGTAAGATAACTCAATAAAATCTACTCCACAAGAACGCGGCATACTCGGCAAGAATACTATATTTTAAATGTATGCATACAGGATGAGTCACCTAACGTTATCACGTCAAATATCTTTTCAAAGATACATTAAATGTCTTGAGGATAAAGATGAATGGTAAAATGGGGCTCATACGACACCAAAAATCTTTTGTTTTTGTGTAATTCTTTTAGGGATAGGGATTTTTTTAAATGCAACCACCCTTTTTTAAACATCTATAATGATTGTCCCTTTCATTGCGAATTCAGTGACTATAATTACTCAAGGTCATTCAAGGTCACGGACAGAAAAACCTGATAAATTACTGATGTAGCGATATGTGAAAGGGATGAAATTTATTTCGGGCCAGAACTCGTATTACGCTATTTTGACTCGTGCTTGCTTCTCGGACAATTTCTCTCGTACTCGCACGTGGATTGACAGCTATAGCTGTTAAAATATTAACTTCATTGTCTTCAGTAGTTATGGGATTCTTTCGTTTGCGCTTTCTCACATCTACACTTCCAGTATTTCTAAATAACTTGTAGATATTAGTAAAAGTCAGCCTAGAAGGAGTGTTTCGCTCAGGGTACCTTTCTTCATAAAGCAATCGGGCCTGCAATGCATTTGGCTACATTCACAGTAAACCATTATCATGTCACACCTTTCAATCATTGAGTATAGATACATAATACAGTTTCATCATTGCATTAATATTGCCTCACCGATATCCTGCTTCCGATCGAACTCACTAATAGTGGGGATAAAATTTGATCACTCTGGACTATAACTATAAAGACTGTACGGTACCATTGACATGAGGTGGAAGACATGAGGCCTTAAAAAATCGAACTGAGTTTTTCTAATGAGCCTCCTCGAATACAATAAATTTAATTTCAAACATTCTTTTATAAATTCGTTAAATAATGAGTTATTTTAGGTGGTAATTTTTATTGACTCACACAGTATACCTGTGCATGTACAATAGCGATAGTTACATAATGATCGAAGATGAACATTATTGAAATGTAAGTACTGAACAACTATGAAATATGTCTGATACGATATAAACAATATTTAGACTCTAGTTGTGGAACTATAGTTTATAGAAAAACTGATTTTCTAATTACAATGTTTCCAAAAAATCAGCTAAAGCGGCATTTGAATTTTCATGAAAAATAATAATATTCACTCAAAAATTTTTCGACGGAACTACAAATCTACGACAAATTGAAACATATTTTCTGAAAAGAAAAAACGAAAGTAAACTAAAATCTGCATCGTTTTCAGTCTATTTAATATTTTAGAATTACAAACATATGACTACACTGTGGATTTCAAACTGAGTAAGGGTATAATTTAAATTAACAATTATATTAGTCAAAATTAAACGTACTGCTATATTATCTTCAACCTACTGAACATAATTGGGAAGAAAATAAATTTCTACTCCACTTCAGTTTGTTCAGGCAAGTAATTTTTATTTTGCATAAAGATCCGCAGTCTATAGATGCCGATAGAAAATAAGCTCTATACAAAAGAAAGTAGATAAGAATGCTAAAATAACTGATTTGATATAACGGATTTTGATTTCGTTAAAAATTTTTTGCAGGAAATATGCTTCTACTGCTTGAGGCAATTTAAAGTGAAATCGTGTTTGGTTAAACAGTTAACCGAAGTATTGAAAAAATCGGTTTGTACGATAAATAGAAATGATGTTTGACAATACCTGTGTGCAAAATGATTATGCGGTATACGTGATCGCCTTGAGTGGACCTCTTGCACGGGAATGTTAGTCACTGGTGTAAATAACGACAGGGCAACCGATCGGAGGACGTTGGTGGGGTCGAGCAGAGGTAAATAGTAGACACAAGCTCGCGGATATTCTCCTCTGCTGAAGTATTTGCATACAATTCTGCTGAACGTGAATCCACGATGTTCAGGAATCCGTGGAAAGTTTTCTGTCGATCTCCCCTTTCCTCCTTTTCTCCTTTCTTCCTTTATTCCTGGCGGAGCGGCGAATTGAAGCTGTTTCCGTTTCGTGGGCGTCGTCAGTAAGCCCGTTCACACACGATTCGAAACTTCCTGATAGTGGTAGAACTGGACGCACAACCAAGTCAATGTTAATCTGTTCGAACAGGTTAATCCAGAGGTAAACTGCCGAATGATCCCGAGATTCGGAGGAAACGGAAACACTATAAACGAGAGAGTTCGCGAAGCAGCACCGAATGAAGCGGACCGTACGCTCAAGAACCTAACCAAGCACTGGTACTGGTGAGACCGCCGACAGGTGAGCCGTGCCAACAGTTTACGGCCAGTGACGTATCACCCGTGTGTTCTATTCAGGGCAACAGGTGTGAGCCGGCACAGTAGCGTAACGTGAAATGCCCCAAGTGTGGTCAAGCCAAAAGTGATGCCAATAATTGTAAGAGATTAAATAATTATTTTACATATTCTGAAGCTTTAGCTACAAGTAGGTGTGAATATTATTTTATTAACATATTAATTGAAATTTAAAGTTATCTGATTATAAATTCAAAGTTTATCTGAAAACAGTATACAAAATAGTCTATTTTCATGCGAATCATGTGCATTTATAGTTTGAACTTTTATTAGAAAAAGATCTAATTTAAGCCCTTAGGCAAAAAGTAATTATCACGCATAAAAATAGTGATATTTTAAAACAAATTGGCAATTAGACGTAACTTAAATAATAATTATTAATTCAAATATGAGATGTCCCAAGTTTAGAACTGTTTTGAAATAATACTCCGAGCTTCCATTGTGGGAGATTTTATTAAACATCTTGGAACAAAGGAGGAAGAAAAAAAATTATAGAAGAAGAACATTTGTCAAAAAAGCAGGAAAAAGAGATAAACAAAATTAAAAAAAGAAAAAGAACAAGAAATCAATAAAAATTTACACGAAAGAAAAAAGATAATTGCACAACAAATTGAAGATATTAAGTTTGATAAAACTTGCAGTATGCATATAAGTTACCTAAGTCTACAAGATCCATTATTTAAATTATCGTTACAGGCTCAGATAGAAAGTTGATAAAAATCATTTTTAAAATTTTTATGACTCCTACCTATTGCAATCTAAATCAGGGGTTGAAACGGTTCTGGAAATAACTGTTTGAAACAGTTATACAGGGGTTGAAAACAGTTATGATATCGAATCTGGTTCTTGAAACAGTTATGAGAACCGAAAAAATTTTATAACAGTTATGAGAATATCGGTTCTGGCTTATATCGGTTACGGTTACGGTTCCTGAGAACCGATATTATAACGGTTCTATAACTGTTATTTTTCGGTTATGGATTTCGGTTTCGGTTCCGGTTCTTCAGACTTCAGAACCTATAATATCCCGTATCGGTCCCACATCGGTTTTGCAGTTCTGCAACTGATATTTTTTGGTTCTGTATTCTATATCGGCTATAGTTCGATTCTTTGTATGGAAACCGCGCGATTTTTGTTTTTTAGACCCCCTTCCGCCGTGTCCGATAGTGTTTCCGAAAAAGATGCACTAAACTAAACTAATACATTCGGGGACATATAATCTATAAAAATATTGTTTTATATACATTTGTAACGTAGATATGTCTGTGACATCCATACAGCATAAAAAACAGTCAAGAATTATTTATTGCATATAAAAATTAAAATTTTACAAAAATTGGACATACCATATTTATGTATTAGTATGACATCGATACATTACTATGTTTGATTCGGATCCTGATTGATTACACGGTTCAACAAATTTCCACTTTTTTTTGTATTTCGATTCCCAGTATGCGATTCTTATAGAGTTTTCCGCGCTGATTCTGAATCTGTGCTTAATTTTTCTCCTAGCCGTACAGTTTTTGAAAAACTGAGTTTCTGAAAAAGACATATTTTTCAACTTTGAACAAATATTGTGATGTTATTATAAAAGATATTGAATTGTTCTTCACAACAAAATATTCTGTAGACTTTCCCGAATACAGTGATATCCAATATTAGTACATTATGATTGTTTAAACATGTTTAAATAATCACTAAAGGCGGAGAGACATCACTTTTGCACCAATTTTTGAGGATATTTTTCAATTTATCTCAAAAAATAAGGGTCCATCGGAAAATCGAACTATACCATGCGATAGAGCAGACTTTTATCTTGAGAAACCTCGCTTTGAAGTTTGAAACCTCGACGTTTCTTTTGAACCAGAAAGCAAAATATCTTCGTCCGACATGAGTTGCCGCCAGTGGCGCTCATCATTACAACGGTCGTTCGCCGCTCCGTATTCCGTCGCTGCGCCATATCTCGTCCCGAGCGCTACTGGCGACAACTCATGTCGGGCGAAGATATTTTGCTTTCTAGTTCGAAAAAAACGTCGACCACTCAAACTTGAAAGGGTGGCTTGTCAAGGTAAAAGTCTGCTCTATCGCGTGGTATAGTTCGATTTTCCGCTGGACCCTTATTTTTTGAGATAAATTCAAAAATATCTGCAAAAATTGGTGTAAAATGATTAATCTTTAATGATTATTTAAACATGTTTAAACAATCATAATGTATTAATATTGGATATCACTGTATTCGGGAAAGTCTAGAGAATATTTTGTTGTGAAGAACAATTCAATATCTTTTATAATAATATCACAATATTTGTTCAAAGTTGAAAAATATGTCTTTTTCAAAAACTCAGTTTTTCAAAAACTGTACGGCTAGGAGAAAAATTAAGCACAGATTCAGAATCAGCGCGGAAAACTCTATAAGAATCGCATACTGGGAATCGAAATACAAAAAAAAAGTGGAAATTTGTTGAACCGTGTAATCAATCAGGATCCGAATCAAACATAGTAATGTATCGATGTCATACTAATACATAAATATGGTATGTCCAATTTTTGTAAAATTTTAATTTTTATATGCAATAAATAATTCTTGACTGTTTTTTATGCTGTATGGATGTCACAGACATATCTACGTTACAAATGTATATAAAACAATATTTTTATAGATTATATGTCCCCGAATGTATTAGTTTAGTTTAGTGCATCTTTTTCGGAAACACTATCGGACACGGCGGAAGGGGGTCTAAAAAACAAAAATCGCGCGGTTTCCGCCGTGCCTGAACTAGGGCTAAATGAGGACGTACAACATTTATGCGGTAAGCCACCAATACGTATTACTTATTATACATATACCATACAAAGAATCGAACTATAGCCGATATAGAATACAGAACCAAAAAATATCAGTTGCAGAACTGCAAAACCGATGTGGGACCGATACGGGATATTATAAGTTCTGAAGTCTGAAGAACCGGAACCGAAACCGAAATCCATAACCGAAAAATAACAGTTATAGAACCGTTATAATATCGGTTCTCAGGAACCGTAACCGTAACCGATATAAGCCAGAACCGATATTCTCATAACTGTTATAAAATTTTTTCGGTTCTCATAACTGTTTCAAGAACCGGAATCGATATCATAACTGTTTTCAACCCCTGATCTAAACAAATACTTGTTTATTCATTATCTAGCAAACTAGTCGATGCAACATCTTTAAAAAATTCAAGTCGTTTGGGTCAATTTTAAACAAATTGTGCGATTTTGAAGTGTCCGCTTAATATTGTCTCCAACTGTATATGTATATGTATAAATTAAAATAAACCTTATTTGCTGTGGCAAAAAAATGTTCGAATATTTTTTAAAGCACCCCTTATGATTGTGACACTAGCTAAAAAAATAATCTATGCAAAATTTTAAGTCGATCGAACAACGGGAAATCATGCAGCATCGATCTCAAAAATGTTTTATTTTTACCACGTTTTTATTAGCTCGCTTTCTTGTTTGTTTGTCTGCTTGTTTGTCTGTTTGTTTTAAAACTTAATTTCCCCTTTATGGTACATCGTAAATATACATTTTTATATAAAGTTGAATTTGTCTTTCCATGCTCTACATTTATACATATAGAAATATAATACAAGGTTATCGTAAAAAAATTCGCTGCTTTGAAATTTCAAAAATTGCATTTAAAAAAAATTTTCTTTTGCATTACATTTATTTCATCGAACAATACAACTTTTGTTTGTCACACTTTTTCATACATTTATTAATAACAGAAGTATTTACAGAATTTTCAAAGATCCAGAATTTATAAACAATATATTATATATTTATATACAAAAATTCTGTTTCAGAATCGAAAGGAAATATGGCGGCGGTTTAGTATAGTGACAACGCCTGCGCTGGTGGGTGTTAGGCGCGTATGGTGAGGGGGGGAGGAGGGTAATACAAAATCGAAAGGATTATTTTGCGGAAATGAACGGTTACCGAGATATTCGCAAAAAATATAATTATTTAAAAAAGGTACTCCTCTCCGATTTTTATGAAATTTAAATATGTTATATAGCTACACATTTTGGACAACTTTTTCGCTCACAAAAACGTCGCCCGCAATTTGTTTAGGAGATATTAACGAAAAACACGGATCAATCAGCGACGCCACGCTAAGCGGGACCTGTAACTGGATTCCGTTCGCTGTAGCCGCGCTCTAATTGGTCCGTGTTTTTCGTTAATATCTTCTTAACGTAACCCCCTTCTTTTGTGAAGTGAGTGGTCAGAAAAAATACATTTATGTACACCCCAGAAGGGAGTAGTGTGGGACTTAGGGAGACAGGTGGTCGGTCTCCCCACTACCCACTAAAAAATACTCCACTCCCGGGGCTTTCCGCATTACGCTCGGCTCTCGCACCACGCGCGCACTTCCACGCCTGTTCTTGCCTGCCATCTTAACGTAACCCAAACCCTAACCCTAACCTTAACCCTAACCAAACACCACTTTTGCAAACAAAAATGTCGCTTCAAATGATCTCAAGAACCTCCCATTTCCGGATTTTGAAGGAATTTTAAGACACCCTGTATATTTTTCTTTAAAGACTATCCCTGGATTTTCGTATGCGTGGCCGTTAGGCCGGCCCTCTCCGACCCCAACCTAATCCAAACTCATTCTGATCGCATAATCTTCCCATTGTAGATGTCATCCGGAATCTGCAAATTGTTTAGACCTAACTCAAATCTATATATTTGCAATAATTCGAATGAATACGGCTTAAATTTAGGGATTTTCGTATGCGTAAATAATAAATAAAATAATACATAATAAATAAAATAATACATAATAAATAAAATAAAATAATAAATAATAACCCAGTCTAAAGTAGAAAATGTTGTGTCGGTGAGGTGGATAATGAGACTGAAATGATAGGAAATTTTTTTGTATCATCACACAATATTATAAATATAGCCGTGGTATTCGTCAATCATGAACATTTACAAATTAGCAACTAATACTTGTCTTAAAGATAGAGAATCATGTTTAAACTGGTTGCAAGAACAATCACTAATCACAAAAGATATGTGTTGCCCAGTGTGTTTAAGACGGTTAAAAAAAAAGAAAATTAACTATGATTCTTAGGAGCTAGGAAGATTTCGGTGTAGTACAGGACACCATACAAAATCAATTAGTGCCACCAAAAACAGTTGTTTTGAAGATATAAAAATATCGCCCGAAAAAATTATACTTCTTCTGTACGCGTTTTCCAATAAATTAAATATAGAGCAAGCTGTACAAGAGACCTCGTTAACGGATACTACATCTAAGACAACAGTGGTAGACTGGTATTCGTATTGTAGAGAAGTATGTTTAATATCATTAGATGAGCAATTTGTAAACGAAGGTCCAATCGGCGGCATAGGAAAAATCGTCGAGATCGACGAATCGTTAGTGGTGTTACGAGCCAGGGCCGCTGGCAGCACGAGTGGCCGGCGAGGTGTTTATACCTAAGGAATGATATCTTTATTCATTGGTAAAGCGCGGACAAACCCAATACGTAATTGGGGAGCCGCTAGGATAGAAGACAGTGAGGACGAACCTGATACGATTGTCAGGGAGCCTCTAGGAATGGAGTCAAGCGCGGATGAACCTGATACGATTGTCAGGGAGCCGCAAAGAAAGTTTCCGTGGCTGAACCCAATGCGTAATTGGGGAGCCACTAGGTGCGATGGTCGAAGGTGAATCTGAGGTGCAATCGGTGGACTGCTAGGAGGCAGTGAACAGCACGGACGAACCCAATGCGTAATTGGAGAGCCGCTGGGAGGTTGGATAAAGGCACGGAGGAACCTGATACGATTGTCAGGGAGCCGCTAGGTTGGATAAACCTATGTTTGGATGACTTGGAATAGGATTGTTAGTGGGCCTCGTAACTAATAGATTCTAATTGATACAATTCGAGCGGTTAGATTGTATCGTGTGGGAACGTTCAATTACTCTATTAGGATTGTGGAACGATAATTGAGGGCTGAGTGAGTTTACACGAATTTACCAAAGAACACAAATATATATATATATATATATATATATATATATATATTCTAATTAAAGAAGCGTGTTACAATTGTATTAACGTCGCGAAAGAAATGAATGAAAGAAATAGAATTGAATAATTACCTAACTAAATGCTCAATTTTGACGCACTGGCAATGCAGGGGTCTCGTATCAATTGTAGAAAAATGCCTAATAGATTTGATACCGAACTCGTGGAATCTATACGGTTGACGTTGTTTCGAAGGGGAACTTTAGCCCGATCTAACTGGAAATAGACTTCTCAAGAATACAGCACGACATGACACGATTCGTGACTACGAAAGTACTAGCCCCCGAGAGTAGAAATGCACGGGTTTATATACCCCTAAAATGAGTGGAGTGATCTATTAATTATCTAAAGTCGCGTAGTGCCAGACTCTCGTTTTTTGTCGTTTTCCATTAAATCGAGCTAGAGCTCGGTCTTCGTTAAAAGGGGACTTGAAATATGATTTTGTTATCTAGGGACGCTTCCTGCCAGATACGGTCTCGAAGAGATTTTCGTGAGAAAGTCGAAAGAGATCGGTTCTGTAACCGTCACAGTGGGGAAGAGGAAATATAGTAGAGGACGTCCCAAATAAGGCTGATAGAGAAGGATGGAACTGGGTACAGACTCGAAATCTGTCCAGATAATAGAAATCTGTCCAGATAATAAACGAGATACAAATACTTTGAACAATTTAATTACCAAGCACGTGGCACCGGGTACCGAAATATGGACAGACTGCTGGAAAGCATATGATCAGCTTGAAAAAATACCCGGAATGAATTACAAACACAAGACAGTCAAACACAGTCAAATGGGCAACGGCAGATTTGTAAATGAAGAGACGGGTGCAAACACTGAAAAGGTTGAAGGATCCTGGAAACATTTAAAATACAATGTAACAAATTGCAGGATATAGAAAAAAAAATCTTGGACACCACATGTGTGCCACATATGTGCGTGCGAAAATACCCGATCCATTCGAACAATTATTAGAAGATATAAAAACTGTATATCCAACTTCTAGCATCAACATCTAGCGATAATAACTGTGTAATATTAACTATTCTACGAGATAGAATACGCGCACACAACACTTGTAACGAAACGTTCACCATCGCGCTCACAATAAACGTATATAAGAAGCTAGTGAGCGAATTGTGTAGTGCAGAAAATAAAAAAGGTAAGTGCAAACAAAGGTAAAACTTTATAAAAAATTTAGAATTTTTTAGACATACCTATCTAATACAATTTTAATTTTAGAAGCTTTAAAACAGGGGTGGCCAACCTTCTGCATACCATGCGTAAATTTTTTTCACATACGAGTTCAGATACGCCATACAACTCGAGCACTTTTCTACCTTCTTACATTCATTGTTGTGGTTGGAAAATAGGAATAGGAATAGGATCTGCTTCGGTTAGGGGAGGAAAAGGGATAACTCAATCACGCAACTAAATTAATTAACGTATGCCAGCTGAAACGACACATGTCCATTGAAGCACCAATCTACAATAGTGAAAAATAATCTTTTAGGCGAGAGGGCGATCGCTATCATGAACACTCCAATTTCCATCCTATAATTGTAAACTGTCAAAAAATTGCGACGAATTGATGAGTAAGAAGGCCGTATAAATTCAACTGAGAGCCTCAAGTGTTGAAAATATGAAGATGGATTCAGTTATGGCGCCTACTTCAAAAGAATAAGTATAGGCGCAAGGATCCAATGCGCCATCTGTAATCATCCAATGCGCCACGTTTGGCGCATGCGCCACAGGTTGGCCACCCATGCTTTAAAAGCTGGGTGTGGAAAGATTGTAAGAAGTCTTCAGATGGAAAATCTGCAATATGTGAAGTCTGTAATACAGAGCTTCAGACACATGGATCTACTATAACGCTGATCAATCATTTAATGAAGGTTCATTCAATAGACTGTCCTAGTAGCAGAAAGCGTCAACGCATAGAAGTCACAACGTAATACTCAAATATTTTATTATTTTTGGGACAGGAAGGTCTAAAAGATTCTACAAGTCTTTTAATCTAAATTAATTCATTATTAATTTTAAAATATTGTTTATACTTAACATATGTATTGTATTATTACAGATCAGCAGAAGATGGATCGGAAATTTCAATAGATTCGTTACCTAGGATGTTCTACTCAAGAAGACATTATACTGGATATGGATATGTTAGCCACACCCACTAAGCGAGCTCATCCATCAATAACTCGTTCAAAATCCGGGTTCATTAACAAAGAACGTGCTGAAACGATTACACAAGCTATAGCAAAATTAATAGCTGTTAATAGATTACCATACAATTTTGTATCTAGCTCTGGGTTTCAAGAATTTATGAAAAAATTAGAACCCAATTATAAGTGTCCATGCAACCAAACAATACTTCGTCGTTTACGTATTATGGAGGACGAAATACGATCAAAAATTGAACATCAATTAGCACAAGTATCTTTTGTTGCCCTTGATACAGATTGCTGGACCTCGATATCTCAGGAAGGATATACAGGGTGAGTCCGAAGAAACAGAACACCTAAATATCTCCGATACTTTTCGTTGTACAAAAAAACTTCTTAGGACAAAATTACACTGTTTGAAGGGCCACATGTAACGGTGTAAGGGAAAAAATTTTCAAGATCATTTTTTACAAGATTTCAAGGTCATCGATATTTTTTTAAATGGAATGTGGTCTTTTTTAATACATTAATCGATGCAGCTGGACATTCGTTATAAAAAAGTACTAACCTATGTATGTCGAAAAGTTAGTAGTTCACGAGATATTTCGATGTAAATAACTCTAAAACACCATTACTGTCGTAGTAAAACGTTACACAAGTAAGTAAACGCTAACGTCTTAGTACGACAGTAATGGTGTTTTAGTGTTATTTAAATCGAAATATCTCGTGAACTACTATCTTTTTGACATACATAGGTTAGTACCTTTTTATAACAAATGTCCAGCTGCATCGATTGATGTATTAAAAAATACCTCATTCCATTTAAAAAAATATCGATGACCTTGAAATCTTGTAAAAAATGATCTTGAAAATTTTTTCCCTTACGCCGTTACATGTGGCCCTTCAAACAGTGTAATTTTATCCTAAGAAGTTTTTTTGTACAACGAAAAGTAATGGAGATATTTAGGTGTTCTGTTTCTGTGGACTCACCCTGTATAAACGTTAATGCCCACATTATAGATGATCAATGGAAACCGCATATTATGACTATTTGTATAGAAGAACTTGAAGAACGCCATACAGCAGAAAACTTGGCAGATTGCTTGCAAAATGTGGCTGCTCAATTTGGCATGCAAGAAAAAATAGTTACCATAACTAACGACAGTACAAACAACATTGTATCGGCAGTAAATCGTTTGCATAACGTTGAGTTTGATGTGACTTGTGCTGCTGATAAAATTCACTTGGCAATACAAAAGGCATTTAAAGAAAGAGATGTTTCTCGCGTTCTTGCAAAATTAAGTCAACTTGTTCCCTCACCTGCTTTCCCCTTTCACTATCCCATTCCAACACCACGCGCACACTCCAACGTCCTCCACTAAGACCGTAGACCACGGTGCCCGTGCCGTAGACTGGACTGGTCATCAGAGAGGGGTACTGGATTACCCTCGATTGCTAGCGACCTCGCGACACTGGGTCGCAATTGTCTTAGTGTCGCGAAAAATACTAACGCGTTGTCTTAAGGAGGGATTAACGTGGACGCGACAGTTGCAGCATATTAGAAAAAGCACCTAAAAGATCAGATTCAATTATAAGAGTCGCGACCTCGTACATATTAGAGTACAGGACTGACATTGTAGGACCAGTAGTGCACAGGGCACACGAACATTAAAGGTACTTTATATTACTTTAGAATTTTTGATACCGTCAAAATGTGGAGCATACGCCCACCGGACCACTACTTAGAGAAGAAACGTATTGGTACTGTAGGATCTCAGGAAAAATGAGGGCACCGCCGCCGCGGGAATCGAACCCCGGCCTCACTGGTGGTAGCCGATCGGCTAACGCGCTCACCCACGGAACCCTCCCATTCCTCCCAATCTCCTACAGTATACTTGTTCTGGGGGTCCTGATCCCACACTCGGCCATCCTGCAACGACATTCGCCCTCGAATGTCCGTCACAGCGTCGTCTCCTCTTTTCGTGTTGTGGCCATACTCAGAGCCACCAAACACAACTCGCAATTTCTCGTCAACTCGCAATTTCTCGTCAACTCGCAATAACTCCACAAACTTGCAATAACTCCACAAACTCGCAACTCGCAGTTTTTCTCACAGCGCCATCGTGCGGTGATCGGTGTTCCCCCAATCCCACTTCTGACACCAATTGTAGGATCTCAGGAAAAATGAGGGCACCGCCGCCGCGGGAATCGAACCCCGGCCTCACTGGTGGTAGCCGATCGGCTAACGCGCTCACCCACGGAACCCTCCCATTCCTCCCAATCTCCTACAGTATACTTGTTCTGGGGGTCCTGATCCCACAGTACGTTCTGGGGCTACGTCGCCGTAATTATAGATAAGAATATGAGTGGTGTAATCAGGTGAACATAACTTAATCAGGTGTAATACGAAGAGTGGGTCCCTGACTACATTTCATCCCTGATTGGTAAGCGGAGGAAATGTGTGCGAACCCTTGGGCGGTGGGGTCTTTAGTGGGTATTGCGCAAACGAGGCCCACACTCCCCCCCCCCAATTGTCATCTTTAGGGGGGAGCTAGTGCGTAAATGCATTTTTCCCACCGCCCTTAAACAAAAAAAGGCTAAGTTGCCGTAGGCAGTTAGCGCAAAATCACGGTGCATGTTATTACGTTCCACCTCCCGCTCCAGCGATGGAACAAGTGTTTCTCCTGTCGTAAGGCAATACCGTACGCAAAAAGGAGACGAATTAAGTTACGGCACCTGTGGCGCTATGCACGACAATGTCATGCTGACCATTCTATTAGCATCTAATGCGGTGATAGTCATGGGATTAGGGAGTGACTTACGATGCCGGAAATCGCTGTAGTTTATCTGAACGTAGCGACGTGTGCCTTTAGCCATTTAATGGTGTGAGCGCTAAATGCAAGGAACGTACCACCGTGTTTCACCAGCATGTATATTTTTTGGACTAACCCCCCAGAACGTAGTGGTTCGATCGCATTAGTAGACATACATGCTGATCAATAAATCGCCTAATGGAGATTGTACGAAGGGGAAAATAGTTGGTGGAAGAGTTATGGCTTTCTGAGATAGATCATATCGGATTACCTGGTTTTGTGATGTTGGTTGCGAGACGAGGCATCGTGTCATCGCGAGTGGCGACTGAGCGACAGTCGCCAAGCGAGGGTACATTTATACTCTCCCGACACGAGCGCGCGCCAATCACAGCCGAGAACGAGCGTACGCCGAGAGCACCGTCGCCGTACGACAGCGAGCGGCACTCTCCCGTCTTCCCTCTGTATATAAGGCGCACGGGAACGCCGTGCGAGCGGAGTTCGCCTGGGGACACTCTCGTGATAAATTCGAGTCTTGCCAGTCCTTCTAAGGATAAATAGCACCACTGGGCAATTCACTCTACCAGATACGCAGGCTGGGAGATCACGTCTTCAGGCGAATCTGACCCACCGTTTTCCGTCGAACGAGAGGATTAGCCGCGCCGTCGTCCGTGCTGAATCAGGATCGTCGTGTCGGAAGTGGTGAGCGCGACTCCCTCAGGTCCTTCTGAAGGGGCGTGTGATCACACCCCTCGTCTATCAGGTCCATCTGAAGCGCTGTATGGCACCCTCCGTATCATCGATCTCCCTAACGCAGCACGTCCGACCTCCGGTATCATCCTTCGCCGTTTATTTTTCCGAGGCCTCGATCCCGGGACACCGTCGCAGTTCCGGTGGGTACGCTTCCTTCAGGTCATTCTGAGACGCCTCCCGGTCTTGATAAACTCACACCAGGTATCATACGTTGTGTTATTATTAACGATGCTAATAATTTTCTAAAATTAATGAATTTGTTTCTGGAAACTGCTCAAATTCCAAATCGATGGAAACGTTCTCGAGTAATCTTGCTTCGAAAGAATAAAGAATGTACCATGCAACCATCTGATTTTAGACCTATTTGTATAGGTGATTGTTTTAATAAGGTTTTGGAAAAGGTTTTGGAGGAACGTATTTTGGCTCAATTGGGAACCCCTCCATTTCATGAAAATCAATTTGGATTTACAAAAGGGAAAAACACAATTGATGCTTTGCTCAAAATTACATCATATATAAGTGAAAGTAATACTAAGAAAAGATATGGTATTTTCATTAGTCTAGACATTAAAAATGCTTTCAATAGTTTATCTTGGAACACAATATTTGAAAGTTTTCGAAAACATAATTTCTCTGTGCAACTACAAAAAATACTGCAGAATTATTTCTATAATAGATTTATTCAATATAAAGCCTCAAATAGATGGGTAAATCTTAAAATGGAAAAAGGCGTTCCTCAGGGTTCAATTATTTCTCCAATCATTTGGAATATGATTTACGATGAGTTATTGAAATTACCTTTTCCTGAGGGTATATTTGTGATCGCTTATGCAGATGATATTGCAATCTATTCATCTGATCCTAACCTTGCAAACCTTAAAGAGAAATTGGAGCATGCTATAAATAATATTATTGCGTCTTGGTTAGTTAAAAATGGGCTTGAAATGTCCCCGAAGAAAACGCTTCATCTTTTTCAATAAAAAGAAGATTCCTGATGACTTTTCACTTAATATTTTGAACAGCCAGATTGTTGCATCGGATAAAGTTAAATACTTAGGTATATACTTAAATAGAAATTGGAGTTATGTTCGTCACATTGATAGTACTACTGACAAAGCTATTAGAGTTATGGGTGAATTGTCAAGATTAATGGCTAATATTGGTGGCCCAACATTTGGTGGTAGAAAATTATATTATTACATTTTAGAATCGATTATATGTTACGGATCTCCGGTATGGGCCACAAAAGCCTTAACCGTACAACGAAATCGGATTCGAATTGAACGAGCTCAAAGAATGGGATTAAACCGCTTAGCTAGAGCATATTGCACTGTAAGCCGAAATGCTCTTTGTGCAATAACTGGCATTTTACTTTTAGAAGTTACTCTATCGGAACGTGTTAAATTATATTCAATTAAAGAAAAATATAAAATTCATGATGAGGATGATGAAGATATTATTTCACAGAAGAAAGAAAATTTAAAACATGAAACAGAAATAGTTAAAGCAGAATCTTGGAGCAATTGGCAGAATATCTGGAACTCTTATAATAAAGGACTTTGGATTAAAAAGTTGATTCCTAATGTAGAACAATGGAGTGTTAGGAAATTTGGTACATTAAACTGATTAAACTATCGCCTCACACAATGTTTAACTGGGCATGGCGTCTTCAATTCGTATAGACACAGAATTCAAAAAGCATCTGAAGACTTATGTTGGTATGGTTGTGGAGTAACTGATGATCCTGAACACACGTTATTCACATGTAACCGTTGGGCTGCTGATAAGCATATATTGGACCTAGAAATTAATAATGTATTAACAGTAAATAATTTTGAAGAAATGATGCTGAAATCTGAAAATAACTGGAGGAAAATTGATAAATTTATTAATACAATTATTCATAGAAAAGAAGAACAGGAAAGGAAGATTGAAAAAGAACTACGACAAGAACAAGCGAGCCAAAGAAGGAGAAGAGATACAAACAGGATTGCTAGAAGAGACATTTGAAGTTTTATACTTAGTTTGTGAAGACTTATGAATTGGTGAATTTACTCTTGACAAGAAAATACATGAAAAAATTTATAATTTAATTTAAATGAGAAGAAAACGAAAAGATAAGGAACGATGGAAATATCTCCACTGAATGCGGAAAGCGGGTTAGTGGAGATATACAAAAACATCGTTAATATAGTTTGAGAGAAAGGTCCTGAAGGTCCTGAGCGGTGGGGTTTTAGTGGGTATAGGCGAAGGCGAAAGGCCATACGATTCCTTCAAATTCCATCTTGGGAGGAAGTCGAGCCCCACACTACCCTCTCCGACTTTCACCAGAGGAGGGGGTGTGCATAAGAGCATTTCCCCACCGCCCTTAAACAAAAAAAAAAAAGAAAAAAAAGTCATTCTGAGACGCGTACGCCCATAGCTCGTCATCAAAGGTTCATCTGTGAAGAGCTGCGGCACCCTCGCTGTGGCGGGGCTCCGTCGTCGAACCTTTCGTTCCTGTTCCGCGAGTCCTGAAAGTCACCTGATACCGACGTGGTCGGAGCGGCGAATACACCCCCCCCCCGTCGTATTGGGAATGAACCCCCGGGAAAATTAGATTTATGTGCGCCGACCGTCGTGGCCAGTGTTAATAATAATTTCACAATAATTTGATTGCTGCGCGCTGTTTTGAAAATGGAAAAATTTCGCGGAAAATCAGACGGTAGTTTTATTTATGTATATAATGACTACACATATAATCAAGACAAATGCACCGAAAATATTTTCCGCTATAACACACGCCGCACTACGGGGTTTCGTGGGGCAATAATGGAAGTCGGTGATGGGTGCATAAAATTATTACACGATCACAATCATCCGGAACGAATGCATACAATTGATCACGAGAAAATGAAGCAAGAAATGCTTCAGCTTAGTCGAGAAACGGCGTTACCATTGTAACAGACCTGCACCGGGCAGGCCTGTCACTAGAGAATCGCGGACCGTACTGTACTGTAGTCGACCGAGGCCGAACCGCAGCCCGCACCGCGCGAACGCCGCGTCCCGAAACTAACACCGATGGGAATCAGTCGCCGTATTTTCCCACGCGCGTGAGAAACTCGTGTGAATTAGTCGCGAAGTTCCGCACTGCACCGCCACCCGAACTACAACAGTACGACTTCGACGTCAAGTACCGCTCGGGAAGCTGAATCATGTGGCAGACGCACTATCCAAAATCGAACCAGCACCGGGCATAAACCTGATCAGGCCGAAACCACGAGGGGACTTATGGTACGAGAAGAAGCTCGAGGAGGTGCAGCAGAACGCCACAGCAATGCCGGAGTTCCAAATACGCGAAGGAAAGCTGCATCGACGAATACTACACCAGCTAGACTGTAACGAGCCAGAGCCCAGCAATGCGTGGAAGATATGCGTACCAGCAGGCGATCGAGAAGGGATCTTACGAAAATTCCACGATGACCCTACCGCGGGACATTTGGGACTCATCAAGACGATAGTCCGGATCGCCCAACACTTTTACTGGCCAGGAATGTTCCGCGAAGTCGCCCGTTACGTGTGTAACTGCATCAGCTGCCAGCAATACAAGACGCCGCCGCAACCACCACCAGGACGCCTCCACGCCAACCCGGGAACGCAGCCGTGGCACACAATATCAATTGATCTAGTCGGCCCGCTGCCACGCTCACCGTTGGGACGAAAAACTGGACGAAGCACGGTTCGCCATCAACATAACCTGGCATGAGGCCATAGGATACAGCCCAGCCTACTTGAACCAGGGACGAGAGCTGCGAGTACCAGGACAAACAACGCCAGAACAAACAGCCATCTCGCCGCAACAATGTTGGAAGAATCTTCGCGATACACAAGAGCTGGCAAAATCACATTTGGCCCAGGCGTTCGGCCGTCAGGAACGCTACTATAACCTGCGCCACCGCGACTGGAGACCGGCGGTCGGCGACACGGTGTGGAAAAAGGAACACACCCTGTCCGATAAAGGAGCGGGCATCGCCGCCAAACTCGCGCCGAAATGAAGCGGCCCCTATACGGTCGGGCGAATCGTGTCACCGGTTATCGTCGACCTCCGCGATGCAAATAATCGGTGGACGAGACACATCCACATCCAGGATTTAAAACCTGGGACGGGAGCCTCTGTGGACTCAGAAAACCAGCGGGGGATACAGATGACGGTCCACGACCACCTGTCTCCGCCGAACCAAGCAGGGTGCCCGCAGACACCACAGTGGCTGCACCAGCGTCCGGCGGCGTGGTCGACCGAGAAAAGTAATAGGGAGCATTCATTTTTGTCACAGGCCACAACGTTCCGCAGATCCAGCCTATGAAACCACCCGACAACCAAGAGGATGGATGACTTTTACGCCGCATTGCAGGCGTTGTTCGACGTAACAACGTCTGACGAGGCCCGCCCACGCATGCCAACCACCCCAGAGCATCTAGCGCCGGAACCGACGCTACCGGACGCAGCCCCGACGATGCCGGACGCAGCCCTGACGATGCTGGACGCAGCCCCGACGCTGCAGGACGCAGCTACAGGCACAGCCGAGCCGCCTGGGACCCCGAGGTCCAACCCGAGCAGCATCCAGCCATCGCCACTGAGGAACCATCACTAGAAACAGTGACGACGAGGAAGGCCACCCGACCGATGCCGGTCGTGACCTCGGAGCGACCACAGGAGAACAAGGCCGTGACGAGCGTCGGATGCACCGCCCCGACAAGCACCCGCCTGGTCACCAACACAATGGTCCTCGCGGTTAAAAAGCCTGGAGCAAAGGTGATCCGGCCGGTTACCTGGTGGCCGGAGGTGACGCGAGGAACAATTCGACCTTGGACGGGCTCCGACCCGAGCACCTCCTCCACCGGGTCAAACCTACCGCTGTTAAGGGGGTAGTCTACCCGCTGGTGATAACTAGAATTTTACTAGATTTTGTGTCGAAAATATGGGTTTGCGACTAAACGTTGTTTGACCTTATACGAGCAAATTGTGAGCTATATGAGGGCTCATTCTAAAGAGAAAGGTTAGATCTAGTGCGCTCCAATCATAAGATTAACGAGATTGTGTTTATATCTAATAATATGAGGGCCCAAGGTAGAGAAAAAATCTAGGAAAAAAACCCGCAGATTTCAATGCATATTCTGTCTCTAAAAGACTTTTTTGACTTGTGTGATGACTGGAGCGCACTAGATCTAACCTTCGTCTTTAGAATGAGCCCTCACCCAGCTCAAAATATGCTCGTATAAGGTCAAACAACGTTTATTCATGATAGCATTCACATTAGCAGAATTTCCCCCATATTACACTCATGATGATAGAGTACAGAGCCAGTTAGCGCCAAATTTAGTTCAGCCAGTTTAGATGAGATGACGCCTAGTCAGGAGGACTAACGCGCAGCTGAAAAACTAAACTGAAGCGTTAGGCTGATACATATGTATGCCACAGTGAAAGCGTGACGAAGTCAATGTATGCATTTTCGTACGATTGTAGGTTAGGTCAGCGATTTCCAGCCTGGCGCGGACTAATACCAGGAGAGGCGCCAAAATTTTGGAAAAAAAAATTAATTCTTATACCATAATATATACAAATAATAATTAGTTTACTGGTAGTAAAGTCCCGGAAAAGTTCAGAAGTACTGTGACGTGGCAGGTTTTGCCATCGTCGATCCGAACCCCTTAACAGAGACCGGGTCACTTCCGAGCCGATGCAAATCGAAACGGGCGTAGCGATCGATCTCCCTGGGGACAACCGGGTTCCAGCGGCACGAAAGTTATCGTATTCGAATGTCGCGCCGCTGGGCGCGACACGAGGTTTCAGGGCCTACGGCCTCGTAAGAGAATTCGAGACCTATCTTCGACTGCTAATTGGCGGAAAACATCCGGAAGAGACGCCCGGCAGGCCTATCGCGAGACGGCGCTGGCGAAGAAGACAGCGGGGATTGGACCGAGCCCGGATCCGTCAACCCGGAGATGCCGACGAGGAAATTACGTTCTAGGAATGACCAACGGCCCAACCTTGCCGACTCTCATCCGGGAAGAGCCATGAGAGTCCACCCGGAATGGCCCGGGTCCACCCCCATCGCCCTCGCAACGCTATCGGACGCGGCCCCGAGAAATTGAACAATTATCGGAGGCCCGGGTCCGAATTCACTGAATTCCGCCCTGCCGCGAGAAGCCACGCGATAGGCCCGACCGTCGTAACAGCGAAGTAGAGGGGACTGTTCCGCTTCCGCGTTCCGAGCCGACACGAAGTAGGTCACTAGGACGAGGGACCGCCATCGAACAGTACCGTTATTAAACGCACGATCAAATTGTATTGTATTGTTGCATCGATTGAGAATATCTCGTTCGCAGGAGGCTATCGATTGGTAAGTGCCGGTCACCTAATTTTGTGTCGAATATCTGTGAATACTCGTGTTGGCTCGGGCCGAAATTTGACAGGTTTCATAACCTCGTGTCGTGTATCGGGCATTTTGGCGTGTCCGGCGATCGGGAAGAGCTCTCCCGAGAAAAACGCCGGACAGTGAATCGCACCGTTCCCTATTGGTGGTCACGGGGACGTGCGATAGTTTCGGCTTCGGTATTTTGTCGGAGATCCTCGGAAGTTCCACGGTGGGACGACGCGACGCGCCCGTTTCGTTCTCGTCGCGTTCTTTTCCGTCCTCGCCTAGTCAACTCGTACAGCATCGCGTATTCTACCGGAGCACGGCAGATTTCGTGCCCTTCTGGGCTTGTATCATTCACGCAGTCCTGTGACTGCCGAGCTCGACGCGAATAAAAACAATCTACGCGCGAACGGCCGAACTACCGCCGAATATTATCGACGACGCGCCGGCAAATATTTTGACTGCCGCCGGTTCGCACCGGTGGCCTGTAATATAACATCCCGTTCGTAATAAACGGTGTTAATCTTGTAACATTCGCACGTAGGGAGAATGTGCCAGCTCAATCAGCTGTCCAGGGCCTTTCGGAACCACGAATGAACAAGACTGGGATCGGTAACACAAGACTATTTATTGCGGGTTGATCACAGCATGGGCGTCGGACGGTGACGCCAGTCAAATTATACAATCGTGACGCTAATTATACATCGGCGATGTCGGCGCTACGCGAAATAATCGGCGGAACGCGGAATAGCGGATAACGGAACGCGGGTGAAAGCGCATCGGCGCAAAACGACCTATTAACTAAACGCCTCAATAACTATCGGTATCGGTGCGAGCACGGTCTCGCCGCTGGACGGATGTCGAATGACCTTTTATGGTCGTACAATGGTGCGCATGGTGCAGGTAGTCGGGAACGGGGTGCTCGCAGTGTTTGCTGCCTGAGCGTCAGGGATTCCCCGGGCCGTTTGACCCTTGGGGCAAAGAGTGACACTTGAGTCGAGGATGTCTGGTGGTGCGTGCCACTTCAGACAGCGGAGATTTATGTCTCTCGCAGGTAGGGTTTCCCCGTGCCGTCTGATACTTGGGGCCTTGGAGCGGTGCGTAGGAAGGGTAGGACAGTTCGCAGCTGTTAATCGTAGCCAGGGGGTGTCGACTCCTTTGTTAAAAAGTGGGGACGAATTTAGTTGCTTCTCGATCGTTAGGTATGGTGGCAGCACAGTAGTGCCCTGGCGGCACCTGGCGGTGGAGATAGAAGCTGTATCCCCACTCTTTGCAGGCGGCGTCGGTTTCTCAGTCATTTCTGACGCGCTCGTTGACATCGCTACACCACGTCAGATCACGCTAGACTCAATATTTTCGAGTACCAATTATTCTTGCGAATTCATCATATTTAATTCTTAGAATTTATACTTTTATACTTTATATACTTTTACAATATAATAACTTTTATATTAATATAATTAGTTATTATTTCATAGTATTTAATATAACAATAAGATATAAGTTAAAAAGGAGTTCTCTTTTGTGTTCTCTTGCATAAGTATTGTACATTGTTGAAAGTGTGGTGTTTAGAAAGTATAAAGCTGCAAGATGCCTGGATACATGTGTGTAGCGCCTGGTTGCAAATCTGGATCAAAGGTTCCTGCACATGCTTTTCCTAAAGACCCAGTACGAGCCCTGCAATGGAAGCAAGCAGTAAATTCTCCAAAACTAGATGGGCTATCTGAATACAAGTTGAAGAAGTTTTATGTGTGCTCATTGCATTTCCCAGAAGAAGATGTTATTCCAACATTAAACAGGCGCAAATTAAAGCAGGACGCAATTCCAAGTTTGCTTTTACCAAAAAGGCATACACATTTGCAGGAAGAAATGTGCGTTGATTCACCAGAAGATGATACTGCATTAAATCTTCAACAAGAGGTATGTATATTAAGGTAATAGATAATATGGAATGACCCAATATTAACAATAAAAGTGTATGCTAATGATGTTTGGTACAGGTTAAAGAAGCTAAAGCAGAGAAGATTATTATTAAACGAAAAAGGAAAAACGCATTTCAACATAGGACTCCAACAATTATGTCCTCAAATTCCAAACAATTTTTTGATGTTGCCAAAAAATGGAAGAAACAACAGTACAATGCTCGCATGAAATTAAAAAGTTATAAAATGCGTCTTGCGTTAGCAAATAAATTCATAAGACATAACAACTTGTTAACAACTTAACAAGGTACAGAAAACTAAATCCAGCGCAGCAATTATTTCTACTGTCTAGCTGTCTAATGTGGATAAAAAGGCAAAGGTAATATCATTATATATATGTTGATATAATGTGTTATACATATAATTAATCACTTTTTTCTTTTTGATATAGTATAAATGAATCTATATTAAAGTGACCATTACTATTGTGCGTACCGTAAGTTACTCGGCAAAAATTCAATTAGGCATGGCTTAAAAGTTTTTTTTAAGTTTGCAATAATTCGTGTGTCGCATGTCTTTAAGTTTGCAATAATTCGTGTGTCTCTTTCTTTTTATTCACACAATTTCCACGCGTATTCTTTTCAATATTTTTCTTATTTCTTCATTCTTATTCTTTTCATCATATTTTTATATTTATTCTTCTTAATGCTATGTTTTAATATTCTTACGTTTTATGCACATCTTTTATGTACAATATTAACTGCTTATATTTTTTATTATCTTCATTAATTAAATGCATGTATACTAACTATTTCTACTATTCTATATATAGGGTAGAAGATTCTCTATTTCTGAGAAGATTTTAGCTTTATCAATAATGAAGCAGTCAGGAAAAAGTTACCGATTTTTAAGTAACTTGTTCACGTTACCCAGCCGGAGTACGTTGAACGAACTTGTGAGAAAGATCTCGTTAGATACAGGTATAAATCCTGTAATCATGAACCATTTGGAAAAAGCGGCATCAAAAATGAAAGATCCTCGCAACAGATGTTGCCTCTTAATGTGGGACGAAGTGTCACTCGAACCACACATCACATATGAAGCAAAATCCGATAAGATCATTGGATTTGAAGATTGGCAACACAGGAGAACAAACAAGTTTGCTGACCATGCTCTTGTTTTTATGTTGCGAGGATTATTCACTCCATAGAAAGTTCCTATAGCGTATTTCTTTTGCGAACATCAAACTACATCGCAGCAATTGATGAAATGCATTAGAGATGTGACACACGCTGTAAGTGAAACAGGGCTGCAAATTGTTGCGACTATTTGCGATCAGGGATCGTCAAATCGACAAGCAATAAATGAACTTTTATTGCAAACAACTCGTAAACGTCCTGCAAGTGGAGAGCCTGCCAGTGAGTAATATATTGTAATATGTATTGTGATCTGTTGTAGTATGGAAACGTTTCTAATTAATACATTATATATTACAGCAGGAACAATTGATATAAACGGAGTTGAACTCATCCTCTATACGATCCCCCGCATTTGATTAAATGCTTGAGAAATAATTTGCTGACTAAAGACTTGGAGGCAAATGTGGGGAAAGATGCTGGGAATAGAGAGATTGCATCTTGGCGTGCTATAAGGTTAGCATTTGAAATAGATTCAAATACAAATGTATTAAACCGCCAAATGCAGAAAATTACTGAAAAACACATCATACCAAAAAAAATTAAAAAAATGCGTGTGAAATATCCTACGCAAGTGTTCAGTAAACAAATGTCAAGCTACATAGAGTTTTTAACTAATATCAGAGGTATATTAGTAATGCTTATATTTAAATGTATTATATAAATCTTGTACATTGTTAGATTAACAAACAGTTGTATTTTCTAGGCTCATATCACATTGAAACACGCATTGGTCCGAAGATAATGCCAACAGCAGAAGGAAAGGCAACAGCAAGAATCCTTAATTTTTTAAATGATTTAATGGATTCTGTGAATGGGCATACTATTCGGTCGGAAACACCCTTAAGAGCTGCCATAAGTGTAAGAAGCCCCCATCATAAATTTTGGACAAATGCATTGGAAGAACTGCGTAACATGCAGTACGTAGATTCTAATACGCATCAACCTACTCGACCCGTACCATCGATACAGAATTGGATCATTACTATATCTGGTTTTCAAAAATTATGGACGCTTTTATCTGCAAAAGGCTTCGAAAATTTGAAACCAAGATATGTAAATCAGGATCCGCTGGAAAACTATTTCAGTAAAGTTCGGAGCACTTGCGAAAGGAACAACAATCCTACAGGCGATCAGTTAATTGCCATATTCAAAGTCTTATTTGTAAATAATCTTACATCAAGACAAACGATAGGTAAAAACTGTGAGGATGTATGCGATGGTACGATGTTATTTACATTGGAACAGTTCCTCCAAGATGTAGATAACCAGCAGGTTGATGCGCAATTAGAAGATAACTACGATGATGTACCTGTGCTGGAGGAAATAATATCCATACCAGAAGAAGGAAGAGCTACAGTGAAGCATCACATGGCAGATCACATAAGCCGGAAAGCCTTGTCTTTGGATATGGTGAAAAACTGTTTTGATTGCAAGATCAGTTTCTTTAGACCCCGTGTTGCCACGGATAAGGAGTCTAACTTCGATAAATTAATTAAAAAAGTTGAAATTTCATTACATTCGTACGTACCGACAATTTGTTTCAAGAGGAAACTCAGTATTAATTTACAAAAAAAGATTCAAGAAGAATTGGGAGCTTCTTGGTCACTATGCAACATACATTTTAACACATTAAATGACTTTCTAAGTCTAGAAATAGCTAAATATTACATTACACAATTCAAAAAACGAATAAATTCACTCTTGTCTGGAAAAGAGACAACATTGCCTCTGGACCACAGTATATTTAAAAGAGCATTATCGAAGTACAAGAAACGCTGGCATATCCCAAAATCAAAACTTCATCCCAAATGATAAGGCTTAAAGGCTTAAGGATTAAACCCTTAAAGAAAAATGCAAAAATTACGCAACTGCGAATTGAATTAGGTAAATGTCTACTACTCATAACCATTTCCATCATTATACATTTCTATTTTTCATAAATTATATAAATGAATTATTTTATTCTTATATGATTGCAGTGACTTTTTGGAACCAATGGAAAATCCATGAAACAAGAGGAATAATAAACAAAAAAGGATACCAAGGCACAACTACACGAAGAAGAAGAATGCAAAAATTACGCAACTGCAAATTGAATAAGTTAAGTGTCTACTATTCATAACCATTTCCATCATTATACATAACTATTTTTCATAAATTATATTGTTCAAAAACCTCCCGTCCGTTTTTGAATAGCATCGTTCTATGCATCGAGAATTGTAATTTTAATTTTGTATATACTCATGTAAGCCGCGACACCGGTGAGGCAAAAACCATCTAGAGCCGGCCGTTTCTTATGCCTCACCAACGATCAGCTGTACGCGTTCCACAACAATCGACGAGGTGATCGACCACCGATGTAAACTTCGCGAGACCGAAAATTCATCGCACTCGTCATGTTGTCGTGGGCCATCGTCTCCTGTATGTTACCTATAATCAGAGAGGAAATGAGAGTGCTCACGCCCGGGGTTTGGCCGTGCCGCTTTTGTCTCCACATCATGTTTAGCCTGGAACAGCTCCTACATCATCTTTAGCATGGAACAGAACCTACACCATCTTTAGCAGGAAACAGAACCCATTTTACTGTTATTAAATCTGTGGCATGACTCAGAACTGGCTTCAACCACCGATCAGATACTATTATTTAATAGTTAATATCATTTAATAGTATCTGGTCGGTGGTTGAAGCTAGTTCTGATCCATTACACAGATTTAATAACAGTAAAGTGGGTTCTGTTTCTTGCTAAAGATGGTGTAGGTTCTGTTCCATGCTAAAGATGATGTAGGAGCTGTTCCAGGCTAAACATGATGTGGAGACAAAAGCGGCACGGCCAAACCCCGGGCGTGAGCACTCTCATTTCCTCTCTGCTATAATGCTCCTGTTACCTAATTCCTTTGTTTCCCTCGCAGGTCCGGTTATCAGGCCATTGCCCTCACGAACGTTGCTGCGATCCTAAACTTTTAATTTCAAAGTCCCCTCTCCTTTTTCCTTCCGAAACCGATGGCCCACCACTGTATAAAAGAGAGCTACAATTGCCTCTCGTCCTTATTATTCGCTTATTATTCGTTGATTCGCTGATTATCGCTATTGTAACAGTACATTCGATTTAACCTGCGCTCTTGTCATACTGACACAACTTATCAATTTTCATTGCGATTCTTTGTCACGCCCGGTTTCGACCCGCGATACTCGCGCTTCATTCCGACCGTGATCATCCTCATTTCATTGTTCATTTATTTGTTAAATTTCTGTATGTCTTCATTTTTCGTGACAATATATTTTCTTGTGTTACCCTAACTTGTCATACCACTTTCTTCAATTCCTCACTCACAAATCCACAGCTAGAGTTTACAACAATATAATTGAATTATTTTATTCTTATATGATTGCAGTGACTTTTTGGAACCACTGGAAAATGCATGAAACAGGAGGAATAATAAGCAAAAAAGGATACCAATGCGCAACTACACAAAAAAGAAAATGTTAGATTATGTATGAAGTATCATGTATTATGTATGAAGTTATATTATAGTATAGATAGATAGATATATATATATTATAGTATAGATGTTATATTATGAATAAGTATGTTGTATTATGAACGAGTATATATGTTTATTATGAATAAGTATGTTTATTGTGAATAAGTATGTTATATTACAATAATAATAAATATGTACACATATATAACCGTTGTAAATTAATTTTTTGAAAAAACCAAATTCATAACTATAAATAGCTAGCGACGAATACGATTACACGTATATGCGAGGTTAACTATGTGTGAGTACACGTTTGTGTGATCACCACACACATATACGTTGTAGTTCAGGTTCCGATCTTTAGCCATGAGGGCGCCCTGAACAGTGTGCTTCGAAAAAGTACCAGAGTCGACACCCCCTGATCGTAGCATTCGAGAATCTTCTCTAATCGCTAGACTGTAGCTCGAGCTCCCTACTACCGATTCCGCGACCCTATTTATACGCGCCCCGCGAATTACTCGCGAGAAAGCGCGAGTCGCGGTAGCCACCTCGCGGTCGCCGCGGGAGGTAGCGCTTCGCGGTCTCGCATGGCGCGCTCACACATGGTGTTCGGAGAGATGTCTCGCGGCTATTATACTCATTACAATTTGCCCAATCGATTCTATTCATTTCGCCTGTGAGAAACGTTCCCGTCGCGGGGAATGCCCCGTCCTTTTTCCCACGTGGAACCCTGGACTGTTCCGTCGCTATCCTCGGCTTTGCGCAATCCTCGTAGATTCGAAAGAAATTTCGTAGACAATCAATAGTTTCGCGTGGCACGGCGACGTGCCTGGCGCCCGATCTTCCGATCATCGTTCGGTTACAAGTGATCAATTTCGAATCTACGAGTGATTGTTTGTCCCGGGAGGACCACGTTTCGCGCGACCGAGCGTGGCCCGGTCTCCAAGCCATAATTTCCCGAGTCCGGTTACCGATTTCGTTCGCGAATCGGTAAACGGCGTGACAGTACATATATAGCATATTATATATATTATAAGACTCGCGTTTCCAGGATTGTAAGGGTGCGGGATGCGCCTTCTCATTTCTCGATAATGCAAAGATGAGATTTTTTTATTTTAATTGTTTTATTTTAGTTGAATATCAACCAACACATTGTAAAAGTAAGATGAAAAAGAAACAAGTTATACAGGAAGCAATGAAGAACGATAGCTCCAATAATTTTAAGCTCCCGCATATAGAAAAAGCAAAGCTTCGCAGCCAGGGGATCCTGCCTACAACTTTGAAATGCAGTAACAAAATTATTTCTTGCCCGGTGGGCCTTCGTCGTAAGTGGCGCGTTTTAGTTTGTGCGAATGGTGTATGAATGGTATGCGTGCATGAGAGTGTGTATGGCCTTACGACGACGGCCCTCCGGGAGCGTTGAGTGCCAGTCAAGCTCGTCTCCAGGTGGCGGATAGGAGAAACGGCCAGGGCGGCCCGGAATCGGACATCGGGGGCCGATGTTGCTATTATAGTGGCATCTGGCCCTCGGTGAACCACCTCTGGGTAACCCAGGTTAGTAGGTGCCATAGGGATCCCCAGCGGCCTAAAAACCGTAAGTGGGTGAACGAAAGCCCTGCCGCGGACCAACTTCCCCAAGCCAAGGTGGGAGCTATCGTGCCGAGGGCTGCGTGGCACCAGGGGTTACATGGTGTCTTAAACAATGCCCACGGGATACCACGCGACCCCCCGTGGTTCTCTAGGCTTACCCCCACATGTCAGGCGTTGTGGGGGCGGATCGCATGCTTCCTAGACTTCTCGTGGGACCTATATGGATTTTGTAGACTTTAATAAATTAAAAATTAACAATGAGGTCGGAGAAGCGACGACACCCTCGGAGGAGGGGACTTCGCCTACCGACACAGACGTCACAGCTGTGCGCCTGGCTGAGGTAGCATCTACGACAGTAGAGCCACACGAAGCCAGGACCGCTGTTGACACTGTCGATGTGGCGTCCACTGCGGACGCGGGGGCAGATACCGGTCCTGGTACCGGGCAACACCGGCCCGCTGCTGTGACCGCCACTAAGTCGAAGGAAAGCGGCGCGGCCAGGAAAAGGGCACGCAGAGCCAAATTGGCTCTGGCTAAAAATACCTGGCCCATCCAAGGTCACTGAGGCTGCTGAAGGTGGGGACGCCGTGATGCGTCGGGGCCAAAAAATGGACCGACAACCTGCGGGCGACATGCCCGAACAGCCTCTTAAGAAAAAAGGGGGTCTCCTACCAGGCCCCTCTAGCTTCAGTGAAGCAGTGGCTTCGGGTAGAAGGGTAGCTATTACGCTGCTCGGCTACCCCGAGGAACTGTTATCACCTGAGCAGGGCGAAAGTGTCCTTCGGGCTCTGGGGGTGGAGATTGACGCCATCCCCGAGGGCCAGGCACCTCCCCTTTTCGATGAGTGCAGGGCAGTGCAGGGCATCATATAGATAACCTGCACCAACCCGGACTCGAAAGCGTGGCTGACAGCCACGCTTGATAGAATTAGGCCTTGGGAGGGCGCATCCTTGATCCTTAAGGAAAGGGAGGGTCTCCCTAGGCATAAAAAGGTTAGCACCTTAGTACCAGGCCCCACTGCAAAGAGTGAGGTCCTGCTGCAAAGGCTGGCCAAACAAAATCCGGGCCTACGCACCAACCTCTGGCGGGTGTGGGACCAGAGGGACGCGGACGGGGGGACGCACCTTGTCATGGGCATTGATGCGGACTCCCTGAAGGTCCTGAGATCTAAGAACTACGTGGCCCACGTGGGCATGGTAAGAGCCCTCTTTAAAGAGGGAACTACTCGCCCCCGCGAGGGCCACAACCCTGGAACAACCAGCAGCAGGCAGGGGGACACTGCCGCTGCTGTGGCAGCTAGGAGTAACGGGGAGGACACCAGGCCAACCCAGCCCATCATGCCCGCTGTCATTGTGGCGACAACCTGTGCCTCCTCTCAAGTCACCGCTGCAGAGGCGAGTAGCGCCAGCCTCACAGAACGGCCGGCGCCAGTGAACACGCGGAACCCATCTGTTGGAGAAGGCGCCCGCGCGGAGACTGGCCCAGAGCCCAAAGACCGGGGAGCCACCAAAACACGGAGGCCCTCTAACAGAGGCACCAGCAGAGGTAGACCTGCCGGGGCTACCCTCACTCACAGAATGGGGATCGAGGAGACTCGGAGGGGTAAACAGAAAACCCTGCCGGCTTCCCTCATAATCCATCAGAACAAGGGCACAGGGTGCAGGCCCGGAGAAATTCCGGGACGGGCTCCCCCTAAGTAGGGGGTAGGGGACTAGCGCCTTCACGGAGCTTCCTCCTAACCCCAACCACGCGAAAAGGCACACGCCGGAAGCCTCCATGACCTCCCACGGAACCGTATTTTCGCAGATCAGCCTGCAGCACTGTAACAGTGATGCATACAGCTATTATCCTCATACAAGAACCGTGGATACACATGGGGCATGTAGGAGGACTAAAATCGAACTGGGGCACCGTGATACAAGATACCACAGTGGCCGGGCCTAGGGCATACTTACTAATTAACAAAAAGCTGAATGCCGTGGGCCTAAAAAGTCATTGCTCAAGGGATCTAGCGGCCGCCCTTATAAAAATAAAGCTTAATGGCCACATCACCACCAACGAGAGAACTCAGAGCGCTCGTGGAGGATTGCAGAGCCCAGGGACTTCAGTTGGTCATCGGCTGCGATGCAAACTCGCACAACACCTTTTGGGGCAGCTCGGACTGCAACAGGAGGAGCATAGCCCTTCTAGAATTTCTATCTGCTCATAATCTGGAGATTATGAACAGAGGAAACAGACCCACGTTTGTGACCTCACGCAGGCAAGAAGTGATCGACATCACTCTCGGTACTGCTAAGGTGGCACGAACAACTAAAAACTGGCGAGTCCCCGATGAGATTACCCTCTCGGACCATAGACTCATTTCCTTCAGGCTGGAGGGCGAGGCATGCGCCGTTTCGACGGGCCCCTATAGGAACCTCAGGGCCTGTGACTGGAGCCTCTACAAAGAGGAGCTAGACATCAGGCTAGGGGGCTGTTCGTGCGCCCCAAGACAACCCATGAGACGGAGTGTGCTGTTGCCGACATTCAATCGGCCGTCACCCAATCCTACGAACTCAGGTATATCAGACAATATACTATCGACAGGTATATCAGAGAAACAACGCTGATTCTGACACCTGTGCATGCCAATCAGCATGCCTACCAAAGTGGCAAATCAGTAGAGACGGCGCTCCACCACCTAGTTGGTCTCATTGAAGGAGCACTAGCAAACAAAGAATCGGTCCTCAGCGGTTTCATCGACATCGAGGGTGCCTTCGATAATACGTCCTTCGACGTCTTAGAGCAAGCCCTGGACCGTTTCGATATTAAGGAACCCCTGAGCGGATGGATCAGCAGCATGCTTAGGAACCGAACTATGACGACAGTGTTTGCCCGAGCCGGCAGGGGTTGCCCTCAGGGAGGAGTCCTCTCGCCCCTACTGTGGACCCTGGTGGTCGACGGGCTTCTGAAAGAGCTTGTCGATGAGGGCTTCATGGTCCAAGGCTATGCTGTGTGACGTTGCAAGTCTGCGACGTCACTTCTCCGTTTGAGAAACGGTCAAACAACCGTATCGGGAGTGGACCGGACCGACCGTTAGCGATTGCGAGAACCACCCGCAGTTTTGAGCACTCCTTAAGGAAGAGGTTCGGTTCGAAGATCGCTCCTAATGCCATCTATGGCACGCGCCGAGAGCGGCTACTTTCAGGAACGTGCCTAGGGAGCGACAACTACCGTAAAGGCGCCCCGCAACAGGGGATCAACAGGACGAAATAGTGGCCGTAAAACAAAAACCATTCCGGATCCGGAGAGGTGGCAAAGGGCACCGCCGCACACGAGTGAGGAAGCTCGGAGGCGACGATGTGGGACGAAGGGGTCACACTTGCGTAACATCGGGCATTTTGGTGGGTCCCGCCGTCGTCTCATCCCGCCTATATCTGACCCCGGCAAGGGTGGTGCGGAGGAGCGCCTGGGAGGAATCAACCTCCCCGGTCGTCATGGGCTATCGTAATTTGGTGTTTGTGGAAGGTCTGGGGCCCAAGACCTGTTCCGAAAGTTCGGTCCTGCAACTAGGAATAGTTGCGTTGCGGGTGCGCCCATAGGGAATTTCGGTAGGGCGAAAGGAGTGGGGAGACCGAGAATCGATGCGTTCCGTCGATGACGATCCGCGGATCACTGTCGCGCTGGTTACCGAAGACGCCACGTCCATACTTCCGAGTCTCGCTTTTAATATCGAATTCCGTCGATCCGAAAGTTGTACGCGGCGCGGGTGGTTCTTCCGCTGGGTAAATTCCGTGTGCCACGAGTCCATCGACGAGGGCGAGAGTTCCGGCCGTCTGGACGAACAAGGCGAAATTAGTCAACCACGGTAAGTCGATTTAGTGATCCTCGGTTCGCGAATTAGTGTTGGCTTGAGAATTAGTGCGAGGACGAGACGAGAGCGTGTCGTCCTCGATCAATTGGTGTTACCGAGGCATTTGGGCCTCGTGCTTTGTACCCGCGTTCTTTCGAAGAACGCTTTGAGTCCGGTAGAGCAGTCTCCCCCTTCGAATCGTCGGAAGTCTTCCTTAAGGAGCCGCGTCGGAAAGAGATAATGTCGGAATTAGAGAGTCCGGGGAATTAACGTGGATCGTGCCCGTCAATCTCGCGACAGTCCGTCGAAACTGCGCCGTTCATCTGCGTCACGCGAATCCCCGTCTCTCGTGAGACTTGCATTGTACCGCCGTACCGTATCTTGAATCACGTGGAAATCTCGACTAACGCGCTCCGCGATCGAACAACTATCGCCAAAGTGTACAAGGAGCGCGGGCTCCCGGGTTGCGGCCACGTGGCCGCGTCTCTGTATTTATTTTTGACTACGAATAAATTCGTTAGAGCCCTAAATTCTCGAGATTATTTCCGACCTGCGAGATCCGTCCTGCCGCGAGGGCTGTCCTCGTTATTCCCTGAGTCCGAACTCCTGGCCGTTCGTGTCGTAAAATTCCGTCAGTGAGCGCGAGAAGATTCGAAGCTCGTGTTCGACTTCCTCGAACACGACACCTTGGTGTTCCGTTAGTGTGGTACTTCCGTGTACCTGGCGCCCGAACAATTATTAGTGTTCTTTCTCGAATCTTCTCGTCGGTCACCTTTGTACCGAGAGGACCGTGTCCGCGCGGCCGCGCACGGCCCGTCCTCAGTGGCTGTAAATTCTCGGAAGTTGGTCGTTTTCGCCGGACAGAAACCCGTGCGAAAAAGGGCAACGTTACAGCTGACGATGTATCTTTCTCAGTCAGGGGGAAACATCCTCTACTGTTAGCCAAAAGAATCCAAACGGCACTTACGCTAACCCAAAACTGGTGCCTTAACCACAACCTCAGGGTTAACCCGAGCAAAACGGAAATGGTACTCTTCACGAGGAAGCGACGTTTTAACTTTAAAGCCCCCTCCATTTTCGGTACCGAATTACGAATCTCGGATGAGGTGCGCTATTTAGGTGTCACCCTAGACAAAAGGCTCACGTAGAAAAGGCACGTCGCCAGATTATCCCAGAAGGCTATAAATACCTACTGGGCCTGCAAATCGATGCTCGCCAGGACCTGGGGCCTGAAACCCCATGTGGTAAAATTGATCTATACTGCGATCATGGTACCACAGATGACGTACGCCTCCCTTGTCTGGTGAACCTCCATGAAGAAGGCCACACACAGAAGACTAATGGGAAGGGCCTACCGTCTGGCGGTAATGGGTATTACGGGCGCTTTCCACACCACACCCACCCTGGCGCTGGGAGTTCTCCTTAATCTCGCACCCCGCATATAGTGGCGGAGAGTTTAGCGAGAAGTTCCGCCTTAAGACTCCATCTGGTAAACAGATGGATCAAATCAATGTACGGCCACTCGACCATACTGGACGCACATGACCTTCAATGGATCATGTTGCGTGGGGGGGACAGGTGTGAGCCGCACTATAATTTCACGGTTAAACACCAAACCCGCTTCCCAAGTAGGTGTGATTGGGAGTCAAATGCTGGAGAGCTGCTCTCTCCGCAAGGCCTGGACTGGTTCACAGACGGCTCAAAGAATAGAATCGGAGCAGGAGCAGGCGTCGGCGGTATCAGCCCAAGGATTAGCTTGTCTCTAGCACTTGGGCAACACGCTTCGGTCATTCAAGCTGAAGTATGTGCCTTCCTGACCTGCGCTGAACTCAACCTCAGCAAAGGCTACAAGAACAAACACATATATGCATGTGTCGTGACATTAACATTTTGGCGCGACCCGTGCGCCTCGGCGTTAGCACGTTTCATCGTCGCGTGTCGGGCTGTCGAGTGTTCTGACCGTTTGACTCTGCGGAGACGCTGATCTTGATCGTTCGAGATCTAAATAAAATCTGTCGGCCGGTCTCGGGCCATCGAGGGCCTTGCCTCCCATTTTCCCCATTCCGCAGAGTCACTCCGTCCACGTGCACGCATTCCAAAGGAGCCGACTTTGTTTGTCGCAGCCTCTCAAACGTTTCGGCCGCGCGTAAGAGAAACCGATACCGAATGTTGCGACCGATCAAACGTCTCGGCCGCGCTACAATGTAAATGCACGCGCGAGCCCTCGACAGCCGACTCCGGCAACTTCCAACGGCCAATGCTTAACCTATGCTTACTCTAAAAACGCGCTTAAATCTACGACACATATATATATAAACACACCCAGCCAACCAAAAATCCAAATTTTCGTGACATTGTGCAAGTTTGACGATTTTTTTCAAGGTTAGAAAATGTTCGTACCATAATCTCCCTATTTTTCCCATATTCTGTGAAGTCTCAGCTGTAATTAAAAAAAATTTCAGCTCTCTATCTCATTTCTATCGGAAGTTCTTTGATTTTGTCTCCGAAATGGACGAAAAGTTCCACTGTGCGGCGCCGAGCCGTCCTCAACTACCAATCAGACAGAGGTGGGCATTATTTGGCGAAACAAATGTTTCAAATACTATTTAATACTTTCGACCTTACTTTCGACTTTTGTCTTGCTGTGGAGGAGGCGCCTGGAGTGTCGGAGTCGGGATGGGGATGGAAAGCAGTGTTCCGATTGATGGTGCACTTTCTCGCGCATGCGCGACCAAAACAGTAGCGTATCTACAATGACGCAGCAGAGCGGCCAGGCCCTGACGCGTTGAGGCAGTTATATTGGTAGGAATGTACCGAATCAATCTGTTCCGGACAAAAAGACTTTAGGACGTGTCCTACAAGATACAAAATATACAGAAATACACATGTTATACATTCATTTTCCAGAATCAAATCATACCAATTTTTTGAAAGTCTGCGTGGTGCTCAAGCTTCCCGATTTCATCGAAAAGGTTACGTTACTGAGGCTGAAATTGCCGCGCATGCGCGGGAAAGTGCACCATCAATTGGAACACTGATGTGAAGTGGTGAGGAAGGTTTAGGGTTGGACGAGGAACGGTTCTAGATCAGAGGATTTGGCGAGAATTGGATGTTCATCTGCGGATCCGACGACTCCATACTGGACTGCAGCAGTAACAGCATATCCTCGCGTGAGGGGTTTTTTTGCTGCTTCTGCGATATTTTGCGGGGTGGCTCTGCCTCCCCCGAGGCTTCTTGATTATATTTTGCTGGCAACTGTTGCCGCCTTTTTGGACGTTGTTGATTCTGAAATGTATGAACATTGAAAGAGAATATTAATATCATTAATCAAAGAATGGGAAGAAAAAACCGGACGATTGTCGCTGACACTCCTCGTTGGCTGTGCGAGACACTGTAATGTAATTTTAATTGAACATGTATTGTCGATAATTATATTTTCATTTACACAGGAAGTAAGGTAAGTGTATTTAATTTTTTTAACTTACTTCTTGTCAACGAATTTTTCAACTTCTGGTGATGAAAATAAGGAAATAAGATATCGTCAGTAGTTGACAAATATGTTGATGAGAAGTAAGTTAAAAAAATGTAATACATACATACCTTGCTTCCTGTGCAAATGAAAATACATATGTACAATAGTTATCTAATTTAAATTACATTACAGTGTCACATGCAGTCTACGAGGAGTGCCAGCAACAATTGCAACGATACGATCAAACAATTCGTCAAGTAGAAACTAAAAATTCAAGCTTACTTTATCCATTGTAACGTTCCGATTTTCGCATGTGCCTGTAGCTCGGAGTTACCAGGGTTCGTGAGGTATCAAATGAACCGAATGCGAGAATCGGGTAAAAGTGATATTTATTACCCGGCCGTAAGACCGGTCTGAATAGCGTGGATTAACCACGATGAACGAGAAAGTAACAAAAATAATCTTCTTGCCGCGGAGCCGGCTGATAACAATAACAAACAAAACGTTGTAACAGACCTACAATAACGTAGGTTTGTTACTAGAATACCCCTGTCAAACCTCCACCGGTCATACGCGAGATTCAAAGCGCGCAACGTACCGTCGACCCCCCGTCAACAAAACAGCACCGGCCGTACCAAGTTACCCCTGCTCCGACCTCCCTGTTCCAACGGAATCAAAATCAAATTCCCAAAACAGAAAATACCTCCCCGCACTACCATCCCTCACCACCAAACGACGCCTATATAAGCCGTCCGGAAAACGTCAAAACCACCTGAGTCTACCTGTAGCTATCCAGGAATCATTACGCAGTATTATCCAGCTCTGTGAGTATCCTACCTGTAACCGGTCCCCACGTATCCGCCGTCGACTACGAGCCGTTTGCCGTGCGAACCTCCAGTCAACGACATCCTGGTTCACTCCGGCAAGGACCGTGTCCCGCCGCCGTAATACTCCGGTGCGTAACCGAGTACCTCGCAAGACGCGTCGTCTTCGAGAGCCGATGAACACGAAGAGGTGCGTCACCTTTTCATCGCGTCGAGGAACCTCCTGTCCGCACCCCGAATACCCGCCGGCGCGAACCGCGTTCCGCCGTGACAATTCCCCGGTGCGTCACCGGTAACGTCGAGAGACGCGTCGTCTACGACATCGGTCGGACTAGAAGTGGTGCGTCACCCTTCAACTCCACCAACCCGTCTCCTGTCCGACATCCTGCATTTCCGCTGGTGAGAACCGCGTTCCACCTCGCAAACACCCGGTGCGTCACCGGTAAAATTCAGCAAGGCGAGTCGCCTGCAGAATCGGCAGAACGAGAAGTGGTGCGTCACCCTTCCACGTCGCCTAAGAACCGCCTAGTAAGTCCTAGAGCACGGTGCGTCCCCTGCATCCTCGGGAGACGAGTCGTCTTCGAGGTCGGACGAGTAAGACAAGGTGCGTCACCTTGTCGAACTCCCCGCTGGACTGTCCGGAGGAGATTTGAGGGACGGTGCGTCACCGACCTCCAAGATCCAGTAGAACCGGCCTGGGTAGGGAGACCTCGGCAATAGCCGCAGTCTACCATCCTCCCACCTACTCTGAGTCCGTCCTCAATCTCCTACAGGTCCAGGTAGCACCCCCGCGTTCGACCGCACTCGAGTACATCGTCACCCGCGCGCCGTAGCATCGAAATCGAATATCACGTCCGGGAACACCGTACGCCGAAACACCGGAACGTAATCAATCACTAGGCAGCGAGCACTGTTATATTTCGAAACACTCGTCTCGTTATTTTTCTATCACCGTACCGACTCCTTTCCACGCGCCGAACACGCTCCTCGCCGTTACGAACCCTGGAGCGGCGAGCTATACCGGCTACGAGGAGCACCACCGCGAGAAAGTCGCGCACCAGGAACCAGGACCGTTACAACGTTGCAGTCAGTCCACCTGTGACCGATTCGCGTTCCCGGTATCCTACGGACGTGAGAGTGTCTCCGACTCTTCCTGGTTCGGTTAGAACAAAATGATAACGGCCTGGCAATCAATAATCGTCTCGCGAATAGTGTAGAACTAACTTAACTTATTCTAATCGTGGCGTCGCTTCGCGGAACGAAATAGACCCGGGATTCGTGGCGAGAATGACACGCGTCGCGAACCGATTTTCGCGGGCCGTATCCGGACGGCAGGTTACGTTCGGCGGCGTATCTTGACTCCGAAGCGACCGTACTCCACGTATCTGTCACGACGGAACGTCGCAGCCTTCCACGGTTGGACCTGTGGTCACGAGCTACGAAACGCACGCGCCTCAGAAGGGCCTGAGGGGACTCGTGCTCGTTATTGCCGTGAGGGAGACGCAAAACCACGATGCTCCGGAATGGCCGGTACTTCGGACGTGCCGGAGGCCGGTTCGACGGGACGTTCGAGCGACGAAACAGACAGTGCCGCACTTCGACCCAGAGGGACTTGAGATTCGAAGTGAAGATCGCACGCGCCTCAAAAGGACCTGAGGGGATTCGCGCTCACTATCCGCAACCTCAATTCTCGCTCGGCTCGACGACGGCACGACGGGTCCTCGTGCGCGGCTGGACGTGGGAGAATACTCGCAGGAGCGGTGATCCCAGTCTGCGTTATACTGGTCGAAGTTTATGCCCAGTTAAGCTGTTTATTCTGAGAAGAATTGGCAGGTCCGGTGATCGTCGTTCGAATGCTCCAGGAGAACTCCACTCACGCGGCGTTCTGTCGCGCCTTTTATACGCGTGGAACGGTGCGGCGCGTGGAGGGGGCCACTCGCTCGCGGCCCTCCGATTGGCGCGCTCCCGTGCCGCGGAAGTCTATAAATATGAGTGCCGTTCGCCCGGCTCGCTTCATATGCACGCATGCTTTCGCGACGAGACGTCGGCTCGAATGAACGGGAGCGCAAGTGAACGGGAGCGCTTCTCAGGATCTATTGCCGGCAGTGATAGTTATGCCAGAATCGTGGGCCGTTGTCCCTCCGCTGTTCGAACATTGTTCGATTGTCTTTTGTCTCGACGTTATTCGTCTGTTTTTTCGCGGAACGCGCGTTTCACCTGTTCTTCGCGGGAGGCCCGTTTCGCCTGTTTTCGCTGGACGCGCGCTTCGCTTGTTCTTCGCGGAGGCGCGTTTTGCCTGTTTTCGCTGGACGCGCGCTTCGCCTGTTCTTTGCGGAGGCGCGTTTCGCCTGTTTTCGCTGGACGCGCGCATCGCTTGTTCTTCGCGGAGGCGCGTTTCGCCTGTTTTCGCTGGACGCGCGCTTCGCTTGTTCTTCGCGGAGGCGCGTTTTGCCTGTTTTCGATGGACGCGCGCTTCGCCTGTTCGCTTAGCTCGGTTCCAACGTCGTCGTACCATCGCTGTGTGGTGACAGTAGGTGATACTCGTGAGTGCTTATACGTGAGTGCTTATTGGAGTGCTTATAGGTGCTTAGTGGTTTCCTCATTGGATTGCGCGATTTGACCAGCACGTGAAAGGAAGGTACTTATATTTTTCTTATATCGGTTGTTCGATTTCATTTTGCCAATGTCTAGCAAAAGCTTACGAACGTCGTTACCGCGGAAACCATTTCGGGAATTGAGTTCCAGTCAAAAACGGCGCGTTTTGAATGTAGTAAGAACTAAGTTGAGGTCGCGTAAAAAAGCAGCACGCCCCGCTAATGTTAGTGTACCGGATATTTCTCCCACCAGCTCCTCTTCGTTCGCGTATTCTAATGTCGAGTCTTCGCGTCAACCTATTATCGACATAGATATTGATCACGACATGCCCGGCACTTCGAGTTCTTTTCCTTCGTCAATTCCGTCGCGCAATGATACAGCCCGGCCATCTGCTGTCGCTGTGTCAGAACCCTCGTTTCGCGATAGTTTAGCCACTTGTTTCGTGGACAATAACATACCGCACACCCAGGCGAATAACATATTACGCGTTTTGCACAAATATTCGTGTTTTCGGAAGTTGTCGAAAGATGCAAGATCTTTACTTTCCACGCCACGCACCAGTGTCACCACGTCTGTGGTGAAGCCTGGAGAATATCTTCATTTCGGGGTAGAGTCTAAAATAATAGAATACTTATGTGAAACCCTCAAAACCATTCCCGAACGTTTAATTTTAGATTTTCATGTTGACGGGTGCACCATCGACACCTACAAACAAGTTCAGCTTTGGCCAATTCAAATTCGAATCATAAATATGCGTAATAGCAAACCGCTGGTTGTAGGCATCTATAAAAGTCCAAATAAACCCAGTGATTGTAATATTTACCTTAAAAAATTTGTCTCCGACATCAATGTGATGATGTCGAAAGGAGGCATTATTTTTCAAGGTAAAACAATCCCTGTGGAGTTGAGATGTTTTATTGCTGATGCACTAGCGCGGGCTTTTATTTTAAATCACAAGAATCATTTATCTTCTAATCCTTGCTCCAAATGTAAATTGCGTGGTACCTCAATAGGGAAACGTCGGGTTTTCGGTGGCATCGATCATCCTTCTCGATGCGATGCTGATTATGCCATTAGCCCCGATAAAAATCATCAAAAAGGAAATAGTCCATTAGCTGCCCTCCAAATGGGAATGGTTTCTCAGGTTCCCTTCGAATACATGCACCTTGTTTGTCTGGGCATTGTAAAGAAATTGTTATCCGCCTGGGTGTCTGGTCATTATTCAAAGGAAACAAGATTGTCCGAAAACATGATTTCTATAATCTCCGCGCGAATGGCAGAACTCCATAAGTACTGACCATCCGATTTTTCTAGACGCCCGAGGCCAATAAAAGAATATTCAACTTTTAAAGCGACCGAGTTTCGCCAATTTCTCTTATATACCGGCCCGGTAGTAATGGACGGGATATTAGATACTGATGTGTATACTCATTTTTTGTTGCTCCATACCGCGATTAGGATATTAGTTTCACCCTCGCTTATAGAAAAACATCTGAATTTTGCAAAAGCAGCATTGAAAAATGTTGTTTTTACTTCCGAACAATTTTACGGTTCGTCCTTCTTATCGTATAATGTCCACTGTCTCCTCCTTTTGACGGATGACGCCAGTCGTTTCGGAACGTTAGATTCATTTTCCGCTTTCCCGTACGAAAACACAATGTACATTTTAAATAGATACATCAGAACACCGGGTAAACCCATCCAACAATTTTCAAATAGGATGGCGGAATTAAAACGTCATGGTAGCACGGAGGGAGGTAGTAATTCTTCCACTACCACTGTCCATGCTTCCATGATTAAATTTTTCAATGTAGCCTTTTCCGAAAACGATCGCGACAATTGCTGCATTTTACGCGACGGTTCAATTTGTATTATCGTATCAATTCTCCCGTGCGAAGATACGTACACGTTAGGTGTTAGACGATTTGGAATTATAGATAAATTTTACGATGTATTATTATCCTCTTCGGATTTGGATATTTTTAAATGTGCGGATTTGAGCACAGACGTAACCTTTGTAAGCATACAAAATGTCACGGCAAAATGTTATCGAATGCCGCTGAACAGCACGCATGAAAACGGCGATGACGCATTGGGAATCTCCCAATGGGTTGTCGCAGTGTTTGCGCACGCTGAGAAAACGTAAGGATATTGCACCCTTTTATGTCCTTGCGTGAGTATTTTTTATATAGTGGAGTAGGCCTACTGGGGATACCACTTAAAAAAAAGGCATTGTCAATAGTACCTCCAGGGTAATGCGGAAATCTATTGGTTACGCGTGCAAACGGAAAAGGAGTAAGTAACACATTATAATACATTATAATTGTTTAAACATGTTTAAACAATCATAAAAGACGGAGAGGCCAACGGGCGTTCGCCGCGGCGTATCCTGTGGCACGCCTATTCTAGCGGTAAGCGCCACTGGCGGCAGCTCGTGTCGGGCGAAGATATTTTGCTTTCTGTTTCGGTAAAAACGTCGACGTTTCAAACTTCAAAGGGGAGGTTTCTCAAGATAAAAGTCTGCACTATCGTGTGGTATAGTTCGATTTTCTGCCGGACCCTTATTTTTTGAGAAAATTCAAAAATATCGTCAAAAATTGGTGCAAAAGTGGTACCTCTCCGTCTTTAATGATTGTTTAAACATGTTTAACCTGGTACGCGTAACCAACGACGGCGGATTTCGCGGCGGCGGGGAAGGAAGCGCTTGAAGAGGCAAAGCAGCGGGTGCGCGGGCACTTCAATCGTCAAGCGAACCCTCCGCCGACGCCATTGCCGTCACCGATGCCCGCGGATGTTGGACAGGCCGCGACTACGAGGATGACCACGTTTACCCCGGTGACAAAAACGGCGACGGCGTTGACGTAAAATACTATTCTCTCCAGCTCTGCAACCTGACTACAAGGACATGTGACTCCTCCGCATATGAATGTTATTGTAAGTAATACAACAACAATTACAATTGATTGTAATTAATTAATATTAATTTATTAATTCATCAACCTTTGTTTTAGTATGGGACTGCAGGAAATCCAGCAAAAAGTGGAATATTGTGACGTGGCAGGTTTTGCCACCGTCGATCCGAACCCTTTAACAGAGACCGGGTCACTTCCGAGCCGATGCAAATCGAAACGGGCGTAGCGACCGATCTCCCTGGAGACAACCGGGTTCCAGCGGCACGAAAGTTATCGCATTCGAATGTCGCGCCGCTGGGCGCGACACGAGGTTTCAGGGCCTACGGCCTCGTAAGAGAATTCGCGACCCATCTTCGACTGCTAATTGGCGGAAAACATCCGGAAGAGACGCCCGGCAGGCCTATCGCGAGACGGCGCTGGCGAAGAAGACAGCGGGGATTGGACCGAGCCCGGATCCGTCAACCTGGAGATGCCGACGAGGAAATTACTTCCTAGGGATGACCAACGGCCCAACCTTGCCGACTGTCATCCGGGAAGAGCCCACCCGGAATGGCTCGGGTCCACCCCCATCGCCCTCGCAACGCTATCGGACGCGGCCCCGAGAAATTGAACAATTGTCGGAGGCCCGAATTCAATGAATTCGGCACTGCCGCGAGTAGCCACGCGATAGGCACAACCGTCGTAACAGCGAAGTAGATGGGAGTGTTCCGCTTCCGCGTTCCGAGCCGACACGAAGTAGGTCACTAGGACGAGGAACCGCCATCGAACAGTACCGTCATTAAACGCGCGATCAAATTGTATTGTATTGTTGCATCGATTGAGAATATCTCGTTCGCAGGAGGCTATCGATTGGTAAGTGCCGGTCACCTAATTTTGTGTCGAATATCTGTGAATACTCGTGTTGGCTCGGGGCGAAATTTGACAGCTTTCATAACCTCGTGTCGTGTATCGGGCATTTTGGCGTGTCCGGCGATCGGGAAGGACTCTCCCGAGAAAAATGCCGGACAGTGAATCGCACCGTTCCCTATTGGTGGTCACGGGGACGTGCGATAGTTTCGGCTTCGGTATTTTGTCGCAGATTCTCGGAAGTTCCACGGTGGGACGACGCGACGCGCCCATTTCGTTCTCGTCGCGTTCTTTTCCGTCCTCGCCTAGTCATTAGAGATGTGACACACGCTGTAAGTGAAACAGGGCTGCAAATTGTTGCGACTATTTGCGATCAGGGATCGTCAAATCGACAAGCAATAAATGAACTTTTATTGCAAACAACTCGTAAACGTCCTGCAAGTGGAGAGCCTGCCAGTGAGTAATATATTGTAATATGTATTGTGATCTGTTGTAGTATGGAAACGTTTCTAATTAATACATTATATATTACAGCAGGAACAATTGATATAAACGGAGTTGAACTCATCCTCTATACGATCCCCCGCATTTGATTAAATGCTTGAGAAATAATTTGCTGACTAAAGACTTGGAGGCAAATGTGGGGAAAGATGCTGGGAATAGAGAGATTGCATCTTGGCGTGCTATAAGGTTAGCATTTGAAATAGATTCAAATACAAATGTATTAAACCGCCAAATGCAGAAAATTACTGAAAAACACATCATACCAAAAAAAATTAAAAAAATGCGTGTGAAATATCCTACGCAAGTGTTCAGTAAACAAATGTCAAGCTACATAGAGTTTTTAACTAATATCAGAGGTATATTAGTAATGCTTATATTTAAATGTATTATATAAATCTTGTACATTGTTAGATTAACAAACAGTTGTATTTTCTAGGCTCATATCACATTGAAACACGCATTGGTCCGAAGATAATGCCAACAGCAGAAGGAAAGGCAACAGCAAGAATCCTTAATTTTTTAAATGATTTAATGGATTCTGTGAATGGGCATACTATTCGGTCGGAAACACCCTTAAGAGCTGCCATAAGTGTAAGAAGCCCCCATCATAAATTTTGGACAAATGCATTGGAAGAACTGCGTAACATGCAGTACGTAGATTCTAATACGCATCAACCTACTCGACCCGTACCATCGATACAGAATTGGATCATTACTATATCTGGTTTTCAAAAATTATGGACGCTTTTATCTGCAAAAGGCTTCGAAAATTTGAAACCAAGATATGTAAATCAGGATCCGCTGGAAAACTATTTCAGTAAAGTTCGGAGCACTTGCGAAAGGAACAACAATCCTACAGGCGATCAGTTAATTGCCATATTCAAAGTCTTATTTGTAAATAATCTTACATCAAGACAAACGATAGGTAAAAACTGTGAGGATGTATGCGATGGTACGATGTTATTTACATTGGAACAGTTCCTCCAAGATGTAGATAACCAGCAGGTTGATGCGCAATTAGAAGATAACTACGATGATGTACCTGTGCTGGAGGAAATAATATCCATACCAGAAGAAGGAAGAGCTACAGTGAAGCATCACATGGCAGATCACATAAGCCGGAAAGCCTTGTCTTTGGATATGGTGAAAAACTGTTTTGATTGCAAGATCAGTTTCTTTAGACCCCGTGTTGCCACGGATAAGGAGTCTAACTTCGATAAATTAATTAAAAAAGTTGAAATTTCATTACATTCGTACGTACCGACAATTTGTTTCAAGAGGAAACTCAGTATTAATTTACAAAAAAAGATTCAAGAAGAATTGGGAGCTTCTTGGTCACTATGCAACATACATTTTAACACATTAAATGACTTTCTAAGTCTAGAAATAGCTAAATATTACATTACACAATTCAAAAAACGAATAAATTCACTCTTGTCTGGAAAAGAGACAACATTGCCTCTGGACCACAGTATATTTAAAAGAGCATTATCGAAGTACAAGAAACGCTGGCATATCCCAAAATCAAAACTTCATCCCAAATGATAAGGCTTAAAGGCTTAAGGATTAAACCCTTAAAGAAAAATGCAAAAATTACGCAACTGCGAATTGAATTAGGTAAATGTCTACTACTCATAACCATTTCCATCATTATACATTTCTATTTTTCATAAATTATATAAATGAATTATTTTATTCTTATATGATTGCAGTGACTTTTTGGAACCAATGGAAAATCCATGAAACAAGAGGAATAATAAACAAAAAAGGATACCAAGGCACAACTACACGAAGAAGAAGAATGCAAAAATTACGCAACTGCAAATTGAATAAGTTAAGTGTCTACTATTCATAACCATTTCCATCATTATACATAACTATTTTTCATAAATTATATTGTTCAAAAACCTCCCGTCCGTTTTTGAATAGCATCGTTCTATGCATCGAGAATTGTAATTTTAATTTTGTATATACTCATGTAAGCCGCGACACCGGTGAGGCAAAAACCATCTAGAGCCGGCCGTTTCTTATGCCTCACCAACGATCAGCTGTACGCGTTCCACAACAATCGACGAGGTGATCGACCACCGATGTAAACTTCGCGAGACCGAAAATTCATCGCACTCGTCATGTTGTCGTGGGCCATCGTCTCCTGTATGTTACCTATAATCAGAGAGGAAATGAGAGTGCTCACGCCCGGGGTTTGGCCGTGCCGCTTTTGTCTCCACATCATGTTTAGCCTGGAACAGCTCCTACATCATCTTTAGCATGGAACAGAACCTACACCATCTTTAGCAGGAAACAGAACCCATTTTACTGTTATTAAATCTGTGGCATGACTCAGAACTGGCTTCAACCACCGATCAGATACTATTATTTAATAGTTAATATCATTTAATAGTATCTGGTCGGTGGTTGAAGCTAGTTCTGATCCATTACACAGATTTAATAACAGTAAAGTGGGTTCTGTTTCTTGCTAAAGATGGTGTAGGTTCTGTTCCATGCTAAAGATGATGTAGGAGCTGTTCCAGGCTAAACATGATGTGGAGACAAAAGCGGCACGGCCAAACCCCGGGCGTGAGCACTCTCATTTCCTCTCTGCTATAATGCTCCTGTTACCTAATTCCTTTGTTTCCCTCGCAGGTCCGGTTATCAGGCCATTGCCCTCACGAACGTTGCTGCGATCCTAAACTTTTAATTTCAAAGTCCCCTCTCCTTTTTCCTTCCGAAACCGATGGCCCACCACTGTATAAAAGAGAGCTACAATTGCCTCTCGTCCTTATTATTCGCTTATTATTCGTTGATTCGCTGATTATCGCTATTGTAACAGTACATTCGATTTAACCTGCGCTCTTGTCATACTGACACAACTTATCAATTTTCATTGCGATTCTTTGTCACGCCCGGTTTCGACCCGCGATACTCGCGCTTCATTCCGACCGTGATCATCCTCATTTCATTGTTCATTTATTTGTTAAATTTCTGTATGTCTTCATTTTTCGTGACAATATATTTTCTTGTGTTACCCTAACTTGTCATACCACTTTCTTCAATTCCTCACTCACAAATCCACAGCTAGAGTTTACAACAATATAATTGAATTATTTTATTCTTATATGATTGCAGTGACTTTTTGGAACCACTGGAAAATGCATGAAACAGGAGGAATAATAAGCAAAAAAGGATACCAATGCGCAACTACACAAAAAAGAAAATGTTAGATTATGTATGAAGTATCATGTATTATGTATGAAGTTATATTATAGTATAGATAGATAGATATATATATATTATAGTATAGATGTTATATTATGAATAAGTATGTTGTATTATGAACGAGTATATATGTTTATTATGAATAAGTATGTTTATTGTGAATAAGTATGTTATATTACAATAATAATAAATATGTACACATATATAACCGTTGTAAATTAATTTTTTGAAAAAACCAAATTCATAACTATAAATAGCTAGCGACGAATACGATTACACGTATATGCGAGGTTAACTATGTGTGAGTACACGTTTGTGTGATCACCACACACATATACGTTGTAGTTCAGGTTCCGATCTTTAGCCATGAGGGCGCCCTGAACAGTGTGCTTCGAAAAAGTACCAGAGTCGACACCCCCTGATCGTAGCATTCGAGAATCTTCTCTAATCGCTAGACTGTAGCTCGAGCTCCCTACTACCGATTCCGCGACCCTATTTATACGCGCCCCGCGAATTACTCGCGAGAAAGCGCGAGTCGCGGTAGCCACCTCGCGGTCGCCGCGGGAGGTAGCGCTTCGCGGTCTCGCATGGCGCGCTCACACATGGTGTTCGGAGAGATGTCTCGCGGCTATTATACTCATTACAATTTGCCCAATCGATTCTATTCATTTCGCCTGTGAGAAACGTTCCCGTCGCGGGGAATGCCCCGTCCTTTTTCCCACGTGGAACCCTGGACTGTTCCGTCGCTATCCTCGGCTTTGCGCAATCCTCGTAGATTCGAAAGAAATTTCGTAGACAATCAATAGTTTCGCGTGGCACGGCGACGTGCCTGGCGCCCGATCTTCCGATCATCGTTCGGTTACAAGTGATCAATTTCGAATCTACGAGTGATTGTTTGTCCCGGGAGGACCACGTTTCGCGCGACCGAGCGTGGCCCGGTCTCCAAGCCATAATTTCCCGAGTCCGGTTACCGATTTCGTTCGCGAATCGGTAAACGGCGTGACAGTACATATATAGCATATTATATATATTATAAGACTCGCGTTTCCAGGATTGTAAGGGTGCGGGATGCGCCTTCTCATTTCTCGATAATGCAAAGATGAGATTTTTTTATTTTAATTGTTTTATTTTAGTTGAATATCAACCAACACATTGTAAAAGTAAGATGAAAAAGAAACAAGTTATACAGGAAGCAATGAAGAACGATAGCTCCAATAATTTTAAGCTCCCGCATATAGAAAAAGCAAAGCTTCGCAGCCAGGGGATCCTGCCTACAACTTTGAAATGCAGTAACAAAATTATTTCTTGCCCGGTGGGCCTTCGTCGTAAGTGGCGCGTTTTAGTTTGTGCGAATGGTGTATGAATGGTATGCGTGCATGAGAGTGTGTATGGCCTTACGACGACGGCCCTCCGGGAGCGTTGAGTGCCAGTCAAGCTCGTCTCCAGGTGGCGGATAGGAGAAACGGCCAGGGCGGCCCGGAATCGGACATCGGGGGCCGATGTTGCTATTATAGTGGCATCTGGCCCTCGGTGAACCACCTCTGGGTAACCCAGGTTAGTAGGTGCCATAGGGATCCCCAGCGGCCTAAAAACCGTAAGTGGGTGAACGAAAGCCCTGCCGCGGACCAACTTCCCCAAGCCAAGGTGGGAGCTATCGTGCCGAGGGCTGCGTGGCACCAGGGGTTACATGGTGTCTTAAACAATGCCCACGGGATACCACGCGACCCCCCGTGGTTCTCTAGGCTTACCCCCACATGTCAGGCGTTGTGGGGGCGGATCGCATGCTTCCTAGACTTCTCGTGGGACCTATATGGATTTTGAAGACTTTAATAAATTAAAAATTAACAATGAGGTCGGAGAAGCGACGACACCCTCGGAGGAGGGGACTTCGCCTACCGACACAGACGTTACAGCTGTGCGCCTGGCTGAGGTAGCATCTACGACAGTAGAGCCACACGAAGCCAGGACCGCTGTTGACACTGTCGATGTGGCGTCCACTGCGGACGCGGGGGCAGATACCGGTCCTGGTACCGGGCAACACCGGCCCGCTGCTGTGACCGCCACTAAGTCGAAGGAAAGCGGCGCGGCCAGGAAAAGGGCACGCAGAGCCAAATTGGCTCTGGCTAAAAATACCTGGCCCATCCAAGGTCACTGAGGCTGCTGAAGGTGGGGACGCCGTGATGCGTCGGGGCCAAAAAATGGACCGACAACCTGCGGGCGACATGCCCGAACAGCCTCTTAAGAAAAAAGGGGGTCTCCTACCAGGCCCCTCTAGCTTCAGTGAAGCAGTGGCTTCGGGTAGAAGGGTAGCTATTACGCTGCTCGGCTACCCCGAGGAACTGTTATCACCTGAGCAGGGCGAAAGTGTCCTTCGGGCTCTGGGGGTGGAGATTGACGCCATCCCCGAGGGCCAGGCACCTCCCCTTTTCGATGAGTGCAGGGCAGTGCAGGGCATCATATAGATAACCTGCACCAACCCGGACTCGAAAGCGTGGCTGACAGCCACGCTTGATAGAATTAGGCCTTGGGAGGGCGCATCCTTGATCCTTAAGGAAAGGGAGGGTCTCCCTAGGCATAAAAAGGTTAGCACCTTAGTACCAGGCCCCACTGCAAAGAGTGAGGTCCTGCTGCAAAGGCTGGCCAAACAAAATCCGGGCCTTCGCACCAACCTCTGGCGGGTGTGGGACCGGAGGGACGCGGACGGGGGGACGCACCTTGTCATGGGCATTGAGGCGGACTCCCTGAAGGTCCTGAGATCTAAGAACTACGTGGCCCACGTGGGCATGGTAAGAGCCCTCTTTAAAGAGGGAACTACTCGCCCCCGCGAGGGCCACAACCCTGGAACAACCAGCAGCAGGCAGGGGGACACTGCCGCTGCTGTGGCAGCTAGGAGTAACGGGGAGGACACCAGGCCAACCCAGCCCATCATGCCCGCTGTCATTGTGGCGACAACCTGTGCCTCCTCTCAAGTCACCGCTGCAGAGGCGAGTAGCGCCAGCCTCACAGAACGGCCGGCGCCAGTGAACACGCGGAACCCATCTGTTGGAGAAGGCGCCCGCGCGGAGACTGGCCCAGAGCCCAAAGACCGGGGAGCCACCAAAACACGGAGGCCCTCTAACAGAGGCACCAGCAGAGGTAGACCTGCCGGGGCTACCCTCACTCACAGAATGGGGATCGAGGAGACTCGGAGGGGTAAACAGAAAACCCTGCCGGCTTCCCTCATAATCCATCAGAACAAGGGCACAGGGTGCAGGCCCGGAGAAATTCCGGGACGGGCTCCCCCTAAGTAGGGGGTAGGGGACTAGCGCCTTCACGGAGCTTCCTCCTAACCCCAACCACGCGAAAAGGCACACGCCGGAAGCCTCCATGACCTCCCACGGAACCGTATTTTCGCAGATCAGCCTGCAGCACTGTAACAGTGATGCATACAGCTATTATCCTCATACAAGAACCGTGGATACACATGGGGCATGTAGGAGGACTAAAATCGAACTGGGGCACCGTGATACAAGATACCACAGTGGCCGGGCCTAGGGCATACTTACTAATTAACAAAAAGCTGAATGCCGTGGGCCTAAAAAGTCATTGCTCAAGGGATCTAGCGGCCGCCCTTATAAAAATAAAGCTTAATGGCCACATCACCACCAACGAGAGAACTCAGAGCGCTCGTGGAGGATTGCAGAGCCCAGGGACTTCAGTTGGTCATCGGCTGCGATGCAAACTCGCACAACACCTTTTGGGGCAGCTCGGACTGCAACAGGAGGAGCATAGCCCTTCTAGAATTTCTATCTGCTCATAATCTGGAGATTATGAACAGAGGAAACAGACCCACGTTTGTGACCTCACGCAGGCAAGAAGTGATCGACATCACTCTCGGTACTGCTAAGGTGGCACGAACAACTAAAAACTGGCGAGTCCCCGATGAGATTACCCTCTCGGACCATAGACTCATTTCCTTCAGGCTGGAGGGCGAGGCATGCGCCGTTTCGACGGGCCCCTATAGGAACCCCAGGGCCTGTGACTGGAGACTCTACAAAGAGGAGCTAGACATCAGGCTAGGGGGCTGTTCGTGCGCCCCAAGACAACCCATGAGACGGAGTGTGCTGTTGCCGACATTCAATCGGCCGTCACCCAATCCTACGAACTCAGGTATATCAGACAATATACTATCGACAGGTATATCAGAGAAACAACGCTGATTCTGACACCTGTGCATGCCAATCAGCATGCCTACCAAAGTGGCAAATCAGTAGAGACGGCGCTCCACCACCTAGTTGGTCTCATTGAAGGAGCACTAGCAAACAAAGAATCGGTCCTCAGCGGTTTCATCGACATCGAGGGTGCCTTCGATAATACGTCCTTCGACGTCTTAGAGCAGGCCCTGGACCGTTTCGATATTAAGGAACCCCTGAGCGGATGGATCAGCAGCATGCTTAGGAACCGAACTATGACGACAGTGTTTGCCCGAGCCGGCAAGGGTTGCCCTCAGGGAGGAGTCCTCTCGCCCCTACTGTGGACCCTGGTGGTCGACGGGCTTCTGAAAGAGCTTGTCGATGAGGGCTTCATGGTCCAAGGCTATGCTGTGTGACGTTGCAAGTCTGCGACGTCACTTCTCCGTTTGAGAAACGGTCAAACAACCGTATCGGGAGTGGACCGGACCGACCGTTAGCGATTGCGAGAACCACCCGCAGTTTTGAGCACTCCTTAAGGAAGAGGTTCGGTTCGAAGATCGCTCCTAATGCCATCTATGGCACGCGCCGAGAGCGGCTACTTTCAGGAACGTGCCTAGGGAGCGACAACTACCGTAAAGGCGCCCCGCAACAGAGGATCAACAGGACGAAATAGTGGCCGTAAAACAAAAACCATTCCGGATCCGGAGAGGTGGCAAAGGGCACCGCCGCACACGAGTGAGGAAGCTCGGAGGCGACGATGTGGGACGAAGGGGTCACACTTGCGTAACATCGGGCATTTTGGTGGGTCCCGCCGTCGTCTCATCCCGCCTATATCTGACCCCGGCAAGGGTGGTGCGGAGGAGCGCCTGGGAGGAATCAACCTCCCCGGTCGTCATGGGCGATCGTAATTTGGTGTTTGTGGAAGGTCTGGGGCCCAAGACCTGTTCCGAAAGTTCGGTCCTGCAACTAGGAATAGTTGCGTTGCGGGTGCGCCCATAGGGAATTTCGGTAGGGCGAAAGGAGTGGGGAGACCGAGAATCGATGCGTTCCGTCGATGACGATCCGCGGATCACTGTCGCGCTGGTTACCGAAGACGCCACGTCCATACTTCCGAGTCTCGCTTTTAATATCGAATTCCGTCGATCCGAAAGTTGTACGCGGCGCGGGTGGTTCTTCCGCTGGGTAAATTCCGTGTGCCACGAGTCCATCAACGAGGGCGAGAGTTCCGGCCGTCTGGACGAACAAGGCGAAATTAGTCAACCACGGTAAGTCGATTTAGTGATCCTCGGTTCGCGAATTAGTGTTGGCTTGAGAATTAGTGCGAGGACGAGACGAGAGCGTGTCGTCCTCGATCAATTGGTGTTAGCCGAGGCATTTGGGCCTCGTGCTTTGTACTCGCGTTCTTTCGAAGAACGCTTTGAGTCCGGTAGAGCAGTCTCCCCCTTCGAATCGTCGGAAGTCTTCCTTAAGGAGCCGCGTCGGAAAGAGATAATGTCGGAATTAGAGAGTCCGGGGAATTAACGTGGATCGTGCCCGTCAATCTCGCGACAGTCCGTCGAAACTGCGCCGTTCATCTGCGTCACGCGAATCCCCGTCTCTCGTGAGACTTGCATTGTACCGCCGTACCGTATCTTGAATCGCGTGGAAATCTCGACTAACGCGCTCCGCGATCGAACAACTATCGCCAAAGTGTACAAGGAGCGCGGGCTCCCGGGTCGCGGCCACGTGGCCGCCTCTCTGTATTTATTTTTGACTACGAATAAATTCGTTAGAGCCCTAAATTCTCGAGATTATTTCCGACCTGCGAGATCCGTCCTGCCGCGAGGGCTGTCCTCGTTATTCCCTGAGACCGAACTCCTGGCCGTTCGTGTCGTAAAATTCCGTCAGGGAGCACGAGAAGATTCGAAGCTCGTGTTCGACTTCCTCGAACACGACACCTTGGTGTTCCGTTAATGTGGTACTTCCGTGTACCTGGCGCCCGAACAATTATTAGTGTTCTTTCTCGAATCTTCTCGTCGGTCACCTTTGTACCGAGAGGACCGTGTCCGCGCGGCCGCGCACGGCCCGTCCTCAGTGGCTGTAAATTCTCGGAAGTTGGTCGTTTTCGCCGGACAGAAACCCGTGCGAAAAAGGGCAACGTTACAGCTGACGATGTATCTTTCTCAGTCAGGGGGAAACATCCTCTACTGTTAGCCAAAAGAATCCAAACGGCACTTACGCTAACCCAAAACTGGTGCCTTAACCACAACCTCAGGGTTAACCCGAGCAAAACGGAAATGGTACTCTTCACGAGGAAGCGACGTTTTAACTTTAAAGCCCCCTCCATTTTCGGTACCGAACTACGAATCTCGGATGAGGTGCGCTATTTAGGTGTCACCCTAGACAAAAGGCTCACGTAGAAAAGGCACGTCGCCAGATTATCCCAGAAGGCTATAAATACCTACTGGGCCTGCAAATCGATGTTCGCCAGGACCTGGGGCCTGAAACCTCATGTGGTAAAATTGATCTATACTGCGATCATGGTACCACAGATGACGTACGCCTCCCTTGTCTGGTGAACCTCCATGAAGAAGGCCACACACAGAAGACTAATGGGAAGGGCCTACCGTCTGGCGGTAATGGTTATTACGGGCGCTTTTCACACCACACCCACCCTGGCGCTGGGAATTCTCCTTAATCTCGCACCCCGCATATAGTGGCGGAGAGTTTAGCGAGAAGTTCCGCCTTAAGACTCCATCTGGTAAACAGATGGATCAAATCAATGTACGGCCACTCGACCCTACTGGACGCACATGACCTTCAATGGATCATGTTGCGTGGGGGGGACAGGTGTGAGCCGCACTATAATTTCACGGCTAAACACCAAACCCGCTTCCCAAGTAGGTGTGATTGGGAGTCAAATGCTGGAGAGCTGCTCTCTCCGCAAGGCCTGGACTGGTTCACAGACGGCTCAAAGAATAGAATCGGAGCAGGAGCAGGCGTCGGCGGTATCAGCCCAAGGATTAGCTTGTCTCTAGCACTTGGGCAACACGCTTCGGTCATTCAAGCTGAAGTATGTGCCTTCCTGACCTGCGCTGAACTCAACCTCAGCAAAGGCTACAAGAACAAACACATATATGCATGTGTCGTGACATTAACATTTTGGCGCGACCCGTGCGCCTCGGCGTTAGCACGTTTCATCGTCGCGTGTCGGGCTGTCGAGTGTTCTGACCGTTTGACTCTGCGGAGACGCTGATCTTGATCGTTCGAGATCTAAATAAAATCTGTCGGCCGGTCTCGGGCCATCGAGGGCCTTGCCTCCCATTTTCCCCATTCCGCAGAGTCACTCCGTCCACGTGCACGCATTCCAAAGGAGCCGACTTTGTTTGTCGCAGCCTCTCAAACGTTTCGGCCGCGCGTAAGAGAAACCGATACCGAATGTTGCGACCGATCAAACGTCTCGGCCGCGCTACAATGTAAATGCACGCGCGAGCCCTCGACAGCCGACTCCGGCAACTTCCAACGGCCAATGCTTAACCTATGCTTACTCTAAAAACGCGCTTAAATCTACGACACATATATATATAAACACACCCAGCCAACCAAAAATCCAAATTTTCGTGACATTGTGCAAGTTTGACGATTTTTTTCAAGGTTAGAAAATGTTCGTACCATAATCTCCCTATTTTTCCCATATTCTGTGAAGTCTCAGCTGTAATTAAAAAAAATTTCAGCTCTCTATCTCATTTCTATCGGAAGTTCTTTGATTTTGTCTCCGAAATGGACGAAAAGTTCCACTGTGCGGCGCCGAGCCGTCCTCAACTACCAATCAGACAGAGGTGGGCATTATTTGGCGAAACAAATGTTTCAAATACTATTTAATACTTTCGACCTTACTTTCGACTTTTGTCTTGCTGTGGAGGAGGCGCCTGGAGTGTCGGAGTCGGGATGGGGATGGAAAGCAGTGTTCCGATTGATGGTGCACTTTCTCGCGCATGCGCGACCAAAACAGTAGCGTATCTACAATGACGCAGCAGAGCGGCCAGGCCCTGACGCGTTGAGGCAGTTATATTGGTAGGAATGTACCGAATCAATCTGTTCCGGACAAAAAGACTTTAGGACGTGTCCTACAAGATACAAAATATACAGAAATACACATGTTATACATTCATTTTCCAGAATCAAATCATACCAATTTTTTGAAAGTCTGCGTGGTGCTCAAGCTTCCCGATTTCATCGAAAAGGTTACGTTACTGAGGCTGAAATTGCCGCGCATGCGCGGGAAAGTGCACCATCAATTGGAACACTGATGTGAAGTGGTGAGGAAGGTTTAGGGTTGGACGAGGAACGATTCTAGATCAGAGGATTTGGCGAGAATTGGATGTTCATCTGCGGATCCGACGACTCCATACTGGACTGCAGCAGTAACAGCATATCCTCGCGTGAGGGGTTTTTTTGCTGCTTCTGCGATATTTTGCGGGGTGGCTCTGCCTCCCCCGAGGCTTCTTGATTATATTTTGCTGGCAACTGTTGCCGCCTTTTTGGACGTTGTTGATTCTGAAATGTATGAACATTGAAAGAGAATATTAATATCATTAATCAAAGAATGGGAAGAAAAAACCGGACGATTGTCGCTGACACTCCTCGTTGGCTGTGCGAGACACTGTAATGTAATTTTAATTGAACATGTATTGTCGATAATTATATTTTCATTTACACAGGAAGTAAGGTAAGTGTATTTAATTTTTTTAACTTACTTCTTGTCAACGAATTTTTCAACTTCTGGTGATGAAAATAAGGAAATAAGATATCGTCAGTAGTTGACAAATATGTTGATGAGAAGTAAGTTAAAAAAATGTAATACATACTTACCTTGCTTCCTGTGCAAATGAAAATACATATGTACAATAGTTATCTAATTTAAATTACATTACAGTGTCACATGCAGTCTACGAGGAGTGCCAGTGGTTGGGATTGGCTGCGTGTGTCGCGTGATCGTGCCGAACGATTCACCACGCACCTCGGTTATTGGTGGCCTATCGAGTCGTAGCGAGATCTATGATCGATCAGCGGCGCGCCTCGCTATAGGTTGTCGCCTGCTTATCGATTATCGATCCGCAGCGCTCCGCGCTATAGGCTGTCAATGTCGGATCGATGATCGATTTACCTAACAGCCGTTCTATTGGCCTAGCGGTGCATGATCGCAAGTCATCGTTCCGACGGAGACAGAAATTCGTTAATCCAACCGATCAAGAATCAATTGCTAATTAGCATCATTACGAAACGTCACGCGTCGCAGCACCGGTTTCTCGAGCTGATTAGAATTCACATTACGCTAAATTCTAAGCTAGTTGCTTTGAATAATCACTACTACATAACAATAAATCATTGTATTCCTTATTTGGATCTAGTCTAACGTCTAAGTTGACCAGATACGTGTAAATAGTTTGTACAAAGTGTTTTTTTGTTGTGACGAATCGCCAGACGTGAAATAAAATGTGCTCGTTCAAATCCAGTGCGTTTATTGTCCTGTCTGATCCCAAACATTTGGTCCTTCGAGCTGGAGTCAGTGCTGCAGTTCACTGAAATTACATAGTTTATTAATTGTGACCGTTGCTAGTTCAAATTCGTGAAGAAAACAATGGCTGACCTTGTCGGTAATCAGCATCTCCTCAGCCAACGGATGTCCAGGATCGTTACAAACATTAAAAAACGGGGAAAGGCCAATATTTCGTTGGGAATACTGCAAGCTGACCTCAGCACTCTCCAAGAATTATGGACTGACTATCGAAGGGGAGATGCCGCCATCAGATCCGCTGCAGAGAAGGATCCTAAATTAAAGGAAAGTTCGTACATCAAGGATGACGAGTACGAAGATGCGCAACAGATCTGCATGGATCAGTCCGGATTGCTGCGAGACATGATCTCTGAACTGAAAGCCTCCGCTACCGTTAAAGAGGTTCAAGGTTCGAACGCAACGGTCGGAGAAACAGCCACTTCAAGGTCGCGCGCCGTGTTACCAAAAATGCCTCTACCAACGTTTGACGGACAATACAAGGAATGGCTTTCCTTTCGCGATTTATTTACTTCCCTGATAATCAAGGACACTACTCTTTCGCCGGTAGAACGCCTTCATTATCTTAAAACCTGCATGAAGGGGAGCGCCGCCGCCTTATTGAAAAACGTCAAGACGACTGCAGAAAACTTTCAGGTTGCTTGGGAGAAACTTGAAAGTCGATATGAGAATCGTCGCTTACTAGTCCAAGCTCAGATCAGACTCCTTTCGAAACTATCTCCGGTCCGCAAGGAGTCCTCCGTCGAAATACAGCGGCTGTTCGACGAAACCTTTGACGCCGTCGATTCTCTCGTCAACCTAGATCGACCTGTTAACAACGCCGAAGACTGGATCGTTGAATTAACCGTACAACGGTTGGATCGTCAGTCACGGCGTGAGTGGGAAGACTTAGTCAAGCTCTCCAAGGACATACCTACGCTGGACCAGCTAAGAGAATTTATGTTAGGACGCATACAAACCTGCGAGGCGTTGGAGTCACCTCATACGGAAGAGGCCACACCCACCAAGAAATCTTCTACTAAGGGCTTCAAGGTGCACCAAGTTTCCCAGGCCGGCTTCTCTGGAAGATCCTGCAGCCTTTGTCAGGATCCGCACTTCATTCCGCACTGCAAGAGATTCCGCGAGAAGACTCCCGCTGACCGAAAGGATACTGTCCGAGAGTTGAACCTCTGCTTCAACTGTCTCGGCAATCATCAAGTGAATGACTGCAGATCTTCGAAGCGATGCCAGCGGTGTGAAGGCAAACACCACACCATGATACACGATGCGGTTCCATCCAAACCGGAGAATGGCTCAGCTGGAGCCTGCGTGCAGCAGGTATCTACTCACGAACAGCTCGGTTGGCTCAGAGCGTTAGGCGCTCGACTGTTGATCTGCTTATACTAGGTTCGCGCCTGGCATACGTATACACTTTTGGGTTCCGAAGGCTGGGATGGATTCGGATCGGGTGAGGGAACGACCTCGAGGTCTCCATGCCTCTTGGAAATCCCCCTCATCTGTGATGAAACCTCGATGGAACTGATGTTCTCCTGAACCGGGTACTTACCTGACTACTCACCTTCGGTGAGTTTTCGGGAGAGAGGCCCGGGGTGGAGAATTTCGGTGAAGTTGAGGGTCCATCTTGGTCAAAATCCTCCTACTCCACCTCCTCGTGGTGGACCTGGGACTCTGTGAAGACTTCGGTCTGATCAGAGTGCGAACGGAGTAGGCAGGTAACCCATGCGTCCTGGACACAGGCCTAGCGGCAAGGTCTGTCCAGGGCCACACACCGTAATCCGGTGGTCATGTTTTACCGGACCGGGGGGCTTGCCTTGATCGGCCGGCCCGTGAGGATGACAAACCTCTATAAAATATGTCTCATCTACAGAGCTTCGGCGCGCGGTGACGAAGCACCATTGCACTTTGGTGGGTCGGTGGATGCACCGGCTTCCTAGCGCGTCACTGATGTGCGTGTGCGCCTGCGCATGCATGCGTGGGGGCACACGCACAGCAGTAGGGGGGATGGGGTTTTTCACCTCCGGTCTAGCCCGGGACCGGGTAGCGACAAGGGGTCCCAGCGATGGGACCCTAGGGCCCCCGGCGGTAGGGGTTTGCGGCGCCCCCCGGGAGTACTCGTTGGACCGCACCACGATTACGGTTGGGTGACGAGTGAGGCCCTCCCCCACTTGTGGGGGAGGGTAGTAACCAAGCCCGTAATGATTATAATGATGACGACGAAACAGACGCCTCGGATTTTTAGTGGGCAGGAGGGGCTACCGCGCCCGGAAGCGGTCGTGCAGGGCGGTGCTAGAGCAGCAGCGGGGGTGAAGACCACCGCCGCGAGCGCTGGCACCTCGGCGGCTGAGGTCTCGGGTAACCGGGGCACCGGTCGCGGAGTGGGAGGTGGAGTTCTGTCGGGTGCGGTGCCTCGCATCCGCCTCGACAGAATCTTCCGGCCTGGGGAGTCGAGCCTCGGCGGCTCAGGAGCGCGGTCCGAGACTGCGCCCCAGCCGCGGACAGTTTCCGACTCCCTAGGTTTGGGGGGTGGGGGCGAGGGTGCCGGGGGTGATGGCGCGAGGACGGATTACGAATCCGTCTGCTCCGAGTCGTCGCTCCCCCTGGCCTCTCGCTGCGCCTCCTCGGCTGTCGCGGGTTCGGTCGCCATTTCGGCGGCCGGCTCCCGTAAGCGCCGGGGAGCATCTGGGGTTGCGGGGGAGGGGAGCGTGGGGCGTAAACGTCCCTCGCTTGACCCCACCCCGCAGGTGTCAGATACGGCTCGCCCTTCAAGGGGGAGGAAGGGGCCGGACTCGGCGGCCCTCACTCCGCTGCACCCCTCAAGGGGTGTGAAGGACGGGGACTCGGCTGCCCTCAAGCTGCTATACGAGCAGAATGAGGCGCTGCGCCGAGAGATCCGCGAGATGAGGGAGACAAACCGGGCCCTCAGAGAAGAAATGATGGCGGCGAAGAGGCTAGCGGCCGGGTTGCCGCCCGCCTCCCCGGTTCCATCGGGGGGATTACCGGCACCTCCCACTGTCAAGGCTGCCGGTGAGGGAGGGACCCTGCTGGACAAGATCGGGGCGCTGCTGGACGCCAGGTTGGCCCCGATCCGGCAGACGCAGGATCGCCTCACCAGGGCGGTGTTCGGGGGTGTGCCGGACATCTCCCGGCTCACATTGGGTGGTGCCCCCCGTCCTCCGCTCCCTCCCACTTATGCTGGGGCTGCTGCCGCTCCTCCTCCTGCCACCGTGCAGGTGGCGACGGCCGCGGGAGGGGTGAGGAAGAAGAGGAGTGGGAGAAAGAAGAAGAAGGGGGCCTCCCAGGGTTCTGGGGGCCCCACCGGTTCTCCCCCTTCCACTCCCACGCCTGCGCCCCTCCCCGTAAGCTTGGCGGGAGCAAGGCCGAGAAGCGGGCCCCTCCGCCTCCACCGCCGTCGGTCCCGTCTCCTCCCACGTTGGGGGAGACCTGGACACAGGTGGTGGGGCGAAGGGCCCGCCAAAAGGCGACCAAGGAGGCCGCGCCGAAAAAGGCCGCACCTCCCAAGAAGGGATCCCCCCTGAAGAAGGGGGGAAAGAAGGATGGCCCGGCTAAGGTCAGGGTGGCGGCAGCCCCTCGCACGGCGGCGGTCACGCTGACCGCCCCAGCGGGCTGCAAGACCTCCCTGGCCGAGGCAATGTTGATGGCCAAACAGGCCATCAACCTGCCGCAGCTGGGCATCACCGAGGTGCGGCCCAAGCGGGCGATGACCGGGGGTCTTATCTTGGAGATCCCCGGTCAGGAGGGAGCCGCCAAGGCCGACAGGCTGGCGGCCAAAATGGCGGAAGCCCTCCGCGAAACGGGGGTGAAGGTCGCCAGGCCCATAAAGACGGCAGAGGTCCGTCTAAGGGGCCTGGACGACTCAGTCATCCCCGAGGAGGTGCGGGCGGCCGTCGCTGAGACGGGAGGGTGCCCACCCGACCAGGTAAAGGTGGGGGCTATCAAGCCCCAGCCTGCCGGGTTGGGCACCATATGGGTCCAGTGCCCCGCAGCGGCAGCGCGGACCCTCATCGGGGCTGGAAGGATGAGGGTCGGGTGGTCCTCCGCCCGAGTAGAGGCACTGGCCACAAGGCCCCTCCAGTGCTTCCGTTGCCTGGCCATCGGCCATGTGCGGCAACTGTGCACGTCGGAGGTGGACCGCAGTGGCCAGTGCTACAAGTGTGGCGCGGAGGGCCATCGTGCAAAGGAGTGCTCGGCGAGGCTAAACTGTCCCATCTGTGCAGAGATGGGCAGGCCCGCCGGGCACAAGGTGGGGAGCAAGAATTGCTCCCCGCCGTCGAAGAAGGGCCGGAGTGCTGGTGGTAAGGGGGCCACCATAACTCCGGCGGCGGCGAGGACGGGCGGGGCTAACACTGCCACGCCCACCTCCGCCCCGGTGTCTCCTCCCACGGAGACGATGATGGAGGTGGAGGACACTCCTCCACCTCCGGCTGACGAGGCGTCGGCGGTGCCGGGAACGTCAACGGCCCCATAATGCCACGCACGTTCCCGGTCACCTTAATCAACCTGAACCACTGCCGCCGGGCCCAGGATCTGCTCATCCAGGGCCTGGCGGAGTGGCAGGTTGCAGTGGCCGTAGTCACGGAGCCCTATAGGGTCCCCGACGCCCCGTCCCCTTGGGTGGGGGACCTGGGGGGCTCCGTGGCAATATGGCGCAATCAGCGCCAGGAGTTTCCCCCCGGCGCCGTGGTCGAACGGGGCCGGGGGATGGTAGCAATATCATGGGGAAGGTTTCTGGTAGTGGGTTGCTACATATCGCCCAATTGTAGCCTCGCCGAATACGGGGAATACTTGGACCGTTTGGGGGTGTTTCTTGCGGGGGTTTCCCACTTGGACGCCGACCAGTTGGACGCGTGCCGATTGGACGGTCCCGATTGGACGCGTTCCTTTTGGACGCCGTGCCGATTGGACGCGTTCCTTTTGGACGCCGTGCCGATTGGACGCGTTCCTTCTGGACGCCGTGCCGAATGGACGCGTTCCTTTTGGACGCCGTGCCGGTTGGACGCGTTGCTTTTGGACGCCGTACCGATTGGACGGTTTATAAGTATATTATGTATACCGTTTGACAGGTGTAGGTTAGAATAGAGGATTATTTAGAAGATAGTTATTAGGATATCTGAGGAATATTCATCATTTTAGAGCATGAAACAGGAGAAAAGATACAATAATATTGCTCAGTGACGCAGATTTATTAGTTTATGACATACAGAGTGTCGATTAAAATACCACGACAAATAACAGAAATATGTTCTCGAAACAGAAATGTAATTACTTTCTTGCAAGATATATCTGGAATTATGATTAAGTATATTTGAAATAAACAGGTTTATACATGTAGATGAATTCCATATATTTTAATTTCCTACTTCAATTTTCTAAATATAGAATGCTAGTTACAATTGACATTGTTATCTTCTACTTTCGGAGAAAGACTTTTACAAAGTAACGATTTATAAGAGAAATAACTTGTAACAACATAGTATCATCCATATCACTGACTGTTGTACTTTCTACTTGTACATATCGAGTACAAAGGTCTCCGTTAGTCGTGTACTCGAGCAATCTGTCTTCTGAAAAAGATTTACATTAGATAGCTACCCAGATAGCCAAGCGATCCTCGGGCACAGATCGAGCCCGGCGTGTCGGGGTCAGGTAGACGGGCCGAACGTCGCTTGAATGGGCAAAAGGCACACGATGGCTATAATCTGACGAGGGCACTTATGACCGTGAGGGCTCGTAACGTTCACTCGGCGCAAACCCGGCACAAGCTGCCCTCGGCACGTTGGTCCTGATTTCTGCCAAATTTTAAGTAGGTCCGAGATTGTAAGAGGGCAGCACGGTCGCATTAATGTGGCGAATGTCGTAAAATTTGGCAGAAATCAGGACCGACGTGCCGAGGGCAGCTTGTGCCGAGGGAACGTTACGAGCCCACACGGTCATAACTGCCCTCGTCAGAATCGAGCATTTTGGCTATCTGGGTAATCGTCGTTTTCAGACGATGGTCAAGTTTTTTTATACTATTTTATTAATTAAAATTGTTTTGCAGATACTGACATTTGTATAAGCGGTAGTTAAATTGATGACCAGAGTTTAATAGAAGGTAAATTTTTTACTTATTCATATCATCACTTATGGTTTTCATTCAACAGTTTGTCAGCATTTAATATGTTATTTTTGATAAATACAGTGTAAATGATATATGTGTATAAAATACAATGCAGTATTTGCAAAACGATAATACATATGTAGTACATGATATCATATAATATCATTTTATATTGTTATCTTTTAATACAAAATTAAATTTCACAAATGCATAATATACATATTTTATAGTATTTTAAAATTAATCTTGTTTTGGTGTATTCTGTTTCCATGTTGTTAAATAGAAGAAGCATCTGGACAAAGGATTTGCTGCTGCAAGTCAGGCGTCTCCAGAATAATACTACCATGCGATCACACATATTTCTACAAGCAATAATAAATAAATTTTTTGGTCGATGCGCACTTTACAATAAATGAAGAAATTTCGGCGTACCTATATATGCAGGTATTGTTTTCATTTTAATGATTTATGTCGAGAATTCGATTTCATATTTTACTTATTTTTACTATAATTTTAATTATTTCGCGACGTACAATTTGAGAACCACTGTGTTAGACTATAATAAAATACGTCCATTTTTCTAATAATTTTAATTACATACACTTAATATGTTTTTTTATTCTTATATACAGATAACTCAACGAATCTAATTGCGGATCAGGAAACAAATTATAAAAGATTATTAAAAAATGAAAACATAAGGAGTACACGAACACACACGAATAAAGCAAAGAATAAGAAAATAACATCACAAGAAAATTTAATGTCTGGGACACTGCCATTAGGTCAATTTTTACGCTGTGCATATGTACTAAAATTCAAATCAACCATGCTGGAGGAATGTAGTAACAATGAAAAACCACTTGCACCTCCACAATGCAGTTCCGTTATGTACTACCACATTAAACCCGACACCATTGTCGAGGACGACAATGATTTTAAGGAGGGAGGACCGTCACGTTCCAATCAAAATAATTATTCATTTTTCTTTTCTTTCGACGACTGTACTGTGGTTTGATAATGCATTAGCATTGTGGGAATTCCCTAATCAACTGCAATATATATTTCATACAATAGTATGAAATCGGTAATGTCAAGGAAGAAAAGAAAACCACGACCAGGTTTGCCAAAAACTGTGCAGAGTGCGCACGAAATATTAGATAATTATGATGTCCTGAAAAAAATTTACAAGGGATGTGCAATCTCGAAGGATAACAAATACGCTCTAATTTTCTCAAATACTACATTGCTAACTGCATTAGAAAATGCCAAAGAAATATATATGGATGGTACTTTTTCCGTAAGTATTTAACATAAACCATTTATATGATTAATATCTTTCAAGTAAAGAAAGTCTACTATTTGATCACTTTTTATCTGTTATTAGGTGGTACCACGAATGCCTCCTTTTCATCAACTCTACACTGTACACATACGTTACAATGACAAGGTATACCACTATTGATAATTTCCATTACGCTTATCTCACATTGTCAGATTAAAAAATGATGTTAATTTACAGGGAATCGCTACCATTTTCGTTCAAAAAAAATTCGACCATGTGGTCAACACTTAAATATAAATATTTTGAATGTATTAGAATAAAAACATCTTTAAGTTAATAATTAGATAGCAATATTATTGTATCTTTTCTTGTAAATAATCCTCTACTATAACCTGTCAAACGATATACATAATGTACTCATAAACCGTTCAATTTGCACGGAGTCTAAAAGGAACGCGTCCAATCGGAATCGTCCAATTGGGACGGCGTCTAAGGGTGCTTTTACGCTGAGCTTGCCGCGGACGGGAACGGGAAAAAGTCATAAAATTCGAGCCGGCCGACGGGCCCGCTCGCTGTGCCCCGCTGTGCGTGGCACAAAAAAAAGGTCTCTGTGGCCCGTCGGCCCGCTCGAAATTTATGACTTTTTCCCGTTCCCGTCCGCGGCAAGCTCAGCGTAAAAGCACCCTAAAAGGAACGCGTCCAATCGGGTCCGTCCAATCGGGATCGTCCAATCGGGATCGTCCAATTGGGACGCGTCCAGTAGGGACGCGTCCAGTAGGGACGCGTCCAATCGGTCGACTAAGTGGAACACTCCAATTAGGAAATGCCAAAGAAATATATATGGATGGTACTTTTTCCGTAAGTATTTAACATAAACCATTTATATGATTAATATCTTTCAAGTAAAGAAAGTCTACTATTTGATCACTTTTTATCTGTTATTAGGTGGTACCACGAATGCCTCCTTTTCATCAACTCTACACTGTACACATATGTTACAATGACACGGTATACCACTATTGTTAATTTCCATTACGCTTATCTCACATTGTCAGATTAAAAAATGATGTTAATTTACAGGGAGTCGCTACCATTTTCGTTTTATGTGAATGTCGTACTAAGACAATGTACGAAGCAATATGGAGAAAAATAGTTTCTCTTGTTCCACGATTGCAAGATAACTTAGAAACTGTCATGTGTGACTACGAGAGAGCTGCTATGGAAAGTGTACAAGCACAATTCCCCAGGGTTACCATACATGGATGCTGGTTTCATTTTACTCAGGTAGAATATAACTCTTGGCATTTTTCATGTAGTTTTTGTAATACTTACCTCGTGAACGTGCGGAATAGGGAATCTAATAATCCTTTTTTCATTATTCAGGCTCTACTAAGGAAGTAGAAGAAGTTGGGGTTGCAAGGAGCACCAAGAGAAATACTATCAATGGCTATGATAATACCTTTAGCTCCATCCGGTATGTTTCCAGAAGCATTACATCAAATTCAGTTAGTCGCTGACCATACATGCGGCACATTTCCAATTGTACTTCTGGTTATGGCATATCTGCGCAATGTGTGGCTTCCTATTTCTTCCAAGGTTAACGTATACGGTTCTCCAGTGAGGACTAACAACATCGTTGAGTCCTTTAATAATACCCCTGCGCAACGTTTCCAAACCACGCTGTTGAATTTGTGGATCTTTAAGGTAAGGTTGCACGCGCTTTTAATACGTGTCATTCTTTTTGTTTCTTTGCACTAACATTTTAATAAAATAGATTTACAGAGAACTTAAAGCAAATCAAAGATGGAAAGAGTGATTACCAACGTTTATTAAAAAAACCTTAAAAGTCACACGAATTCGTACTCGTGCCAATAGAGAAAGGAACGCCAATATTAAGTTATTCCAAGATAATATAGTTTCCGGGATACCGCCAATTGGTAAATTTTTGAAGATGTTTAATAAAGGTTATGAACAACAGCACTATGTTTATAAGTCAAGTGGTAAGTTTTCATACATTACCTACGCTACGTTCGACGTATGCTTCAAATAAAATATTTTAAATTCGTTTTCAGACAGCGATAAAAGTGATGCGTATAATGGAACTTGCTTTAGTGGAACATTTAGTACAGGTAAATATCTCTATCCCCAAACTGAGATGAATTCTGTTATAGCTATTTAATATAAATCTTTTTCAGAAGACAGATTGCTCGAGTACACGACTAACGGAGACCTTTGTACTCGATATGTACAAGTAGAAAGTACAACAGTCAATGATATGGATGAAACTACGTTGTTACAAGTTATTGAAGGATATTGGTCTATATAAAAAAAGCTTTAGTTAGGTTAATATAAATTATTTATTACTACTTGTAGAAATATGTGTGACCGCATGGTACTATTATTCTGGAGACGCCTGACTTGCAGCAGCAAATCCTTTGTCCAGATGCTTCTTCTATTTAACAACATGGAAACAGAATACACCAAAACAAGATTAATTTTAAAATACTATAAAATATGTATATTATGCATTTGTGAAATTTAATTTTGTATTAAAAGATAACAATATAAAATGATATTATATGATATCATGTACTACATATGTATTATCGTTTTGCAAATACTGCATTGTATTTTATACACATATATCATTTACACTGTATTTATCAAAAATAACATATTAAATGCTGACAAACTGTTGAATGAAAACCATAAGTGATGATATGAATAAGTAAAAAATTTACCTTCTATTAAACTCTGGTCATCAATTTAACTACCGCTTATACAAATGTCAGTATCTGCAAAACAATTTTAATTAATAAAATAGTATAAAAAAACTTGACCATCGTCTGAAAACGACGATTAGCTATCTAATGTAAATCTTTTTCAGAAGACAGATTGCTCGAGTACACGACTAACGGAGACCTTTGTACTCGATATGTACAAGTAGAAAGTACAACAGTCAATGATATGGATGATACTACGTTGTTACAAGTTATTTCTCTTATAAATCGTTACTTTGTAAAAGTCTTTCTCCGAAAGTAGAAGATAACAATGTCAATTGTAACTAGCATTCTATATTTAGAAAATTGAAGTAGGAAATTAAAATATATGGAATTCATCTACATGTATAAACCTGTTTATTTCAAATATACTTAATCATAATTCCAGATATATCTTGCAAGAAAGTAATTACATTTCTGTTACGAGAACATATTTCTGTTATTTGTTGTGGTATTTTAATCGACACTCTGTACGTCATAAACTAATAAATCTGCGTCACTGAGCAATATTATTGTATCTTTTCTCCTGTTTCATGCTGTAAAATGATGAATATTCCTCAGATATCCTAATAACTGTCTTCTAAATAATCCTCTATTCTAACCTACACCTGTCAAACGGTATACATAATATACTTATAAATCGTCCAATCGGCACGGCGTCCAAAAGCAACGCGTCCAACCGCAACGGCGTCCAAAAGGAACGCGTCCATTCGGCACGGCGTCCAAAAGGAACGCGTCCAATCGGCACGGCGTCCAAAAGGAACGCGTCCAATCGGCACGGCGTCCAAAAGGAACGCGTCCAATCGGGACCGTCCAATCGGCACGCGTCCAATTGGTCGGCGTCCAAGTGGGCATCACTCTTTCTTGCCCCCAGCATGAACGGTCCAGTCTTGGTCCTGGGGGACTTCAATGCGAAGTCCACTAGTTGGGGAAACCCCAGGACCGGCCCACGCGGCGAGGCGACAGAAGATTGGGCGGGGGGCTTGGGGCTCCGGTTGGTGAACCGGGGCTCCGTACCTACGTGCCTGCGGTGGAACGGTTGGTCCATTGTCGACTTGACATGGGCCTCCCCGACCGCCGCCGCACGTGTGTCCGCCTGGCGGGTGGCCGAGGAGAGGGAAACCCTCTCCGACCATCTCCATATCACAATGGAGGTGGAGGCCGCCCAGCCCGCGGGCACCCCCCAATCAGCAACCCACCCAGCGCCCGTGAGATGGGCGCTGAAGAAACTGGACGGGGACGTCCTGAGGGCCGCTACCCTTGCCTGCGTGTGGCCGAAGGCCACAGAGCGCGGCGCGGAAGAGGGGGTGGAGTGGTTCCGGGGCAACATGAAAAGCGTATGCGACGCTTCGATGCCCCGGATTAAGAACCACCCCCCGTTGAGGAAAGTGTACTGGTGGTCGGACGAGATCGAGGACGCAAGATCTGTCTGCATCCGAGCCCGACGCCAGTATACCCGCGCGCGGCGACGTCGTCGAGATCCTGAAGAGGACGACGACGAAGCCGAGGCAAGTATGGCCTCCCTGTATGTTACTTACAGGGAGGCCCAAGTGGCTCTGCAGCGACTAATCGCTGCCGCCAAGGCCAAAGCCTGGGAGGAGCTCTTGGGCACTCTTCAGAGTGACCCATGGGGGCGCCCTTACAAAATGGTGTTGGGCAAATTACGCCCCTGGGCGCCCCCGTTGACGGAGCAGCTGGAACCGGAGTTCCTAGGGCGGGTCATATCCACCCTCTTCCCCCTATTGAGGGGGAGAGGGAGTACCCGCCCATTCCGTCCCAAGAGTGGGACGAGGGTCTCCGGATATCCGGCGCTGAGCTCTTCCAGGCGGTCCGGAGGATAAGGGAAGGGGGTGTTAAGGCCCCCGGACCAGATGGTATCCCCGGACGAGTATTGGTCGCGGCGCTCGACGTCCTCGCCCCGGCTCTGATCGGCGTACTGAACGCGTGTCTGAGCCGGGGAACCTTCCCCAGGGAATGGAAAGTCGCCAGGCTTGTTCTCCTCCAGAAGGCAGGCAAGCCCGCAGAGCTTCCCTCTGCGTACCGGCCGTTGTGTCTCCTCGACGAGGTGGCGAAAATCTATGAAAAGATTATCGCAGATCGCCTCGTCGAGCACCTGTCCACGAGTGGTCCCGATCTCAGCGATTGCCAGTTTGGGTTCCGGAGGGGGCGTTCTACGATCGATGCTATCGATCGGCTCGCCTCCCTCCGGACCAGAGCGGTCGCTGCGGGCAGGGTGTTGTTGGCGGTATCGCTCGATATCACCAACGCGTTCAACACCCTGCCCTGGGATGAGGTAGTGGGGGCGCTGGAGTATCATAGGGTGCCCCCCTACCTCCGAGAGGTCATTCGGGACTATCTCCGGGACAGGCAGTTAGAGTACCGTGGCCGGTACGGTGTAATGCAGAGGGAGAACATGCACCGAGGAGTTCCGCAGGGGTCGGTTCTAGGACCGCTCCTGTGGAACATAACATACGACTATGTGCTGCGGGCTGCTCTCCCCCGCGACGCCAGTGTGATTTGCTATGCGGACGATACACTGGTGGTCGTGGAGGGGGAGACATGGAGGGGAACGATAGCCTTGGCGGCTGTAGTGGTGGACTCCGTGGTGGGTAGGATCGAGGGGTTGGGGCTCAAGATAGCCGCCGGCAAGACGGAGGCGATGTGGCTACACGCATTGCCTCCGAACCGGCGGCCGCCGCCCCAACTCGGGATCCAGGTAGGTGATGCCGTTGTCGAGGTCAGGCAGGAGATGAAATATCTGGGCCTGACTCTCGACAGTCGCTGGCGCTTCGAGAAGCACTTCGGTCGGTTGGCCTCCCAGGCTCAAGGGGTGGCGGCCTCCCTAGGGAGACTGCTGCCCAACATTGGGGGGCCCGATGGACGGATCCGCCGCCTCTATACAGGGGTGGTGCATAGCAAGCTCCTATATGGGGCACCCGTGTGGTCCGACGCATTGTCAGTCAGCAAGCGCAGTAAAAAACTCTGCGATAGAGTGCAGCGCCGGCTGGCCTTGCGGACCATACGGGGCTATCGCACCGTCTCCACCGAGGCGGCGTGCCTCCTCGCGGGTCTGATTCCCCTGCACCATCAGGCAAGGGAGCGGACGGCCTGGTATTTGTCCGTCCGCTCGTTGCGCAGGGGAGAAGCGGACCCGGACGAGGAGGACAGGATCGGAGAAGTGAAGCGCCAGGCCCGGCAAGAGTCGCTGGCCCTGTGGCGGTCGGACACTCTGGCCGACAATACGGGCCGGCCAATAGTCCGGGCCCACCATTCTGGAGGAATGGTGCGAGAGGCGAGTAAGGCTCACCTACAGATCCACCCAGGTGTTATCCGGCCATGGATGTTTCGGCCGGTACCTGGCGTGGATCAAGAGGGAACCCACCGAACGGTGCCACCACTGTGCGGAGGCTTTGGACACGGCGCGACACACGCTGGAAGAGTATCCAGCGTGGTTGGCGCCGCGCCGTGTCCTAAGAAGCGAGATTGGAGGCGACCTCTCGTTGTCGGCCGTGGTCGACCACATGGTCAGCAGTGAGAGGTCGCACAAGGCCGTGACCTCCTTCTGCGAGGAGGTGATGCAGCGGAAGGAGGTCGCGGAAAGGGAGAGGGAGGCCGACCCCCTCTCCGAAAGAAGGTTAACTGCGGCGAGACGCCCTCGCCGAGCGGCCCGCCCCACGCTACGGGGCAGGCGACGGACCGGGGGAGGCGGGACTCGTTAAGTCCTTCCCGCCTCCCCCGAAGAGGCATCCCAAACGGGGTGTTCTTTTGTGGGGGGGTCTATTCCCGCCCCCCTTTCCTGTGTCCCCCCGGGGACTTAAAGATCATTGGGTCGGGGGGAGGGGGATGGTGAGGTGCGAACGCGGGCGGGGTGCCCGCCTTCGTCCCTCCTTGTCGCGCGCGGAGACCTCGTCCCTCGGCCGAGAGCCCTTTTAAGGGCTCCTCGAGCGAGGAACGGGGTCACCGGGGGTCGTTGGGCGGAGCGAGCTGGAGACTCGCGAAGCCCACCGAACGGCCGAGGGAAGGGGGGTGCAAGTGGGTAACCTGCTTGCGCCCTGATAGATCAGGTATTGCTGGGGGGAGCCTCTCTCCCCCCCGGAATGGGGCCCCATAGGGGCCAAGGGCGAAGGGGGATGGCTGGTTGTGTTCTTCGGAGATCCCAGCCGCCCCCGATTAGCTTAGGGAAGGTTATCATGAGGTTTTTAGTGGGTACTGTGAGCCCTTCTGGCCACGTAAGCCCCACATAACCCTGTATCCCTCCCAGGGGGTACCGGGTATGCGTAAAAGCATTTTCCTCATGTAAAAAAAAAAAAAAAAAAAAAAGGTATCTACTCACGTGAGTAACTCTTCGATGATTCTCGGTACCGCTCGTGTCTCAGTTCTAGGTCCACTTGGACAAAGCAGTCTGGCCCGAGTACTCATCGATCCCGGCAGCGAGGTATCACTCATCTCAGAGGCACTAGCACAGCGGCTAGGTCTACAGAGAAGCCAGGCTCGAATTCCTCTTCGTGGAGTCGGACGAACCAGAGCTCAGTTCACTCGGGGGAAGACGGTGTTGGCTATCACTCCGCATCACGAGCAAGAGAGACAATTCCTTGTTCCTGCTTACGTTCTTCCCGAACTCTCGACGTATCAACCTCGAAATCTACCTCCTCCCGGCTCTTGGCCTCATATTCAAGGGTTGAAACTTGCCGATCCCATCTTCTATCATTCCGATCCAGTCGATATTCTCCTTGGAGCCGAGTCCTACGACCTTATTCTTCTAGAAGGTGTTAAGAAGGGGCCGCCACACACTCCAGTCGCCCAGGAGACGCACTTCGGCTGGATCTTGACCGGAGGAACTGGACTTTCGAACTCCAATGGTGCAGCGAATCGAGTTGAGGCTCCGGTACATCACAGTCTGGTGGACAAGGAACTAATGGATTCCCTAACGAGGTTCTGGGAGCAGGAGGAAGTAGATGTTGCCATTCCAGGCACGGAGGATGACATCAGAGCGGAAGTCCACTTCACCAAAACTCATGCTCGTCAACCGGATGGGCGGTTTATGGTTCGGCTGCCTTTCAAGGCCACCCCAGAGTTGGGAAACTCCCGATACACAGCCGTGAAAACTCTGGATGGTCTCAGCTCCAGGTTTCGACGCTCTGAGAAATTCAGGCTCGCCTACAATGACTTCCTGAACACTTACGAAGCGCTGGGGCACATGACAGCTACTCAAATCTCTTCAGGCAGTAACTCCTATTATCTTCCTCATCACGGAGTGCTGCGGGAGAGCAGCAAAACTACCAAACTACGAGTAGTTTTCAACGGCTCCATGGCTTCTTCAAATGGGAAGTCGCTAAATGACTTCCTCCTCCGGGGCCCAAATTTACTGCCGAATCTGTCCGACGTTCTTTTGAGATGGCGACGGTACCGATTCGTTTTCTCTGCCGACATTGAAAAAATGTACCGACAGATCCTCGTCCATCCTGAAGACCGGAGGTGGCAGCGGATCGTGTGGAGACCTGAGCAGAAGGAAGACCTATTAGACTACGAACTGAACACGGTTACCTACGGACTCGTCTGTGCACCATACCTTGCAATTCGCTGTCTCCATCAACTAGCTCAACTGGAAGAGCAGAGATATCCTCTGGGTTCTCACGCAGTACTGAGGGATATCTACATGGACGACGTCCTCACCGGAGCTGACTCCCTTCCAAAAGCTCGACGTAAACAACTTGAAGTCCGAGAGCTCCTCATGGCGGGCGGCTTCCCACTGAGAAAGTGGGCCTCCAATTCTAGGGAACTTCTGGAAGAACTCTCCATCGACGAACGAAAGGGGATAGTCGAGTGGGACTCTCCTACGTTGCACAGCGTCCTAGGTATCCAATGGTTCCCTTCCTCTGACTGCTTTCAGGTCTCAGCTGCTACTGCCATCCGGAACACTGGCTACACCAAACGAGCTGTACTCAGTGGCGCTGCTCAGCTCTTCGACCCTCTTGGCTGGTTGGCTCCCGTAACTATAGTCGCCAAAGTTCTCATGCAGTCGCTGTGGCTGCACAAGGTTGACTGGGACGCACCTCTACCGGAAAGGGAGGAACTTATTTGGCAAAAGTTCCAGCAGCAGCTACCTGATCTTCGAACGGTTCGCATCCCACGATGGCTCGGAATCCGCGGCTCGAACGAGACTATCGAAATTCACGGCTTCGCCGACGCATCAGAGCGAGCCTATGCAGCCGTGGTTTACTCTCGCGTCCTCAACGCTGCAGGAGTTGCCACAGTCTCACTAATTGTCGCAAAATCTAGGGTGGCGTCATTGAAGCGGGTGTCTCTACCAAGACTTGAGCTTTGTGCCGCATTTCTGCTAACCCGACTCACCGAGCATGTCACCAAGGTTCTCGAGCTGCGAGATGTCAACATACACCTCTGGTCGGACTCCTCGGTCACTCTAAGCTGGATTCGGGGTCATCCATCTCGCTGGCCGACTTACGTTGCCAACCGAGTCGCCGAAATCCAGAGAATGTGTCTCGCCAAGTGGCATCATGTACGTAGCGCAGAGAACCCTGCTGACTGCGCTTCCAGGGGCTTGTATCCGGCGGAGATTCCAAACTTCAAGCTGTGGTGGCAAGGACCTGAGTGGCTTTCAACATTCGAGACCTCTCCTGAAATGGACCTGGAAGTAAGTGACGAGGCAACGGAGCTGCAAGTACATCACGTTGCTCACAGGTTAGAAAACTCTTCATGCTACCAGATCGAGCGGTTTTCTAACCTGAATCGCCTACTCCGAGTCATGGCGTGGTGTCTTCGCTGGAGGCCTGGACAACGAAAACCGGAGTCAACACTCACTGCCTCCGAAATACATTCCTGTAAACTCACCCTCCTGCGGCTGGAGCAAGCTAAGTACTTCGCAGAAGATATCCGAGCTCTCCGGAAAAACCAACCTGTCCCATCCAAGAGCAGGTTGTCTAAGCTCAGTCCCTTCCTCGATCAGGACGGAGTACTGCGCGTTGGAGGCCGCCTCCAGGTCGCCAACATCACACATGACAGGAAGCATCCGGCCATACTACCCGACGAGTCTCACTTGGCAAGGCTGTGGGTCGATGCTGCGCACCAGCGATGTCTTCATGGTGGGACGCAATTGACGCTCGCTACGCTGCGTCAAGAGTGCTGGATCCTAAAGGGTCGTCATTTGGTCAAGTCATGTATCAGGCATTGTACCACTTGTATACGCTGGAAAGGGCAAACTGCCCAACCCAAAATGGGAAATCTCCCCTCCATGAGAATAACTCCTTGCCGTCCTTTTTACAGATCTGGAATTGACTATGCAGGACCAATACCGATCCGTTCCAGTCGTGGCCGTGGTCAACGTACCTCGAAGGGATACATCGCAGTATTCATCTGCCTTGTTACGAAAGCAGTACATCTGGAGGCTGCATCGGATGGGTCCACCGACACCTTCTTGGCTGCTCTACGCCGCTTCATGGCACGGCGAGGTCATTGCGCTGAACTGTATAGCGACTGCGGCCGGAACTTTGTTGGCGCTCACCAGGAACTGCGTGCCCTACTACGTGAATCAGTGCAGCAGGGAGGCGGCCCATTCGCAGCAGCCTCACGAGAAGGAATCACATAGAAATTCAATCCTCCTTCGGCCCCCCACTTTGGCGGAATCTGGGAGTCCGCTGTTAAGTCAGTGAAACATCACCTGCGCAGAATCATTGGCGAGCAGCGACTAACCTTCGAGGAGTTGACCACGCTTCTGACTGGGATAAAAGCCTGTCTCAATTCCAGACCTTTGTTACCATTGTCAGACGACCCTGAGGATCCAGTTGCTCTAACTCCTGGCCACTTCTTGGTAGGCGAACCTCTAACCGCAATCCCAGAACCCAGCCTTGAGGACCTTCCAGCATCTCGTTTATCTCGTTGGCAATTGATCCAACAGATGCAACAGCATTTCTGGAAGCGCTGGTCTCGGGAGTACTTAAATTCCTTGCAAACTAGAAACAAATGGCACAAGGACAAGGCACTCATCAAGGCCGGAGTCCTCTGCCTGATTAAAAGCGAGATTCTTCCGCCTACTCAATGGCCTCTCGCTCGAGTTGTGCAAGTACACCCTGGACCAGACGCTTCCGTTCGAGTAGCTACGGTCCGCACTGCAAAATCTCAATTTCTTCGTCCCGTACACAAATTGATTCCATTGTTGATACCGGTAGACGTTGAAACAAATGCTGGCGAGGTTCCCGAGGCCGGGCGTCTACGTGATTCTTCCTAATCACTTTTAGTAAATTCTAAATCACTTATAAAAAAAAAAAAAAAAAAATGTTCGATGTTCAGTTTAGTATTGTAGGTTACAATGCGCAATTCACTTTACTAATTCAATTATCTACAATCACTTCAGTATACTAATTTTCACTCACCTCATTGATTCATTTCATCTTAAATTGTACTCATCACGTCACAATTAGCACTGTAAATTTCCATCTTCACTCGCGTCTTACAGTTCAGTTACTACGCCACACATGGCCGGCCCATTCATTTGTCTCAATTTCGTCAATGAATGACGAGGCGGACGGAATGGTTGGGATTGGCTGCGTGTGTCGCGTGATCGTGCCGAACGATTCACCACGCAGCTCGGTTATTGGTGGCCTATCGAGTCGTAGCGAGATCTATGATCGATCAGCGGCGCGCCTCGCTATAGGTTGTCGCCTGCTTATCGATTATCGATCCGCAGCGCTCCGCGCTATAGGCTGTCAATGTCGGATCGATGATCGATTTACCTAACAGCCGTTCTATTGGCCTAGCGGTGCATGATCGCAAGTCATCGTTCCGACGGAGACAGAAATTCGTTAATCCAACCGATCAAGAATCAATTGCTAATTAGCATCGTTACGAAACGTCACGCGTCGCAGCACCGGTTTCTCGAGCTGATTAGAATTCACATTACGCTAAATTCTAAGCTAGTTGCTTTGAATAATCACTACTACATAACAATAAATCATTGTATTCCTTATTTGGATCTAGTCTAACGTCTAAGTTGACCAGATACGTGTAAATAGTTTGTACAAAGTGTTTTTTTGTTGTGACGAATCGCCAGACGTGAAATAAAGTGTGCTCGTTCAAATCCAGTGCGTTTATTGTCCCGTCAGATCCCAAACAGCCAGCAACAATTGCAACGATACGATCAAACAATTCGTCAAGTAGAAACTAAAAATTCAAGCTTACTTTATCCATTGTAACGTTCCGATTTTCGCATGTGCCTGTAGCTCGGAGTTACCAGGGTTCGTGAGGTATCAAATGAACCGAATGCGAGAATCGGGTAAAAGTGATATTTATTACCCGGCCGTAAGACCGGTCTGAATAGCGTGGATTAACCACGATGAACGAGAAAGTAACAAAAATAATCTTCTTGCCGCGGAGCCGGCTGATAACAATAATAAACAAAACGTTGCAGTCAGTTCACCTGTGACCGATTCGCGTTCCCGGTATCCTACGGACGTGAGAGCGTCTCCGACTCTTCCTGGTTCGGCTAGAACAAAATGATAACGGCCTGGCAATCAATAATCGTCTCGCGAATAGTGTAGAACTAACTTAACTTATTCTAATCGCGGCGTCGCTTCGCGGAACGAAATAGACCCGGGATTCGTGGCGAGAATGACACGCGTCGCGAACCGATTTTCGCGGGCTGTATCCGGACGGCAGGTTTCGTTCGGCGGCGTATCTTGACTCCGAAGCGACCGTACTCCACGTATCTGTCACGACGGAACGTCGCAGCCTTCCACAGTTGGACCTGTGGTCACGAGCTACGAAACGCACGCGCCTCAGAAGGGCCTGAGGGGACTCGTGCTCGTTATTGCCGTGAGGGAGACGCAAAACCACGATGCTCCGGAATGGCCGGTACTTCGGACGTGCCGGAGGCCGGTTCGACGGGACGTTCGAGCGACGAAACAGACAGTGCCGCACTTCGACCCAGAGGGACTTGAGATTCGAAGTGAAGATCGCACGCGCCTCAAAAGGACCTGAGGGGATTCGCGCTCACTATCCGCAACCTCAATTCTCGCTCGGCTCGATGACGGCACGACGGGTCCTCGTGCGCGGCTGGACGTGGGAGAATACTCGCAGGAGCGGTGATCCCAGTCTGCGTTATACTGGTCGAAGTTTATGCCCAGTTAAGCTGTTTATTCTGAGAAGAATTGGCAGGTCCGGTGATCGTCGTTCGAATGCTCCAGGAGAACTCCACTCACGCGGCGTTCTGTCGCGCCTTTTATACGCGTGGAACGGTGCGGCGCGTGGAGGGGGCCACTCGCTCGCGGCCCTCCGATTGGCGCGCTCCCGTGCCGCGGAAGTCTATAAATATGAGTGCCGTTCGCCCGGCTCGCTTCATATGCACGCATGCTTTCGCGACGAGACGTCGGCTCGAATGAACGGGAGCGCAAGTGAACGGGAGCGCTTCTCAGGATCTATTGCCGGCAGTGATGGTGATAGTTATGCCAGAATCGTGGGCCGTTTCCCCTCCGCTGTTCGAACATTGTTCGATTGTCTTTTGTCTCGACGTTATTCGTCTGTTTTTTCGCGGAACGCGCGTTTCACCTGTTCTTCGCGGGAGGCCCGTTTCGACTGTTTTCGCTGGACGCTCGCTTCGCCTGTTCTTTGCGGAGGCGCGTTTCGCCTGTTTTCACTGGACGCGCGCTTCGCTTGTTCTTCGCGGAGGCGCGTTTCGCCTGTTTTCGATGGACGCGCGCTTCGCCTGTTCGCTTAGCTCGGTTGCAACGTCGTCGTACCATCGCTGTGTGGTGACAGTAGGTGATACTCGTGAGTGCTTATACGTGAGTGCTTATAGGAGTGCTTATAGGAGTGCTTATAGGTGCTTAGTGGTTTCCTCATTGGATTGCGCGATTTGACCAGCACGTGAAAGGAAGGTACTTATATTTTTCTTATATCGGTTATTCGATTTCATTTCGCCAATGTCTAGCAAAAGCTTACGAACGTCGTTACCGCGGAAACCATTTCGGGAATTGAGTTCCAGTCAAAAACGGCGCGTTTTGAATGTAGTAAGAACTAAGTTGAGGTCGCGTAAAAAAGCAGCACGCCCCGCTAATGTTAGTGTACCGGATATTTCTCCCACCAGCTCCTCTTCGTTCGTGTATTCTAATGTCGAGTCTTCGCGTCAACCTATTATCGACATAGATATTGATCACGACATGCCCGGCACTTCGAGTTCTTTTCCTTCGTCAATTCCGTCGCGCAATGACACATCCCGGCCATCTGCTGTCGCTGTGTCAGAACCCTCGTTTCGCGATAGTTTAGCCATTTGTTTCGTGGACAATAACATATCGCACACCCAGGCGAATAACATATTACGCGTTTTGCACAAATATTCGTGTTTTCGGAAGTTGTCGAAAGATGCAAGATCTTTACGTTCCACGCCACGCACCAGTGTCACCACGTCTGTGGAGAAGCCTGGAGAATATTTTCATTTCGGGGTAGAGTCTAAAATAATAGAATACTTATGTGAAACCCTCAAAACCATTCCCGAACGTTTAATTTTAGATTTTCATGTTGACGGGTGCACCTTCGACACCTACAAACAAGTTCAGCTTTGGCCAATTCAAATTCGAATCATAAATATGCGTAATAACAAACCGCTGGTTGTAGGCATCTATAAAGGTCCAAATAAACCCAGTGATTGTAATATTTACCTTAAAAAATTTGTCTCCGACATCAATGTGATGATGTCGAAAGGAGGCATTATTTTTCAAGGTAAAACAATCCCTGTGGAGTTGAGATGTTTTATTGCTGATGCACTAGCGCGGACTTAAATCACAAGAATCATTTATCTTCTCATCCTTGCTGCAAATGTAAATTGCGTGGTACCTCAATAGGGAAACGCCGGGTTTTCGGTAGCATCGATCATCCTTCTCGATGCGATGCTGATTATGCCATTAGCCCCAATAAAAATCATCAGAAAGGAAATAGTCCATTAGCTGCCCTCCAAATGGGAATGGTTTCTCAGGTTCCCTTCGAATACATGCACCTTGTTTGTCTGGGCATTGTAAAGAAATTGTTATCCGCCTGGGTGTCTGGTCATTATTCAAAGGAAACAAGATTGTCCAATAACATGATATCTATAATCTCCGCGCGAATGGCAGAACTCCTTAAGTACTGTCCATCCGATTTTTCTAGACGCCCGAGGCCAATAAAAGAATATCCAACTTTTAAAGCGACCGAGTTTCGCCAATTTCTCTTATATACCGGCCCGGTAGTAATGGACGGAATATTAAATACTGATGTATATACTCATTTTTTGTTGCTCCATACCGCGATTAGGATATTAGTTTCACCCTCGCTTATAGGAAAACATTTGAATTTTGCAAAAGCGGCATTGAAAAATTTTGTTTTTACTTCCGAACAATTTTACGGTTCGTCCTTCTTGTCGTATAATGTCCACTGTCTCCTCCATTTGGTGGATGACGCTAGCCGTTTCGGAACGTTAGATTCATTTTCCGCTTTCCCGTACGAAAACACAATGTCCATTTTTAATAGATATATCAGAACACCGGGTAAACCCCTCCAACAATTTTCAAATAGGATGGCGGAATTAAAACGTCATGGTAGCACGGAGGGAGATAGTGATTCTTCCACTACCACTGTCCATGCTTCCATGATTAAATTTTTCAATGTAGCCTTTTCCGAAAACGATCGCGACAATTGCTGCATTTTACGCGACGGTTCAATTTGTATTATCGTATCAATTCTCCCGTGCGAAGATACGTACACGTTAGGTGTTAGACGATTTGGAATTATAGATAAATTTTACGATGTATTATTATCCTCTTCGGATTTGGATATTTTTAAATGTGCGGATTTGAGCACAGACGTAACCTTTGTAAGCATACAAAATGGCACGGCAAAATGTTATCGAATGCCGCTGAACAGCACGCATGAAAACGGCGATGACGCATTGGGAATCTCCCAATGGGTTGTCGCAGTGTTTGCGCACGCTGAGAAAACGTAAGGATATTGCACCTTTTATGTCCTTGCGTGAGTATTTTTTATATAGTGGAGTAGGCCTACTGGGGATACCACTTAAAAAAAAGGCATTGTCAATAGTACCTCCAGGGTAATGCGGAAATCTATTGGTTACGCGTGCAAACGGAAAAGGAGTAAGTAACACGAGGTTATATATGAAATCATTAGCATGTAATAATTATAATTAATTAATATAAATGTATTAATTTATCAACCTTTGTTTTAGTATCAGACTACAGCAATTGGAGAAGAAGGTGGAGTAAGTAACACAAGGTTATATATAATAATTGTAATTAATTAATATTAATGTACAAATTTTCCACAGCCAACAGCGGAATAACTGGGAGAATCGCGGCACTGTCGTGACGTTGCGCACGTGGTCGGATAACCGTGGGACCCGCCTACTGTACTACATACGGATAATAAGGGCCATCCACGGTTAGCATTGTACATCTTTTATTCACTTGAATCTAATTATTAATTCATCGATTAATATATTTATTTATCACATGAATGTTACAGAGACTACGATCCGGTCAACCTGGTACCAACGACGACGGATTTCGCGGCGACGGGGAAGGCAGCGCTTGAAGAGGCAAAGCAGCGGGTGCGCGGGCACTTCAATCGTCAAGCGAACCCTCCGCCGACGCCCTCGCCGTCACCGATGCCCGCGGATGTTGGACAGGCCGCGACTACGAGGATGACCACGTTTATCCCGGTGATAAAAACGGCGACGGCGTTGGTGTAAAATACTATTCTCCCCAGCTCTGCAACCTGACTACAAGGACATGTGACTCCTCCGCATATGAATGTTTGGGCAGAGGATTGAGTAAGTAATACAATAACAATTACAATTGATTGTAATTAATTAATATTAATTTATCAACCTTTTCTTTTAGTATGAGACTGCAGCAGTTGGAGCAGAAGATGAAATAAGTTACACATGGTTATATTTAATCGTTAGTATGTAATGATTGTAATTAATTAATATTAATTTATTAATTTATCAATTTCTCAACCTTTCTTTCAGTATGGGACTGCAGCAATTGCAGCAGGATGTGGAGTAAGTGACACGTGGTTATATGTAGTCGCTAGCATGTAATAATTGTAATTAATTAATATTAATTTATCAATTCATCAACCTTTGTTTTATTATGGGACTGCAGGAAATCCAGCAAAAAGTTGAGTAAGTAACACGTGGTTATATATAATAATTGTAATTAATTAATATAAATGTAATAATTTAACAACCTTTGTTTTAGAATGAGTATGAAGCAGTTGGAGAAGAAGGTGGAGTAAGTAACACGTGGTTTTATACATGTAACAGACCTACAATAACGTAGGTTTGTTACTAAGTTACTCCTGTCAAACCTCCACCGGTCATACGCGAGATTCAAAGCGCGCAACGTACCGTCGACCCCCCGTCATCAAAACAGCACCGCCCGTACCGCGTTATCCCCGCACCGACCTTCCTGTTCCAACGGGAATCAAAATCAAATTTCCAAAACAGCAAAATGCCTCCCCGCACTACCATCCCTTACCACCAAGCGACTCCTATATAAGCCGTCGGGAACATGTCAAAATCACCTGAGTCTGCCTGGAGCTATCTAGAACGACATCCTGCCAGAAATCCTGCTCTGCGAGTAGGATCCCGGTACCCGCCGACTACGAGCTCGTTCGCCGTGCGAACCCCTCGTCGTCGGGATCCTGATTCCCATCGGTGCGAACCGTGTTCCACCGAGGAACCGCTCCGGTGCGTCACCGGTAATTTCGTGGGACGAGTCGTCAACGAAATCGGCCGAACTAGAAGTGGTGCGTCACCCTTCGACGTCGCCAGAGAATCCCTGTCACCGACATCCTGTACCTCCGCTGGTGAGAACCGCGTTCCACCTCGAAAACACCCCGGTGCGTCACCGGTAAAATTCCGCTAGGCGAGTCGCCCGCAGAATCGGCAGAACGAGAAGTGGTGCGCCACCCTTCCACGTCGCCAAAGGACCGCCTAGAACGCCTGAAAGCACGGTGCGTCACCTGCATCCTTGTGAGACGAGTCGTCCACGAGGTCGGACGAGTAAGACGAGGTGCGTCGCCTTTTCGAACTCCCCGTACGACTGTCCGGAGGAGATTTGAGGGACGGTGCGTCACCGACCTCCGAGATCCAGTAGAACCGGCTTAGGTAGGGAGACCTCTGCAATAGCCGCAGTCTACCAGCCTCCCACCTACTCCGAGCCCGTCCTCAATCTCCTACAGGTCCAGGTAGCACTCCGGCGTTCGACCGCACTCGAGTACATCGTCACCCGCGCACCGTAGCATCGAAATCGAATATCACGTCCGGGAGCACCGTACGCCGAAACACCGGAACGTATAAATCGCTAGGCAGCGAGCACTATTGTATTTCGAAACACACGTCTCGTTATTTCTCTATCACCGTACCGACTCCTTTCCCCGCGCCGAACACTCTCCTCGCCGTTACGAACCCTGGAGCGGCGAGCTATACCGGCTACGAGGAGCACCACCGCGAGAAAGTCGCGCACCAGGAACCAGGACCGTTACATACATAATGATTTTAATTAATTAATATTAATGTACGAATTTCTCTACAACCCTCAGGAAAATAACTGGGATGGTAAAGGCCGAGTATCTGGGGCAACGACCGCACTGGCTACCGCTAGAATCTCTAGAGGATATGCAGAATTTTGAGAATTGTCCCGATAGCGACTACCACAGTGTCGTAAGTATATTGCAATAAAGGAGAATATTGTGTTAAGTTTATGAATATAAAAAGTAATGTTTATTTTTTTTCAGGTTGGGTATTTGCACCAATTAGCAGGGCACTCGTTGCGAAAAGCAGTCAGAGCTTGTTTCGACGATGCCCTCTCCGGCACTGTGGCATTGACGCATACATGGACGGGCATCCGTGGAACTCGTCCGCTATATAAAACGCGGATAGTGAGGGCCATCTACGGTAAGTATTGCACATCTCTTATTCAGTTGAATCTAATTATTATTTTATCGATTAATATACTTATTTATCACATGAATGTTACAGAGACTACGATCTGGTCAACCTGGTACGCGAAATCAACGACGACGGATTTCGCGGCGGCGGGGAAGGCAGCGCTTGAAGAGGCAAAGCAGCGCGTGCGCGGGCACTTCAATCGTCAAGCGAACCCTCCGCGACGCCCTCGCCGTAGCCGATGCTCGCGGATGTTGGACAGGCCGCGACTATGACGATGACCACGTTTACCTCGAGGAAGCGAGGTGCGCCATGTGCGCAGGTCTCGCCTCCTCGCGGCCGCGAGGAGGCAACGTGCGCCGTAGCCGCACGCATTTAAATGCACATGAAAGACAAAAAGGGAAACTGATTCTATTTTGTTATGTCCCCACCTCCTCAATCGCGAATCCGCGAAATGCTATTATTTCTCCCGTAACTAGTGCTTTGGGCAGACACATAGTATCGTGCTTTTTTTTATTTAAACTAGTTTTTTGTGTAGCTATTGGTTTGTGAAGTCTCGTATTTTTATAATTTTGTATTTAGGATTTAGTTGCATTGCTTTTTAAAATGCCTAAAGTAACTGTTGGTAAATACATTTTTTCAAAATTAGATGTCGAGCTTGATCTTTTGTTTGTTAGACAAGCTGACAACAATGCAAAATGCATTATTTGTAAATCTGTTTTAAAAGACAAGAAAGGTAGTAATCTTTCTCGTAATTATTTTACACAGCATGATAATGAATATAATAGTTATTCTAGAGTAGAAAGAAAACAGTTACTAGAGGCATTTAAAAGACAAAACGATGAGTCAATCGAGAGTTTCGACTCCGAGAGCAAAATTGTTTCTTACCGAGTTGTTTGGGAAATCGGTCGCGCGAAAAAATCTTTTTCTGATGGGGAATTCGTAAAAAATTGTGCTATTGGAATGGTCAAATCTTTTGGCAATGATGCGGCCGTTGCACAATTTAAAACTGTTTCTCTGTCTCGCCGCACGGTATCCAGACGTTTCTTAGAGATTGATCATTATTTAAAAAACAAGCTCCATTCTTTAATCCAACCTTGTGCGTATTTTTCGCTTTGTTTGAATGAAAGCACGGATGTAACCGATGTTTCACAATTAGCAATTTTTGTGCGTATGGTGCAGTTTGATTTTTCAGTGCATGAAGAGCTACTTGCATTAGTCCCTTTTCATAGCACCACTAAAGGAATAGATTTATTTAATGCTTTAAAAATGCAAGTAGAAAATTACACTAATTTTAGTAAATGTAGTTGTATTGTAACGGATGGAGCACCATCAATGCGGGGACAAGACAAAGGATTAGTTGGATTTTTGAGAAAAAATAATATTAATTGCGATGTTTTTCATTGCATAATACACCAGGAGGTATCATGCACAAAATCTATAAAAGCTTCAGAAGCAATGAAATTTGTAACGAAAGTAATTAATCTTCTCAGAGCTGGTAACCGCTCTTTGACTCATCGTAAGCTAAAATTGTTTTTAGAGAATGAAGATGCCACGTATTCTGATTTGCTAATGTATACAGATGTTCGTTGGTTGAGCGCCGCTACAGCGTTACAAAGATTCTTTGCACTTCGCAAAGAATTAGTTGCATTTTTAAAATCGGGAAGCGGTAGCGCATCATTTGAATTTATTGAGAAATTAGAGAATAAAGAATTTCTGTGTACATTAGCATTTCTTACAGATATGACGTGCCACCTCAATTCACTAAATATACTTTTGCAAGGGAAAGGGAAGAATATTGCTAATTTGTTTTGGTATGTAAATAGCTTCCGTAGAAAATTAGCAGTATTCGTACAACAATTTGAAAGAGAAGATTGTTACGTCCGATGACGTATTGCATAGGTTAAGACCGTATAATTGTAAACATATATACAGGGTGGCCCAGATAACTCTGAACACCTCAATATCTCCGTTACTTTTCGTTGTACAAAAAAACTTCGTAGGACAAAGTTACACTGTTTGAAGGGCCACATATATGGTGTAAGGGAAAAAAATTGTCTAGGTCATTTTTATGAGATTTCAAGGTTATCGATGTTTTTTTAAATGGAATGAGGTATTTTTTAATACATCAATCGATGCAGCTGGGCATTCGTTATAAAAAAGTACTAACCTATGTATGTCGAAAAGTTAATAGTTCAGGAGATATTTCAATTTAAATAACTCCAAAATATCATTACTGTCGTACTAAGGCGTTACACAAGTAAGTAAACACTCGTCTCGCTTTCTATATCTGCCGAACTAGCCTACCCTAACCTAACGCTTATTCTATCCTTAATCCTATCTACGATTATTTGAAATAGAAGTAATCCTAAAACTAAAACGCACAAAAATTAGAAAAAAAATAAAAAAGAAGAAAAAAGGACCTACACGTACTTTTCTTAATCTAAACCATTTTATTGTCCTATTACTAAACTATTTTTAATTAATTTAAAACCGTCTACGAATTATAGTAACGAACGGAACGGTTCTTTCATAAATTCGTAGACACCTTTTAAATTACCCGAAATCGAACGAACTTAACTCTAATATATACACCGCTTATAAACACTTCTAAATGCCCTTCGCTGTCGACCCTAAATCACCGCTTTCATTAGTCTACAGACTTCTGTAACGGGTTTAGTTTCAAAAGTATGTAGACCCATACACTAGGCAATCCCATACCAAAAGTCTACAGACTTTTGAAACCAAGTTTCTTTCAGATATTTCACAACTGAACACTACACTGTAACACACGCATACACTGTGACTCGGGGGGGATTCTTCCCGGCTTCTTCCGAATTTTTTCTTTTTTAGGTATCTCATGGACACTTTTCGCGTGAGCGAGTCCGAACCGTCGTACATCTGTTTTATGCCTCCGGGGTCAAACCCGCTGACGCCCTACGACAGATAACGCGCACCTATGGCGACATCGCCTCCCGACCCTTAATTTACAAACTGTACAGTCAGTTCCGCGAAGGACGTAACTGGATGGAGGACTCGCCGCGAAGCGGGCGCCCACCCATTCCGAATATAGATGATAACTATTTAGTTTCGATTATACAGCAAGCTCCTCACCTATCTTTGTCCGCGCTATCGCATATTTTTAATGTGAGCTCGGTCACTATTTTGCGTCGGCTCCGAACCCTGGACTACCGGAAATGTCGCCGTTCCTGGTATCTTTAAGCCCCCACTCCCGCTCGAAGGGAGGCCAGGATAGAGTCCTGCGTGACTCTGATGCTTCGCAATCTGGAGACGCCCTTTATACACCGCATAATCACCTGCGATGAACGGTGGCTCATTTATGAGCGTAAGGGTCCTCTAGGTCCTCTCCCGAGCTGGCAACCTCGCGGATCTAGCGCAAATTCCCCACCTGCGTCCCGTTCTGAACCCCTGCGTTTATTGGTAAGTGTCTGGTGGTGCGCTGGGGGATCTTATTGTGCCATTTTTTTCCTCAAAGCTCGTCATTAACCGGAGAGATCCATGCAGATTTATTTACGGATGCCTTACGAACCTTTTATTCTTTCTATCCGGGAAGTGACCCCCCCGTTTTGTTACAGGATGGGGCTCAACCCCATAATTCAAGTGTTGCCAGGACGAGATATCGGGAGATGGGGGTGGAGGTATTGACACATCCCCCCCATTCTCCGATCGGCGGCGTCCTAAGCCAGGACGAACCGGGAAAGGATCGCCCTATCGCCTGCGCTTCTCGGTTACTTAGTGGGGCTGAATTGAACTATTCGACGATAGAGAAAGAATGCCTCGCGATTATCTACTGCACGCAGTATTTTCGACCATACATATACGGTCACAAATTCAATCTGATCACGGATCACCAGCCTCTCGTCTGGATGAATTCGGTAAAAGATCCGACTCCGCGATTAAGGAGATGGCGATTGAAACTGGCCGAATTCGATTATAGGATGTGACGTGGCAGGGTTTGCCGACGTCTTTCCGAACCTTCTACCAGAGACCGGGTCACTTTTTCGACCATCGGAACCGAAACGGGCGTTGCGATCGATCTCCCTGGAGACGGCCGAGTCCCAGCGGAATGGTATTATCGCGCTTGAATGTCGCGCCGCTGGGCGCGACACGAGGTTTCAGATCCATCTACGCTCCCTAGGAGATTTCGATGCCCATCTTCCGCTGCTAATTGGCGAGAAAGTTCGAGAACAGACACCCGGAGAACCTATCGCAAACCGGCGAGCACGGAGAAGACAACGGGGATTGGACCGAGCCCGGATCCGTCAACCCGGAGACATCGACGAGGCATTTACGATAAAGGGACGACCAACGGCCCAACCTTGTCGATTCTCGCCCGAGCAGGGCCATGAGAGCCCACCCGGAATGGCTCGCGTCCACCCTTACCGCCCTCGCAGCGTTATCGGACGCCGCCTCGAGAAATTAACAATTTTCGAAGGCACGGGTCCGAATCCTTTAGATTCGGTCCTGCAGCGAGGAGCCACGCGATAGGCCCCGAGTGTCGCCACAGCGAAGATGGATGAGGAAGTAGAGGGGATGCCTCGCTTCCGCGTTCCGAGCCGACACGAAGTAGGTCACTCGGCCGAAGGACTGCGAGTGAATAAGTATCGTTCTATAATCGCGAATATCACAAAGTATCATATCGTGCGACAATTGTGCGTAACAAGCGAGTCCACGAATTTGGTAAGTACCGGTCAGCTTTCGTTGTTAGAAAATTGTGAATACTCGGTTTGGCTCGGGGAGTATTTTGACAGAATTTCTAACCTCGCGTCGTGTGCCACGTGCTTCGGCGTGTCCAGCGACCGGGACGAGCTCTCCCGAGAGGAACGCCGGGCCGTGTATCGTAGCGTCCCCGAGTGTTGCGTGATACGGGGCGTACGATATTTCGTTTTTCGATTTGCATTCGGAGATCCTCGAGACGTTCCACGGTGGGACGACGCGACGCGCCCGTTTCGTTCTCGTCGCGTTCTTTTCCGTCCTCGCCTAGTCACCTGGTATCAGATCGCGTATTCTATCGGGGCTCGGCAGATTTCGTGCCCTTCTGGGCTTGTATAATTTACGCGGAGGCCTGTAACTGCCGAGCTCGACGCGAAGAAATAGAATCACCGCGCAAACGGCCGAACTACCGCCGAATATTATCGACGACGCGCCGGCAAATCTTTTGACTGCCGCCGGTTCATAACGGTGGCTTGTAATAACATCCCGTTCGCAATAAACGGTAGTAATTTGCCCTAACCGATTCTATTCATTTCGCCTGTGAGAAACGTTCCCGTCGCGGGGAATGCCCCGTCCTTTTTCCCACGTGGAATCCTGGCCTGTTCCGTCGCTATTCAAGGCATCTACGCAGTCCTCGCAGACTCGAAAGAAGTTCGTGTAGAGACAAAAGTTTAGCGTGGCACGGTAACGTGCCTGGCGCCCGAGTATCGATCTACGGTCGATTAAGTATTGTCCTATTTCGAGTCTGCGAGTGGCTGTTTGTCCCGGGAGGACCACGTTTCGCGCGACCGAGCGTGGCCCGGTCTTTCGGCCATAATTTCCCGCGTCCGGTTGCTGATTTCGTAGTGAATCGGTAAACGGCGTGACAAGGATTACATATGAGACGGGTAAAACGAATTTGAATGCCGACGCCCTATCCCGCAATCCTGTACCGGCTTTTCCTATTTCTTCCACACGAGATCCCGACTCATTCGACACGGTCAACGATGGTACAGATACCAAGACGCCATTTCCTAAATCGGCGGCCGCGCCCACTCAACCGATTCAAACGTGGAGTTCCTCGCGTAGAATCCGTCCCCCTCCTGCGCCTATTCCGAGCTCTCCTTCACTCCTAACAGCAGCGGGGCCCGCCTCTCCCAAATCTCCTATGTCTATAACTCCATCATCGTCTCGTGAGGGAACGCCCATACGAAACGATGACCGTGTTGAATCTCCTAACACCTCAGACTCTGACGCGCTACACAATTCGTATAGCGAACCGACTCTACAAAACGGACGTACGATGGTTCACACCCGGGACCGTCTCAGTATGAGAAACGATAACCTAGTAATATTTGTAACTATGAATCTCCAGCCGCTCGACACGGGAGCGACAGATCTGATCTCGAGTAATAAGGTTCCTCCGGTGACCGATCTCACGTTGTGTAGAGCCAAAGTCCTAGAGCTGGCAAATCACAAACTCATAATACTTCCAGTTAAACCCTCTCCCCTTCATACCGCTCCTTACGAAGACGTGACCGAGTGTCTAAGATCCCTACTAGATGTCACCACCGAACTCCAGCTTGAATCCTTCAGCATCTCCAAAACCTACATCGACGATACACCTTGGCACGAAATTCAAAGGGTTTTACTCGATCTGTTCGAACCATCACCAGTTCAAATATTCGCTTGCTCGAACGAAATTATAGTTCCCTCAGAGGAACGACGCACAGATATCTTAACTGAAAATCATTGCTCAGCATACGCGGGTCATAAGGGCATCACGAAAACTTATCGTCGTATTCGAGAAAAGTATTTTTGGCCTACCTTAAACAAGGATGTACAAAATTTCGTTAATTCATGCATCTCCTGTCAAACGAAGAAGTTGGTTAGGGTAAAAACTAGACAGCCCATGATAATTACAGATACGCCAGGGAGATCGTTCGACAAAGTTTCCATGGACATCGTAGGTCCACTCCCGGTATCATCTAACGGATTCTAAAACATATTAACGATTCAGGACCTTCTGACAAAATATTCCTTAGCAATTCCTTCAGAATCAACGACCGCCGTCGAAGTCGCAAATGCATTCGTCCAACACTTTATCTGTAGATTCGGTGCTCCTAAAGCCATACTCACCGATCAAGGTGCGAACTTCTTAAGCTCGCTAATGAAGAATGTAGCCAAGAAATTTAGAATAGCTCAATTCAGAACCACCGCGTTCAGACCCCAAAGCAACGGGTCGATAGAGCGATCCCATCACGTATTAACAGATTATCTCAAACAATACGTGAACCAAGACGATTGGGACGAATGGTTGCCGGTGGCCATGTTCTCCTACAACACGAGCGTGCATGAGGGTACCCTGTTCACGCCACACGAACTTATCTTTGGCACTCTAGCGCGAACGCCTTCAGCGAACGTTAACATGAACGACGTGACTAACGAATCCTATAACAGCTACCTAGAAGGTCTCCAAACGAAAATAGATGGAACGTTAGTTAAGGCTAAGGAGAATCTCGAATCCGCGAAACAGAAATAAAAAAAATATTACGATCTAAAAGTCAACGTACAGACCTTCGCCGTCGGAGATGACGTGTTCCTCCTAAAGGAACCTCACAGAGGGAAATTTGACAACGAATATATCGGAGCATTTAAAATATCCGAATGTTTAGGCGATAACAACGTGCGTATAAATTTTAAGAGAGGCTCTCGGATAGTTCACACTAACAAGATTAAGCATGCAAGGGAATCGAGTTCAGTATCAACAACTGCGACGGTTAAGAAACCCAAATCATTTAGGCTAGGCGCGATAATCGTGAAACCCGATATGCTTCCCACGAATCCAACGCCGACTGAGCCGGATGGGCCTGTAGCGCAAGTGACAAACAGAGAGCAAAAATTGCTCTGGATAAGGGCTAAGACACGCTACTCCCCCTCTACCACTATTTCCAAACCTACAAAAAGGACCAAGCATGGCCCACTCAAAGATCAGTTAGACCGAGATACCGTTAATACAGCATCACCGACCCGTCACAACGATCTTGAAAATGTGCCGCAAACTCTGGACCACACCTCAGCGAAGATCGATCGATCAGGAACGTTGGGACGCCACCACACATTTGGACAGCATGACTTGCTACGAGGGGACAGCCTACTCTGCGGGGGGCAAAGATCTGCTCTGCGATACATGCAGCTCCGCATACTCAGAACGATACATCCTCGAATTCCACGGCTACGGGAATATACAGGACAACTTCTGCCAGTTGTGCGGGGTGCAATTATGCAACACACGACCCGCGATAGAGTGTTGGTAATGCTTCCTCGAAGCCGAGGACGAGATAGCAAAATGGAGGGCTCAAATGAGGGCCACCCTGGAAGAGGAGGAAGGGGACTCAGAGAACGAATAATACGTCACTCTCCCCCACTTCCTCGCAAGAGGAAATTGATAAGACCAGGCATGATAGCGATAAAAACGTGCATAAGAAGACGCTCGAATCACGACAGGTACAGTCATCGCGCGACGTCCACGACATGAAGACCTCAGCTCTCTTCATCCTGGCTCTCTTCGTCTTCGCACTCGTGCGATCAACATTCGCCCTCGTTGGGTACGACTGCGGGGGCAGCACCCTCAACATTACCACGTTTTCTACGATCGACCAACCAAGATGCGACTACACGAGCGAGTCCCCGATACATCACGATCTACAGATCCAACTGTTGCAAATGGTGGACTACAACGACGCGAACGTACTGCAGTGCAAAGTTGAAGTCGACCGTACCATCTACTATTGCGGGATGCACTCGCATACCTCAGTGGTCAGCAGCGGACGACAACAATACATCCTAGCTACGCCCCGAGAAGTGTGCAAGACGATGCACGAATACGGTATTCTATTTCTGTCACCATCAACGCAAATTTCAGGCCTCCTCAGCAACACGACGACTTCAAGAAGCGTAACATTGGCCGGTTCTATCCAGCAAGACGGTACGTGTGGAGGTACCACTTACAGCGACCCGTTCGGAACCTGGGACAACGTGGTAGTCTAAGCTATCATTCGGATTACGCTAAAAGAGCGCCAAGGATCAGTGAAACTGGCGAACAACGAGATCATTCCGCCCTCCGGACAACGCTGTGCATTGAGCAGGGAATACTGCCTGGACACTGAAGATGGATATTCCTACTGGACTTCTATCCCCAGCAGCCAATGCAAATTCAACGAATTCGACCGTCTTGTATGATGGTAAAGGCGTCAAGACAACGACCCGAAACGGTTCAACGCCCGTCTATACAGTTACCTCTGATGACACAGCTTTTGCCCTTACAAGCACAGGACACACCGTAGTCTGCGGCTATACGTTAAGCAAAACGGAACATCCGAAATTACTGATAGTCGAGACGGACAAGGAAGGAAAATTCAAGACAGAAAAGAAGACTCGCCTCACCAACATTGATATATTCTCGTACATCAACACGAAATTCGTTTACACTGAGAAGCACATCAAGGGCCAGATAGTGAGCATGTACAGGGATATCATGCGACAAAAATGCGAGTTGGAGAGACAAGTCCTCAAGAACGCACTCGCACTGATTAACACTTCACCCGCCGAGGTCGCCACGACATTAGCGAAGGAGCCGGGATACATGGCCATTCAATCTGGAGAGGTAATACATATAATTAAGTGTATTCCAATTCAGGTGACTGTGAGGAAGACAGCAGACTGCTACGACGAGCTCCCGGTCCTCCACAGAAACGAGTCGTATTTCATTACGCCTCGACACCGGATCCTGACGCGAATCGGAACAAAGAAGGAGTGTAATGAGCTGATCGCACCAACGTACCGGATCCATGGGACATGGTACCGGATGACGCCACGCCCGGTAGAAACAGTGCCACCAATACCTCTTCGACCGCTGACTGAGTCCGCATGGCATTATACTAATCCCGCCAATCTCGCAAACGGCGGAATTTATTCACAGGACGAGATTCGTCGCTTGGCGGAACATATAATGTTCCCAGTGGAAAAAGCTGCCGTCATCAACTCAATAGCCCAGGGAGCATCAGGACGGACATACGCCAGTGAATCGGTAAAAATGTACAACCTATTGGACGAAGATACCCTGACGAAAATAGCCGAAACCACGGGAGAAAAACTGTGGGAAGGCTTCGTTGAATTCGGCTCAGCCATGGCTGGCATCATCGGCATCTACACGGCGGTCAAGGTCATCAAGATGTGCATCAATACCATCCTCAACGGTCTCGCACTGCACAACGCCTACGGATGTGGTATCCAGTTACTAGCAGCATCGTGGAGTGCGCTTACTCATTTCTGCTTGTTCTTAAAAGACAGAAGTGCCGCGAGTGAATCCCCAGTGTCCCCTCGCGCGTGCGTCCCCGATTCAGCTATGGACACCGAAGTGACTAGCGAAACCGGGAGAGAACTAAGTGAATTAGTAGTCGATAAGCAAAAACAATTTGTTAGTTATAGAAGAATGCCTAGCATTAACAATGAGGAAAAATTATTTTTCTCCCGTGGGAGGGAGGTGTTACGTCCGATGACGTATTGTATAGGTTAAGACCGTATAATTATAAACATGTATATATCGTTAGCAATAAGTACACAACCATTATAACACAAACACAATAGTTTATAAGTGCATATTCACCGTCGTGCGTAAGCGTTCCACGCACCATCCATTCTCTACTCTATCTTTCATTTTTCTTTCCCATTCCACTCCCCAAACCTATCCCAAGTACAACCTCTTCAACTGTCCCCGTTGCCACGCGACGCTCGGAGTACGTCATCGCGTCCAGCGATCCCTACCCCTCGCGTTAGCATCTCCCAACCTGCCGCCCACTCTCACTCCTAATTACCCTACTCCATTGACACCTCCAAAATGAAGGAGCTTAATGGAACATCCGTTTCATTCAGTTCCTTCTCTGACTCCACCTGGAGTCATCCCCTCACCTTCTGCTCGCGTCTCATTCATACAGCATTTTCTATTTCTTACATTAGTACTAATAAGTTGTACCAGACCTGTATCGAGCAGGCCTGTTACTATTAGACACGCGCCAAACCCCGTCGATCACCGCCGAGGATCGCCGAACGGGTCGGTAACTAACCGCGAAGCGAACCCGCCGCGATCCGTCTACGCGTGTCTACACACTCCACTGCGCTACCCCGCACCTAGAAACTGCATTTGGCGGGAACCGGATGTCGAGATTCGGCCATTACGGCCGGATACGGAAACTCGACGTCACACATCCACGTTCCTACACCACTCCTCTCTACCACCAACCTGTGCCTATAAAAGGCGATGCAAATGAGGCACGGGCTTCTTTCCCAGCCTGGGCAGCATCCCCGGAGCACCTCCCCAGTCAATCTCCTTGTAAGTATTCACACTTCCTGATTCAACTACTTCTCACGAGCTAGCATATTTTCCCACGCTCTCGACGTCGAGTTGTCCGCAGCATCGGCCTCCTCGACACCGTTGGCAATCCGGTTCCCACCGGTGTGGCAGCATCCACACCAAGCAGAAAGGGCAGCATCCTTCTCTGTTCGTCCAGGCAGCATCCTGGACACCTTTCTCAGGCAGCATCCCGAGAGCTCCGACAGCATCCGGAGCCGGTAAACAAGGGGGCAGCATCCTCCTCGGGTACTGGAGAACCGCCATGGGATTTTCCCGTCCCATGGTAGGGTTACCCGTCCGTTAATGAACCCTAGTAACCGTCGTGCACCAGGTCCGCGAAACCGCGTCGCGTCGTCACGGGTGACAGCCGCGTACCGATAGCCGTCTCCAGATAACGTCGTATTAGTAACTGTCCTCGGGAAAGCACGCGGCCGCGAACGAGCAAGCTGCGAGACGCGTAAACAGTAAACACGTCGTCGTTATTTCACGTCCCGCGCACCTCGTTCACATTTTCAGCTTCAGCCGGTCTTCTCGCCGCCGTACGATCCTGGCTCGGCGAGCTATTCAGCACGGGAGGACACGACACACGACTGAGGACGCGACACGACGTCGCGATCGACGCACTTTCGGTCAGAAGCAGAACCGTTACAAAGTCTTCAGTGTAGCCGTTCAACGGCATATTCCTTTCGTATTATTATTAAAGTTTCATTTTTCTACAATTAAATCGATCCCCGATCATTCCGACTCCTTTACATTCGTCGCATGTAATATTGAGCTAATTGTCTCATTGCTCATATGAATTCCCTGTATTGTACGCCTGAGCCCACCAGGTAGCTCGGTACGATAGACGGATTCTGCACCAAGCCAGTTGTTGCTTCTATTAACGTAGATTCACTATTGTAGTTGTATAATATCACATGCCACGCCGCGCCGACCGCAAGTCAGGTAATATTGAACTAGTTATCGCATTGCTCATACGGATTCCCTGTATTGTACGTCTGAGCCCACCAGGTAGCTCGGTACGATAGACGGATTCTGCACCAAGCCAGCTGTTGCTTCTATTAACGTAAATTCACTGTTGTAGTCGTATAATATCACATGCCACGCCGCGCCGGCCGCAAGTATCAATTACGGAAGCTTCTACGCGACTACTTTCGTGAGGAGGCCGTTAAAGACGAATTCACTAGAGTCATCGGTGTGCGTGGAATTCCGATAATCATTCGCGACGTGGTATTCACGCGGAAGATTCGCATCGTTTCGATTCAGAAGGAGCAGATTCCTTGGAGGACGCCTGCCCGAATCTCGTTACAGGGCGTCGACCTTGTTCGAGACCGATCTTCTTATCGGTCAGCTGAGCACGCGGCATACCCGACTCCCGGGACGAGCCCGGCCTAGAGGAGTCATCTTACGTAAACGACGGCCTATATCGCTATTGCCTAGGTCAAGATCCGGTGAGTGCTATCTGTAAACCGTAGGGAACCGTTGCGTCGTGACCCGAGTTAGACACGGTTAGAGTCGCCGTGTGGACTGAAAACTGGGTTATTTATTAGCGTCTTGATCCGCGAATTCGTAAATTGCCTTCAGCGACAAGTCCGAATCGCGGGACGTAACAAGATCTGACTCATTTTCCTTCGTGTCAAGAAATTAAGGATGAATTTCTTGATGTAAATTTTTGTTCATTTCGAGATAATATATTAGATATTTTGAATTAAATCAATAGTAGATTTTTAGATTTTCAAAATTTAGAGAAAAAAATATTATTATTTACAAATCCATTAGCAGTTTCAATTGAAGATCAAGACCACGATCTTCAATTTGAATTGTGTGATTTACAATCAGATCCCCTGTTTTCTTTAAGGAAGAAACACAGGAAGACTTTTTCAAATTGTTGTTACCTGCCCAATATCAAAAATTGCGAAATTTTGGGTTGAAAATGTTTTCAATGTTTGCATCGACTTACATTTACGAAACTAGTTTTTCCGCGATGAAACAAATTAAATCGAATATTCGTAATCGATTAACAGATACTTCTTTGGAAAGCGCGTTCCGTATAGCGATGTCTCAATTGGGGCTTGACGTTTCCGAAGTAATTCAATACGAGCAATGAAAACATTTAAGGTCGCGCCGGCACAAAAGTAGCGCCACCAAAAGCGTCAGTCGGCGTAGAGGTGAACTACAGATGCTGGAATGTGGTGCCTCTATCAGCGTAGAGGTGAACTACAGGAGGTAAAGTGGTGCCTCTATCAGCGTAGAGGTGAACTACAGGAGGTAAAGTGGTGCCTGTAACCACTCTGGTTACACACCAACACGTTACAGTATTGCCTCCCGACGAGACAGCCGTGACGTCACGCGTGATCCTTGTCTTAGACGAGGATCGCACGTGTAATGTATCAATAATAGTGCGCACGCGCATTGATCCCCTCCAATCGATCACAATCAAAGGAGGTCGATGCGAGCATCAAATTCGGCACTCTGTGTCTGGACTCGATCCGATCGACACGCACGAGTCAAAGCGTTCCTGGTGCGAAAACCAGCAAATCATTACGTACATATATCTATTGTCTCAGCTTTCAGTCGAGGAGGCGAGGCACTCCATTCTTGGTCATAGATTGCCAAGAGAATATTTCATTACGTTTATCAAACTGTGAGCGTGAATAATATCGCGATTCGATTTAAAAATTTAAAGATTAAAGTTGTACTATAGAGCAGTGAAGCTCGATCCATTTTGCATTTTGCGAATCATTAAGAGAAAGGCGAGTCGCCATGATTGTGTTACAAGCTAGTCATGAAACGTAAATTAAATTGAGAGTTTGTTTGTACGAATTATATCGAATAATTGTATGCCGTGCCTGTGTAAAGGGCAATACGTATCGCGTATAGAGAAGATAAATATTTTGTTCGTCGGGAGACTACGTGAGAGCGCATCAAGTGTAAACGACACAACGGGTTGCGTTACATAGAATTCTTAAATATTGCATTTTGTTTAGATTACAATTATCTAGTGAGCAGAAGCCGATTGCCCTTCCCGAAATTATTCGGCAAGACCGATCGTTTGTCTGCTTTCACATATTTGATCTGTAACGAATTCTTAAATATTGCATTTTGTTTAGATTACAATTATCTAGTGAGCAGAAGCCGATTGCCCTTCCCGAAATGATTCGGCAAGACTGATCGTTTGTCTGCGTTCACTTATTTGATTTGTTAGAATTCTCAAATATTGCATTTTGTTCAGATTACAGTTATCTAGTGAGCAGAAGCCGATTGCCCTTCCCGAAATTATTTGGCAAGACTGATCGTTTGTCTGCGTTCACTTATTTGATTTGTTACGAAATCTTAAATATTGCACCTTCATACTGACTGCAATCACCTAGTGAGCGGAAGCCAATTGCTCTTCCCAGTAATATCTGGCAAGACCGATTGTCTGTCTGCTTTTACCTGTTTAATTTGGAACAATTCTTTAAAAATTGTATTCTTGAGACGCTTACATAGCCGGACTCGACAGTCCGGAAATCTCCCGCGAACAGTTGAGAACCTCAGACTCGCGTACAGGCGACACAGGTTCTTATAAGCATTCCAATTCGGGGAATCACATATATCCGTCTTGTGGTCGTCGCCCTTTTGTTTGGGTGTTGACATTGCGAGTCACTTGTGTGTGGTCGTTGCGTACGACGATAAACATGGCATTGTCGCGGTATAATCCGCTGGGACCGAGTTCCAGTGGAGCTCATTATAGTAAACTTTAAATTAACAGAATATATTTTCATTCTACCCGATATAAATTTCCAACAATTATTTATGTTCGCCATCACCTTTCCGCTGTCCAGTGCCTGGAGGCACGAATCCATTACAATAGGGACATCGGGTTTTGTAGCCAACCCGGTGTTGGATTAAAGATTCTCCAAATTCAAGGGATCTAGAATAAAATCACGGGTACATCCAGATTGCTGCAGAATTGCCACGACCACGTTATCGTGCTCTGCCGATTCTGAATAAGTAGATCTGCGTGTAACTGTGAACTACATTGACAGTTCGAGATCGTTCGCCGCTCCTGTGATTATCCAGCAGTGCCGTTCGGTTTTCTGAATTTTGTTAATTGATCCCTTATCCGATTGACAGTTCGAGATCGTTCGCCGCTCCTGTGATTATCCAGCAGTGCCGTTCGGTTTTCTGAATTTTGTCAATTAATCCCTTATCCCATTGACAGTTCGAGATCGTTCGCCGCTCCTGTGGTTATCCAGCAGTGCCGTTCGGTTTTCTGAATTTTGTTAATTGATCCCTTATCCGATTGACAGTTCGAGATCGTTCGCCGCTCCTGTGATTATCCAGCGGTGCCGTTCGGTTTTCTGAATTTTGTCAATTAATCCCTTGTCCCATTGACAGTTCGAGATCGTTCGCCGCTCCTGTGATTATCCAGCAGTGCCGTTCGGTTTTCTGAATTTTGTCAATTAATCCCTAATCCCATTGACAGTTCGAGATCGTTCGCCGCTCCTGTGATTATCCAGCAGTGCCGTTCGGTTTTCTGAATTTTGTTAATTGATCCCTTATCCCATTGACAGTTCGAGATCGTTCGCCGCTCCTGTGATTGTCCAGCAGTGCCGTTCGGTTTTCTGAATTTTGTCGATTGATCCTTCATCCTAGTGATAATTCGAGATCGTTCGCCGCTCCTGTGATTTTCCAGCAGTGCCGTTCGGTTTTCGGAATTTTGTTACATTGATACCTCCCATTTGTACCTAATGCACATTCTGAGGAATTAGTTCATCGAAACGTTCAACTTATACCGAACAAAGACGGTGAGCTTTCCGACAAGTGTGCATTCTTCAACCCTTCAACTCTATTAAAATACTATATAGCAAAAAAGGAACAATAGTCAGGTTACATATTGCTGTACACTGTCGAGCGATTGTGGCACGAACTTCGTCGGCGCAGACGGCGAGTTACGTCGAATGTTTACACGCGCGTCACAGGAGTCACGCTCGATCGCACACAGTCTCGCAAACCTCGGAACGCAGTGGAGATTTAACCCCCCTTCCGCTCCTCACTTCGGCGGAAAATGGGAAGCCGCAGTCAAATCTACAAAATTCCACCTGCGCCGCGTCATCGGGGATTCCACACTTACGTTCGAGGAATATGCGACACTGTTTGCGCAAATCGAAGCATCGCTGAACTCGCGGCCGATCTGTCCACTGTCCGACGATGCGTCCGACCTCGCGACACTCACTCCGGGTCACTTCCTAATCGGTGACGCGCTCAACGTAATTCCTGAACCGGATCTCGCGGACACTCCTCGCAATCGGCTATCGCGATGGCAACTATTGCGACAAATCGTCGATCACTTTTGGTCGCGCTGGTCGCGGGAATACTTACAGCACGTTCACACAGCGTCAAAATGGCACACCACGTCTCAACCGATTCGCGTAGGAGATCTTGTTCTCGTGCGAGACGAACGGACACCACCAGCCAACTGGCCTCTCGCGCGTGTGACCGAACTCCACCCCGGAAAGGACGACGTCACACGTGTTGTCACGGTGAGGACCGCGACGGGCATACACAAACGACCCATCATTAAGTTGTGTCGATTGCCCGTCGAAACCCCCGCCGCGCCATAAACTCAAGGACGTAAGGGCACCGCACATACGTGCAACCCTCGCGTTATCGCCGAACCTGCGATTCGACAAAGGGGGGAGTAATGTTCCGGCAAACCGTCACCGAGTCGCGCCGTCTCGCCGGGATCGCGATGATGACGTCACCCCCTGTAGGAGCCCCCCACCTGAGCTCACCTGAAGGGGCTCAGCTGTTCGACTCCTTTGGGTGATCGGTTAGTTTATCGTTTGTTTTGCTATCACCGCGTTCGTCTTTCGTACATACCGCTCTCGTCGCCCCGCTAACGGTTTACCCGCAAAGTGTACGAAAGTTCTTTGTTTGTTTAATAAAGTTTTATTAGTCCTGGCTCGAACTGCTTGCGCACCCGCACTCACGGTCTCGCATTTCCAATCTCGCGAGTGCGTGCCTCCGCTCGTGCGCTCTCGCGCCTCCGCTTTCGCGCTCCTCCGCTCTCGTGTCCCCGCTCTCGTGCTCTTGCACTCTCCGGCCTCCGCGCTTATACCCTTGAGCCGCCGCTCGTGCGCTTTCGTGCCTCCGCATGCGCGCTCTTACGCCTTCGCTCCAACGCTCTTGCACTGTCGCGCTGTCACGCATCCGCGCGTGCACCTTCCGACCTACGCGCTTGCACGGTCGGACCTTCGCACGGGCGCGTTCACTCTGACACTCTTGCGCTGTCGCACTGTCCCAGCTCCGTACTTGCACTCTCGAGTCTCCGCACTTGCACTCTCAAGCTTCCGCGCGTGCATTCTCGGACCTCCGCGCTTGCATTCTCTGGCCTCAGCGTTAACTCTCTCGCGCATTCGCTTTCGGGCTCTCACACATCCGCTTGTGGGCTCTTGCGCCTTCGCTCGTGCGCTCTCGCGCCTCCGCTTTCGCGCCCTCACACGTCCGGTTGCGCGCTCCTGCGCCTCCGCTCGAGCGCTCTCGCGCCGTCACTCTCGCGCTCGTGCGCCTCCGTTCGTGCGCTGTCGCGCCTTCGCTATCGCGCCGCCGCTCTTGCACCTGCACTTTCGCGCCCTTGCGCTATAACCACTCCGCTCTGGTGCTCTCGCAGCACCGCTTATGCTCGTGCGCTTTCGCGCCTCCGCTCGTGCGCATTCGTGTTCCCACTAGTGCACTATCGAGCCCCCGCTCGTGCGCACTCGCGCCTCCACTCTCGCGCTTTCGCGCGCCCGCTCATGCGCTCTCGCTCCTCCGCTTGCGTACTTTCGCACCTCCGCTGGTGTGCTCTAGCGACTCCCCGTGCGCTTCGTCAAGCTTCCGCGATCACTCGCTTATGCTGTCATTCTCTTGCCTCCGTTCGTGCGCTCTCTTGCTCGTGCGTTATCGTGCCTCCGCGTTCGTGCCTTTGCTCGTGCGCTCTCGCACCTCCACTCGTGAGCGTTCACGCCTGCGCGCGTGCGCTCTCGCGCCTCCGCTCTTGCGCTCTCGCGCTCTTGCGTGCTCGTGCGTTCTCGCGCCTCCACCTCGTACCTCCGCTTTCGCTCCTCCGTTCTTTTATGCCGTCGCTCTTTCGTCTTCGTTCGTGCGCTCTCGTGGTCTTGCGTTATCGTGCCTCCGTTTTCGTGCATTCGTTCGTGCGCTCTCGCGCCTCCGCTCTTGCGCGTTCACGCCTGCGCTCTCGCGCCTCCACGTTGTACCTCCGCTTTCGCTCCTCCGCTCTCGTATGCCGTCGCTCTCGCGCCTCCGCTCTTGCGCTCTTGCGTTATCGTTCGCTCTCGCGCCTCCACGTTGTACCTCCGCTTTCGCTCCTCCGCTCTCGTATGCCGTCGCTCTCTCGTCTTCGTTCGTGCGCTCTCGTGGTCTTGCGTTATCGTGCCTCCGTTTTCGTGCATTCGCTCGTGCGCTCTCGCGCCTCCGCTCTTGCGCGTTCACGCCTGCGCGCGTGCCCTCTCGCGGGTCCGCTCTGGCGCTCTCGTGCCTCCACCTCGTACCTCCGTCTTCGCGCCTACGTTCTTGACAGTTGACGATCCCGCGTCTATTGCCGAGACTGCGTCTCGGCAAGGGGGGGAAAATGTTCCGGCAAACCGTCACCGAGTCGCGCCGTCTCGCCGGGATCGCGTTGATGACGTCACCCCGTGTAAGAGTCCCCCACCTGAGCTCACCAGAAGCGGCTCAGCTGTTCGACTCCTACGGGTGATCGTGTTTAGTTCGTCTGTTTTGTAACACCGCTATCGTCTGTCGTACAAACCGCTCTCGTCGCCCCGCTAACGGTTTACCCGCAAATTGTACGACAGTTCTTTGTTTGTGTAATAAAGTTTTATTGTTACCAAATTTGTGTTCATACAATTCGGTGCGCTTTTATTCATCACCCACGAGCTATCTCCGCTACGAGCACCCGATATCCGAACATTTTGGTCCTTCGAGCCGGATCTATCGGCCGCTCTCTATATCTCAGCTGGAGATAAATCGTGAGTGAGTACACTCGTGAAGCCGCATTAGTGTTCGCGTGATTACACTAAAATACGTGCAGTGCTCTCAACAATTCGTGAATGCGGAGACTGTTCAGTAAACGTTGACGACCGTTAATTCAAACTCATTGTGTTCGTTACGCTGTCCTGTCGCGTGACCTCTCGGTCTCTACCAAACGGCAAAATCGCCTCAAACGCACAACCGCCTCAGCGACCGTTAACGCTCGCCAGTTCGCACAGAAATTTAAATCGTCGCCGCGACCGTTGGGGCCCGCTCGCGTGTTTGTTGGTGCCGCGCTCGCGTGTTTCGTGACCTCGCGCTCGTTACAGCAACGGCCTTCAAAATGACAACGGCCAACACGCTTTTCGACATACAATACGAACTGTACGAGACCATCGGCAAACTCTTCACCAACACACCGACGAAGGGTGCAGCCAACCTTACAGACGCTGACATACAGATCCAGTTTGATGCACTCTTCCGCACCTGGGATCAATTCCGTGCGAACCATGTAAAGCTCCACGAGCTATGCACGGAGCAACAACTCCGCACGCACGAGTATTTCGCCCGGAATCTGCGTGAAGAGTGCGAGGAATTGGTCATCGACACTGACGCCGCTCTTCGCACCCTACGCAAGGAGCTCTCAACCTGCGCCTCCGAATCGAACGATAAGCTAAGCTCCCACGCAAATCATCACGAGGCTTCCAACGTCACTTCCGCAACAACGTCAGTGGAGTCTGCATCGACAGGCGAGTCGTCATCCACCGCCGCGCATCAGGACACTCTAGCCTCTCCCAAATGCATCGCTCCGCCGTCCGATGCTCCTGCCACCGCACTCTTCGAGGTCATCGCTGCAACCGGGGACCACCTCCAGGCTCACGTCCTGGCTCGAACTGCTTGAATACAATTTCTTCTACAAACAGTTTATAAATTACAAAATTAGCAAATTGCAAAAAAGAGCACTGTATGATACCCCGCGATAATTCAGAGAATATTTCAACATAAATATTATCCTGAAAATAGAAACAGAGATAGGGAGAGGAGGAGAGTGGCAATACCTTTATTTTTTAAGATAAATTTATTTTTTTTTTTCAATGCTTGTATATAAAGTAGTTTTTATACAGCGGCACTGTCTTATGGCCACCTTGTCCGGCACCACGACCGCGGCCGCTTCCTCCTCCACGGCCGCGGCCCCATCCTGCTCCACGTCCGCGGCCCCATCCTCCTCCACGGCCGCGGCCCCATCCTCCTCTCCGCTGTTGCTGCTGCTGTTGCTGCTGTTGCTGTTGCTGCGGTTGCTGTTGCTGCTGATAGTGCTGCTGTAGCAGCTGTTGCTGTTGCTGCTGCACAATGTGCCGCAGCTCCTGCCGCTCGAGATTGAGCCGTTGGCGACGGCGCGCATTGCGTATGCGCCGCCCTTCTCCCTGGAAATGCCATAATAGCATAAAATATTAGTATAAAACATTACTTGCAGGTACAGTCTTGGACAAAAAGATAGGACACCCTATGCTTTTTTATCTTTTTAACTAATAAAAACTTTTTTGGGAAACTAGAGCAAGTAGTTTACTAGAGGATGTTAAAAAAATGTTTTCAATAATTTCAATTGATCGAAATTTGTAAAAAAATGTGTCAATTATATGTGTTACTAAGTATTGAATTTATACACGTAATTCCCAGGCTCGTAATGGTGAATGTGATAAATGTCTTGACTCATTGAGCCAGTAGAATAACGAGCGGTCGCATCATGCTCACGCATACGCACAGCACGGACGTGCACGTATAGACAAAATTCAATGTATGTAGTAGTAGCTGCAGCTTTTGGCAAATATGTATGTATATCAAAAACTAAGGCTGAGCGTCGGTTACATGTGTAGGAAAAACTTGTTCAGAATGTTGAGTTTTACAATATATTTTATCAAAATCGGTGAGGTGGGACCCTTTATGCACAATAACCAAATTCTGGATATTTATCACATTCATTTAATTTCTTTCTGACCTCCAGAAAGACATGATTACGAGTTGGGAATTTTATAGAAACTCCTCTGTTAATGTGATAAATATTCAATAATTTATCACATTTACCAAATGAATTGGTGATTATATATAATAACTGGTAATTATACATAATCACCAGTTTATTACATTTACAGTAACATATGCACTGTGAAAGTTTCATCGAAATCGGTTGATGCGGGAAAGAACGACAGGCATTGAAAGATGTAAGAATCCTTAGATTTATTGCAATTAGAGGCCGATAATCGTGAAAATCTGAAATTTTTACCATGTTTAAATGGCTGTAGATCATTGCAACGTCGACCGATTTTGACAAAATTTTCACACCAGAATATATTTAATTGACACAGGTCTACAAAATGTATTTTTAAAATTTTCAATATAGGCCCATATAAAAGTTGTGAAATACAACTTTTAGTATTTTTTATACAATTCCTTTCAATTGCAATTTTAGAAAAAATTTTGTTCACATCCTGTAGTAAACTACTTCTCTAGCTTCCCAAAAAAGTTTGAATCGTATAGTCCAACATTAAAAAAAATGTTATCGCTCTTTTTACGACGTCCGAATATTAATCCGAGTCACTGTACTTTACTTGTGTAATTACATTGTGAATTGTTTATTAACTTACCACATTTTGTGGCTGCGGCAACGTCGGCGGCGTTGACTGCGACGGCAGCGGTTGCGCCGGCTGTGGCGCCGGCTGTGGCGCCGGCTGTGGCGACGACGCTGGCGATGGCCGTGGCCGTTGCTGCATCGGTATCGGCATCTGCATGACTCCCACTTGCCGCGCCCACATAACAAATGGACCTGCAAATGAAACAAATTATCAATAATTATTACTAACGTATACATACATACAGTAAAACCTGCTTTTGTGCGGTAGATAGGTAGGGACCACAGAAAAAAAACCGCACAAAAAAGATATTCACAAACTTCATAAATAGCTATAATAAAAAATTTTTAACGTATGAAAGAAAATTTTTTTATGCGGTGGCGAAGTACCGCATAAAAATAGTCTCATTTAGAAAATATGTCAAAGCTTTACGAAATAGCGAGAAGGGCTTTCCAAACAAAATAAATAACTAAATTACACGTGGAAACATTTTAAAATATGTTAAATTCTCATTTTAATCATGGAGAAATTTTCAAAATATAGATAATTCAATACATATACAGGGTGTCCTGCTGAAATGAGATCAGCAGGATATCTTGGAAGACGTCGTTATGAAAAAAGTGTTCCTACATACAAAAGTTGTTCGGTATGACGGGCTACATTACGTAGTATTTAATTGTTTTCTTGTGGGTGGAGTGGTGGAGGACATTTCAAGGTCACCTTTATTTTTTTAAATGAAATGTCCTCCATCACTCCACCCATAAGAAAACAATTAAATACTACGTAATGTAGCCCGTCATACCAAACAACTTTTGTATGTAGGAACACTTTTTTGATAACGACGTCTTCCAAGATATCCTGCTGATCTGATATTCATATACCGCACAAAAAACATCGCACAAAACAAATCACACAAAACAAATCGCACAAAAAAAATCGCATAGAGAAAGACCGCACAAAAACAGCTTTGACTGTACTTTTATTTCTACAAAATTTAGAAATAAATAAAACGTACCATTAAAATTCATTCTTGCTCCAGTGGTATCTCCTGTGGTATCCACTAAACTGTCTAAACTGTCTAAAAGAGCCTCGATCCTCTGCTCGCTTATATAGGCGTCCGCGGGTACCATTTTAGTGACCTGGCCAAGGTTCTGGCCAATCCTCTTTGGCCTGGGCACCAACAACGGTGTGTACTTGGGGAAGGGAGAGTTTCCGCGCCCGGAAAGTCTCGGGCGCGGAATTTAAAATTCGCGGCAAAGTATCTGGACCCGTATCGCTACATGGTAAAAAATGTCGGTGATCATGAAGGGCCGAACGAGACATCCACTACACGGAATATATAAAACCATGGATTGTTAGTACTATATTAATGACAGCGAGACTGAAGACGAGTGTGAGACGAATGTCTGAGATCACACATTGTTGCACGACGGCCGAGTGTGGGTGGTTCGACAGTCGAGTCGAACTCGAAACTCGACTTTGTCGGGCAGGTTCGAAAAGAATCGAACAATGTATGTTTCTTGTCTTTCTCCGTTTAAAATTCCTCGTAAACTCTATACAACTGCGACTGCAACTCCTCTTGCTCCTCTATTTTCTTAATTTCCGCGATCGTCCGTCGATACACGGCGGAAACCGCGCGGACTTGATTTACATTAGCGTCTAATACGTATTCGTTCACACGTGTCCGCGCGGTCGAACAATCGAAAACAAAAAGGGCCCGTTCAGACACGGCGGAATCGGCGCGGTTTCGAACGCGCGATTTCAACCGCGTCAAAATTGACAGTCGTTCAGGATGAGGCGGTAATCGTGTGGACATGCAGGAGAGGGGCAAAGTTTTAGCTCAGTACGAAGATGAAAATTGCGCGCAAATAGCGCGGATTTGATTTCCTGCGATTCAGAGGCGGCAGCCGCGCGGATCTTTATTAGGGCTGTAACTTTCCTTCGAAACTTCGAAACTTCGGAACTTCGAGGTTTCTGTAATCGAAGCTTCGAAGCTTCGAAGGAAAGTTACATCCCTAATCCATGTACGTTAATGTAAATAAGGTCCGTGCGGTTTCCGCCGTGTCTGAACGGGCTCTAACTATAACAAATTTTCAAAATGTTCTCCGTTGTTTTCTAAACAATGATACACACGATTCTCAAATTCTGAACGTACATTTTTGAAGGTATCTGTTGGAATAGCTATACATTTCTGTACAATTCTGCGACGCAAATCGTTGACGCTTTCTGGCTGTGTTTTATAATCAACAGATTTTAAGTGTCCCCACAAAAATAAGTCAACTGGAGTTAGATCTGGTGATCTTGGTGGCCACTCAATAACACCTCTTCTACCAATCCATCTTAGTGGGAATCGATTATTTAATCACTGACGAACTGGTAACGTGTAATGCCTCGCAGTATAATAATAAAATTGCTGGTCTTTTTACATACAATACGACCCCATAATGAAGAACATACATTTCTGTTTGAAAAATCAAAGTTGATCTTCCAATGACCTTGAAAACGCCACCCGAATCAAAAACTGATACTGCCCCCTCTTTCCCCCTCGAAATCCTTGGACACGAATTTTACACTTTATTAATATCTTTCATACTTTTCGAGATATTCAGTTGGAAAATTTTTCAAATGAACACCCTGTATAACCAGCTTGAAAACAGATGTTTACACAAGTAAAATGCCGTACCTTCAAAATGACTTTATTACTAAGCACCGCATGTTGGGTGCAGGCCTGGCCTGCTAAAGAAAGGACAATAGCTCGATGCTTCCAAGAAACGGACTGAGAAAGTGAAAACTCGCAGATTGTGTCCGCACCATAAAGTAATATTCGACGGATTTGTTGAAGGTGTCATTAGGTATCATTACCCCGCGATGGAACGATCAACTATATATTAAAGAATAACCCTGATTTACATTAGCTTTTATGTATTCGTTCACATGCATCCGCGCCTTCGAACAATCAAAAACAAAAATCGCGCGGTTCCGCCGAGTCTGAACTAAGGATTAGCGTCCATCGCACTTTTCTCTGCTGGCGCATACTTGGTAACGACATTCTTCACTTGTTCTCGAATCGTAATGTCCCCTATATTTGCTACATCTGCGTCGCACGCTCGCATACAATCCGAAAAACTTCCGGCATACTATCATCGAAAAATGTAATCTAACGAAAATTGAAAAGAATTGGAAAAATGTTGACTAGAAAAATTCCCTCCACGGATAGGGTTCGACTAGTGGGCGATCAATAAACGCATTTAGGGCGATTTTCGACATTGTGCAACGGTCACGAGATAGTACATACATTGTTTTGAGGGTAAACACTTGGCGGAGTCGGTCCAAGAAATACGACACGAAGTCTCGCGTATCTCGAAACCGTCCCATAACTTACGGGCCCCCTCCTGCCACAAGCGAATCTATGGTACGTGGCATGCCATCGAGAGCGGGACGGGCGAGCTGATTTTCCCATGAAAATCCGCTGACACTAACCAGTCGTGTCCTCGTCGTCGTAAAGCAATAAATTTGTTAAAGAGGCAATACGAGACTTTCTCAAACAAGATCTCAGCTAATGCGTTCGTAGCGTAAACCCAGACTGAAATTGTAGCTGGCGACGCAACAATATTAAAAATCACATTATGAATTATGAAATAAATACCATTGTCTTATAAATACCATTATCTAGTTCGTAAGAACGCAAAGTTGAATTTCGGTTATCGCGGTAACTCGGTCGACCGAACTTGTTGCACAGATATCGGTAATTATCCAATCTCGTCGACACATTTTTTTGTTTTATAATATCAAATTGAGATTTCATGAGGTTATTGTATGCTTGCAATGGGCTTGCATACATTGTATGTTCTTAGGCCGAACATAATACAGAACGACAGGGACGAAAATCATAACCGAAACCGGAATCGAAACCGGAACCGATTATCATTTTATTCCACCTCAGGGCAGCAATTTTTACGTTTACGTACATAATATTTCTTAGAAACGGCTACTGCATACGATCTTCGGTATGCATACAGTTATCGATATGTAGACTGTAGTTGACGTACTAAAACGTATGTTTTCTACACCAATTATATCAATACATAAAGAAGCGTAGGGTGTCCTATTTTTTGTCCCAGACTGTATATCGATTTCGATTAAATTTTCAACATGTGTATAACTAACATAGATCTACAAAAGGTATATTTTAAATTTTCACTAAGGGCCCAAATAAAAAAGTATTAAAAAATGCCTTCTTTATTTTTGCCTTGTAACCTTGTAAATTATAATTTTTAAAAAAGTTATTCTTTTTTTGAAGGGCGTACGAATATTTTTTACACTCACTGTATTTTGTCTTATAAAAGCAAGTACATCATTCAGGACAGCATAGTGCGAATTACGAATCATTATGGTGACGATGAGCAGAACCAAAAAGCCAGGTTTGTAAAAAGTCCTTGGCAGTGATGGTTACCAGATGCGTTAATTGGGGGATGTGGATGGAACTTTCTCCGTGTTCTTGAGGGACAATGCATTCTACTTCGCTTTGCTATTCCTTTCCAGGCTCGTGCTGAAGGAATGGTCAGCCACATCTGTTCCGCAAGCCAGCGTCCCCCAGGCCTGGGTCCTAAAGCGTTCTTTTTATTGCGACTAAATGACCTTCCATAAATTTGTATTGCTTCCTGAATGTCCATCAACATCGAAGTTAAAAAAATTAATGTTTGTCCATAAAAAGTATAATTATTATGAAGCCATTAAGATAGACATTTGGAATGCAGTATTTTTCAGCCAAAAATTGCTTGTTTGTTTCGAGGTGTACTGATTACCCTATTTAATATTTCTTCTGCCTCTTTTTACCACGTTTTTATTAGCTCGCTTTCTTGTTTGTTTGTCTGTTTGTCTGTTTGTCTGTTTGTTCGGTGGCAAATTTTGCAATTGATTTTAAACTAACTTCCTGATGAGCTAGAGACTTGAAATCGGTTACATGGCTCAGAACTGGATGACAATGCATTATTAAAAAAAAAAATTGTTAAAAAGTCTATCCGTTTCGGAGATATAACAATTAAATATTTACCTTTTCACCCCCCCGCGAGACCACGTCACCGCGTTCAACGGTCGCCACGCCGCGCGACAGCGCTCCCTACTCCACTACCCGTTCCCTCTCTCACTCATCCCCACTCCACTGACCCGATTCGCACCGAAGGAGCTCAGTGTGCGTCAGTGTGCGTTTGAGCTCCGTGCGGTGTTTATAAAGTTACTACGTATTATTATATTATAATGTTTGTTTACCAATCGAAGGGACAGTTACACCGAGATTTTCGGTCGAACCTTTATCTTTGACATTTTACCACGGCGTTTCGATATGATGCGGTCCCAATACCGTCTGAAATTTACTACATGTCTCTGTTATAATCTCGAAATAATGTCTACAAAAGAAGGAGCAGTTCGTTAATGATGATTTTCACAGAGAAGTCGCCAAATCACCAGGTATGCCATTAAATATTTTACCACGTTTTTATTATGTCGCTTTCTTGTATGTCTGTTTGTCTGTTCGGTACAAATTTTACAACTGATTTTAAACTAACTTCTCGATGAGCTAGAGACTTTAAATTTTAAACATAGTTCAGTACTATATGACAATGCAGTATTTAAAAAAAAATTTTTTTTAATTTACAACAGCCTACGCGTTTAGGAGATATAAACTATTAAAAATTTAACCGTTACACGTCCCCGCGCGACGACCGGTAGTGCCCACTCGGTTCCCACTCCACTGACCTGCTTCGCACCGAAGCAGCTCAGTGTGCGTTCGAGCTCCGTGCGGTGTTTACAAAGTTACTACGTATTAGTATACTATAATGTTTGTTTACCAAGCGAAAGAACAGTTTAACCGAAATTCTCCTTCGAACCTTTATCTTTGACATTTTACCACGGCGTTCGTTTTCGATATGACGCGTCGCAATACCGTCTGAAATTTACTACATGTCTCTGTTATAATCTCATCAAAATGTTCAAAATCGATTATAAAATTTCACACATGCAAGACTAAAAAGCAGAAAATAATTATTTAAATAAAAATAAATTTTTTAAAAATACCACGTTTTTAAAACGGACTAAAAAGTATAAAATAAAATTTTTAAAAACGCCACGTTTACAAAACGGACTAAAAAGTATAAAATAATTTTTTCTAGCCCCATACAGATTCCTAACCCCTGAAAATTTGTGATTGTGAATTTTTAATAGCTAAGAAAATACTTGTAAGATTTAAAACGAAAAACGTGGGGCGCATGCAATAGATAATTGATGAATGAACACTAAATCACTAACTACTTTATTGCACTGCAAATGATATGAAGTGTTGTACGAGATTTATCAGCGGCAGCTACTCTCTACACTCCTTACTATGTATTATCTTGCGCCCCACGTTTTTCGTTTTAAATCTTACAAGTATTTTCTTAGCTATTAAAAATTCACAATCACAAATTTTCAGGGGTTAGGAATCTGTATGGGGCTAGAAAAAATTATTTTATACTTTTTAGTCCGTTTTGTAAACGTGGCGTTTTTAAAAATTTTATTTTATACTTTTTAGTCCGTTTTAAAAACGTGGTATTTTTAAAAAATTTATTTTTATTTAAATAATTATTTTTTGAAAATGAAAAACAGTTCTTTGGGTTAACACTTAACGCTGTCAGTTGAAGATATTTGCTCGCAATGTATTAAAAATTAATATATTCAACAGTAAACGTACGATACTTCATGTATACCAATTCCTACCGCGACCGGTCAAATGACCGGTCGTGGTAGGTAAGACAGACTACACATTTTTCTCAGAAAACAAACAATAAGAGAAGTGAACAGAAGTGAAACTTCTTGCAGTCTAGTAATGTTTAGAAGTAAATTAAGATTGGAAATGGTAAATAAACCTAATGAAGCGACAACAAGATCAGGAACAACTCTCGATGATGTATTTGCAAGACATTTGGACAAAATTGAATCATAGAAAATCATTGCAAAACATAGAACATAGAAAAAAATAATGAACGATCAAAATTTGCGACGCAAAGGAGAGCAGATGGGAAAGAAAGAGACATAGTTCATAGCATTTGCCATACGGGTCATTCCATGCCGAATCGATCACTTTTTGCAGGCACCATCGCCGATTTTGTTGTAAATGAAATATGTTGTAGTCCATGTGAAATTAGGGGGGGGGGGGTTTAAGTCATCATTTTTTTCCATAATCCTTAAGTCCACCCCACACAATGATCCTATCCATACTTCTTACCATAAACCCTCCTTATCCCTCCCCGATGGAAGAAAACCACCACATTCTCGTGATTTCCATTGAGCAACGACACCTTTTTTTTGGAACATCAGAAAGAAGTCATGATTAAAAAGGTGTTATTGTCCAAGAGTGGTTACTAATATTGTTCTCCAGGTATAGAGTTATTACAGTGTGCTGGTATTTTCTCGAGACCAGCGGTATAGACAACGGACCATAACAGCGGTGCGCTCGACCCACCTCTACCTGAAACGGGGGTACACGGCGTCCTTTACCAGCTTATTGCGACGCCAATTTTAATGATACCATCTTTTTCAAGGGCTCATTTTAAAGGGGAAACTTCAAGGAATATTACCATATTTTTTTCAAAATTTAAATCACTGAGCCCCATCATTAAAAAAAACGCAAAAGAAGAATTTGTTTAAATTTTTCGACATTATAAAGTTGATTTTCAAGGTTGAAAAAATTATTTTGTAATAGCCCAATCCTTTCCGAATAAAACAAAAGAAAATTTAGCTCAATCGGACAAACGGTTCTTGAGATAAAAATTCGTAAGTGAGGCCCGTTTTCGCCGAAATGGGCAAAAATTGAAAAATTTGAAGGCCTGCCATTTCTAAAAAAATTCGAAACCGGCAAAATGATGACTTAAACCCCCCCCCCCTAATTTCACATGGACTACAACATATTTCATTTACAACAAAATCGGCGATGGTGCCTGCAAAAAGTGATCGATTCGGCATGGAATGGCCCATACGCTCTTCTTCTTTGCGTCGCAAATTTTGAGCGTTCATTATTTTTTTCTATGATCTTGTTGTCGCTCCATTAGGATTATTTACCATTTCCAATCTTAATTTACTTCTAAACATTACTAGACTGCAAGAAGTTTTACTTCTGCCGCGCGCGGTTTTCCACACGTATTTTTTTTTTAAATCAAAAGACTACATACATCATGTGGTTGGGCATACCCTATGTGCTTTCGGTTGAACCTTTTGAAAATTTCGTTATTTTTGCTGTAGGACGCACCGTTCCCGAGATACAGCCATTTTTTATTTAAGATATTGAAAAATGTATTGTACGTATATTATACGAAAAGTCGTGAAGTTTAAAGGCGTTGCAATTACGTTGTACATACATAAGAAATTCTAATCGAAATTTTAGAAACGGTCATTTGACCGGTCGTGTTATGAAATCTATATACTGTATTATAGAATCGATCTCGAACTTTGCACAAGCTTTTTGAGAGGGAGGGGATGCCGTAAAAGAAATTAAAAAGTCGAAAATAAGAGTCACCCCAGTGATGCACGCGACATAATGATAGCGAGATATATCGCCCGTAGTAAAGAAAGGGTTAATTAACTCGTTCGCAGCAGAATACAAATGTTGACGGTGGCTGGTGCTTGTGGCTGGACCGGAGACTAGAAGAGACCCGAAACTGTGGTGAGGAACAGACGGACCTCTTTCTCTTTCACCGTCTGTCTTTTTCTACGTTCAGCAAGACTGTGATACTTGACAGCTTTACAAGGGTCCTGTCTATTTGGAACCGATATCTCGAGGCGGAAAGTCGGTTCCGTGTGTCCGCGTCCAGCAACAATTGCTGTCGCGGTTTCTCACAATATAATTTCTATTATTATTATTATTATTATTATTATTATTTTTATTTTTAGTTTTAGTTTTAGTTTTATTTTTTCTAATTTTTTACATTTTTTTTCGTTTGAGTGAGTGTTACAAAAACTAAGGACTGTACAAGTGAAGTGTGCAAAAACTATAAATTATAAGGACTCTACAGGTGAAGTGAAGTGTAGTATAGTAAAAGAACAATGAAGTAGAGGAAAGGCAAAGGCCGCAGCAGGGATGTTGTTCCTATGAAGGCCAGGATGGCAGCTCTACGACGTCGGAAGCAGGGTCAGACTAAAGGTAGGTCAATTGATTTTAATGAAGGGCAGGCTCGCGTAGCAGAAATGAACGCGATTGTAATGTGCCAATGTTATTTGCAAGCACATCTAATTTATCTGCCGATACATGCGTTGCAATCAATGAACAAAGTATTCTAGAGAATGCATGTTCAGCAACGCATGTTTGTGCGGATGAAGGAGATGTGCTAGCATCATTTGCAAGCACATCTTATTTATCTGCCGATACATGCGTTGCAATCAATGAACAAAGCATTCTAGAGAATGCATGTTCAGCAACGCATGTTTGTGAAGATGAAGGAGATGTGCTAACATCATTTGCAAGCACGTCTAATTTATCTGCCGATACATGCGTTGCAATCAATGAACAAAGCATTCTAGAAAATGCATGTTCAGCAACGCATGTTTGTGAAGATGAAGGAGATGTGCTAACATCATTTGCAAGCACGTCTAATTTATCTGCCGATACATGCGTTGCAATCAATGAACAAAGCATTCTAGAAAATGCATGTTCAGCAACGCATGTTTGTGAAGATGAAGGAGATGTGCTAGCATCATTTGCAAGCACGTCTAATTTATCTGCCGATACATGCGTTGCAACCAACGAACAAAGCATTGTAGAAAATGCATGTTCAGCAACGCATGTTTGTGCGGATGAAGGAGATGTGCCGCCATTACAATCAGTATCTGCTACGTTACCTGCAACTATTGTAGATGCATGCACGGTAGGGAACGCAGCATCGGACATGCAAAACGATACGGACGAAGATATCGAAAATATCGTTTTGCACGAAGATGGGAACATCGACGTAGATCGTATACGTTCTGCCGAGATCACTGGACGGAGTATCGTGGACTTTAAACATGTTCAAGCAGAATGGCAAAGATTATCCGCGCATTCGTCCATGTGCCAGTTCATAGATCTTGTTACAACGAGTACGATTCGTTACGGTCTCAAGACGAAATATTTTGTCACATGTCGTATGTGTCACTTCAAAGATAGTTTCTGGAGTGAACCGACAGATAAGAACAAATTAGATATCAATACAAGTGCCGTTTGCGGTACTATAGTGGCAGGGATTGTGGTCACAAGCAGTTAGACCAAGTTATGGCTTGTATGGATATTCCATGTATGAATAGTAAAACATACATAAATTACTCAAAGCAAGCGTCCGAAGCTTTCGCAAAAGCCGTAGAAACAGTAATGGAAGAGGCTGGCAAAGAGGAAAAACGATTGGCAGAAGCTAGAGGTGATGTCATTGACGGTTTTGCACACATACCTGTGATAACAGACGGTTCATGGATGAAGAGATCGTATCGCACTAGTTACGATTCTCCATCCGGAACGGCTATTATCGTAGGTTTCTATACAGGAAAAATATTGTTCGTTGGTGTACGTAACAAATATTGCTGTGTCTGTGCAAGAGCAGCAAATATTGGTACGACGCCAAAAGAACATGTGTGTTATAAGAACTGGGGAGTCAATCAGAGCTCCACCAGTATGGAAAGTGACATCATCCTCGAAGGCTTCCGCCTTAGTAAAGATATGCATGGATTAATATATAATAAATACATTGGCGATGGCGACAGCAATGTATTAAAAAAATTGAGGGATTTCCCACCATACCCGGAGATTGATGTGCAGAAGATTGAATGTGTAAATCATCTTCTCCGCAATCTTGCACATAAAATACGAGAAGCGGGTAGTGTTGGTGGTCGCAAATACTCAAAATTGAAAAAAATTGTTACGAACAGCGTAATGAAAATTCGAAACGCTGTTACGGAGGCTGCTGAGTTTCACCGGAACAGTACAGTAGAATGGACAGACAAAATTGCTGGTTTAATGAGAGATATTGACAATACACCCAACCATGTATTTGGTGAACATCGAGATTGTGCCTCGTACTTTTGTAACGGAACTCCAAAAGAAAACGAGACAAATCTTGTTCCCCAATTACATGCGGCAGGGATGTATGAAAAAATAGAAAGTGCAATGCAACGCGTCAAAGAAAACGCGGAAAGTTTGCTATACAATTATACCAGCAATTCTGTTGAAAATTGTAATGCTATTATTTGCAAGCTTATTGGCGGCAAACGTACGCATTTAGGACAAAGAGGCTCTTACCAAACGCGTGTACAAGCATCCGTCGTGCAATATAATACTTTCGCACCGATGAGAAGTGCTTGTCACGCATTAGGTAAAGAGCCCCCAGCACGTTCAAACGTGGTGGAAGATAGAAATATTGCAGCACTGGCAAAACGCCGTGAACGTATCCGCGTAGCAAAAGAATCGGGTCGCGCTGTTCGTAGATCAAGATATTCTGGCAAGAATACACCTGATAAAGATTATGGTCCAAACGCGGAAAAGCCTGATGTTGATCCTGAAACATTCGAACAACTGAAGTCCGATCATTTCCGAAAGTTGCGAAGCAACCAGCAGATGTGGCGAATAATTGAGTATGATACGCGGAAGCAGCATGCCGACCCGAAATGGCATCGCGCCCGTAAGCACCTGCTGACTGCTTCGAATTTCGGAAAAGTTTGTTCCAAGAAAGATATAACTTCACGCAAAGCTCTCGTTAAAGATATTCTTTACCGTAACCCGGTAGTCCGCCCCGCTACTCAGTGGGGTAAAGATAAAGAACCATTGGCACGACAAAAATTGGCAGAGGTCTTGTCCGAGCCAATCGAAGAATGTGGATTGTTCATTGATCAGGAATTTCCATATTTTGGCGCGTCGCCTGATGGCACTATTGGTAACGATACAATCGTTGAAATTAAATGCCCTTATGCGGCGCGCAATATGACACCTGACGATGCAATTCGACAAAAAGTTGCTGATGTTCATCGCTTTTTTGACAAACACGACGACAGTCGTTTAAACGTAAAACACTGTCACTATTTTCAAGTACAAGGGCAACTGCATGTGACGCAAAAAAGAAAATGCATCTTTGCAGTCTGGACGCCTCTTGGAATAAAGCATGTGACTGTTGAGCGTGACGATAAATTTTGGCTGGATAAAATGTTACAGCCGCTCCGGCGCTTTTACGAAGACTGCTTGGTTCCCGAAATAATTAATAGCAGACAAGAGAGAGATATGGAAATTCGGGAACCGCAGTACGTAATTGAAGCACAGGAGGCGGCTAAAAGAAGAAAAGTTTCATTGAACGATTAAATAAATAGATTTCTATTCATTTATATCGTTCAATAAACTTTTTGATTAGAGGGACACTCCATTGAGAGTCCCGGGTGAAGAAGGTTTTTTAGTGGGTAGTGGGAGATCTGTCAATCTTGATCTCCTGAGTCCCACACTACCCCCTTCTGGGGTGTACTTAAATGTATTTTTCCCCTTCATCCTTAAAAAAACAAAAAGAAAAAAAAAAAAAAAGATTCGGTAATGCGTTCATTCTTTAAATATGTTGTAGTCTTTAGTGGTCTATGAACGAATAGCCCTTCTTTTGCAACTTGTCTCTTGAAACTTTATAAACAATAATAACGTACGTTTTTATAGAAGATATTTTTTTCAGTACACTTTTTCCCAAAAGGGCTCTGTACGGGACACCGCAATAATACGGAGAATATTTCAACACAAAGAGCATAAAAAAATATTGCTTCTCCGCTTCAGAAAGTAGTTGCAAGTTCATCGAGAAATGAAGCTGCGTGGTGATCTCTGTCTTTGTCTCTCCTGCGAGCGACATATCTCCCTCGCTGTCACAGCCTCGCAGGAGAGACGAGGATCTCTCTATCCTTCTCCTACTTGAATCGTAGGTCAGTTACGCTCAGACGAGAAGCCCAGGAGGCACGATGAATTCGTAGATCGATCGGAGGCATTCTCAAGAGATACCCCCACTAGCCCGCCCGCGCGTCTCGCCCCCCGTGGCGGCCTTGCCACTGCTCGGAGCACTATGGCCGCTACGGGGAACGAGAGGCGCCGGCGGGACAAGTCGGAAAGCGCGATAGCCAAGCAGCCATGTTGGAATACGAATTGTTCAGTTGTATAAGGATCACGCGGGTAAGTCGCATTCAGTGAGGAAGCAATATTAGTGGATAATTTTGGTGTTGAAATATTCTCCGAACTGTCGCCGGGTCCCGCACAAAGCCCTTTTTTGCAATTTGCCTCTTGAAACTTTATAAACAGTAAAAGCGTACGTTTTTATAGAATAATTTTTTTTCTGTACAGTTTTCTCAAAAAAGGGCTTTGTACGGGACCCCGCGAGAGTTCAGAGAATATTTCAGCACAAAGAGCATTAAAAAATATTGCTTCTTCGCTAAATGCGGCTTACCCGCGTGATCGAGAAATCGAGCTGCTTGGTTATATCTATGCGTCTTTGTCTCTCCTGCGAGGGACATATCTCTCTCTCCGTCGCAGCCCCGCAGGTGAGACAAAGATCTCTCCATCCTTGTCCTACTTCATTCATAGGCCACTTTCGTTCAGAAAAGGAGCGTGATGATACCATGAGTTTCTACCACCGATGCAAGAATAGCAGGAGACGCGGCGACAGCGCCGCGGCGGAAAGTTGGAAAGCGCGATAGCCAAGCAGCCATGTTGGAATACGAATTGTTCAGTTGTATAAGGATCACGCGGGTAAGTCGCATTCAGCGAGGAAGCAATATTATTGGATAATTTTGGTATTGAAATGTTCTATGAATTATCGCCGGGTCCCGCACAAAGCCCTTTTTTGCAATTTGCCTCTTGAAACTTTATAAACAGTAAAAGCGTACGTTTTTATAGAATAATTTTTTTTCTGTACAGTTTTCTCAAAAAAGGGCTTTGTACGGGACCCCGCGAGAGTTCAGAGAATATTTCAGCACAAAGAGCATCAAAAAATATTGCTTCTTCGCTAAATGCGGCTTACTCGCGTGATCAAGAAATCGAGCTGCTTGGTTATATCTCTGTCTTTGTCTGTCCTGCGAGGGACATATCTCCTCTCTGTCACAGCCCTGCAGGAGAGACAAAGATCTCTCTATCCTTGTCCGGGAGCTTCTTTATTCTGCCGCAACTGTCGCTGATGTCAGGTATGTTTACTCTGTTGAGCCGGCGTCACCTTAATATTCGCTTGCTTTATATCGCTTATTTATTTTTGTTTCGCATTGCTTATCTAATGCTTATTGCGTATGTTTAAAAGTACATCCTTAATTTATCTTTTTTTCAGAGGCAGCTCTTATGATGATACGATCGTTTTGGAATCTTTAAAGATTCTTTGAATTTATGATCAATTCTGAAGAGCGTTTTTATAAATATATTTTTTATATTAATATCGGGAAAGGTACGACCACATTGGAGCTGCGATAGAAGCTAAGACTATTAAGAGTAGCTCTGTTCACCGCTTCAACGTGAACGTTTCCACAAAACATTGTAGTATATTTAGTATGTTTTGTGACGTGGCAGGATTTGCCATTGTCAATCCGAACCCTTTAACAGAGACCGGGTCACTTCCAATAGCGTTGGAAATCGAAACGGGCGAAGCGATTGATCTCCCTGGAAACAACCGGGTTCCAGCGGCACAAAAGTTATCGTATTCGAATGTCGCACCGCTGGGCGCGACACGAGGTTTCAGGGCCTACGGCCTCGTAGGAGAACTCGAGGCCTATCTTCGACTGCTAATTGGCGGAAAACATCCGGAAGAGACGCCCGGCAGGCTTATCGCGAGACGGCGCCGGCGAAGAAGACAGCGGGGATTGGACCGAGCCCGGATCCGTCAACCAGGAGATGCCGACAAGGAAATTACGTTCTAGGGATGACCAACGGCCCAGCCTTGCCGACCCTCATCCGGGAAGAGCCATGAGAGCCCACCCGGAATGGCTCGGGTCCACCCCCCATCGCCCTCGCAACGCTATCGGACGCGGCCCCGAGAAATTGAACAATTATCGGAGGCCCGGGTCCGAATTCACTGAATTCGGCCCTGCCGCGAGAAGCCACGCGATAGGTCCGACCGTCGTAGCAGCGAAGTAGAGGGGAGCGTTCCGCTTCCGCGTTCCGAGCCGACACGAAGTAGGTCACTAGGACGAGGGACAGCTAACAAGAAGTACCGTTCATTAAACACGCGATAGAATTAATTAAGTATTAGAGTAATTTCGAATATCCTGCTCGAAAGAGGTTATCGATTGGTAAGTGCCGGTCACCTAATTTTGTGTAGAATATCGGTGATTACTCGTGTTGGCTCGGGGCGAAATTTGACAGGTTTCCTAACCTCGTGTTGCGTATCGGGCATTTTGGCGAGTCCGGCGATCGGGAAGAGCTCTCCCGAGGAAAACGCCGGACAGTGGATCGCACCGTTCCCTATTGATGGTCACGGGAACGTGCGATAATTTCGGCTTCGATATTTTTTCGGAGATCCTCGGGAGTTCCACGGTGGGACGACGCGACGCGCCCGTTTCGTTCTCGTCGCGTTCTTTTCCGTCCTCGCCTAGTCGCATTGTATAGCCTCGCGTATTCTATCGGGGCTTGGCAGATTTCGTGCCCTTCTGGGCTTGTATAATTTACGCGGAGGCCTGTAACTGCCGAGCTCGACGCGAAGAAATAGAATCACCGCGCAAACGGCCGAACTACCGCCGAATATTATCGACGACGCGCCGGCAAATCTTTTGACTACCGCCGGTTCATACCGGTGGCTTGTAATAACATCCCGTTCGCAATAAACGGTAGTAATTTGCCCTAACCGATTCTATTCATTTCGCCTGTGAGAAACGTTCCCGTCGCGGGGAATGCCCCGTCCTTTTTCCCACGTGGAATCCTGGCCTGTTCTGTCGCTATCCTCGGCTTCGCGCAATCCTCGTAGATTTGAAGGGAATTTCGTAGACGGTCAATAGTTTCGCGTGGCACGGCGACGTGCCTGGCGCCCGATTTTCCGATCATCGTTCGGTTGCTAGTGTTCAATTTCGAATCTGCGCGTGATTGTTTGTCCCGGGAGGACCACGTTTCGCGCGACCGAGCGTGGCCCGGTCTCCAAGCCATAATTTGCCGAGTCCGGTTGCCGATTTCGTCGTGAATCGGTAAACGGCGTGACAGTTTCGATGCTTCGTTCTCTCGTCAACCGTTACTGACCGTTACTTGTTTACATCGTTGACTTGTTTATATCTCGCGCGCGGTTCGGCACGAAGATGCGTATGGTGGGGGCAACGAAGGCGCGAGACATGCGCGCGTTGCATGGAAGAGAGGTTGGTGGGAGAAGCAGGCGTTTGTGGGGCCCCACCCGTGCCCATCCCTGCCGTACACTGATCTGGTCATCAGAGAGGGGATACTTGTCTTCTCCTCGATTTTCTCAATCTGGCGGCACTGGCCCTCATTGGCTTTTCCCCCACTCAACAGTTTGACTTTTACTTGCACCAATGACCGAACGGCGCGTCATCGGCCCGCGTAAAAGTTCGAAGGTGCGAAGGTTTGAAAACGCGCAGCATGCGCTGTACACATTGCTGCATATTTCTAATCAATCATTTGTCATCACTGGTACGGTCAAGACACAGCGGGTTTTCTGTATTCATTAACAGTTCGCGAGTTGTTCATAAATTGTTCGTGAATTGTTCGGGACGTTGTACTTGTTAAATTATTTCATTTAGTGGTGATAAGTGTGTGTATTTAATTGTGCGCGTGTATTCCGTGGTGATAGAAGAAAAAAGAAGAAATGCATACGCCGATATAATTCACTATACAAAAAACAATAGGGGAAGCAAGCGGTCTAAAACATCTGCAAAACGTTTCTCCAGAAACTATAAGCGTCGCGAAAGGTAAGGTTTATCGTACTAAACATAAACGTAAATGCAACATACAGTGATTGTTGTAATAGAAAAAAAATTGGTCGAATCTCTTTAGTTTTATTAAAATTTTCGTCATAAAACATTGGAGTCAAACAGATCGCAGTAAAATATAGTGAAGTTATATAGAATAAATATGTAATATATGTGTAGCGGCCCGTGCAACGAGCACGGCGCCGGACCGCCGACATACATTGTATGCGTGGCGACGATCGTCCTCGAGAAGCCGCAGAGAAACACTCGAATATCGGTTCCGAGGACGGTCGTCGTTTATTCAAACAGTCGACTGTCAAAAAGAATACCTTTTTTTGGACAAAATTCAATAATTTTTGTTCTGCTTCTGATAGAGTCATGAAACAAAATGAGTTTCTTTATTTATATTGAAAGCAATCTCAATACGATATCATTATAAATATAGTCATTTATTTAAACATTGAAAAACAATATCTATAAAAAAAATTTCGTTTTATTGCTGGTTTAGTTTACAGACGGCTTTCGTTTACGAGATAATCGTAAAAAAAGAGAAGGAACAGAAACTGATTGAATTGAAAACTCACTTATTCAGCCGTAAATACAATTGTGCTGTTTCGAAATGTGTGCCACTGACAAGGGGACCCCGCGCATCGAGACACCCGGATTGCAACGAATTTTTGTGTGAACATAGCTTAGACATTCTCATGAACTATCCAATTGGTTTTATTCTTGAATGCGTACCCGTTTTCGAGATAATCGACATTGAAATGCCACATGTGCGGTATATTCCATGAGTGAAAGCATCTTGTCACAGCGGTCCGTGGCCGAGTGGGTTGAGCGCCAGTCCCCTTCGAACCTTCGCAGGGGTAGGTCATGCCCAGCGTGCTACCTGCGTCTCCAGGAAACAGCTGTGAAACGTGACTAGCGAACGTCAAGAAACGACTTCGCACAAGTCAAAAAAATCTGAGTCAAATAAAATCACTCGTGCACACCATTGTAAAATGGGAAAAACTAATAAAGAAGGATCGTATACAATGCATAAGATGCCAACGAATTGGTCATGTAGCAGCGAACTGCAACCTAAAATATAGCTGCGTTAAATGCGAACACGATCACAACCCAGGAGAATGTCCCCGATCCCTAATCCCCACAGCAATAAACGCAGACTTCCCACCATACTGCGTGAATTGTAAGAGCCACGGCCACCCAGCGTCATACAGAGGTTGCCCAAAATTAATAGAATTCAAAGAAAAAATAGAGGCTAGAAAAATAGCAGCACTTTCTGAAAAAGAGAAAAAACTGACTTTTAACTCAAATTTTATAAAATCGGGTTTTTCCTCCAGCCAAGCAGTATCAAACACAACATCTCCGATCTATTATAACAATCCAGTTAACGCAACACAAACAAAACCGACACAGTTAGCTTCCACCTGCCTAACCGATCCAAACACACAAATACATAACACACTACTCCTGCAAATAAAACAATTAGTAGACTCAGCAATAAATTCAATCGCCGAAAAACTATCACATCAAATAAAAGAAAACAACAACAAAATAAACAGACTAGCGCAAGCAATCAACGTAGAGATATAAAATGAACCCTAACGCGCCTACAAACTACACAAACCATAAAAAAAAACAACGGAAACACAACAACAAAACATAAAACACTAAAAATAATAGAACTAAATGTAAACTCACTTATTTCAAACGAAAAAAGAGCAGCTCTAGCCGATTTCCTAGATATACAAAAACCTGACGTGGCCCTACTATGCGAAACAAAATTAAATGCAAAACACAAAGTCAATTTTAAAGACTATACATTCGTCAGAACAGACCGTCCGAATGCGAAACAAGCAGGGGGAACCGGCATACTCATTAAAAAGAATTTAAAATTTAAAACCATCCAGCCAATTGTCTCACCCCACACAACGCTAGAATCCACAATAATAGAAATCAAAGTAAACCAGAACGCACTATTCCTAATAGCAGCTTACGCGCCCAGCAGCAACAACAAAGAATTCACCATAGACCTCACAAAAATTTGCAACCAATTAGAACTACATAACATCAAAAACTTTTTCTTAATAGCTTTTCTTAATAGCAAAAAATTTAAAGTCACGGAAGGCCAAAACACTTCTTCAGAATCTTTCGAAGTACAAAACGGTTTACAACAGGGAGCAGTAAACTCCCCAGTACTGTTCAGCTTGTTTTTAAGTGACTTATTGTCAATGTACGACCTGGATAACGACAACCATAAAGGCGCCATAGCATACGCAGACGATTGCCTAATGTACATCATGGACAACGGACCGAAAAAAATAAAAAAGAAACTACAAGACTTATTTGACAAAATACAAGACTACTTTCACACATGGAAATAAAAATAAATATCAACAAATGCGAAACCATCCTATTTAGACCATGCCTATCAGATAACTCGGACGCGAACGCAGACGTACGGAAGAACGCTAAAAACTTCTCGATACAAGACAACAGAGACACAAACTTAAAAAAAATACCACACAAAAAGATCGTTCGTTATCTAGGCGTACATCTAGACTTTAAGTTACATTATAACGAGCACGCACAATTACAACTCGAAAAAGCACGAAAAGCAGTAGCGGCAAACAAAAAAATCTTCTATTCAAAATATCTAAATAAAGAAGTAAAACTCCTCTGTTATAAACTACTTATAAGACCAATCATCACATATGGCATACCAATATGGTTTAATATAAGCGCCAGCACTATGGAAAAAATTCGTTTGTTCGAACGTAGAATACTCAGAGCTTGCCTAAACGCCTACAAAACACCTGAATCAAACTACACGAAATACTACAGCAACCACAAACTACTACAAAAATCAAAAGACACACGCATAGACTTACACATGCTAAAACTCGTAAGAAACCGCTGGGCAAACATCAGAAATGTACAAAACAACAGCCTCATCTGGAGCTCCTCCTATCCAAACCCGCAATACCTCGAAAAAATAAGACATACAGGACTAACACCACCGGAAGCATTTATCCACCTAGACGCCACTGGACTCATACAAAACAAGCAAGGACACCCAATAATATACCACTATAACAGAAAAAACTACAACAAAACATTAAAATACGACAGCAACCTAAACATAGACGATACAGATATGAGATTCAAGTACAACCTCACTAAATACGACACGGAAAACGATCACAGAAAAAACACAAAAAAATATTGGTGGCTTGACAGCAGCTAACGACAGTATTAATAAAATCAGATTTAGGCAAGTCCTACAAATAAAATGCGAATAAAAAACATTAACCTTAAGTAATGTCCATCACCAAAAAAAAAAACCATTATTTGACTCAGATTTTTTCCCCCTGGACAAACAGGCAAAAAAAGTAAAACACAATCATAAAAAGATCTCTACCAAGATTAACTCCTACGATAACAAAAACCATTGTTCAAATGTACAGTTTTTTCCTCTCGTGCCTTTCTGTACACAACAAAAAAAAATATATTATAAGAAAACGTTTCTTAGCCTAAGCACACATACCCGCAATAATTGCAATAAAAACAGAAAGTTGTAAAACTGCGAGAGCCCGTCCTTACGGGCCATAAAGTTTAGGCACACCAAACACACACACCGTCAAACTTGTCGAGCGTACACAAGTTTCTTTTGTAAAACCGAATATATGCATCTTTTATCTGGCACATAACGCTCTTTTTTTTAAAAAAAAAAGTGGGTTGAGCGAATGTCTACCACGAGAATGGTTGGGGTTCGCGTCCCGTGTCGGCGTTTTTTAAAAATATTTTTTTTTCACTTTCTTTTTTATTTTTCTACACATTATTATGTGCTACACATTATTTGTAATATAATAAATAACAAGTGTAGGATTTCAGGAAAAATGAGGGCACCGCCGCCGCGAGAATCGAACCCCGGCCTCACTGGTGGTAGCCGATCGGCTAACGCGCTCACCCACGGAACCCTCCCTTCTTCCCAATCTCCTACAGTATACTTGTTCTGGGGGTCCTGATCCCACACTCGGCCATCCTGCAACGACATTCGCCCTCGAATGTCCGTCACAGCGTCGTCTCCTCTTTTCGTGTTGTGGCCATACTCAAAGCCACCAAACACAACTCGCAATTTCTCGTCAACTCGCAACAACTCCACAAACTCGCAACTCGCAGTTTTTCTCACAGCGCCATCGTGCGGTGATCGGTGTTCCCCCAATCCCACTTCTGACACCAATTGTAGGATCTCAGGAAAAATGAGGGCACCGCCGCCGCGGGAATCGAACCCCGGCCTCACTGGTGGTAGCCGATCGGCTAACGCGCTCACCCACGGAACCCTCCCGTTCTTCCCAATCTCCTACAGAATACTTGTTCTGGGTGTCCTGATCCCACACTCGGCCATCCTGCAACGACATTCGCCCTCGAATGTCCTTCACAGCGTCGTCTCCTCTTTTCGTGTTGTGGCCATACTCAGAGCCACCAAACACAACTCGCAATTTCTCGTCAACTCGCAACAACTCCACAAACTCGCAACTCGCAGTTTTTCTCACAGCGCCATCGTGCGGTGATCGGTGTTCCCCCAATCCCACTTCTGACACCAATTGTAGGATCTCAGGAAAAATGAGGGCACCGCCGCCGCGGGAATCGAACCCCGGCCTCACTGGTGGTAGCCGATCGGCTAACGCGCTCACCCACGGAACCCTCCCTTCTTCCCAATCTCCTACAGAATACTTGTTCTGGGGGTCCTGATCCCACACAAGTAATCTGGTTTTACGATGGACAAGATATATGTTTGATAAAAATCTAACATATTCGTTGTGGTAAGTATTATAACGCAAATTATTTTTGCTATGTTACGTCCGATGACGTATTGTATAGGTTAAGACCGTATAATTATAAAAATATATATATATATATCGTTAGCAATAAGTACACAACCATTATAACACAAACACAATAGTTTATAAGTGCATATTCACCGTCGTGCGTAAGCGTTCCACGCACCATCTATTCTCTACTCTATCTTTCATTTTTCTTTCCCATTCCACTCCCAAAACCTATCCCAAGTACAACCTCTTCAACTGTCCCCGTTGCCACGCGACGCTCGGAGTACGTCATCGCGTCCAGCGATCCCTACCCCTCGCGTTAGCATCTCCCAACCTGTCGCCCACTCCCACTCCTAATTACCCTACTCCACTGACACCTCCAAAATGAAGGAGCTCAATGGAACATCGGTTGCATTCAGTTCCTTCTCTGACTCCACCTGGAGTCATCCCCTCACCTTCTGCTCGCGTCTCATTCATATAGCATTTTCTATTTCTCGCGTTAGTACTGTAACGTTGCCCTTTTTCGCACGGGTTTCTGGCCGGCGAAAACGACCAACTTCTGAGAATTTACAGCCACTGAGGACGGGCCGTGCGCGGCCGCGCGGACACGGTCCTCTCGGTACAAAGGTGACTGACGAGAAGATTCGAGAAAGAACACTAATAATTGTTCGGACGCCAGGTACACGGAAGTACCACACTAACGGAACACCAAGGTCTCGTGTTCGAGGAAGTCGAACACGAGCTTAGAATCTTCTCGCGCTCACTGACGGAATTTTACGACACGAACGGCCAGGAGTTCGGACTCAGGGAATAACGAGGACAGCCCTCGCGGCAGGACGGGTCTCGCAGGTCGGAAATAATCTCGAGAATTTAGGGCTCTAACGAATTTATTCGTAGTCAAAAATAATTACAGAGAGGCGGCCACGTGGCCGCGACCCGGGAGCCCGCGCTCCTTGTACACTTTGGCGATAGTTGTTCGATCGCGGAGCGCGTTAGTCGAGATTTCCACGCGATTCAAGATACGGTACGGCGGTACAATGCAAGTCTCCCGAGAGACGAGAATTCGCGTGACGCAGATGGACGGCGCAGTTTCGACGGACTGTCGCGAGATTGACGGGCACGATCCACGTTAATTCACCGGATTCTCTAATTCCGACCTTATCTCTTTCCGACGCGGCTCCTTAAGGAAGACTTCCGACGATTCGAATGGGGAGACTGCTCTACCGGACTCAAAGCGTTCTTCGGAAGAACGCGAGTACAAAGCACGAGGCCCAAATGTCTCGGCTAACACCAATTGATCGAGGACGACACGCTCTCGTCTCGTCCTCGCACTAAATCTCGAGCCAACACTAATTCGCGAACCGAGGATCACTGAACCGACTTACCGTGGTCGGCTACGCTCGCTGGATTTCCTTGGAAAGGCCGAAACCTTCGCCTTCGGTTCCGAACTCGCGGTACACGGCAGTTATGACGCGGAAATAAAACCACCCGCGATGCGTACTAACTTTGGATTAGGCGGAATTCGTAAGTAAGTCAGCGAGACTTCGGAAGTAGCGGTAGCTCATTCGACAATCGGCGCGACAGTGATCCGCGGATCCTTATCGATGGCACGCATCGATTCTCGGTCTCCCCACTCCTTTCGTCCTACCGAAATTCCCTATGGGCGCACCCGCAACGCAACTATTCCTAGTTGCAGGACCGAACTTTCGGAACAGGTCTTGGGCCCCAGACCTTCCACAAACACCAAATTACGATCGCCCATGACGACCGGGGAGGTTGTTTCCTCCCAGGCGCTCCTCCGCACCACCCTTGCCGGGGTCAGATATAGGCGGGATGAGACGACGGCGGGACCCACCAAAATGCCCGATGTTACGCAAGTGTGACCCCTTCGTCCCACATCGTCGCCTCCGAGCTTCCTCACTCGTGTGCGGCGGTGCCCTTTGCCACCTCTCCGGATCCGGAATGGTTTTTGTTTTACGGCCACTATTTCGTCCTGTTGATCCTCTGTTGCGGGGCGCCTTTACGGTAGTTGTCGCTCCCTAGGCACGTTCCTGAAAGTAGCCGCTCTCGGCGCGTGCCATAGATGGCATTAGGAGCGATCTTCGAACCGAACCTCTTCCTTAAGGAGTGCTCAAAACTGCGGGTGGTTCTCGCAATCGCTAACGGTCGGTCCGGTCCACTCCCGATACGGTTGTTTGACCGTTTCTCAAACGGAGAAGTGACGTCGCAGACTTGCAACGTCACAGTACTAATAAGTCTTCAGTGTAGCCGTTCAACGGCATATTGCTTTCGTATTATTATTAAAGTTTCATTTTTCTACAATTAAATCGATCCCCGATCATTCCGACTCCTTTACATTCGTCGCATGTAATATTGAGCTAATTGTCTCATTGCTCATATGAATTCCCTGTATTGTACGCCTGAGCCCACCAGGTAGCTCGGTACGATAGACGGATTCTGCACCAAACCAGTTGTTGCTTCTATTAACGTAAATTCACTGTTGTAGTTGTACAATATCACATGCCACGCTGCGCCGGCCGCAAGTATCAATTACGGAAGCTTCTACGCGACTACTTTCGTGAGGAGGCCGTTAAAGACGAATTTACTAGAGTCATCGGTGCGCGTGGAATTCCGATAATCATTCCCGACGTGGTATTCACGCGGAAGATTCGCATCGTTTCGATTCAGAAGGAGCAGATTCCTTGGAGGACGCCTGCCCGACTCTCGTTACAGGGCGTCGACCTTGTTCGAGACCGATCTTCTTATCGGTCAGCTGAGCACGCGGCATACCCGACTCCCGGGACGAGCTCGGCCTAGAGGAGTCATCTTACGTAAACGACGGCCCATATCGTTATTGCATAGGTCAAGATCCGGTGAGTGCTATCTGTAAACCGTAGGGAACCGTTGCGTCGTGACCCGAGTTAGACACGGTTAGACTCGCCGTGTGGACTCAAAAGCTGGGTTATTTATTAGCGTCTTGATCCGCGAGTTCGTAAATTGCGTTCGGCGACAAATCCGAATCGCGGGACGTAACAGCTATGTATTTCTTTACGCTGCACAGTGGGGTATTTGGCCCGAAAGTGGAAAAAATTCAATTTCTAAATTTTTGCGTATGGCATAAAATTTTTGTTGTTCGTTGTAGTTAAAGGTCTGAAGAATAAGGCTGCAATATTATTTTTTCTATTTGTACACTCGTGAAGTAGTAAACTTCATCGAAAGTCGAGAGATTTTAAGGCGCGCTTGGCGTTCTTAAACAGTCTCTAAGACAGCGTCTGTTCATTGGCGATTTTCATGTGTTTGAAGGGAAATTCTGTAAATTCTTGTATTACAAAAGTTGTTCAGGTAGGTATACAGAGCACTTTCGCATAGATTTTATTTTGTTATCATCTAAATTAGTATAGTTATTAATATTTGAATATTACCAATCATTTTGTAAGCTTTTTAAAAATTACAAAACTTTATTGACAATTTTGTTATAGTATAAAGCCGTATTGAGTGCTCTTTTTGGTGTCATTACATTCGGTAAATATTCGTGATTATAAGCCAACAAAGTTTGATTCCGGATATGTCCGGATTCAAATTTTATAGCTAATTTAGAATTAAGTGTTTAGCAACGTTTCGCGTACGCGTACGTTCGGCTACGCTTGGCCTCAAATGAAGAAGAAACATTATCCGAGGAAGAAATTTCTTATGTATTTTCCGATGAAAATTAATGGTAATCATTTAAAAATATTCTTATAATATACCGGGTGAGTCATTTAACGTGAAACAGACGTATATCTTGGAAATGAAGCTATTTTGGAGAAAAATGTTTCAGACAAAAGTTGTATGGTTTAGAGGGGGGCATAAAATGGTGTCATTGATTTGACCTTGGATAGTCGTATGAAAATCACGTGAAGGTCATCTTCTATTTCTTAAATAGAACTCCCTATTTTTTGTTGCATATTCTTGTAGCTTGTTTTGACAGCTTTCGAAAACACTATATTAAAATATTTTTTTCTTAAATATTTTTCAAGTTATAATAGTGCAAATATTCCACTATCGCCTTGCTTTCTCAGGGTGTTTGACGCGGTTGTAAATACGTCTCAGATTATCGTCGTTACCGTTTGCGTTCAATTTGAACGATTTCTAACGAGCTCCCAAGCATGAGTACGGTGGGGATGCCCACGTATTACGCGAGGCCTCCGATCCGCGGGAGTCGTGATTTACGATTGAGAAGCTACCTGTTCTTGCGAAACGAGAGCCGCGAATTCGTTCTTCCGAAACGATAACCGTGAGTCGTTCCTCCGAAACGATATCTATCTCAGTTATTTGTACCGCGAGTTCAAAATTATTAATATTAAATAATTATTCTTGGAGGTCGCAGAAACCCGGCTTCCCCGAGTAAACCAGTGTTATTATTCGCCCACTTACACTATTTTCCGCCACCGGACTGATCCAACCCTTCTTACCCGATTCTAAACGAAGTGCTCGTGTCGGGGTAAACAATTTTGGTCCTTCGAGCCGGATTTTACGGTAATTAAGTGGAAAAGTGTGAAAGTGGACTGTGGTTTCTACCTTGGAAAACCGGTAAAATTCGAACACCGGTGTCAACAAGACAAGGGGACTCTGACTTCGAGGCGACCTCAAACAGACACCAACCGTTGCGATGGATTTGAATGTAACGGAATCTTTCGAAACCGCTTTGGAAAGGCAACTGCAAGCCTGCGTCTCTCTCAAAAAGACGTTAGTTAACACGAAGAAGAAAGGAGAGGCCAACTACACCCTCCGGTATCTGGAAGACAGGTTCAAACTGTTCGAGGATACCTGGTACGAGATCAAGCAGCTGAATGCGTTTCTGCAAGCTGCCAGGAAGGCCGACAAGAAGAGGGAGGAAGTTCCGTACTTCACATCTAACCAGATGGACCGCATGGACGTCATACACGAGGAAGGATGGGACTATTTCAAGGAGCACATTGGACGCTTGACCATCCCGATGACGCCTCCCGCGGCAAGTTCCTCCGTTATGTATCCCTCACCCCCGGTAAGTGGAGCGGTTCCAATTAAACTTCCGAAGGTGGAGCTTCCCACGTTCGACGGGGATCTAGCGAAATGGAAATCGTTTGAATCCAGATTCAGTTCCGCGATTTTGAAAAACAATAGACTAACCGACGTGTCGCGCCTTGAGTATCTGCTTAGCGCGTTAAAGGGTGAAGCTCTCGCCGCCGTTGAGAATCTCGATGTAATCGACGCGAATTTCGAAGTTGCGTGGAATCGCCTTCGCGAAACGTACGATAATGAACGGATAGTTGTTCAAGCTTTATTGCATAAATTGTGTGCAGTAAAGTCCATCAAGCACGATCAGCTTGATTCCTTAAAGCAGTTTACCGTTCACTATCGTAATACGTTAGAAGCTCTACGAAAACTCGGGCATCCCTCCGACCAAGATTTTCTCGTCTATATGATAACGAGTACCTTCGATAGCGAGTTAAATCAAAAGTGGAGCGACCACATCGGCGACACTAGAACTTATCCGAGTTACGAAACCTTGGAAAAATTCATGCTAAAGAAAGCCGCGGCGTTAGAAGCGAAACACGCCCGAGATCCACCGCTCACGTAATAGAAGAGTCGGGTCGTTCGCCCGCGCCGTGTTTAATGTGTGCCGAATTGCACTCCATCCGAGAATGCAAAGCGTTTCGAAGACTGTCCCCGCTCCTACGCTTCGACTTTCTGAAAGATCAACGCGTGTGTATAAACTGCCTCAGCTCAGACCATACCGTGTCGAGCTGTTCGAGTCAGAATGTCTGCAGAGAATGTCACGCGAAGCATCACACGCTACTCCACCGAACGGAGAATCAGGGACAAAACAGGGCACTGTCGCGACCGAACAGGAATCCACCATCTCGCGCGAACACTGTTAAACAACAGACGAATGGCCCTTCGCGATTATTACCGACGACAGCGGCGACCACCAGTGAAGTGCGCCCGTCCAGCTATCAGGATACTTGCGATAACGTTGCCACACATTTCGCAGAAGCTGCTCCAAACGTCGGGAAGGTGGTCCTACTAGCCACAGCTCTAGTAACCGTTTTCTCGCCGGACGGCCGGTCGCGATTAACGCGCGCGTTAATTGATCAAGGCTCCCAGTCGTCGTTCATATCGACTAATTTAGTCCAAAGTTTGCGCTTAAAGCAGGTTCGTTCGCCCATATGCGTGACAGGGCTCGGCGGTGAGCATGCGAGTAGTATAAACTACAGCACGTTCATTAGGATAGGAGGGGCCGCTCACTCGCAGCCGGTCGCCTCTACGCGTGCGTTTCTAGTACGTAACATTTCGCAATACGTTCCACCCCCGATTAACACGTTGAGCGCCACGTCAGCCGTCGGTGGCTGACACTAGACTTTCCGTTTAGGCCGCGTCAACCACCGCTGGCTGACAACATTGGGCCCTACAATTTCAGCGCTTCTAAGCGGCACGTGTGGCCTGACGGGTACTTCCTGAAAAATCAGCGTGGCACTCAACGTGTTAATGTAGAGAATTACCGGGCGTTCGCGAACCTCAAGCTAGCCGACCCCAACCCCGCATCGAATCAAAGAATCGAATTGCTGCTTGGAGCCGAATTCTTCAGCCAGATACTTCGCCCTGGCATCCGTCGGTCACAGAAAAGCGGCCCGATTGCCCAGAATACAGAGCTTGGATGGATCTTATCTGGTAATACATTAGGTACGAGCGTCTCACACCCCACGGTGACCTTGCATCACGGGGTTACAGAGGACACTCTCGAAAAAGCCTTGACACGGTTTTGGGAAACGGAAGCAGTGCCCACGTCGCGCCCCTTCACTACGGAGGAAAACCTATGCGAGCAGCACTTTGCCGAATCCTATACACGGGATGAAACAGGTCGGTTCATAGTACGGTTACCGTTCAACAGACCGGCACCGTACGACCTCCTCGGAGATTCCTTCCGTGGATCTGCCGCGTCCCTCCGCCGATTAACGTCAAAGCTAAAACGCGACAAGAAGATCCAAGACGAATACACGACCTTCGTACGGGAATACGAATCGCTCGGTCACATGACGCGATTTTCACCGATCGATGTCACGAGGACGTTCATCCCACATCGCGCGGTCGTTCGGGAAGAGAGCTTGACTACAAAGCTACGCGTCGTCTTTAATGCGTCGAGTAGAACAACGAGTGGTTACTCCCTTAACGACCTACTTCACGTGGGGCCAAAGCTCCAATTGGAGATCTCGAGCATACTGCTAGACTGGCGCCTCCACCAATATGTACTGGTGGCGGACATCGAGAAGATGTTCCGCCAAATTATTGTACATCCAGATGATAGGAAATACCAATGCATCTTATGGGAAAATGAATCGTCTGCCGAAATCGAAGCGTATGAATTAAATACGGTAACCTACGGCACCGCCTGCGCCCCGTATCTTTCGATGCGCGTTATTCGGGAGATTAATCATCTCGAAGGAGCGAACTTCCCTCTCGCGTCCCCGATACTCGAAACCAGCATCTACGTGGACGATGTCTTTATGGGGGCAGCGGACAAGCGGCTGCTTGAGCAAACGCGGCAGCAAGTATGCCAATTACTTGCACGAGGTGGCTTCCATCTTCGGAAATGGGCCGGGAACGACTCGCAAATCCTTCGGAACATACCGGAGACTAAGCATTCGCACGCCGTCGACCTGCGGATATTTCACGAGTCGGAGCTAAAGGTCTTAGGAATCAACTGGATACCATCAGACGACGCCTTTTACTTCAATCTGCAGCAGTTCGCCATAAGCGAAAGAAAGATGACCAAGCGCGAACTCCTGTCGGAAATATCCAAGTTGTTCGACCCTCTAGGTTGGTTATCACCGATAATCATTCGCGCGAAAATTCTGATGCAGCAGCAATGGCTCGAGAAAATTCATTGGGAGGACCACGTATCCGTCAAGACGCAGGATAGCTGGAACGCATTCTGTTCAGATTGGCGTGCATTGAACTCCATGCGAGTTCCTCGCTGGATAAAATACGGTCCCGATTCGACGCAAGTGCAGTTGCACGGATTTAGCGACGCCTCCAGCGCAGCATTTTCCTGTGCTATCTACGCTCGAGTGTCGTCCCTTAGTGGCGATACATTCACCACGTTACTCGCCGCGAAGTCGCGAGTAGCGCCGATTAAAACTCTTTCAATTCCAATCCTCGAATTGAACGGAGCGGTAATGCTGGCAGAGTTGATGGATCACGTCACCAAGTCCATCACTGCCTCAGCGGATCGCATTGTATGTTGGACCGATTCTACGATAGTCCTCGCCTGGTTGAGGAAACATCCCGCAACGTGAAGACCACGGTGGCCAATCGTACGTCAAAAATCCACTCGACGCTCCCATCGGCTATTTGGAAGCACGTGCCGACGCGATTTAATCCTGCTGATTTAAATTCGCGCGGTGTAAAGGCAGAGGATCTATTATCGTCAACGTTATGGATCGAGGGACCACCCTGGATGCGGGAGAGAGAGGAGCGGTGGCCGCTCCAGCAAGTGTACGAGACGCAAGAAGAGAAAAACAAATCAGCTGTTCACCTGACAACAAGCAGCGAGCCGTGGGTCGCTCTAGATCAAGTTTCCAGCTGGTCTCGTCTCATCCGCGTATTCGGCTATGTCAGACGATTTGTAAATAGAACGCGTTCGAAAATCCTCGCGTCACGCGTTTACCTCACCGCGTCCGAGTTACACGAGGCGGAGCGAAGCATCGTACGTCACGTACAAGCCCATGCGTTCCGATCGGAATTCAGCAGGCTCAAAGAGTCAAAACCGTTGGATAAGCGATCAGCGCTTACCCTTTTGAATCCCTTCATTGATCAGTTCGGCATCTTGCGTGTAGGAGGAAGGTTGCAGAATTCTTTCCTACCTTGGGAAACTAAACATCCCAGCATTTTACCAAAACATACAACCTCGGAGCTAATCTTACGCGATGCACATATGCTTTCCCTACACGGCGGAACGCAATTAACAGTGTACACTGCTCGACAGAAGTACTGGATACTGGGCATCCGCGATGCAGCGCGAAGAATCATCCACCAATGCGTAAAATGTGCACGATGGCGGGCGGAAATGTCCACGCAGATTATGCAAAACCTCGTACCTTCCCGTTGTCGACCATGCACCCCGTTTCTCAACATCGGGATAGACTACGCGGGGCCGTATTTAGTACGCGATGCTGCGGGTCGCGGAAAGAAAGCGCACAAGGCTTATATCGCCGTGTTTGTTTGCCTGGCAACTCGAGCAATACATTTAGAGTTGGTCCACGAGTGCTCTACGGCAGCATTTCTCGCTGCCCTTGATCGTTTCATTTCTCGTCGCGGGATACCGAAAACCATAACCAGCGACAATGGAACGAACTTCATTGGAGCGGCACGCGAGCTCGCGCAAGATTTTTCCACGATCACCGAATCGTCAGAATTACAGAAGCACTGCGGTGATCTGCGCATTCATTGGTCCTTCTACCCTCCGGGAGCACCGCATCACGGAGGCATGCAGGAGGCGGCGGTACGCTCTGTCAAACACCATCTTCGACGTATCATGGGATGCTTTACGCCAACCGCCGAAGAGTTTACAACGTTACTCTGCAAGGTCGAGGCCACGCTGAACTCCCGACCGATCACACGGGTGCGAGATGATCCAGAATGTTTGGAAATATTAACTCCAGGGCATTTTCTAACGGACGGCCCATTGAATTCGCGACCAATTCCATCGGTATCCGACGAGCCAATCTCGCATCTGTCGAGATGGCAGCAAATTCAGAACTTCCACGAACGCTTGTGGAAGATATGGTCACGCGAGTACCTTCAAGAGCTGCAGTCACGATACAAATGGCGAGCTATAAAGGACCAGTTGACCATCGACGACGTCGTGCTCGTCGAAAATCCTATGTTACCCCCAAACCGGTGGGAAATGGGCAGGGTTATAAAAACCTTCCCAGATAATGCAGGCAACACCCGTATAGTCCAAGTGCAGACGAAAACCTCTTGTTACCGTCGACCTATTACGCGGTTATGTAAATTACCAGTAAATTAATCACAATTTGTATGTAACATGGTAACATAAAGATGTTTAGTACGATGTATCCTAACACGGGTGTGTGGGATGCGTGAATGCTAAGAGAATGAGTGAATGTGGAGTGACTGTGAGAATGAGTGGGTGGAGCTCGTTCCTTTCGTATATTCGGTTGCGCGGTCGCGCAAGGCGGGCGGTATTGTTTGACGCGGTTGTAAATACGTCTCAGATTATCGTCGTTACCGTTTGCGTTCAATTTGAACGATTTCTAACGAGCTCCCAAGCATGAGTATGGTGGGGATGCCCACGTATTACGCGAGGCCTCCGATCCGCGGGAGTCGTGATTTACGATTGAGAAGCTACCTGTTCTTGCGAAACGAGAGCCGCGAATTCGTTCTTCCGAAACGATAACCGTGAGTCGTTCCTCCGAAACGATATCTATCTCAGTTATTTGTACCGCGAGTTCAAAATTATTAATATTAAATAATTATTCTTGGAGGTCGCAGAAACCCGGCTTCCCCGAGTAAACCAGTGTTATTATTCGCCCACTTACACTATTTTCCGCCACCGGACTGATCCAACCCTTCTTACCCGATTCTAAACGAAGTGCTCGTGTCGGGGTAAACACAGGGGTTCTCGATAATCTGAGGAAAAAATGTTTCCAACAAAAGAGGAACAGTATACAGACATCTACAAATTTCAATATATAAAAGTTAAAAAAAATTTTTTTTTTCAAAAAATTCAGGTAAATTTGATTTTTCAAATAATAAAATGTATTTTGGATTTCATAATGTTATAGCTGATCTTAAGGCGAATCCAACGATATATAATATTATAACCTTGAACCTATAAATAACGCTACAATAGTTTTTTCCACTTTTTCAGGCCAAATACCCCACTGTGCGCTGTACGAAAGAGAGTTCTGTAACGGTTTTAACCATCAAACGAGATATACCTGCGCGGGCCTATCGCCAACGATTGTCTTAACGATGCCCCTTTTCGAAGCACTTTCGCATTCGCAAAGCATTCTTGTGTAAGGATGGTATAAGCGAGAACTAGGCGATTACTAACAATAAATGATATAGAATGGATATTAACAATGAGGCCTTTAGCCAAAATACGAAGACTCTAATAAATTATCATAAAACAGTATCTTTTCAACTTCAGTATTTTTAAAGTAATCGCCCTGTAGCGGCCATCGGCACGCATAATAAAACATTTGACGTGCAAATGGTCGGGACGGTTTGCGAGGCAAGCTGCAATAAAGCTATTTTTGAGGAAGCCGTTTTTAACGCGTATAATTTATCGTTAGATGTTGTAGACAATGCACGTCCCGTTTTTTAGAATCTTTTTGTCAATAGCAAATGCTGGTATCGTAAACCCCCGAAGAGTCACGCCGACCGAGGTCCGCGGGGCCCACACAAGGCTACGGTGTGTACCTCGCGGATCCGGAGGAAAATCCCGCGATATCATAAAAACCCTTACGGTCACTTCCAGCAATTCCCGAAAAAGCAAACTACCTGATTGGCAACAATTGTTATCAACTGCCCAATCAGTGTAGTTTAGAATATGGGATCCGCCTTTCGGAATAGTTTTAAAAAGGCGTAGCAGTAAGAAAAAGCTAAAGAAGCTCTAAAGACTTATAAGAGTAAAGTCGGTTTGTTGAATAAAAGTCAATTCCCGCGAACTCGTATTATTCTCATTTAGAATCCAACAACATAGTTTCTTCAGCCTCCTTATTGTTTGTGTGTTTAAAACATCGTTACAATATCGTTGCAATGGAGCCTCTACCAAGCAGTTCGGAAGCGATCGGTGAAAGTATTACGGATGTGGAGAATGAAGTATTCTATTTATTACTCACCCCTACGAGTGAAGAGCAAAAGCGGGAGCTGGCAGATGGAATACATCATATGCAGGAACTGCTGATCCGAATGAATTGCATAAAAGATGGAGTGAGTGCTAAAATAAGCAATCGTTCCAAGCTAATCGGGAGAGAGCTCATGAAACATTTCATGAAAATGTGTGGAGAAATGACGTTCACCGAGGAAGAAATGTTGTTAACGACTGCGGAAGCAGACATGTATGAGCCTCGTGGCACAAAGAGACCTGGGGACGGAATGGAATCTTCATCGACGAGCAATGACGATGGAGGAGAAACCCGCGATTTAGTTCCTTATGAGGTAAAACTCAAAACAATAAAATTGGCAGAGAAAAATCCAAAATGGTCGTTCGCCACTTTACGAAAACGTTCATCACGTTTTTTGAAGAGTAGATGGCAACTATCTACGTGGAAGGAGCAAGTTTTAAAAGGCGGCTCTCGTTTGGACAAATTGAAAATTATTAATAATGCTGTCTACGAACGATTCGATGAGGCAAGGCGAAATAACTTGGCTCTTGTTACGACCCGTATGCTGAAGCAGTGGGCTATGGCCACCACATTTCAACTAATTGATGGCAATTTTCAATTTTCTGCGACGGACACGTGGGTGAGCGAATTCAAAAAGAGCCATCACATTTCACAACGGCGTGTGACAAAGTATATCAGCCAAAAAGATAAAGTGTCGTTTGATACGCTGTTGGAGACTGCGTCAATATTTCAAAGGCAGACGTCCAACATGATTAAACATTTCTCATCTGATTTTGTGATAAACACCGACCAAACTGGATGCGAGTACCGAATTAGTAGTCAGCGTACTCTGTCGTACAAAGGTGAGAAAATGACTCACATTGCGGTGGGTCAGCTATCAAAATTGATCCACTCGTACTCGGCGCAATACGCTATGACTTATTCCGGGAAGTTGTTGCCGCAAGTTTTCATATGCTTGCAAGAGACAACCGGAAAATTCGGCCCTCGCGTTGCGGAAGACGTGGAAGCGTACATGCAGTAATATAGAATTGTGTATATTACTTCCACCAAATCGGGAAAATTTCAGCGAGACACATACGAGGAATTTTTGGACAGTGTCATCAAACCGTATGTGAAAAATGACGAATTTCTATACATTATTGACTCCTGGAGCAGGCAGACATCCGTGTCCTTGCACCAGACAAATTCATGGACGAAGAAGGACACCCAACGTGCACGTTAGCCGTTATTCCTCCAAAGTGCACTCCATTTTGCCAGCCGTGCGATGTGTACTTTTATCGCCAAGTAAAAAACTATTTACGGCATATTCAGAATTGCCCGGCTCTTCTACAATCCAGCCGGGAATTAACATCGAGGGAGGATGTCATAAAAATTCATTCCCTCATACACAATCAACTGCAGGCTCCCATATATGAGAAAATGTTAAGGTAAATGTCCAGATACATTTTCTTTTATGTAATGTCACGTTAACCTTTTTCCGACGGGCGGTTTGACCCGCGGAAGCCGGTTAACTTCGGGCCTTGCAGGCACTGAGACCAGGCCGCGTGCAGGCCGAGTACACGTGGTCCGCCCGAGACAAAACGAGATTCGAAAATTCGACGATTTTTCTCTCGACAAGCGAAAAGTTCGGGCGCCAGGCATCTCGAGGATGCCACACGAAACGCGGAATAGTTCTCGAGCTCGGAGAAGCCGAGATCGAGAATCGAATCTTCGAAACGCGGATCGAAAGTGACGTCGCGACTAGGCCAGAAGGTTCGGACACGGGGAAACTAGGACAGTCCTCTCGGCAGGACGGATCTCACAGGGAACGTAATGATTCGACGACGATATGGTCTCGAGCTATTTATTGTAGCGGTCGTTATTTTACAAAAATCTGCGGCCACGTGGCCACGACCGAGAGCCCGCGCTCTTCATACAAGATAGCGAGAAGATGGTCGTTCGCAGCGCGGTTATCCTATCGTTTTCCCTCGCGACGATACCGTTGAAATTTGTCGTCGTTTCATTCGACACGAACTTTTGAAACGCGAGGCGCAGATGATCGGCGAACTACGGGACTGCCGCGATGACTTGCGTACGCGAGTCGCTACAACGCGTACGCTAACGATTACGCGATCGTACGCCGACGGAAACAATATGATGCGCGGCGAGGAACACAGGATTCGAGAATACACGAAACTATCGCAAAGATTACTCTCACGAAACGCGACTCCTCTACGACACTCTTTCGCACGCAATCTAAGAAGGAAAACTCTCTCAAAATGACACGAAAACTCAAAGTATTCCCGAAACGAATACGAGCGAATAACCGAGGACGGAACGGGAAGCGTTCGTCCTTTCGCGACGAAGGTCGAGGCGTCGCGCACCGAAATATCGAAAGGATCACAGTTGCGACTCACCGTTTCTCGTTTGGAATGGTTCCCTTGTATTTCGGCTCCCGATAGAACGTAGAGCTCGGAGGCTGGACGGTCGTCGTCTTAGGTGCAGAAAGAACCTCCACCAGGCACGCACAGTTCGCGACACCACAGACTTGTTCTTATTTCGCAACGCGATTAACCAAAGGGCCGAGCGTAATGCGGCAACGAAAGCCAGCGCGACAGTGATCCATCGATTTTCGGCAAGCTAGCGGATCGAACCCGGCTCCCCCCACTCGACCGCTTTTCCGAATTTCCTAAGGCGTGTTTCCACGGCGCGAACTCTTGGGCTCAGGAGCGTTCCCTCTAGCGTCCTAGGGCCCCGGACAGTCACGAAATTGACCAAGGAGCTTATCGCTCTCTTGGTCGGCGGAGGGGCTTCCTCTTCTTGGCTACGAGGGCGCCGACCCCGGGGCAGCTTTTCCCTTGACGGGGCGAGACGGCGTCAAGATCTGTAAGGAGTCGCAGTAGACGTGATGTTTGATTTAGCTGTTGTCCTGGCGTCGCCTCCGGTTTGGTTTGCCGAGTGCCCCCGCACCAAGCTTAAAATCTCGAAATGGCCATTTGCTCTCGGTCGGGCGCTTCCTGGCTGCGGGACGTCTGTTAGGTTCCCGTGACAATTCGGACGATCGGTGGTTCCTTCGGCGCGCCCCATATACGGCCCTGAAACTTGCCGTTCTCGGCGCGCGCGACAGATGTCATTATGTGATCCTCGATAATATCGGAATCTCTTAGAGGAGCGCTCTCGTATCCTGTATTTTCGGTGTTGTGCCTGGTAGAGGGCGGTCCGGTCCTTTATTGCTTTCAAATGTGCTCGAAATGAACGGAAAAGTGACGTTGCAAAATATGCAACGTCAGTAATAATGCAGTTCTAACGGTATAATTAACAATATTTTATCATATGTTATCAGATACGCGTGGTACGCTTTCAAATTGCGAGCGGACAAAGAAATCTTCGCCAATGTGAACGAGGTAGCGTTTCCGGAAGATATGAAAAAAGAAAAGTGCAACTGCAACGAGGGTGCAACAGCATTTGTGCGGTGTTCGTGGTGCAGAACATACTTGTGTTTCGGGTGCTTTTTCGACGCCCATCACCCCACTACGTGCACACGGAAATCGTGGTGTTAATATATTTAATTTAATTTAATTAAAAAAAATTTCCCCGCGCGGAGACATATATCTTGTCCATCGTAAAACTAGATTACTTGTTATTTATTATATTAGAAATAATGTGTAGCACATAATAATGTGTAGAAAAATAAAAAAGAAAGTGAAAAAAAATATTAAAAAAAAACGCCGACACGGGACGCGAACCCCGACCATTCTCGTGGTAGATATTCGCTCAACCCACTCGGCCACGCACCGCTGTGATAAGATGCTTTCACTCGTGGAATATACCGCACATGTGGCATTTCAATGTCGATTATCTCGAAAACGGGTACGCATTCAAGAATAAAACCAATTGGATAGTTCATGAGAATGTCTAAGCTATGTTCACACAAAAATTCGTTGCAATCCGAGTGTCTTGATACGCGGGGTCCCCTTGCGAGTCACTTAGTGACAAACTGCACAGGTGTCCTCAGATATACGACAATACTGAAAGTTAAAGGACGTAGGGTCAGGTCAATGAACTGCACAGCTGTTGGTAGATATCTAGTAGTAGGTATACGACAGCCTAAAAGATGTGCGGTCAAGGCCGCGTTTCATTTTCACTTTCAACTAGATAAATAAATTTTAATAAATCACACAGTAGAGTAAATCAAGACAGTAGAGAGATTAAAATAATTTAAAAGCACCATTTTATTATTTTCAACTTGTCTAAATGATTAGAGGAAGAATCAAATGTCTGACTGGTTCCTGTCCCTTGTAATAGCGGCAGCTAACTTTCGTTTTGCATACAGATCCGTAGTCTAGCGATTAGTTGAAATATGTTAAATGCGAACAATAATCGTGAGTGTGGAAAAATTTCAAGGCATCCGAGTGAAATAAACATGTGATTTATCTTATCGATTTGAAAGTGAAAATGAAAATGAAAGTGCGGATCGTTACCTTGGCCGCTGCCTTGACCGCTGCCTTGACCGCACATCCCTTAGGCTCTCGTACATGAAATACCTACTACCTACCACCAGCTATGCAACTCATTGACCAGACCGTACGTCCCCTGAACGAAAATGAACTGTTAAGAAATTAAAAATTTTATTCATTATGAAGATGTATATGAAATACTTATTTAAAAGTAATTACGAATTCATTAACTTTGTAATGTGCGAATTGTGTAGCCATTTTCTGATTAATAAGCAGAATTGAAAATACATATTTACTGAAGCGTATTGAGTCTTCACTCGCAGTAACGACACCGTTCATGTATGTCAACATAAATAAACCCTATTTTGATATACACTATGATAAACACTACTTTGATAAACACTATTTAATTTATATACACTATATTTTAAATTTGTTTTTTGTGGTACATACTGTACCACTACTTGTTAGTATGTATAATTAGTCATTTTTTACGTGCAGGCAACGGCTAAAAAATGTATCGTACCCTGTGAGTCGTGATACCGTGGCCGAGGCAAGTACCTCAGGCGAATTAATTTCATCCAGGGAAAATGATTGTCAAAGAGCCGCTATAGAAAACGCGGAGTACACAGGACAATCAATCTGGGAGCTGCTGCTGCAGGAAAATGATTTCGCAGATGTCGCAGGTGTCGCAGATTTCGCAGATTTCGCAGATTTCGCTGAAGAAGATGTCGAGATGACCGAAATCATCGAGGAGATCAACAATGGAGATCAACCACAGCCGGAGAAGGAACCAATTAGCAAGGAAACAGTCTTCGCCGATTTTCCCTATCTTTTGAAGCAGATGAAAGAGCTTGGGAAAAATTCGGGACATGATCGTGGTATCGACTATTTTGATATAATAGGATGTACGCGGAAGGGTTTTGAGAAAACGTATGAGGTACAATGCCAGATGTGCAATTTCACCAAACTTATACAATGTCTCCCGCAAAATGATGGCATCATGGATATCAACCACACCTTAGTTGCCGTAACAATGCTGACAGGAGGCGGCTTCTATCAACTAGAGGACATAATGCTAAGCAACAACGTGTTGTGCATGTCGAAGAAGTTTTACCTAGAATGTCAAGAGAGAATCATCGATGGCTTCAAGAAGGCTTCGGAACAAACGATGAAAGATGCTGCGGAAGAAGAAAGAGAACTTGCCATTGCAAAAGGCGACATTCATCCAAGATCTGAACTACCGATGATTCCAGTAGTCGCAGATGGCAGCTGGATGAAGAGATCATACCGTGGGGGAAACTACAATTCCCTGTCTGCAGCAGCAGGCATTATTGGATGCCACAGTAAGAAGGTCCTGTCCATCGAAGTGAAGAACAAGTTCTGCATCATTTGCCAAACAGCGGCGCGGGAGAACGAAGTGCCACGCAAACACCGTTGTTACAAGAATTGGAATCGCCAACAAAGTTCAACAGGAATGGAAAGCGCTGCTATCGTGAAAGGATTTCAATGCAGTGTAGAAACGCACGGCCTAATATACACGACATTAATTGCCGATGGCAATAGCAGCGTATACAAAAGGATACGGGATGTTGATCAGTATAGTGACTATGATGTGTCTGAGTGAATAAAATTGAATGCACGAACCACCTGTTGCGAAATTTCTGCAACAAAATCAGGATGATAAGCGCAAGAGGCCCATACAAGAAGCTGAGAGCAATTGTAGCTAACAATGTCTACCGTCTGCGCACCGCAATCAAGTGTGCCGCACAACACAGATTCCAAGAAAAGCTGTCCGTTTCGGATCGAGTCAGATCTCAAAGGTGACTTGAGGAACGTGGCAAGTCACGTGTTCGGGGAACATATAGAGTGTCAGAACTTGGTATACTTTTGCCGAAACCATTCTGACCCCAACCAGACTAACTATGTCCCGCAATTGAGAGAAAGTGGCATATATCAAAAAATCGAAATGGCAATGCAGCGGGTCATCGATCATTCCGGAAGTATACTCTACGGACACGATAATAACCCAGTAGAATGTTTCAACGGCATCATAGCAAAATACGACGGAAGGAAACGAATAAACTTGAGACGAAAAGGCTCGTACGAAGGAAGAGTCCATGCTGCTGTCGTCCATTATAATTCAAAGGAAACGCTTAGTCGATTATGCGTTGCAATGGGTAAAGAACCGACAGTTGCCATAATAAAGTTGGAAGAGAAACGGAAAAAAGCAAAAGCATCATCCGTCTACCAAACTGAAGCACCACAAGGATGCGACTAGGACTATGGCCCTAATGCGGAGAAACCAAATGATGAAATGACGGAAGAAGTCTATAATTTAAAGCATGAGAAGCTCGTGGCAATGCTCTGCCGGCGACAAGCGAGGCGACAAAGAATCGAAGCTAAAACTTGTGGTCAAGCGAGCAGCGATAAATGGTTATCATACAGAAAATCTTTATTAACTGCATCCAATTTCGGCAAAGTGTGACAATTACGAAAGAATACAGATCGAACAGGTACTCTATCAAGGATTATGTATCCAAAAATACTGAGTGTACCATCAGTGGAATACGGAAAGGAGAACGAGAAGATCGCCCTCGATGAATAAGCAGCCGAATTACAAGTCCCTATTAAGCCGTGTGGGCTCTTTATTGATTCCGACATTCCTTACTTAGGTGCGACACCAGATGGACTAATAAATGACGATACCATTGTCGAAATCAAATGTCCATCATCGGCGAAGAATATGTCTACCGACGAAGCATTAGAGAAGATTCCTTGTCTACGAGGCATTGTTATTAAGGATAGAATGAATACAAATCATAACTATTATTACCAAGTGCAAGGACAGTTGCATGTAACAAATAGGCAGTATGCTGAATTCTGTATCTGGACACCGCATGGCAGAAGAACTGTCCTAGTTGAAAGAGACGATACTTTCTGGGCAACACAAATGGAAGACAAATTGAAAAGGTTCTACGAGGATTATATGGCACCAGAACTAATAACGCGTAAAGAGCGCGACAAACCTCACAAAAGAAAAGGACGAGCTGGAGAGCAAGGTACATCCAATCATAGATAAAAGGCCCATAGCGACTGCACCGGCGAGTGCAAAACAGCGCATAAGAAAAGCTTGGAATAAAAACTGCAATCCAAGGTCGCAATTGCACCGGCGAGTGCAAAACAGCGCACATGAGCTGTTTTATAGGAGTGCAACACAGCGCACATGAGCTGGTTTATGGCCTACCACGATTGCACCGGCGAGTGCAACACAGCGCACACGAAGAGCTGTTGAATAAATGAAAGGGACCGTCTTTGACGGTGGTGGGAGGTGGGCCCTTTCAGAAATAGATTTGTATATAAACTTTTAAGCATTACTTATATGTTGTTAGAGATTCCCTCTATTTTATTTCAAGCAGATGCTATTTACAGTTCTTACACATAATTGAGGATTCTCTCGCCTCCTTATTTTCAACACTTTATTGTCAATGTTAATTTATTTGTCAAACTTGTACATAGATCCAAAGAATAAAGTGACTACGCTGTAGTGAGCTGTTCGGCGCGCCGTCATCCCCCGCACCGTCCCACTGTTCTCCGCGAGCTCCTCGGATGGATCGAGCAGCTCGGGCCTCGCGGGCGCGGCAGGGGGAGCGGTCGCGGTTGATCGACGCGCCCAGCTGATCGCTCAGTTCTGTTCGATTCTGACAACACGACACTCGTTTCCATATTGACTTGCTTTCCGTGTCACTTTCGTAAACGTTTCGTCGATCCGTCAGTCGATTCGCTCTCAACCCCGTTTTATTAATCTTAGAGTCCCGGTATCGATCCGATTCCCCGAATCGACCCGGAATCTAAAACATATGTATATATTATATTATAGGTATACATCCTAGTGTAGATAAAAATTTAATTAGATATTTGTTTATATAAATGTATTCATTGTTGCAGATCAAACCAGGATGACCTAAAGTCGGTACGGACTAGTGCTGCCAAGTCGGCTCCAAACGGAGCCACAGTTCTCGGAAATACTCTCCTCCTTTTCCCCTTCCACTATCCCATTCGCCTCACTCAATCTTCGTCGCGCACGCGCAACGTGTCTCCCATTTGCCCCACTCAATCCCCGTCGCCCATGCGCAACGTGTCACATATTACTCTGGTCATCAGAGAGGGGGTACATCATATATCGGCGTGATTCCCCTCATCTGGCAGCACTGGTACGGACAGTTCCTCTCCCGCCAGGGTCAAGGATCGGCGTGTAGGGAGAGTTTTAGTGGGGTAGACCTCGTGCGACCTGTGCATTGCACCACCACGCACAGGCGCACCGACGGGCATTACACATGCCACCTGATTAATTTCGGGGACATGGCTGAGGGAGTCCCCACACACCTCGGGGTTGCGATGATCCCGAGGCACGTCATAAAGATTAAACTCCCTATACGTTAAACAGTAAAAAAAAAATTCTTAAAAATTTTTATAGAGAATCCAAAAGACAACGGGAATAAAAAATTGGTAAGTACATATCGTAGTTTAGATAGAAATTTAAATAGATATTTGTTTATATAAATGCATTCATTTCTGCAGATCAAACCAGGATGGCCTAAAGAAGCGTAAGTAAATGGTATGTATCATTGTTTAGATTAAAATTGAAATAAATTTGTCATATCGGCAATTTTGCACCAAGACGTGCAAAATCAGCAAACGAAGCATTTGTTTCTTTTGTTTCAGCTATGGATAAAACTGTTACCAACGCACAGCCAGACCCAGATCCTGGATCTACCCAGCCAAAACCTAAAATCAACCGCGGTAAAGCATCTAAGGCAAAGTCGTCTGAAAAGTTTAGACGAAATCTAGGTCGAAAGCAAAATAACGAAGCTCGACAGCGTGAGTCAGCAAAATGGGGTTTCACTCTTGACGATGAAATGGAAGAGGTTTCTGAAACCCTCGAATCTATACATCTACCCATTGTTCAGCGAGCTCGTCCAATTCCCGTCGCCACTAGGGGCATTGGTGTCGCTGCTTCCATAGAATATATGAAGATGACGACAACGTGGAACTTTCATGCGATCAACGAAATATGTACAGTTCATCAGTACTATAGAGTTTTACTGTACTTGTTCTATTCGCAATGTGTCAACGCTAGATCGACCCAGGTTGGATCCGAGTCATATCAAATTTCCCAGCCGTATTATATGGAGGAACAGCTACGTTTCTTCCTTGATCCGATTCTAAAGATGCCTATCTGTACGGCAACTATTCTATCTGCTATCGGAAAAGTTTCGGTCGGAAATTATGATTGGCATTGCTTTCTCCCAACTCCAAAGCCAGATAACTTATGTGATCCCGAATTTTGTTACCTGTATTTCCAACCTCAGGTAGCTCGCGCCATTTTGCAGACAATGGTTGCGGTTAATGATGATAATAGGGACTTTGTTACTGCCTTTCGTTTAAATTGTCCCATACCGGGAGCGCAATGGGATCTAATCACTGGTGCCTTAATAAATATTGATGAGGTTTGGCCCGCACATTATGGCCCGGATCAGTTGCGTGGGGACATTTCCTGCGTTCAAGCGCTTATAATGCGCGTTGCAAACAGACTTCCCAAAAGTTTCATCCAAACGATATCCAAGGATGGAAATGGAAATCGGGGTAGTCTGGTCTCTATGGATCCACTTGATGGGTTGAGAATTGAAACAACTTTTGTTGCTCCCCCTGTGGCTTCCTCTGCTTCAACTGAAGTATATCGATGTCAAATATTCAGTATCGTTGTTTAGTTTACAATTGAAATAAATTTAAATTTATTTATTTTCGCAGATGAAACCAGGACGACCCGAATCAGTGTAAAAAATTGGTATGTATCGTAGTTCAGATAAAAACTGAAATAGATATTTATATAAATTTATTTATTTTTGCAGATCAAACGAGAATGATGAGGTAGCATTCGCTGCGTCGCGCCGCGCTGCGCCGGGAATCGAATGCGCTACCTCCAGATTTCACATTTCGGTAGAACGTGAATTTCGAAGGAACGCATCGAGTCGAATAGGCAGCTCTCACGGACAGAGTAGGGGTGCGCTTGTGTGTAGCGCGTGCACAGTACATATACAGAAGCAACGTAAGGAGTCGATGCGTACGTCATAGTAGGGGGGCTGAGCCAGAGAGTTGCGTATTTATCAGTGTTACCACAAAAAACCTTTCTTTTTCTGCACAGAGGTTGGTAACATTGATAATATGGAAATAGCAAGCAACGCCATCTCGTGTTCATCAGGCAGTGCGTGTTTCTCAGTATTACCAAACTCTTTTTTGCACAGAGGTTGGTAACATTGATAATATGGAAATAGCAAGCAACGCCATCTCGTGTTCATCAGGCAGTGCGTGTTTCTCAGTATTACCAAACTCTTTTTTGCACAGAGGTTGGTTACACTGATTTTCTAATTTTCACCAGCGGGTAGACTACTCCCTTAACAATTGAGGAGCACCGGATCTGGATGGGTCGCAAACCCTTCGTGACGATGCCGGAACCGACCCTAGAACCGCCATCGTGGTGGCCAGAAAAAACAGCGAAGAAGCAGATCAATAGACGGCCTGTCAAAAAGAGCTGCACAGCGACAACACCAGCACTGAGCCACTGGTCCGGGGACATACCAGAAACCAGGGCAACTGCCATGGTTACACCGCACCAGCAGAAACAGCTACCGCGGAAGCGCTGCCCTGTCACCGGTACGGGAAGAACCGGTCACCGGGTCAGCCAACAACCGTCCAGTGGCTATCCGCACACGGGTAGACTCACGGAACACCGCACCAGGACCCATGGATCTTCCGGTCCCAATCTGGCGGGAATTGGAACGCCTGTCAATTTCGCCACGGACACCACCCCTCCGCTATCCGCGTCAACCATACCGACCAAATGCGGAAAAGTGGCCCGTTACCGAGTGGCGATGGAGGGCCGCCCTACCATCGCCGGCGACGTTGGAGGCCACCACTGCGACCTCCACTTGCCATGCATCTGGATTGGATAGCTGGTTCGAGAGCCTTAATTTCGTGCTGGAAGATGAGTCTAAGTTGCTAGATCTCACCGACTGGCTTAAAGCCGAAATGACAGAAGAAGAGAGGAACCAAATCATCAAGCTGTCTGACACTGCGACCACCACCGGTAGGAGGGACACCCGGAAGAACCGGCACCGCAACCGGAATTTCGCATCGAGACGTGCAAAACTTTACTATCATGTCCGCTGATGAAGTAGAAAATGATACTCCACTTGCAGGGCCTCCTAAATCTGGCCCTGCTCCTAAGACAAATCAAGGAAAAGGAGCAAAGCAACGCACTTCGGAAAACTTCCGACTCAAGATGGGATCCGAACGCCCCGACCCTCCCCACCCCACCCCCCACGCGCCCCACCCCATAGCACGTCTCAGGGATGTGGCCGGCACCCCGCCACAAAGACGAAAGTCTCGGGGTGCCGTGCCACCACGGGGGAGTACACTCCCCCCCTAAGGCCGGCGTCAGCTCACCCACCCGGCCCCTCCATCCTCCGCCTCCCGGGACGGGGGCACACGACGGCATAAGCGGCGAACGCGCCGCACCGCCAAGGAGATATCAGCACCTCCCGGAGGGGGTGGCATCATTTGACGCGGGGGGGGCCACAGCGGGGGGGGGCCACAGCGCCGCGGGGAGACGTCCCCCGCGCCGCACTCCTTGTCACTACCATCCCCCCTCTCCTCCCAGGCGGCGTGCTCGGCCCAGGCCGGGCCCTCCTCCACAGTATGCCGCACCGTGTCCAACTCACAACTCCGACACTGCGTCGTCGGCTCCCGCCCCATCCTGTGCAGGTACTCACCGAAGCAACCATGACCGGTGAGCACCTGCGTAAGGCGGAAGGTCAGACCCACCCGACTCCCGCACCATTCATCAAATATGGGCAGGAGAACTCGGACCACCGGACGCGTCGAGGAGGCAAGTGCCTCCTTCCACTGCTCGAACACGTCCGACCGGGCCTGGCGCTCACGGACCGCGATCTCCTCCTCCTCCGTAGCCGTCAGCTCCTCCCCAGGCGGGCGGCGGTAATCGCAGGCCATTTGGTACATTGTAGCCCGCTCCGCCGCCAACAAGTGAAGGGGAGGAACCACGGCCAGCAGGCCCACCACCTCAGTGGATACGGTTCGATACCCCCGTATGGCCCGCAGCGCCAGCCGGCGTCGCACTCTTTCCAAGAGCGCGATGCTGCGCCGACTGGCCAAGGGCGATCGGTGCTACACAGGGGCCCCATAAAGGGCCATCGACCGCACCACGCCAGCATAGAGGCGGCGAACAGTCAGCTGTGGTCCCCCGATATTGGACACTCAGCTGTGGCCCCCCGAAATTGCCTATCCAGTTATCCACAAACTTTCCGCCCAACACTCGCACCGAAAAACCGCGGACACGAGGCCGCTCACTGTTCAAGCCTCTACTTCGGCTCAACCTGGTTCAGATCAGTACTTCTGGAAGCACTATTACTCCACTAGGCACCACTTCAATTCTTAAAGGTAAGTATTCCTAAAATAAAACTGTAACGAGTCCGGTTTCTCGTCACAACGGTGTTTTCACCCTCGTGCCGAATGGCTCGCCGAGCCAGGGTTCGTGGCGAGGGGAGCGGTCGGGAAACGGTGGTTCGGGCGAGGTAGTAAATAAACTCGGACACTCGATGTAACTTTTTACATCTCACTAGGCCGCGGATCGCGGAGATGCCGGTCGCGGTATTCGCGGGCGCGCGTACGGGTTCGCGGTTCGCGGATCCAGGGTCGGCGGCGGTCACCGGCTCGTCGAGGTACGCGGCGTTCTGTCCGCGACGGCTCGTCAACTCTACGGAGATATCGGAATCGGCGGCTCGCGGTCGGGTTATCGGGGACGGTCTGGGTCAGGGGAAGCGGTGTGGTTCGCTCGGCGGCTCGCCAAGCGGGAGAGGAGGCAACGGCCCGTTGCACCGGGTGTTCCGACGGCTCGTGGGAACGGCGACGGGAACTTCGACGCGAAGCTGGTGCGGGATTCGTTCAACGGCACGTTGAACGGGCGAGGATACAACGGCACGTTGCAGAACGGGGTTCCGACGGCTCGTGGAACGGCGACGGGAACTTCAACGGCACGTGAAGCGTAGGTTAGAATCGTCCGACGGCGCGTGGGACGGGCGAGGATACAACGGCGCGTTGCAAAAGGTGTTCCGACGGCTCGTGGGAACGGCGACGGGAACTTCGGCACGAAGCTGTACGGAGGATTCGTTCGACGGCTCGTTGAACGGGCGAGGATGCAACGGCACGTTGCAGAAGATGTTCCGACGGCTCGTGGGAACGGCGACGGGAACTTCGGCACGAAGCGGTTACGGTGGAAGGTTTGGACACAACGGCGCGTTGCTCGGGTAGCGGGAACGGTCGGGGTCGGGAGATTGACGGCTCGTCAGGGTAAGGCGCTTACCAATGGTCCGTTTAGGCGGCTCGCCTGCCGGACGCGGAAAGAGACTGAGTCTTCTCCCGTGCTGCCTTTTATAGGCAAATTCGGTGGTAATTGCGGGGTACGCGGGTTGTGGTGTGCGCGATCAGTGCCTGTTTCGAGGCGCGAAAACGCGGGAAGATGTGTGGCCATGTGTCGCGCCTGGTTACGAGGCGTGAAATCGCGCGGTACGGATTCGGATTCGGTCGGGATTGTTCGGCGCGTTTCGGTGACACGCGAGTCTTCGCGTTCGTAACAGAGCTGTACTGAGCCCGGTGTACAGGTCTGTTACAAAACTAATGATAAAATAATACTAAAACTAACTCTACTAATTATTCCTAACACTTCTATTTTAAATTCACTTATTCTGTACTAAAGAAAAACACTATGAATTTTCCCCAAAATAAAGACGCTTTATGAATTTTCCCCAAAATAAAGACGCTTTATGAATTCGATAATTGGGACTCTCCATGAGTTGCCTCTTCGAAAAACCGAATCGTTCTGCCGTTGTTCGAACGCCGCGAGGGCTTCTCTGTTTCGTCCGACCTTGCTATACGCTCAATGTTTAGAGTCGCTTGTTGTGCTACTGACGGTCGTTACTTACTTACATGCCAACAGTAACTTTTGAACAGTTCGTGTTTACTCGCGTACCTGTAACGATTTCTGTTTTTGGCTTCTCGTCTTATACCAGATCACCCGTGTTCATCCGTTTCCTTGTTTGAATTTGGTAATCAACGTTCCCACGGGTTGGGTTTTCCCCTCCGGGCGAATATTCTGTTTGTGCGAACTTTTAACTTATTTGTATTTTTTACTCTTTTCTACTTCCTCTTTACCTTTACATCTTTCGTATTTTTCAGATTTTTCCAATTTAAATTTTTTAAAGGGTATAGCCGGATAAGATAGTCCAAAATGCCCTTGAGCCGAATTTTATCGATAATGTGCCATTCGATAGAGCACCAAGAAAAACCATACTGTGCAAAGTTTCAACCCTGTATCTCGATCGGGAGGGTAGTTATGGGGTAAAATCGAAAAATCGGTTTTTGGCTTATTTTCCCTAGTTAATGACGTTTAGAAATTCTGAGAAAAATCTGACACATGTCAAGAACCCAAATACATACTTTGCAATTGGTTTCAGATTTTTAAAGTGAAAATCCTGCTTGTAAAAAATCAAAAACCTCAAAAAAATCGAAAAAATGCAGACTTCATATGGAAGTTCTAGAGTGACAACATTTATATTTTTACAGTAGCAGTATATTGTCATAAGTATTGTTCATGAATTTTTTCAGATTTTTTGGTTTGGTGCGCCGTTGTTAAAAAAAATAAAAACTGATATTTTCGACGTTTTTTCCGCGAAGAACTAAGCTAACCATAAAATTATTACGTTCTATTTGTTCTGTAAGTCTATCAGGCACTGATAAACCTTGAACATTATTAAAAAATAATTAAACAATGAAATCGGCTTGATTAGTATTTTTACTATGTCAGCGTATTACATCTGAAAGTATTAAACACAATCCCAACAGCTCGGTTGGCTCAGAGCGTTAGGCGCTCGAGTGTTGATCTGCTTATACTAGGTTCGCGCCCGGTATACGTATACACTTTTTTTTACTTGATTAATTCTTTTTTTATGTCTAACTATATAATAATCAATGGCATGTTTGTAGATTTCTTTTAGAAGCAATATCTAAATATTAAAAAAATAATTTTAAGGTAAAATTCGCAAAAAAAATTTTGGAGCAATTGTTAACATCATCAATTTTTAGTTACACATCTTCTTAAATCTGGTAGTATTAAATATTTTCTGCAGTAAATCTATACGTGTCTTCGAGTTTTAAATACTCCGTTATAGAGAAAACGGTTTTGTAAAAGTTTTGTAAAAACGGACAAAGTGTCCGTGTTTTATAATTTTGTACCTTTAGCCCGTCCGTTTACCTTTACCTTTATGTTCACCTTTTCTTTTCTCTACTCGCTTTATGACTCTGTCGATCATCAGTACCAGGTAACGGATTACTAGGGTTGTCGTTACCTGTTAATCGTTTATCGGTCGCGGGTGTAGTTGAGGGCAATGGTACGGTCAAAAAGCTGAACTTTCACCCTCCAGACCCGGATAGGGGAAAACGATACCCCGAAATGTGAAAATTGTTATTCCAAGCAACTCTGGTCATTCTTGGACCGAGCTCCGAACGGTGAAGATTGTAGTGAGTGAATTATTTCTGAGTTCTTTAGTTATTTTCTGAGTGTTATCAGCATGGCAAGTGAAAGGATATAAATCGTTGATACCAAAACCTCGCGTGTTAGGTGTATTAAATGTAACATTCTAGTTCGGAAATTACGCGGTACAAGAAAACAGATAAATACAGTTATAGAATCACAATGAGGTGGTCTAGAATTTTAAATAAAGAAGTGACTGTTACTCTGCAATAAGTGCCGCCTTTTTACATATAGAAAAGAAATCTACAAACATGCCATTGATTATTATATAGTTAGACATAAAAAAAAGAATTAATCAAGTAAAAAAAAGTGTATACGTATGCCGGGCGCGAACCTAGTATAAGCAGATCAACACTCGAGCGCCTAACGCTCTGAGCCAACCGAGCTGTTGGGATTGTGTTTAATACTTTCAGATGTAATACGCTGACATAGTAAAAATACTAATCAAGCCGATTTCATTGTTTAATTATTTTTTAATAATGTTCAAGGTTTATCAGTGCCTGATAGACTTACAGAACAAATAGAACGTAATAATTTTATGGTTAGCTTAGTTCTTCGCGGAAAAAACGTCGAAAATATCAGTTTTTATTTTTTTTAACAACGGCGCACCAAACCAAAAAATCTGAAAAAATTCATGAACAATACTTATGACAATATACTGCTACTGTAAAAATATAAATGTTGTCACTCTAGAACTTCCATATGAAGTCTGCATTTTTTCGATTTTTTTGAGGTTTTTGATTTTTTACAAGCAGGATTTTCACTTTAAAAATCTGAAACCAATTGCAAAGTATGTATTTGGGTTCTTGACATGTGTCAGATTTTTCTCAGAATTTCTAAACGTCATTAACTAGGGAAAATAAGCCAAAAACTGATTTTTCGATTTTACCCCATAACTACCCTCCCGATTGAGATACAGGGTTGAAACTTTGCACAGTATGGTTTTTCTTGGTGCTCTATCGAATGGCACCTTATCGATAAAATTCGGCTCAAGGGCATTTTGGACTATCTTATCCGGCTATACCCTTTGACTTTACATTTAAATTTGAATCTTATATAATATTTTATCTCCTCATCACATACAGTTCTAGATCCTTCGCCCGGGTCGGAAAGCCCCCCCGTTTACATTTGGGTCGTCTCTAGGTCTCTAAATGCCCTTATTCTATGCGTACAATCAAACTAATTGATTACTTTCTTGTTTGGTACATTTATCAATACATCTTCTTTCAGAGCTACATTATACAACATCATACAACATTCTCCTCAGGAATTCAACATGTCTAGGCGCACACAGTCTTCGGATTCCACCGGTTCATCATCTCGCCAGGTAAGTATTATATTATAATATTTATTCGATTTCAGGAATTTAAACTGTTAAATGCTCAACTAGCCTAGCGTTAAACTAATTTTCGCCCGCTATAGATTCTATATTTAGATTTAAATTGGAATTATTTTTTCTCTTTCAGGAATCTCGTGCTATCTTTCCTCGAGAGCGAGTGCGTGCAATTGTGCACGTTTTCTACTCACTGGGACTATCACCCACTACTGCCCTAGAAAAGATTCATCGAGCCTATGGGAAGATTGCTTCACACTCCCTCGTATACCAACTATACGGACAATTTGATAAAGGGAGAGTAAGCATGGAGGAGCGACCGAGGAGTGGTCGTCCTCCGACTCCCAGAATCGAAGACGAATACTTAATCTCTCTTGTGAGTCAATCACCGCATTTGAGTTTGCGAGCCCTGTCAGCACAATTGGGTGTCGGCGCTACCACCGTAAGGGTACATCTCAAGAAGTTGAATTTCCGGAAGCGGCGGCCCACGGGGTACGTCTTTACCCCTTCCACAGAAAGTCGCGAGCATCGCGTAGAAAGGGTATAGCCGGATAAGATAGTCCAAAATGCCCTTGAGCCGAATTTTATCGATAATGTGCCATTCGATAGAGCACCAAGAAAAACCATACTGTGCAAAGTTTCAACCCTGTATCTCGATCGGGAGGGTAGTTATGGGGTAAAATCGAAAAATCAGTTTTTGGCTTATTTTCCCTAGTTAATGACGTTTAGAAATTCTGAGAAAAATCTGACACATGTCAAGAACCCAAATACATACTTTGCAATTGGTTTCAGATTTTTAAAGTGAAAATCCTGCTTGTAAAAAATCAAAAACCTCAAAAAAATCGAAAAAATGCAGATTTCACATGGAAGTTCTAGAGTGACAACATTTATATTTTTACAGTAGCAGTATATTGTCATAAGTATTGTTCATGAATTTTTTCAGATTTTTTGGTTTGGTGCGCCGTTGTTAAAAAAAATAAAAACTGATATTTTCGACGTTTTTTCCGCGAAGAACTAAGCTAACCATAAAATTATTACGTTCTATTTGTTCTGTAAGTCTATCAGGCACTGATAAACCTTGAACATTATTAAAAAATAATTAAACAATGAAATCGGCTTGATTAGTATTTTTACTATGTCAGCGTATTATATCTGAAAGTATTAAACACAATCCCAACAGCTTGGTTGGCTCAGCGCGTTAGGCGCTCGACTGTTGATCTACTTATACTAGGTTCGCGCCCGGCATACGTATACATTTTTTTTACTTGATTAATTCTTTTTTTTATGTCTAACTATATAATAATCAATGGTATGTTTGTAGATTTCTTTTCTATATGTAAAAAGACGGCACTTATTGCAGAGTATATCACCAACAGTCACTTCTTTATTTAAAATTCTAGACCACCTCATTGATTCTATAACTGTATTTATCTGTTTTCTTGTACCGCGTAATTTCCGAACTAGAATGTTACATTTAATACACCTAACACGCGAGGTTTTGGTATCAACGATTTCTATCCTTTCACTTGCCATGCTGATAACACTCAGAAAATAACTAAAGAACTCAGAAATAATTCACTTACTACAATCTTCACCGTTCGGAGCTCGGTCCAAGAATGACCAGAATTGCTTGGAATAACAATTTTCACATTTCGGGGTATCCTTTTCCCCTACCCGGGTTTGGAGGGGGAAAGTTCAGCTTTTTGACCGTACCATTGCCCTCAACTACACCCGCGACCGATAAGCGATTAACAGGTAACGACAACCCTAGTAATCCGTTACCTGGTACTGATGATCGACAGAGTCATAAAGCGAGTAGAGAAAAGAAAAGGTGAACATAAAGGTAAAGGTAAACGGACGGGCTAAAGGTACAAAATAATAAAACACGGGCACTTTGTCCGTTTTTACAAAACTTTTACAAAACCGTTTTCTCTGTAACGGAGTATTTAAAACTCGAAGACACGTATAGATTCACTGCAGAAAATATTTAATACTACCAGATTTAAGAAGATGTGTAACTAAAAATTGATGATGTTAACAATTGCTCCAAAATTTTTTTTGCGAATTTTACCTTAAAATTATTTTTTTAATATTTAGATATTGCTTCTAAAAGAAATCTACAAACATACCATTGATTATTATATAGTTAGACATAAAAAAAGAATTAATCAAGTAAAAAAAATGTATACGTATGCCGGGCGCGAACCTAGTATAAGCAGATCAACAGTCGAGCGCCTAACGCGCTGAGCCAACCGAGCTGTTGGGATTGTGTTTAATACTTCCAGATGTAATACGCTGACATAGTAAAAATACTAATCAAGTCGATTTCATTGTTTAATTATTTTTTAATAATGTTCAAGGTTTATCAGTGCCTGATAGACTTACAGAACAAATAGAACGTAATAATTTTAAGGTTAGCTTAGTTCTTCGCGGAAAAAACGTCGAAAATATCAGTTTTTATTTTTTTTAACAACGGCGCACCAAACCAAAAAATCTGAAAAAATTCATGAACAATACTTATGACAATATACTGCTACTGTAAAAATATAAATGTTGTCACTCTAGAACTTCCATGTGAAATCTGCATTTTTTCGATTTTTTTGAGGTTTTTGATTTTTTACAAGCAGGATTTTCACTTTAAAAATCTGAAACCAATTGCAAAGTATGTATTTGGGTTCTTGACATGTGTCAGATTTTTCTCAGAATTTCTAAACGTCATTAACTAGGGAAAATAAGCCAAAAACTGATTTTTCGATTTTACCCCATAACTACCCTCCCGATCGAGATACAGGGTTGAAACTTTGCACAGTATGGTTTTTCTTGGTGCTCTATCGAATGGCACATTATCGATAAAATTCGGCTCAAGGGCATTTTGGACTATCTTATCCGGCTATACCCTTTGTATTGGTTTGTGGCTCCGCCATTTGGATTCACCATTTCTGGATCATCTGATCACATGCGATGAGCGGTGGCTCATTTACAAGGGCCCCGATTCACCGCATATCTGGTCGCCTGGATCGAATAGGGTAGTCACCACACCCGCTTTCCCTTCATCGCCCCCCCTACGACACCAAGTAAGCGTGTGGTGGTGTGGCGGTGGGGTACTGTTGTGCCACTTATTAGAACCCGGTACCCATATGACTGGCGCTTTACATGCCGCCTTACTTAAAGATGCCCTATGTGCCTATCGCACCCGATATCCAGGCTGTAATCCGCCCTATTTGCTACAGGATATGGCGGCCTCACACATGTCCTCCGTTGCGCGGGCGAGCTATCGTGAGAACGGGGTAGAGGTATTATCCCATTCTCCCCATTCTCCTGATCTCTCCCCGAGCGATTACTGTCTATTTCCGGACTACGACCGCTATCGCGCCGCACTAAGATTAGGGGCCTTCTCCGTAGACGGCATCAGACGTAATTTTTTACGCTATTTAAATGCTCCGCCTGTTTCCTATTTCTACATATCTCCCAGCCTAACCTAACCTAACCTAACACAAAGCACAAAGTCCGGAAAAATAATTTCTAATGTGCTTTGCGTTCGGGAAACCGAACGTATCGCAGATAACTTACGGCACTGTAAATTTTCTGTTTATGAGGATGAAACATCCGAACTCCACAAACGATAAATGGCTCACATTAGCGGTCAGGTATCTAGAGCCATGTCGTTTGCCTGTAACGACAGAGCTGTTGCAGCTAATTCATCTTGATGCTAGCGACTGTTGAGCGGAAAAGATTTTCAAATCTTTTGAAAATTATTTGCTGAAAATGCAAATTTCGCTAAGGAACGTCGCTGCTCTTAGCTGCGACAACGCTTCCGTCATGATGGGGCGCCATTCCTCATTTAAGAGCAAATTGCTCGAGAAAAATCCTAATTTGATCACTGTGCCGTGCGTTTACCATTCCGCAGCATTAGCGGCAAATGCCGCTTTCGCCATTATTCCTAAGGATTGCGATGATTTACTTCGCGGTGTTGCATCCTTTATTAATAGCAGCCCCAAACGGGCTGCTATTTTCCGTCAATTCCGGGAGAGTTACGGAAACTCTCCTCTAAAAATCCTTAGATTAGCTGAGACACGCTGGCTGGCAAGGTACCAGTATGTCAAAAGGTTTCTTGACACGTGGGACGATCTTTCCCGTTTTTTCTCAGAGCATTCATGTTAGTGATCGGAACGAAAATCTGGGATCGTTAGTGGGTGTTCGTGAATGGTATAGAATTGTATGGACTCTGGTTTCGCACACACTTTTAATATGACTCAGTTAAACAACAAACTTGTAGCAGACCTGCATCGAGCAGGCCTGTCACTAGAAGAACCTCGTGCCATATCGTACCGAAGAAAACCGAATGTAGCCGACCGAGACCGAACCGCGCCGCTAGGCATCACCGACGCACACCCCGCATCGCACGATCACCGCGCTGCGAAACTAGCACCGATGGGAATCAGTTGACGAATTTTCCCACGCGCGTGAGAAACCCGTGAGAAACAGTCGCGAATTACCGCACCGCACCACCACCCGAGCCACCAATCGAGGAGCTATAAAAGCTGCCACGCAACGACGGGAGTTCTTCTTGTCTGAAACGTGACTCAGAGCACATCGGTCCTGCCACGATCCTCTTGTAAGTATTCCCATCGGTGACGAACTACGTTCCACCGAGCAGAACACGGCGTACCGCCATTCTGCTAACCTTGTTCCTGTTCCATGAGAGCATTCCGCCGGTGACGAACTACGTTCCACCAAGCAGAGCACGGCGTGCCGCCACTCTGAAAGGCCAAGGTGTACCTCCAGCCGTCTCGCCAAGGCGTACCGTCAGCGAGGACGATCGACGAGCATGATGTACCATCACTCGTCGCCGTAGAACCGCCCGAGAGGATTTAGACGCACGGTGTACCACCACGTCGACATCCAACCGACCCGACTCGGGCAGGGAATTCTTTTCCTTCCAGACCGTCCGTTTTCCGCGTCACGAAACGACACCGCGTCGTATCCGCGACCGCGCCGCATTGTTCCCGGGAACACCGTGAGAAGATCGGGATCACCGAAAGATTGTTCCACGCGTGCTGGAACCCAGAAAACCGTACTCGCGAAACTCGCCGGCAGCGAGCAATAAGTGAAACTATCTGTGTACGTTTCTTTCGAACCCGCGCACCACGTCCAGTCCCCCATCGACATTACTCTCTCGTCAACATCGAACCCTGGAACGACGAGCTATCAACGACGGGAGTAAGTCACCAGGACCAGGAGCAGTACGCGGGGAAACCGGACCGTTACAAACTTAACAATAAACAGTGTTTGCCACGGTGAACATACGCGAATGCGGTGTAAACGAAATTGTAGTGATCCGACTGCTAACGGTTGTACGAATTCAGTAAGCACGACGTAAGGCAGTAGCCGTTAGTAGCACGAATGCCGTTCGCGAACAGCTGATCCGTAGCTGAAATTCACGCGTTTGGCGGATCGCAAAGTGGGGGGTCGCGAGGATGACGTGACGTTATCTGCGCGGCTACGCGCTACCGGCAAGGAGGATCGGCCTAATTACGGTTGGGCGGTACAATTCATTTTCAGAAAAGTCGACAACTGCTGAGCATTTTTCTTTTCTGCTCAGCAGAGCCGACATTAAAGGATATTTTTATTTTTTAGAATATATCCTCTGAACGCGTTTAATGCCTCGTTCCAAAATAGAGATACCCTGGTGCAGGAGCTGCAGCCCTCTTCTTCAAGACTGCTCCGCTACTTCCTACAGCATTTCCCGAAAAGTCCCTCTTAGAAAGCCCCCAACATGTTCGACACATTGATTTTTCTTCAGAATCACACCAAGTTCCACTTAATCAAGTGCATCTTGGACCCGACACGGAAGAATACTTGGACGAGGCATTACGTCATGGGATATCCGAAGTAGAGTTGCGCTCCTTCCGGAAAAATTGCTTACAGTTTCTTATCACTGTAAGCAATGATATCAGAAGTCGTCTTCCCCATGACGACGAATTTTTCACGCAATTGACAGTCTTCAAGCCGTCAATTGCATTGTTTAGTAGCGACAGGAGTTCTTCTTTCGGCAATGTCGCTGCAGTAGTCCAAAAATTGGGAAATTGTAGTGCCAAAGCTTTGCAGAATGAGTATTGTTTGGGATTGGCTGAATGGGTCAGTGGCGCCTGCGCATCAATCAATGTCTCGGTCACGCTATTGGCCGACTCTCGAGTGACAGCGAGATCTAGGATCGATCGGCGGCTCGCGCAGTCATAGGCCAGCACCGTCGAGATCGATTCTGATCGAATATCGATCACCTGAACGGGAGTGATTGGCGGATCGCACGATCGATTCGCCAATCACGTCAGTTCGACGGTGACGGCTGACGGCCTGCTGATCGACCAGCTGACTTCTGTTTTATCGGTCGCAAGAAGTGTATCGTATCTCGCTCTCTCTCGAAAACGACATCGCGTCTCTTTGACCGGTCCTTTCGGGAATATTCTAAATCATCTTGTAAAACAGTATCCACTACTGCAATCCGCTACCTCTATATAGCAAAACAAATTCTTTATTTTCGAATATCAACCGCGCTTCGGTTGAGTTTACAATATTTTGTACACGTGCGTTGGGAGCCGACGATCCCAGTTCGGGAAGAATAAATTGACGTTTTCCTGTGAAGTGGTTCGTTATCTTTCCTGCCTTGTGCGAAACATTTGGTCCCTCGAGCCGGAGTCTAGTGCTGCAGTCTAACTGGAAATTTAAAATCAGACGTTACTCTATCGTTTAGTGCCACGACCTTGTGCTCTAACAATATGACTGACTTCTTCGAAACACAACGGGTGACCGCGCAAAGAATCTCGCGCATTACGGCCAATCTAAAAAAGAAAGGAAAGGCCAATATCACATTGGAAGCAGTGCAAGCTAATCTTGGTGTCCTCAAGGAGCTATGGCAGGACTACCGTCGAGGCGAGTTCTCGTTGCGTTCAGCAGCAGGCAAAGATTCAAAATTGAAGGAGAATCCATACTTTCAAGGGGACGAGTACTCCGCTACTCAGGAAGAGTATCTTACCCAAGTCACCACGCTAAACACGATGCTATCCGAGCTCCAGGCCGCAACGAGCGGCAGCTCACTTGAAAATTCAAAAGCAACCGTCGCCGAATCGAACACGCCAAGGTCGCGAGCAGTGTTGTCAAAAATGCCTCTCCCCGACTTCGATGGGCAATACAAAAACTGGCCTCCTTTCCGCGACCTGTTTACATCGCTGATCCGGAATGACCCGACGCTGTCCGCAGTGGAGCGTCTCCATTATTTAAAGGGTTGTATGAAGGGCAGCGCCGCTGCACTACTCAAGAACGTCCAGACGACTGCTGATAACTTTCAAGTTGCCTGGGAAAAATTAGAAAGTCGTTTCGACAATCGCCGTCTTCTGGTGCAGGCTCAAATAAAGGTGCTCTCTTCGCTAGCTCCTGTCCGCAAGGAATCCTCTATCGAGATGCAGCGGCTATTCGATCAAACGTTCGACGCTATAGACGCCCTCGCTAACCTGGATCGACCAGTAACCAACGCCATAGACTGGATAGTCGAATTGACAGTAGAACGGTTTGATCGACAGTCTCGGCGTGAATGGGAAGATTCCTTGAGACATTCGAAGGAGCTTCCTACGCTGGAAGAGCTCCGAACCTTTATGGAAGGGCGTATCCATACCTGTGAGGCGCTAGAGGCCCCTCCACAAGTAGAGGCCGCACACAGCAAGAAATCATCTACCAAGGCCTTCAAGGTTCACCACATATCCAAGGCGAGCTCTTACGTCAGGACCTGCAGCATCTGTCAAGGGCAGCACTTCGTCCTATTCTGCCCTCGATACCAGGAGAAGGACCCCGTCGAGCGGAAGGAAACGGCAAACTCACTGAACCTCTGCCTAAACTGTCTGGGAAAGCATTTCGTTAAGGACTGCAAGTCCACAAAGAGGTGCCAAAAGTGTGATGGGAAGCATCACACAACCATCCACGATGCTGCCTCAACAGGAGCCGTCATACAGCATGTAGCTACTCACGTGAGTCAATCTTCATCCGTACTTCTCAGCACGGCTCGCGTGTCAGTTACAGGCTCCGGAGGGCAAGGCTTCCAGGCCCGCTCACTAGTAGACCCAGGCAGTGAGGTTTCACTCATTTCTGAGGCCTTGGCTCAGCGGCTTGGCGTCAAGAGGAGTCAAGCTCGGATTCCTCTTCTCGGAGTCGGAGACGCCAAAGCGAGGTTCACTCGAGGAAAGACCACGCTGCTTATCTCTCCTCATTTCGGCGGGGAAGTCAATTTCCGAATTCCGGTCTTCATTATACCGGAATTGTCTCGATACCGGCCTCGAAATCTGCCTGCTGTCGCCAGGTGGCCGCATGTCAAAGGGTTGACTCTCGCTGATCCGGTCTACCATCTAGCGGATCCTGTAGACGTACTGCTGGGAGCCGATTCCTACAACCTCATCCTTCGAGAGGGCGTCAAGAGAGGGCCAGCACATACTCCAGTTGCTCAGGAGACTGCCCTTGGATGGATCCTGACAGGAGGAGTTGACTCGGGAAGCGGCGACGAGTCAGCTGGTAGATCCGAAGTTCCGGTATATCACTGTAACATAGACCAGGAATTAATTGAAATCTTGGCTCGATTCTGGGAACAGGAGGAGATCGACGCATCGATCCCGGTCACAGCAGACGAACAAAGGGCTGAGGATCATTTCGTTGCAACTCACCTTCGACAACCGGATGGCAGATTCTCGGTGCGGTGTAGAAACGCCACTGTCTCGGAAGGAAATGAACATCCGAGAGAAGCAATGAAATTAGAGCTTCATTGCGAAAAAAGATGAGTTTGCCTCAATATTTTATGAAATTCTATTACAATTAAAATTTTTCTCTAACGTTTTTTTTCACTACGCAGGACTCGGACGACTTGTACGTATATGTACTGCTGGGAGATGACAAGAAGGTCCGTGAGGGGGCGTGGAGGCAAAAAGGGTCTCCAGCTGGCGCCGCCTACCCCCACCACTGACGCTCGCGTACTCGCCGCGTGACCACGCCCTTTCGGCTGCTACGTCACACGACGCATAGTAGCAGGATTCCCGTATTTACGGAGGGCTACGGGAGAGAGACAGAGAGCGGGAGTGCGGGAGAGAGAGAGAGTGAGAGAGAGCGGGAGAGAGAGAGTGAGAGAGCGGGAGAGAGAGAGCGGGAGAGAGAGAGACACCGTAGCCCTCTGTAAATACGGGAATCCTGCTACTATGCGTCGTGTGACGTAGCAGCCGAAAGGGCGTGGTCACGCGGCGAGTACGCGAGCGTCAATGGTGGGGGTAGGCGGCGTCAGCTGGAGACCCTTTTTGCCTCTACGCCCCCTCAGGGACCTTCTTGTCATCTCCCAGCAGTACATATATACGCAATTTAGGAGAAGCAGTAAAGGTTGCTTAACGTCGAAGAAGAAAATTCAGGTAACTAAAACTTTATACGTACTACATTCCACGTTATTAGAATAATTGTGTTTAATTATGATACATTTTATGTCAACATTTTTTGTTTACATCTAGAAACGCCACTGTCTCGGAAGGAAATGGACATTCGAGAGAAGCAATGAAAGTAGAGCTTCATTGCGAGAAAAGATGAGTTTGCAATAACCTCAATATTTTATGAAATTCTATTATCATTATAATTTTGACTGTATTTTTTTATTACAGGACGACAGAAGATCAAATAAACTTGTGTATGCTTGTAAAATTGACAACTAATAAATCTACAAATTGTTTCGTAAACTAAAAAATACTGTCTGCATTTTTGTATTCTCCAATTAGTCCAAATAAATACAACGTTAAATAAATACAACGTATTCTATTAAAATGAATAATAACAATAAAACGTGTCTATTTAAAATGAAAACATATTTTTAACATAGTTTTTACATTTTGAATTTTCGGGAAGGTTAAATAATGAAATCAAAAAAGTAATGAAAATAAAAAAAGTAATGAAAAAGAAATATCGCTGCACGGGGACTCGAAGGCTAGCTCGAGATTGTGATTCGTACGCTCGATGGCCGAATTTCAGTTTCGTTGCCGCAAAGCAATACAACATGGAAGATGCTAAAAATAGATTGTGGCTGGCGCAAGCGCACAAACAGCGTACACGGATACAGTAGAGGTACGCTGGTGAGTGTAGCGCGCGGGCGCGTTGGAATGGAACGAATGGGCGATAGTAGGCTATGGAGGGGGTATGGATCAGTACCACAGTACCGCGGTTCTGGCATCACTGATTCGCTGGATTGACATCGAAACAAACAGACGAGTGATCTCTGCAATTACAAAGCACATTTTTTGTACAATAATATATACATATTGTGACGTGGCAGTTTTGCCAACGTCCCCCGATAACGAGTATCGGAAGACCGAGTCATCCTCTGGTAGGAAAATATACGAGATGGGCCGTAGCGAGCGCTCACCCTGGGCACGAGCGAGACCCATGGGCGAGTTCTCATATTTTTGAGCGTCACGCCAATTTGCGCGACGTGTTTCTGCAGGACCGTAACCGGGCCCCAAGGGGGGACCCGGAGCACCTATCCCGCCGAGGAACGTAAAAGAAGGATCGGCGCCAGTGAAACTCCCACCCTGAGGAAGCGAGGAATCGACGTGGCCCAGGATAGACAACCTGGAGGCGCCGACGACGACATGCGATGCCAAGCCAGGAATCTCAGCTGCCTCGCCGTCGTCTCAGCCGGAGAGAAGCCTGACCAGCTGCCGGATTGGCTCGCGTCGATCACCTCACAGGGAAGCGGCGAATCCACACGCATCGCTGCCGGAGAACCGACGAATCGCCGGACGCCAGGGACCATCGCGCGGGGCTTGACCCCGTCCGAAAATCTAGTAGCGATAGGTCGACGCTTACACGGAGGAACGAGAGCGGAAAGGGGGGATGCTTCACTTCCGCTGGCTTTAGTGATATATATGTTAGAGATTTTCCACCATGTTGACCACTTGTACATAATTTATGAAATAAAACGACTCAGTTCTGGCGATCAGTTCGGCGTGCCGTCATTCCCGCACCGTCCCACTGCCCCCCGTGAGCTCCTCGGGTGGATCGAGCAGCTCGAGCCTCGCGGGCGCGGCAAGGGGAGCGGTCACGGCTGATCGACGCGCCCAGCTGATCGCTCAGTTATCAGTATACAGTTCGTCTATTGACACAAACCGACATTCGTTACGTTACTTTCGATCACCTCCCGAATCGCTTGTCGTTAACGTTTCGTCGACCCCCCTCAGAGTTCCTTCTCAATTCTTTCCCGTTAATCTTAGAGTCCCGGTATCGATCCGATTCCCCGAATCGACCCGGAATCTAAAACAATATATCTCGTAAAGTATTGGTCAGACAACTTCAGGCTTGTGCTCGTTGGAAAAGTGACATTCCGTACTAGAATAAATTTTTCTACAGTTTTGCTATTGCTCGATTCAGTTGAGAGTTATAGGTTATAAAAGATGGAGGTTAACAAAGAGAAAATTCGGTACATTTTACAATTTTGCTTTGATAAAGGCGAAAATGCAAGACAGGCGGCTGAAACTGTGAATGGAGTTTATGGTCCGGATACAGTCACAGCTAATCATGCGCAATTTTGGTTTCGTCGATTCCGTTCCGGGAATTTCGATGTTAAAGATGCACCTCGCACAGGTAGGTCGTCGAAAATGTCGATAAAATCATGGAAATGATCGAAGTAGACCGGCATGTTAGCAGTCGTAGCATCGCCCAGGAGCTAAAGATCGACCATAAAACAGTTTTAAACCACCTGCATAAAGCTGGATTAAAAAAAGAAGCTCGATGTCTGGGTGCCACACGAATTGACGCAGAAAAACCTGATGGATCGAATATCCATCTGCGAAGCATTGGCCAAACGGAACGAAATCGAACCATTTCTTAAACGGATGGTGGGTGACTGGGGATGAAAAATGGGTCACATACGACAATATCGTGCGAAAACGATCGTGGTCAAAGCGCGGTGAAGCGTCTCAAACGGTGGCCAAACCAGGACTTACGACCAGGAAGGTTCTGCTCTACTTATGGTGGGACTGGAAAGGAATCATCCACTATGAGCTGCTTCCATATGGCCAAACATTAAATTCGGACCTCTACTGTCAACAATTAGACCGATTGAAGGTAGCGATTGACCAGAAGCGGCCAGAATTGGCCAACAGAAGAGGTGTCGTGTTCCATCAGGACAACGCCTGGCCACACACGTTTGTAGTGACTCCCCAGACACTTCGGGAGCTTGGTTGGGAAGTTTTAATGCATCCACCTTATAGTCCGGACCTGACACCAAGCGATTATCATTTTTTTTATCCTTACAAAACTTTCTTAGTGATAAGAAATTGGCGTCAAGAGAAGATTATGAAAATCGCTTAGTTGAGTTTTTCGCCAATAGGGGCCAGGGCTTCTATGAGAGAGGCATTATGAAATTACCTATAAAATGGCAACAAATTGTCGAACAGAACGGCGCACATTTGACCAAAATCGGACAATCCGAACCAAGTTAAATAAAGTCTTGAAATAAAGGTAAAAATAATGGATTACTTTTTCCCCAACCTAATATTTTGAAGATTTATCGAGTGAACACTATACTGTGTGATAATATTTTCATTATTTTGTATTTGTTCACAACAAAGATGGAAAATCTAGCAACATCGTCGGCCTCGACACCGGCATCGACGGTCCCGGCAACGACGACCCCGCCATCGACGGCCCCGGCAACGACGGCCCTGGCATCAACGACCTCGGTACCGGCGACGACGGCCCCAGCAACGACGGCCCTGGCATCGACGGCCTCGGTACCGGCGACGACGAACCCGGCAACGACGGCCCCAGCAACGACGGCCCTGGTATCGACGGCCCCGCTACCGGCGACAACGACCTCGGTACTGGCGACGACGGCGCCGACGACAACGGCCTCGACATCGATGGCCCCGGTACCGTTTTCGACGGCCTCGGCAACGACAGCCCTGACATCGACGGCCTCGGTACCGGCGACGACGACCCCGGCAACGACGGCCCCAGCAACGACGGCCCTGTCATCGATGGCCCCGGTACCGGCGACAACGACCTCGGTACCGGCGACGACGGCACCGACGACAACGGCCCCGGTAACGACATCGACGGCCCCGGCAACGACGGCACTGGAATCGACGGCCTCCGATTCCGAGGCCTACGCGGCAAACGACCGTAGGAGTCCCTTCCAGCGGGAGGCAAACGACACCGCACCTCCTTAATTCCCGATCACACACTTCCGATTCCCGATTACCGATTCCGAGGCCTACGCGGCAAACGACCGTAGGAGTCCCTTCCAGCGGGAGGCAAACGACACCGCACCTCCTTACTTTCCGATCTCACCCCTCCGATTCCCAATTACCGATTTCGGGATCTAAGCATCCACCGAGAGATACCGCTGATCTCTGAAACCGTACCGACCGCGACCTCACCCGGTCCCGAAAGATCGGAACCGCGCAGGATATAGTTAATCCGCGATCGATCACCGAACCACCGCCGTCCTACTGTTTCTCTGTACTGCTGAACTATTGTAAATATATATCTATATTCAAGTAATCCCAAAAAGTCAGTGTTCTCATTTACGGAAAACGAATCTTCGGCAACTGACTGAGCCGGCGAACTTCTCCCGAAGTAGTTATCACAAGTTCAAATCGTATAGTACAATATTAAAAAATTTTTCGTCTTTTTTAGCGAGTCCGACTATTAATCCGAGTTACTGTATGTTCCTACTAATAGGCCTGCAGTCTGCAGGCACGCTAAAGTATTCGAACCGAGTTCAGTGCGAGTAGCTCGCATCGTGCGTGCACTCGACACGGCTCGACATATGTGTTATTTTCGGTTATATATTTGTTTATACTTTTTAGATGTTAGAGAAACGATTGCTGCGCGTGGTACTCAAGGATCTGTATCGGCAGCTAGGAGGGGACCGCGGCCGACGAGGCGCACGAACTTTCCGCCGTAGAGGCGGACGAGCCTTCGGCCATGGTGGCGGACGAAGCTTTGGCCGTGGGGGCATACGTGGCTTCGGCCGTGGGAGCGGAGGGAGGGGCAGAGGGGGCCCAATATACAATTACGTCGATCTGCAACCCAACATGTAGTAGTTTATAATAACACATATTACATGTCTTTTTTAGCGTGTCCGATTATTAATCCGAGTTACTGTATGTTCCTACTAATAGGCCTGCAGTCTGCAGGCACGCTAAAGTATTCGAACCGAGTTCAGTGCGAGTAGCTCGCATCGTGCGTGCACTCGACACGGCTCGACATATGTGTTATTTTCGGTTATATATTTGTTTATACTTTTTAGATGTTAGAGAAACGATTGCTGCGCGTGGTACTCAAGGATCTGTATCGGCAGCTAGGAGGGGACCGCGGCCGACGAGGCGCACGAACTTTCCGCCGTAGGGGCGGACGAGCCTTCGGCCATGGGGGCGGACGAAGCTTTGGCCGTGGGGGCATACGTGGCTTCGGCCGTGGGAGCGGAGGGAGGGGCGGAGGGGGCCCAATATACAATTATTTTAATCTGCAACCCAACATGTAGTAGTTTATAATAACACACTTTACATCAGAATAACTTTTTCATAAATGGACCAAACGACTTCAATTTCTCTGTAAGGCTAGAAGAATTTGTTTAGTAAATGACGTCTACAAAATATGTTCAAAAAATGCATCTGGTCAGAATTGTGAAAAACAATACTAAAAATTGATTTTTACGACCTTTTCAGCTGGGTCAATGACTAAAATTGAAAAAATGTATTAGGTCAACTCGTATAAATTGTAGACGTTCTGAAAATTTCATTGAAATTGGTTAACTGGTTTACGAGTTACAAACGATTGTTCGCGATTTTGTAATGTCGATCGTATCACCATGTATATGTATACGCGAGTCTAGCAAGCGATTCACGGAGGTCGCGATTGACAAGGGAGAGTTGTTGTGGAGACCGTTGCCAGAGAGTTTTTTGGGAAAGAAGGATCGCTTGACAGATTCAGAGAATGTGCGAGTCGACTCGGGTCTTTTCTGCGATAATCCGTAATTGTAAATTGAGTTACTTTTTTGGTTTGAATGCTCACGCGAGTGATATACTTGAATCCTCCCAGACCGGCTCACAGATCCAAGGGCATTGGCAGCTTTGAAGTTCCTTTATTGCAAGGATTGCAAGGCTAGCCGTAGTGCTGCCGGCAGAGGAGTACCCTATGGGTCAGCCGGCAATTGTGCAGAGTTCCAGTGGAACTCTGCTGTGAATCACTACGCGCAGAGACTTGATTATTAACGGTAAGAGAGCTCTCTTAGTTTTAGAGTAAAATGTCATTTAGCATGTAAACTGCTTGAAACGCCGATTTTCTAACCGCGTTAGCTATTTTTAAACACTATCTGATACTGGGCTTTCGTACGACGAAATTCTTGTAGTTGCTTGATTAAATAAATTTATTGAATCTTGCTTTGGCTTTTCCTCGTAATCCGTCGAGGTTTTTATGCCGAAGCAAGAATTTCTTTAACCGGGAAATTGTGTATTTTATTTTAGTATAAGTTCGAACATTGTTTAATCTGAACTTCTATGAATCCTGTCTTTTTAGATGATTGAAAAACAACGATTAAAAGTGGTAAAAATTGCAATTTTTCATGATTTTCGGCCTTTTTATCACTTTTGATAGTTTATAACTTGTAAACCAATTAACCAATTTCAATGAAATTTTCAGAACGTATATAATTTATACGAGTTGACCAAGCACATCTTTTAAATTTATCGTTAAAAATAAATTTTTACTATGTTTTTCGCAACTCTGACCAGGTGCATTTTTTCAACATATTTTGTAGACGTTATTTACTAAACTAATTCTTCTAGCCTTACAGAGAAATTAAAGTCGTTTGGTCCATTCATAAAAAAGTTATTCTGATTTAAAGAATAAAAATAATAATAATTTTAATAATTTCTATTCAGCCTTCGCGATCGTTTCTCACTCGCTGCCGATATTCACATACTTTGCGTGACATCCTCGATGTCTGGCGCCCGAAATACGAACCTTTGATTCGATCGTACTGACGGAAGCCAGTGAGAAACGACGATTATCTCGGGTTGACTGTGTCCCGCACGGCCAGATACAGGTCGGCATTATTGCCATAGAACCCGAAGCGATTGTTCTCCAACTCTCAGTACGAGACCCGGAGGAAAAACCGCGTGATATTATATTAATAATACTTATATTTTTACTATTATTATTATATTATTATTATTATTATTCGGTGACGAAAGGAGATTATTATTATATTTTTTTTAACACCACACCCACCCTGGCGCTGGGAGTTCTCCTTAATCTAGCACCCCCGCACATAGTGGCGGAGGGTTTAGCGAGAAGATCCGCCTTAAGACTCCATCTAGGAAACAGATGGATCAAATCAATGTACGGCCACTCGACCCTACTGGACGCACATGACCTTCAATTGATCATGATGCGTGGGGGGGACAGGTGTGAGCCGCACTATAATTTCACGGTTAAACACCAAACCCGCTTCCCAAGTAGGAGTGATTGGGAGTCAAATGCTGGAGAGCTGCTCTCTCCGCAAGGCCTGGACTGGTTCACAGACGGCTCAAAGAATAGAATCGGAGCAGAAGCAGGCGTCGGCGGTATCAGCCCAAGGATTAGCTTATCTCTAGCACTTGGGCAACACGCTTCGGTCTTTCAAGCTGAAGTATGTGCCATCCTGGCCTGCGCTGAACTCAACCTCAGCAAAGGCTACAAGAACAAACACATATATGCATATATATAAACGTATATACAGGGTGTCCCAAAACTCCTTCAAGTCCGGGAAATGGGAGGTTCCTTAGGTCATTTGAAGCAACATTTTCCTGTGCACCAATGTCAGCCGCGGCTTTGTTTAGGAGTTATTAACGAAAAACACTGACCAATCAGAGCGCGCCCTGGGCCGCCGCGCCGCGCCGCGCTCGCATCAGAGCGTTGGCGGTACGCCGTGACATCGCAACAAACAAGAGTTTCTCGATTATGTGAATGCTCTCCGATTTCAATGAGCTTTGGATATGTGGTCAAGACTATTATTCTGAACAACATTTCTCTTTAGAATTTGTGGCTGTAGGCTTTAGTTTACGAGATTATCGCGAGAATCTTTACTTGTAAATCCATGGGATCGATGTACTACTAGCTTCTATCCGATTTCAATGAGCTTTGGATATGTGGTCAAGACCATTATTCTGAACAACATTTCTCTTTAGAATTTGTGGCTGTAGGCTTTAGTTTACGAGATTATCGCGAGAAACTTTACTTGTAAATTCATTATGGGTGTTCATGATAACGGACACGGCCTGCTAATGTCTCCGAAACTAAAGCCGACCGTCAACCATTTCAAAGGAAAAAGATATTCAAAACGTCGAGATTTATAACATTATTTCAAGGTTATTGAAATCGATGGAGACCCGGATCATCCTTACCCGACTTACGGCAACTTTACCCGAACGAGAAAAGAGGCAGAAACTGATTGTTTTAAAAACTCACTTATTCAGCCGTAAATCCATTTGCTGCTTCGAAATGTGTGTCACTAGGTCACTCGGTGACGAACTGTACAGATGTCTTCGGGCATACGGCAGTAACGAAATGTAAGGGACGTACGGCCAGGTCGACGAACTGCACAGCCGGTGGTAGATAGTAATAAGGCCTAAGGGATGCGCGGTCAAGTCGACGATCCAGAATTTCACTTTCACTTTCGAATCGATAAATAATTCGTATGTTTATTTCACACAGGTGCCTTGAAATTTTTCCACGCTCACAATCACTGTTCACATTTGTCTACACGCATAGTTATGCACTAATAATAATTTCCATATCCCTTGTACTGCTGCACAAATCATAACAATCAGGTAATGCAATCACTAGACTGCGGATTTCATGCATTTGTAGCAAACATGAGTAGGTGCATTTTAAGACAGTAGAGAGATTAAAATAATTTCAAAACACCTATGTATTATTTTCAACTTCTTAAAGTGATCGCAGTAAGAATCAAATATCTGTCTGGCTGCTGTCCCTTGTAATAGCGGCAACCAACTTTCATTTTGCATAAAGATCCGCAGTCTAGTGTGTGACAGAAAATGTGAAGGATGGTCTCTGATTGACCAGAATGATTTTGATGGAATGGAGTGATAGATAGAGTGAGAGGATTGATGAGTGAGTGAATGAAAGACGGAATACAAAATTGAGCAGAATGGATATGTATGGTTGCAACGGATGAATTTGAATAAAGGAAGGATATGCACGTGGACTGTATAACGGGTTAAATTGAGTGAATCGGATCTACAATAAATATATAATGTATTTGCACTTGTCCTGAATAAGTTAACAATGAAATGAACTGTAATATGTATAAAGATGACTAAAATAAACGTGATGAAAGTACTATGTAATTTGACACTTGTTAACAGCTGATTGCTTAACTGAGATAGAGAGGTGATCGAGGTTCTCACTCAGTTTTATTGTCTCGATCCTCCTGGAAGTTCGTCACGCACCAGTGATTCCGGTTGAGCGTTCGAGAACATTCCAGAAGGATCGAGACTGGGTTTGGCCAATCACGGTCTTGGCTCAACGCCTGCGCGAGCCTCGATGGCAGACGCCGATTTACCGTGTTCGGGTGAGGTTGCGCGGCACGTGCGCTGATTTGCTGTCGGATCGCCGGGATCGGTGGGCATCATGGCGCTCGCGCGCGCCAATCTCGAACATAGTGATTAGTTTAAGTATCACTATCAAAACACAGCTAATAGCAACCGTTAGCTTTGAATTGACAAATCTTTGGAGATGTTCTCTCTACCGCGGCTCGAACGACACTGATTTTCCGCAAGATTTTTCTAAAGATTTTAGAAAGGGCATTTAGAGTGTCGAAATTCGAAATGCACGCTGTAGCACGTTTACGAAAACGACGGGACGGTTAGACGAAAAACAGGATACGAGAAGGACCGCTGTAAGATTTATGGCAAACACATGTTTAGTTTTTCCTGCAGATTGATACGCAGGGTCGATGGGTAACCATTCGAAAACGTCGTCTGTCCTTCTTTTAGAAAGCTTCTTAAGGAAGGTATAGGACAATAGGGATGCTACGCTGACCTGACATTTTTACCCCTTGCTGGGTGAAAGGACCGATGACGTTTTCGAATGGTTACCCATCGACCCTGCGTATCAATCTGCAGGAAAAACTAAACATGTGATTGCCATAAATCTTACAGCGGTCCTTCTCGTATCCTGTTTTTCGTCTAACCGTCCCGTCGTTTTCGTAAACGTGCTACAGCGTGCATTTCAAATTTCGACACTCTAAATGCCCTTTCTAAAATCTTTAGAAAAATCTTGCGGAAAATCAGTGTCGTTCGAGCCGCGGTAGAGAGAACATCTCCAAAGATTTGTCAATTCAAAGCTAACGGTTGCTATTAGCTGTGTTTTGATAGTGATACTTAAACTAATCACTATGTTCGAGATTGGCGCGCGCGAGCGCCATGATGCCCACCGATCCCGGCGATCCGACAGCAAATCAGCGCACGTGCCGCGCAACCTCACCCGAACACGGTAAATCGGCGTCTGCCATCGAGGCTCGCGCAGGCGTTGAGCCAAGACCGTGATTGGCCAAACCCAGTCTCGATCCTTCTGGAATGTTCTCGAACGCTCAACCGGAATCACTGGTGCGTGACGAACTTCCAGGAGGATCGAGACAATAAAACTGAGTGAGAACCTCGATCACCTCTCTATCTCAGTTAAGCAATCAGCTGTTAACAAGTGTCAAATTATATAGTACTTTCATCACGTTTATTTTAGTCATCTTTATACATATTACAGTTCATTTCATTGTTAACTTATTCAGGACAAGTGCAAATACATTATATATTTATTGTAGATCCGATTCACTCAATTTAACCCGTTATACAGTCCACGTGCATATCCTTCCTTTATTCAAATTCATCCGTTGCAACCATACATATCCATTCTGCTCAATTTTGTATTCCGTCTTTCATTCACTCACTCATCAATCCTCTCACTCTATCTATCACTCCATTCCATCAAAATCATTCTGGTCAATCAGAGACCATCCTTCACATTTTCTGTCACACACTAGACTGCGGATCTTTATGCAAAATGAAAGTTGGTTGCCGCTATTACAAGGGACAGCAGCCAGACAGATATTTGATTCTTACTGCGATCACTTTAAGAAGTTGAAAATAATACATAGGTGTTTTGAAATTATTTTAATCTCTCTACTGTCTTAAAATGCACCTACTCATGTTTGCTACAAATGCATGAAATCCGCAGTCTAGTGATTGCATTACCTGATTGTTATGATTTGTGCAGCAGTACAAGGGATATGGAAATTATTATTAGTGCATAACTATGCGTGTAGACAAATGTGAACAGTGATTGTGAGCGTGGAAAAATTTCAAGGCACCTGTGTGAAATAAACATACGAATTATTTATCGATTCGAAAGTGAAAGTGAAATTCTGGATCGTCGACTTGACCGCGCATCCCTTAGGCCTTATTACTATCTACCACCGGCTGTGCAGTTCGTCGACCTGGCCGTACGTCCCTTACATTTCGTTACTGCCGTATGCCCGAAGACATCTGTACAGTTCGTCACCGAGTGACCTAGTGACACACATTTCGAAGCAGCAAATGGATTTACGGCTGAATAAGTGAGTTTTTAAAACAATCAGTTTCTGCCTCTTTTCTCGTTCGGGTAAAGTTGCCGTAAGTCGGGTAAGGATGATCCGGGTCTCCATCGATTTCAATAACCTTGAAATAATGTTATAAATCTCGACGTTTTGAATATCTTTTTCCTTTGAAATGGTTGACGGTCGGCTTTAGTTTCGGAGACATTAGCAGGCCGTGTCCGTTATCATGAACACCCATAATGAATTTACAAGTAAAGTTTCTCGCGATAATCTCGTAAACTAAAGCCTACAGCCACAAATTCTAAAGAGAAATGTTGTTCAGAATAATGGTCTTGACCACATATCCAAAGCTCATTGAAATCGGATAGAAGCTAGTAGTACATCGATCCCATGGATTTACAAGTAAAGATTCTCGCGATAATCTCGTAAACTAAAGCCTACAGCCACAAATTCTAAAGAGAAATGTTGTTCAGAATAATAGTCTTGACCACATATCCAAAGCTCATTGAAATCGGAGAGCATTCACATAATCGAGAAACTCTTGTTTGTTGCGATGTCACGGCGTACCGCCAACGCTCTGATGCGAGCGCGGCGCGGCGCGGCGGCCCAGGGCGCGCTCTGATTGGTCAGTGTTTTTCGTTAATAACTCCTAAACAAAGCCGCGGCTGACATTGGTGCAAAGGAAAATGTTGCTTCAAATGACCTAAGGAACCTCCCATTTCCCGGACTTGAAGGAGTTTTGGGACACCCTGTATATGCAGCGACAGTTGCGCGGCAATTAGATCATTGGGCAAAGTTATGACCAGATCTAAGCTCGTCCGTGATTGTGTCGCAGCCATTACAGAGCTAGCTGAACACAATCATGTTAGCCTTCTGTGGGTTCCAGGTCACTCTGGAATCAAGGGAAATGAGGAGGCAAATAGATTAGCGCGTGAAGGCACCCGATGCCATAGCGCAACCATCTACAGACCTCTAAAACTGGCACCCAGTGATTTGATCTTAGATTTTAGATACATGTGAAATAGGGATTTCTGGCTCTGGCCGTTACGCTCGTTCTTTCGAACGTTGCTCTCGTGTCGCGTTTGGCATTTGTTTTCTAGCTGCGTTGAGCCGCTTCGAGAAGAAAACTGTGAATCAGTTCTTAGCAAGCATTCGCGTAGAGAGTATCGGAGAGCTTGTTTAGATTATTATATTTCGTTAAATATCAAATGATTGCATAAGTTCGTACTCGATCGTTAAATTTTTAAACGTAGTTTTAATCAATTATATAGTCACCACTTTTTTTCTTTTATTTAAAAATATTTCTTTTTAACCGTCGTGGTTACTTTGCGTATGCAATCATTCACATAGATAGTAGAGTGCAAAAGTACTATATATATTTAGTTCGAGTTAAAGTAGTGTTCTGTGTTCCGTGACACATTGTGGATATTATCAGTGTAGTGAGTTCAATCATGAGTTCAAGTTCAAGTTCGTTCGACGTGGGAAGCAACTCATTCGTGAGTAAAGAAGGAGGTACTCAGCAATCCTCAGCGATACCGGCTGTACTTCCTGCTGTTTTGAGGGGAAGATTTTACAGCGTACTACCCGCAAAATGTGATGGATCCAACGCGACTGCACGGTGCAATTTATGCAGTCCTGAGCAGAAAATCAAAGGTCAGTGGTGTTCGACCTCCAATTTCCTCTCGCATCTTACGAGGAAACACCATATGGAATATCTAGAATATCTAGATAATGTGTCACAAGCCAGACGGAGAAATGCAGTCAATCGTGGTGCGAATCTGCAAGATAAATTCGAAATGAGCGTGGCACAATTCATCATCGATGCAATGATCCCCATCCAAATTGTTGAGGGTGTGCACTTTAGAAAAATATTTGAAGAGCTAGATATGGCCAAGGGATTGAAACCGATAAGTCGACGGACAATAGGTCGCCGAATCAACAAACTTTATGTTGAAACAGTGGACAAAATTAAAACAGACTTGGCCAGTATTCATATGTGTGTACAACAGCGGATAGTTGGAGTGGCAAGCACTGCAGTTTTCTGGGCGTAACTGCCCATTGGATAACAGAAAATTACGAAAGGAAATCTGCAGCTTTAGGATGTCGGAGATTTTGCGGGACGCATTCATACGACCGACTGAAGCACTTGCTGCACTGTATGTATCGTGAGTTTGATCTAGATGCAGAGAAGATTGTGGCGACTGTCACCGACAACGCCAGCAACTTCGTGAAAGCATTCAATACGTTTGGTGTGCAACCAAATTGTATAGAAGAAATTGGATCAGTCACCGGTGAAGCCGAGGAAGGAGAAGAAACAAGAATGGAAGTAGAAGAAGAAGATGAAGAAGAAGAAGAAATGGTAGGAGAAAGAGTAGAAGAAACAGAACAAGAAACAGAAGAACAAGAAGGAATGGACACACTTCCAGATAATGTGTTACCACGACACATTTGATGTGCTGTACATTGCATACGTTGCATTTGTGCGTCACGAGCGACCTGGCGCAAACGATCAAGAGGACGGAACACGTGGCACTACTGCACACGGAGATTATGCAAAAGTGCAATATGTTGTGGAAAGTGTGCAATCGACCGAAGTCCTCAGAAATATTCAGAAACGTAACCGGCCACATGCTAAAAAGACCGGGGGACACTAGGTGGAATTCGCTGTACGATGCTCTACAACAGATAGTAGAGCTAAAGCCAAAATTGGTTGAAATTGGAAGAGCTTTGGGTCTGAAAAATATATTGAAAGAAAATGACATTTCATATATTGAAGAGCATCTGAAATGCACGGGACCTATCGCACAAGCGATCGACATATTACAAGGCGACAAAAATATATTTTATGGAACACACGTACCGTGCTTATTCACCTTGAGAAGGAAGCTACGTATGTTAGCTGCAAACCAGTGGAGATTTTGTGATACAATTAGTGAATCTTTATTAACAAGTCTGGAGAAACGATTCCATCACATATTCACGTTTGCATCCGATGAATCAAAATGTGCGGCAGTGGCCGCCTTGAGCCACCCAAGTTTTAAAAATCCGTGGTTTCCATGTGTAGACGACACGCAGAAGGACGTTTTAATCAAAACTTTGAAGAGTGAAGTAATAGAAGAAATGAGGAAGGACAACCATGCAATTACAGCAACAGTAACCCAATCAACATAGCCCGATGACTTTTTTGATTTTGGAGAAAGCACTGGGACGGAAGAAGTCGCAGATTATTCTTCCAAAGCTTCACTGGAAATTCTACATTTTTGCGAAGACCAACGCACACATTCTGTGTCACATGAAAATAAGTGTGCAGAATCACTGATTCCATCAGGGATTTTACAAACAATTTAAATATTACAGTAAAGATGTAATTGACCGACGTCGAGCTGCACACATGAAAATAAGAGTGCAGAATCACTGACTCCGTCAGAGATTGAGCAAACAATTTAATTATTATAGTAAAGATGTAATTCACAGTGAAATAGGCCTACAGGGGATACCACTGACAAAAAAAAAGGATCGACAGTAGTACCTCATGGGTGATATGGAAATCTACTGACACGCGCAAACCTATATTTTCGCACTTATTTATTGTCCTTTTAGATCTGTTACAGCTATGAATCAGCTGTACTGATTCGTCGTCGAGTAGATGAGGAACGGCACTACCCCCCGCTCTATGCAGATTCCGAGACGACAGTGAATCGAGTATCAGCTGGCAATGAAAACAGGGTACTTAAATTTTAACTTCCACATTTTCAAGTTTACCAAGTGGAACGCGGTTCGCACTGGTAGAATCAGGATGCGGGAGACAGGGATTCTCTGGCGACGTCGAAGGATGACGCACCACTTCTAGTTCGGCCGATTTCGTCGACGGCTCGTCCCACGAAATTACCGGTGGCACACCGGAGCGGTTCCTCGGTGGAACACGGTTCACACCGATGGGAATCAGGATCCCGACGACGAGGGGTTCGCACAGCAAACGGGCTCGTAGTCGGCGGGTACCGGGATCATACTCACAGAGCAGGATTTCTGGCAGGATGTTGTCCGAGATATCTCCAGGCAGACTCAGGGCATTTTGAGAGGTTTTTGGCGGCTTTTATAGGATTTGTTCGGTGGAGCGGAAGGGTGTTTTGGTGGTGGTGTAGATATTTTGGAAATTTGCTGTCGGATTCCGTTAGGTCAAGAACCTAGGAGCGGGGCTGGGGCGGTACAGGCGGTGCTGTTGTGATGACAGGGAGTCGGCGGTACGTTGCGCGTTTTGAATTTCGCGTATGACCGGTGGAGGTTTGATAGGGGTTTCTTCGTAACAGGCCTACGTTTCGTAGGTCTGTTACAATTTAAATGCATCTATATGGTGTGAGGTACAATTAAATATTGACAATACTTCACAATGTTGACAATATTTCGTACGTAACCGTGGTAAATAAGCGATATAGTACGGTAGTAACAATTACAATGTTTTTATTATTACAAATTAACATTTTTTATTTTTGAATGCTGCCACTTTCCATACTTTTATAATACACAAATTGTTATATTTTCGAAGGTTCAATTTCGTTACATTTTCAATAAATTTGTTAACTTTCAAAAATAAGAAATTTTAGGAGCCTACAAAGCTCCCCTTGTTCTATGAGCTCCACAGTTTTTAAACCGTTCATTTGTACATTCAGTATTACGATTTGGCAACGTCGGATCAAGATCTCAGTTATTTGAAATCAAATAAAGATGACGAATAAAGATACATGTGACTTCATCTCTGCGAAATACTCGTCACGAATGAAAAAATTGAATAAATCATCTTGCTACGTCGAGCTTCGAATAAATTTGAAGGTTAAGATGAAATCGTCCCATTGATATTTTACAGATAAATTTCCAATAGCCAAAATCTGACGGATACACCGCATGATACATGGTGGCGCTGCCTTCAACTCTCAAATAATTGTGAAAGATAAACTGAAAATTCTCACGCTGTATCTTACGGATAGTGCCTCTCGAATAACTTCTCGCCGCTAGAGGCGTTGAATACGCATACGTCGTTACTTCGAGCCAAGATAACCTTTTTTTTCCTCCCATAAGGGTTTTATTTTCCCTTACTCTCCTCGGGATGCTGGTAGGGACCGTTTCTTTCATTCACCCACCAGCATCTATCCGAGAACAGCCACTCATGTTCTTCGAGCCAAGATAACCTACAAATGTCAAATGAAATTTTTTGGAGAGTGTCTTACAGATAAACTGTGTCGAAAGTGTATTTCAGAAAAATAAGTACAGATAAAGATAACTTTCGTTTATCTTTTATTTGAAAATTTTAGATAAATTTTTGCCCATCTCTGGTAGAAAGTATGTTTCCAAACATTTTTTTTATACACAGTTTTATTGAAATAGACATATAAGTTTGTTTGTAACGCAACGAGGAACGAAATAACCCCAGGGGCGCCAATCCGCCTCGACACTACCCTGAGATTAAGAAAAGAATCGCGCCGGTGTCGGGGCGGCTGCCTGGTTAGGCGCCGACATCCCTGAACTCTCCGCGGAGGCATCTGGTCGTGGACCGTCATCTGTCTCCTCCGGATGTGGTTCTGGGTCCTCAACGGATCCCGTCTCACGCTTTAAATCCTGGATGTGGATGTGCCGTATCCATCGTTTATTCCCGTCGCGAAGGTCGACGATGACCGGTGACATGATTCGTCCGACCGTGTAGGGCCCGCTCTATTTTGGAGTGAGTTTGGCGGCGATTCCCGCGCCCTTGTCGGAGAGAGTGTGCTTCTTCTTCCAGACGTTGTCTCCCACAGCTGGTCTCCAGTTGCGGCGTCGTAGGTTATAGTACCGTTCCTGTCGCCCAAATGCTTGTGCCAAGTGCAGTCGTGCCAGTTCCTGTGCTTCGCGTTGGTTATTCCATCGGTGTTGCGGGGTGGCGTGTGCCTCTTCCTATGCTGGTTGTCCTGGTACCCTGAATTGTCCCTACCTTGGTTTATGTATGCTGGGCTATATCCAGTTGCTTCGTGCCATGCCGTGTTAATGGTGTCACGTCCGGTGGTTCAGCCATAGTTAATAATTAATATAATCATTGATGCATAACATATACCTTTGAATTTCTTTTTATGTTTAATCTAATAATGTTGTACGAGAATTTAAATATAAAGTACTATTGTTAAAAATCAAATCGAACTATCGTATATTACACCACATTGCGTGCGATAGAATTAAGGAAATTCATTCTTCATTTGAATCATATTGAACGAAAAAACTGCGTAACGAAATTATTTCATTAAATGACCAAGTCACTTCCAAATATAAATCGTGAGCTAATATCCGCTGGAGATTGTCCATCAAGAATCGATGAGCAATAAATTGTTCGTCGCTCCACGTGTGACGTAGATGTAATGCGATCTGGCCAGGAGAGTGACAGAGAATTTTGCAACGAGATTTGCAAAGTCAATATATCGCAATGGCATCTAACCAAGACGCTACTGATATTAAGAGTCCACATCCTGAACCAAAGAAAGGTTCAGCTCCTAAAGGCCGCCGAGGTGGAGGAGCAAAAGAAAGGAATTCAAATAATTTCCGGATCCGAATGGGCAACCGTCAAGCCCAGGAAAGACGCGACGCGATATTTGCGAAATGGGATTTTACGACATCCGATGATATGGAAGAGGTATCCAAATCTTTGGACGCTATTCACCTTCCTATCGCAGTACGGGCTCGTCCCGTCCCCGTCGCGACAAGGGGAATTGGAGTTGCCTGTGTTATTGAATACAATAAAATGATCACGACATGGAGCTTCAGTGCCATTAACGAAATATGCACCATATACCAGTACTATCGTGTGGCATTGTATTTATTCTACGCTAAAACTGTAGATTGTCGTGTGACTCAGACACAGATAGAATCCTTTCAGTTGTCAAGTCCTCAATACCTTAACGAAGAGTTCAGGTTCCATCTCGACCCGGTCAACCAGATGCCCATTGGCGTCGCTACAATACTTTCTAGTATTGATAAAATTTCTGTTGGCTCACGTACATGGCATTGCTTCTTGCCTAAGCCCGCTCCTCTAAGACTCGAGGAGCCAGAGTTTTGCGTCCTTTACCTTCAGCCTCAATGCATTCGCCTTGTTCTGGAGACACTTTCATCTGGTCGTCCAGAAGTAGCTGAGTTTTCTAACGCTTTTAAAGCGATTTGCCCAATTCCGGGTGCTGAATGGAGTCCAGAAGGGGTCTTAATCAACGCAGATGTCATCTGGCCTGCTGACTATTCCGCTAATCACCTACGTGAGGATATCTCCGCCGTAAATGCACTCATAGTGCGAGTGTCTAATCGGTTGCCAAAGAGCTTTATTCAAAAGCTTTCAAAAGACGGTATTGGCAATAGGTGTGCCCTTGTTTCCATAGATTCGCTCGACAATCTTTGTATTAAGTCGACTTTCGCTGCTTCCTCACCATCTGCCAGCGGAACCCGAAAGTTACACAGTACACAGTCAATCAGTCTACAAATCTCATTGTCAAGCATGTCTGCAGTCTACAAAAGTCCAATCAATAGATCAGTCAACAGTCAAACAGTCAACCATTGTCAAATATCAGTTGGTTTTATTATAAAGTTAACCATTCAAAAAGAAGTCTCTGGAAGATTTACATCAACTACCAGAACCTTCGGAAGATTTACATCAACTACCAGAACCACTCCGAAAGATTCACATCAAACACCAAAAAAAAAGAAGTCTACTTAGCGGAAATTACTAACAAATTATAATAAAATTTCGATAATATTATGTATCCGAAATTTGGAGCTTAAAATATAGTTTTGTTTATTTTTATTCAGACGGTGACGTGGCAGGTTTTGCCGACGTCTTTCCGAACCTCCCATCAGAGACCGAGTCACTTCCTAGTCAATCCGAATCGAAACGGGCGTTGCAAACGATCTCCCTGGACACGTCCGAGTTCCAGCGGAAAGGAATTATCGCGTTTAAATGTCGCGCCGCTGGACGCGACACGAGGTTTCAGGTCCGACTACGCTCAATAGAAGAATTCGAGACCCATCTTCCGCTGCTAATTGGCGAGAAACCTCAAGGAGAGGCACCCGGAGAACCTATCGCGAGTCGGCGAGCGCGGGGAAGACAACAGGGATTGGACCGAGCCCGGATCCGTCAACTCGGAGACATCGGCGAGGCAATTACGTCTACGAGACGACCAACGGCCCAACCTTGTCGATTCTCTCCCGGGCAGGGCCATGAGAGCCCACCCGGAATGGCTCCGGTCCACCCTCACCGCCCTCGCAGCGCTATCGGACGCAGCCTCGAAAAACTAAGCAATTTTCGAAGGCCCGGGTCCGAATCCTCTAGATTCGGCCCTACAGCGAGGAGCCACGCGATAGGCCCGAGCGTCGCGACAGCGAAGATGGATGAGGAAGTAGAGGGGATGAATCGCTTCCGCGTTCCGAGCCGACACGAAGCAGTGATGGGATATTCGTGGGCCGTTCCCCTGACGCGCTGGTTTCCCCTACCCTGACGTACCGTCGTATCCGTGTCGATCGCGCATGTCCGTGTTGGTGCCTGCTCGATTGCACGCGCGCTACACACACCAGCGTACCTCTACTCTGTCCGTGTAAACTACCTGTTCGACTGATTGACGCTGAAGCGATCCTTCGGTTTTCACGTTTCCGAAGTTTCGAAAGCATGAGGCGAAAAGTCGGAATCTGGAGACGTCGCGCATTTGAATCCCGGCACAGCGCGGCGCGACGCGGCGCACATTTTGCTATAACTTTTGATCTAAAAGAGATATCGAAGAGAAATTTGGACTAAATTCTTTCGAAAAATTGGGTTTAATGATGTAAAGAGAATAATATTCTGTATTTTATAAATAATGTTATCGTTGATTCTTAAAGTATATCCGGATAAGATGGTCAAAAGTATCCATCCAAATTGATTTTTAGTCAAGTCATGTTCAACAGAAAATTATGAAAAAATTCATGAATATTCTACCTAATAGCATACGCGACTGAAATTTTTTTCAAAATGTTTGGTTGCAAAATCGATTTTTAAATAACTAAGAGAACATAAAATTGCCAATTTTATATAAAAGTCTTCAGTTGACCACATTTATATTAGTACGTTAGTTGTGTCTCATTCCGATTATTAATGTGTATTTTTTCAGATTTTTCGGATTTAGTATACATAAAAAAATTGAAAACCTCCAAACATTCGGAGAAAATGCATATCTTGTATTGAAGTTTTAAAGACACCAGTTTTATAAAAATTCAGTACTTAGATATTATTGAAGCAATTGTTCTTAATTTTTTAATAATTATTTAGAGATTGCATAATCGTAAAAATCGAATCCCGCACCTAATAACTTTTTGTTCATTAAATACTTATTGCTTCGAGTTTTAATGAAAAGTTTAACTAAAAACATTTTTTAATTGTCTACATTTATTTTCAAGAATTGATGCAGTTCGCGCTGTCGACTTTCTGTAATTAAAAAAAAAGAAACAATTTAAGTTGTGATTGCGAAGTGCAGAATGGTTTCGAGGTATGTATTCGAAAATTTCGCTACAGGTAGTCCCCTGTGTTCCTATATTCGAAGAAGAAGCAAATATAATTAGAATCATAATTCTAATTGCAATATTATAGGACATAATATTAACACAACGTATACTTATCTCATCTATTCATCGATGAGATTAATTCTTGAGCAAAATAAATGCCTTATATTATATAAAAAACGATAAAAACGCTACGGAGAAAAGTTATAGAGAATAGCTATACATTTGTGGTTGTTTAACGAAATAGCGTACCCGCCAAAATAAGAAATAAAGACTAAACGACCTACAAGTTCGTAAACGCGTGCAATGTCAATTGCTTGAAATTGATGAAACAACCACAAATGTATAGCTATCCTCTATAACATTTCTCTCTTTTTGAGATATTCATAAACAAAGTTTTTCATAAACATTAGTATAAATATGCTATTGTAGAGAAATTGTACAACGAATAATATCCTGGTGTAGTGGCAACGTACATACTAGACTTACAACCCGGTGGGCTAGGGTTCGATTCCTGTCCGGGGAAAAATATTTTGTTACTTATTTATTTATATTATCTATTCGCTGTGTAACATTGACTTGTTCATAAGAGATTACACATTTATTACAAATCAAAGAACAACAGTTTTAATAAATTATAAATAAATTAACCGAAATGAATAAAATAGTAAATTACCCCCTCATGTCTGGAAACAGAAGAAATAAAATAAATATAGGAAGAGAAAATATGGTATACGATAAATTTAATAATATTGTACTTACAATTACAAATTTTTAATTATAACAGTGGTACATGTCGTAAGCATAAGAGCATACGAAACATAATACGCAGAAACAGCTTACACATCAAATAAGTGCAATATTATTGCATTGGCAAAAGTTTTAATAAATTATGAATAAATTAACCGAAATTAATAAAATACAAACAATTATGTGCCCTAATTTTTCAATCTATGCTGGAACATGCACGGTATGTAGCCGGATTTACAGCAGAGAGATACATTTTTAAAAACGTGAATCAAATCTGTTTTCCCATAAATGTACAAGGAAGCAGGTGCAAATGCAATAATACTGCACTTATTCGATGTGCAAGCTGTTTCTGTATATTATGTTTCGTGTGCTTTTACGACATGTACCACTGTTATAATTAAAAATATGTAATTGTAAGTACAATATTATTAAATTTATCGTATACCATATTTTCTCTTCCTATATTTATTTTATTTCTTCTGTTTCCAGACATGAGAGGGTAATTAACGATGTTATTCATTTCGGTTAATTTATTTATAATTTATTAAAACTTTTGTTTTTGGATTTGTAATGAATTTGTAATCTCTTATGAACAAGTCAATGTTACACAGCGAATAGATAATATAAATAAATAAGTAAAAAAATGTTTTTTCCCGGACGGGAACCGAACCCTAACCTACCGGGTTGTAAGTCTAGTGTGTTGCCACTACACCAGGAAATTATTCGTTGCATACTTCCTCTACAATAGCATATTTATACTAATGGTTATGAAAAAACTTATGAATATCTCAACAAATATTGAGTGTTTGCCCCTACAATGGTATATATTCGTAAAAAGGAGATCGAGATCTATAAGTATACACAATCTAAACTGAATCGGTGACCCGAAGGCCTTGCACTCTCCTTGTAAGTACTGAATTTTTATAAAACTGGTGTCTTTAAAACTTCAATACAAGATATGCATTTTCTCCGAATGTTTGGAGGTTTTCAATTTTTTTATGTATACTAAATCCGAAAAATCTGAAAAAATACACATTAATAATCGGAATGAGACACAACTAACGTAATAATATAAATGTGGTCAACTGAAGACTTTTATATAAAATTGGCAATTTTATGTTCTCTTAGTTATTTAAAAATCGATTTTGCAACCAAACATTTTGAAAAAAATCTCAGTCGCGAATGCTATTAGGTAGAATATTCATGAATTTTTTCATAATTTTCTGTTGAACATGACTTGACTAAAAATCAATTTGGATGGATACTTTTGACCATCTTATCCGGATATACCTTAAGAATCAACGAAAACATTATTTATAAAATACAGAATATTATTCTCTTTACATCATTAAACCCAATTTTTCAAAAAAAATTTAGTCCAAATTTCTCTTCGATATCTCTTTTAGATCAAAAGTTATAGCAAAATGTGCGCCGCGTCGCGCCGCGCTGTGCCGGGATTCAAATGCGCGACGTCTCCAGATTCCGACTTTTCGCCTCATGCTTTCGAAACTTCGGAAACGTGAAAACCGAAGGATCGCTTCAGCGTCAATCAGTCGAACAGGTAGTTTACACGGACAGAGTAGAGGTACGCTGGTGTGTGTAGCGCGCGTGCAATCGAGCCAGTGATGTGATTGTACCCACCGTAACTCGCGCATGCGCGGCCAAGACAATAGCGTATATACAATGACGCAACCGAGCGGCCAGGGCCCTAACGCCTTGAGGCAGTTATATTGGCAGAAATGTACCGAAACAATTTGTTCCGGACAAAAAGACTCTGGGACGTGTCCTACGAGATACAAAATATACAGAAATATACAGAAATACACATGTTATACACATGTTATATTACATTTTTCAGAATCAAATCATACCAATTTTTTAAAAGTCTGCGGGGTGCTCAAGCTACCCGATTTCATCGAAATAGTTACGTTACTGAGGCTGACATTGCCGCGCATGCGCGAGTTACGGTGGGTTCAATCACATCACTGAATCGAGCAGGCACCAACACGGACATGCGCGATCGACACGGATACGACGGTATGTCAGGGAAGGGGAAACCAGCGCGTCAGGGGAACGGCCCACGGCCCACGAATATCCCATCACTGACACGAAGTAGGTCACTAGGACGAAGGACCGCGAAAGCGAAACAAGTACCGAAACTAATATCGCGACAGTAGAATTGTAGTAGTTGTGCATCCGCCACCATTGAGGCCGGAAAATCTACGAATTGGTAAGTGCCGGTCAGTTTCCGATATTCGATAAACTGTGAATGCTCGTGTTGGCTCGGGGCGTAATTTGGCAGGATTCGTAACCTCACGTCGTGTGCCACGTGCTTTCGGCGTGACCAGGGACCGGGAAGAGCTCTCCCGAGGGGAACGCCGGGCGGTGTATCGTAGCGTCCCGGTCTCCACGCCATAATTTCCCGAGTCCGGTTACCGATTCGTTCGCGAAACGGTAAATGGCGTGACAGTACTTAATATACTGGAATAAATGCTCTAGCACTATTTACAACATCATACACACGCACTACGAGTTTACAGAGAGTACAAGTTTACTGAGGGGAATGAGGAGAAATGTAAAGAACTGGTAATCCTTTAATGTTGAAACACTGCACTTTATTTAACTTAATTTACGTCGCGAGACTCGCTCACAGACGGAACGGATGTCTTTGAGGTCATGCGATTTCTGCGAACGGAAATCTTCGACGCATGCGAGAAGAATCATCCGTAAAAGCCAGCATCCGTATGCACACTGATTCAAGACAGCTGATGAGGTCAATGTCTGAGCCCGATCGATAAAACAAATGCCGATCTACAACAGCAAACGCCCGCCCAAACATCGCGCGTTACTATGCCAATACATTGTGTGTCCCGTTTCCACGAACATCGCGAATCTTTCTCATTCTGGCTGTGACCGTCAAATATCTAACGTTCGCTAGTAAAATATTACAACGATTTTATTTAATTTATTCTGTTAAACGTTATTTTAGTTTATTTTAAATTATTAATAGTTCTAGTTGTTTTTCTTATTAGTTTTACCTATAGGTATCATTTCTTTTCAATTTTGTTTCGAATTTATTGTGATCGCGTTAACGTGTTCACGTAGTTTGTGCGGGAGTTGTTAGTTCAGTGTGTCAGTTCAGTTTAGTGATTTAAACAAATGGAATACAGTAATGTAGACTTATCGGAGATTATAATGTGCTATGGACGAACGAATGGTAATGCAGCGAGAGCGCGACGTCTCTATGCTCGAAGATATCCGAATAGGTATTTGCCGAATGAAAAAACTTTTACTTGGTGCTACCAAAGGCTACGAGACACGGGATGTTCTAGAGGCAGAAGATGCGGCGGACACGATCAGCGGGATCCAGACTTGGAAAATCGAATAGTCGAACGCATCGAAGAGGAGCCTACCGTTAGCACAAGAAGAATTGCTTCAGAAGAAGGAGTGAGCAATAAAACCGTATGGAGAATTTTAAAACAAAATCAAATGCATTCATATCACTTCGAAACAGTGCAAGAATTGGAAGGGGATAAAATTAGGAGGGTACAATTCTGCGAATTGATGCTCCAAAAAATTGACGGAGTCGCAGAATTTGTAGGCGGTATATTGTTCATCGTCGAGGCCACATTTACTAAAAGTGGAATGGTTAATCTACACAATGACCATGTTTGGGCGATGGAAAATCCACATGCTATACGGGAAACGCATACGCAGCGGCAATTTTCTGTTAACGTTTGGGCAGGCATAATTGGAAATGAAATAATTGGACCCCATATTTTGCCTCGTAGATTAACTGGTGATAATTACTTGGAGTTTTTACGACTGGAGTTGCATGGAATCTCCCCGGTGGTGGTTGTGGGGGTACTGTTGACAAATGGAGCAGCCGCGGACGTAGCGAGCGACCTCGCGGAACATCCCCGGCCAGTAGAATCGTTGTGCGATGAGCACGCTTGTTTTGGCGATTCCCAGGTGCCCTGCCGTGGAGTCGTCATGGAATTTCCGTAGTACTTCTTCTCGCTCATTGGCTGGGACGCATATCTTTCCAGGTGTTGCCGGGCCCAGGCTCGTTATAATCGAGTTGGTGTGGTATCCGTCGGTGTAACTTTCCTTCCCGAATTTGGAACTCCGGGACGGATGCTGGATCCTGCTGGACTGCCTTTGTTTTTTTCTCATACCATGAGTCGGAGCGTGTAACAAGTCGGAGCAGGTATACACCTGGTGTGGGTTCGCTGCGTGATAGTGCATCTGCGACTTGATTCCACTTTCCTGGACGGTATTTTACCTCGAAATCGTACTGTTGAAGTTCGAGCGCCCATCTGGCAATCCCACCCCTGTGGGATTGTCGATTTGGCTTAACCATCGCAACGCCTGGTGATCCGTGAGGACAATGAAATGATAACCCTCGAGGTAAGGCTTCATCTTCCGTATGCCCCATACTACTGCATGACATTCTTGCTCTGTAGCGCTGTAATTGCGCTCGGTGGTGCTCAGTGTATGACTGGCGTATGCGATGACCCGTTCGTTCCCATCAGGGCCCTGTGTCAATACGATCCCAGGCCGTGGTCGCTGACGTCTGTTTGTAGTGTAAATGGTTTCTCGAAATCTGGCCACGCCAGCACGGGTGCGGTGACTAGTTTTTCCTTCATCGTCCTGAAAGCAACCTCCTCGGCTTCCGTCCAACGCCATTTTGCATTTCTCCTGGTGAGTTGAGTGAGTGGCTCCATTATTTCCGCGAAGTTCGGTATGAATCGGCGATGGCATCAGAGTTGGGTAAAATGTAATTTCAATTACAATTACTTACCAATTACTGTAATTTAGAATTGCAGAAATACAATTACAATTACATGTAATTGCAATTACTTGACGAATCAGTGTAATTGTAATTGTAATTACTTGACGAATCAGTGTAATTGTAATTGTGATCCGCAATTACAATTACTGGTTGAGCCAAAGTAATTTCAATTACAATTACATGTAATTGTAATTCCCAAGTAATTCAATTCCCAAGTAATTGTAATTGTTAGCTGCAATTCCTTTTCAAACAGACGACGGACGACGGTCGCGCGTGAACACTCGTACACCGGTCTAGCGGTGTGTGAGAGTACCCTAGCGGTGTGTGAGTGTTCACGCGCGACCGTCGTCCGTCGTCTGTTTGGAAAGGAATTGCAGTTAACAATTACAATTACTTGGGAATTGAATTACTTGGGAATTACAATTACATGTAATTGTAATTGCAATTACTTTGGCTCAGCCAGTAATTGTAATTGCGGACCACAATTACAATTACACTGATTCGTCAAGTAATTGCAATTACAATTACATGTAATTGTAATTGACATTAATTGACATTACAATTACATGTAATTGTAATTGAAGATGTAATTAATTACTCATGTAATTAATTCTTGCCCAACTCTGGATGCCATGACGCCATGCCGTGAAAACAACGTATTTCGCGTATCGTCTTCGGTATTCTGGCGATCGCGCTGCTTTTCTCAAGGTCGGTCCGGTTCCCCTGTTGGTCGATAACATGCCCCAGGTACCGGAGACTACTGACGCAAAATTGGCATGTATCTGGATTTAGTCGGAGGCCGGCCGTGCAGAGTCGCTGAAAAACCACCCGTAGGTGCCGCTGGTGGTCCTCGATCGTCTGGTTTGCGATAATGATATCGTCGAAGTATGAAAATGCATGCGGCTCCAGCTCGCGGATCCAGTAAACTGAATGGCATTACTCGGAATTGAAAAAGTCCTCTTCCGGGAACGGTGAAAGCGGTGAGCGGTCGGCTGTCAGTCTTAAGTGGAATCTGCCAGTACCCATTCTTTAGATCCAGCGTTGTTAGAAATTTTCCGCCACGTAGTTTGTCGAGGGTGGCCTGGATGTGTGGTAACGGGTACGCGTCCTCTCTGAACGTTCGTTAAGTAGTCGGAAATCCACACAGAACCTTGGTTTGCCGTCTTTCTTCTTTACGACTACCACCGGGGAACTCCACGGACTGCTGGATGGTTCGATGATTCCGTCGCTTAGCATCTTATCGACCTCCTCGTTGATGACTGCTTGCATTGCAGGGTTTCGTGGCTGGTAGCGTTGCTTGAGGGCGTGTTATTCAACAATTTAATACGATGTTCAATAAGAGTGGTGCCTCGGACAGACACGAACTTCTTCATTTCGGCTCCCAGGAAGGTCTCGAGTTGGTCGTGGTCGTCCTCGCAGGGTACGCGGAGTCCCAGTTGGTGTCCTAGTTCGGCGAGACAGGCTGCTGGCCATGAAGCTATATCCAGCGGTGGCTTAACTTCAATCTGGAGTGCGGCAATTGTTTGTATACTCAATAGTACTGGTGATCCCATGTCGGGGAGCACTGTGAAGTCCTGTAGCCATTCGTGCCCCATTGTACAGAAAGGTATGCGCATGACCCCGGTAGGTACTGTGTCGGACCCGTCGACTAAGCCAACAGCATGCGTCGGTGATGATGGTCGGATTCCCTGTTCGAGAGTCCATTCCTGTATTTCAGCGTTAATACAGGACAACTGGGCGCCGGTGTCAAGCAGCGCATCGATTTCACGACCGCAGATCAAGATCGGTAATAACAGGCGCGGCGTATATTTTACTGTGGGGGCCAGCGATCGCCCAGCCGCTGCGGGCCCCGTGTACCGTTTCCCGGCGGGTGACATTCGCGAGTGAGTATTCCATCGCGGCCGCATGTGGAGCAGAACCGGCGGTATGCGTTCGGGCAATCGAAACGGGTATGTCTCCTCTGTTTACATCGCCAGCAATGCGTTTCGATGCTGTACTGATCTGTCCTGTTATTATCCATCTTCACCGCGCCAACCTGTAATGACTCAATTGTCCATTTTTCTCCAATCGTCCCTCGGTGGCCGCGATTGGTTGGACTCGTTGCAGACGTACCTTCTTTTCATTAGCCCTCTCGATTCACTACACTTGGTGTAGGAGTTCATCAAGATCAGTGAAGTTGTCTGGGTTGATCACTGTTGAATATTCTGGCACCATGTTTTCATATACAGTCTCCACGCACTCTGTCACGGGGATCACGGCACGACGCATTAGAGTCAATAGAGCATTTACGAAGATGTGAAAAGGTTCCCCCGGCCGTTGCACCCGTTCGCGTGCTTCTCTCTCCCGTTGTAATCTGGTTCGATTAGCGGCGAAGAAGGCAATAAATTTCTCGGTAAATTGGAGCCACGAAGAGATCTGGTGACGGGAGTTTCGAAACCATAATTGCGCTTCTCCACATAATAATTCCGAGATCCCCCGTAGTAATTCAGCGTCCGAGAGATGATATCCCTCTTGTAATTCGGAGATTCGTTCCAAAAATGAGAATGGATCCTTTCCATCCGTAGCACATCCCCATTTCCTCATTCGATCGATGTTTTTGCTTGGATCAGGCGGGGCAGGAGTGTTTATCACCGTGATGGGACTGTTGACGGGCGCGTTGGTCGATGTACTGGGCCCGGCAGCCGAGGTAGTTAGAGTTTTTGGCTCCGCCATTTTATTTGATTCAGTGGCTTGTTGCTCGATATAATATGCCTGGCGTTGACGAAGTTCCTCGAAGTTCCACGCCGCGCCAGGATTCGAACACGCCGGAGAGAATGATCGGGATCAGGAAGAACAGGGTGCGGCGGAGTGAAAATAATGACACGTGGAATTCATTGTACCGTGCGCTCGCTGCCAACGAAGTTCATGATATCGCGAAGATTTTGGACGTGAAGTGTGTGGTTACAGCGTCGCGGTCTGTCCCTCGTGAAGGTGGATCACGGTATAATAATCGTAGGCGTCGCGGAATTGATCGTGGACGTGATGCCCGACGGTGTGAGTGTTTCGGTGTTTATGAGAGTGGTGATTCGCTAGGAAAGTGAACAGGATTCAGCTGGTGACACACCATGGCTGGATAGAGTGGCGACACGCCGTGCTCTCGGATCAGGACTCAGCTGGTGAGACACCGTGGCTGGAAGAGAGTGGTGACACACCGTGACTGGAAGAGAGTGGCGACACGCCGTGCTCTCGGGTCAGGATTCAAGGATCCAGCTGGGGGCATACCATGGCTGGAAGAGTGGCGACGAGCCGTGGCTAAGAGTTGGGTTATCACGGCCGGCTTCGAGGTGTTCGCTAGGCGAAGTTAGCTCGCCGTCGGCAGCGTGGGAAAAATCTAGGACTAGTATAACAATTCATATACTTACACAAGTGCTAATGACAGGAGCGATCCTTACCGGTCAGTATCTTTACGCTTAATAACCATCTCGAGCTCTGGCCATGGCGGCTTTTATAGCCCTCGGGTTGTGGTGATTCCTCGACGTGGGGGTAGCGCGGCGCGGTCCGTCTCGGCATGGCGACGCACAGTGGTCCGGATTGGAAAATCGTGACCCATTTGGCCAAAAATCAGCTTTGAGATATCGACTTATACTAAACGGGTTCTTGTTTCTAAATGTCCATATATCTCAAAAATAAAATATTAAAGAAATTGAATAAATAGTTTTAGAGAAAACGAATCTCAAAGTCGAACATTTCAGAAATGATGTTTTTTCGCCAATGAAATTGCCTTTCTTCTTCTAAGAACCATGACGAATCCATTTAATATTTTGATTCGGCGTTTATTTCCCGATAAAAAGCATTCCGCGGTGGTGAGAAATCATACCTTAAATTAATATTTACTGTATAGAATAGATGAATAAAGTAGAGCTGAAAAATAATGAAAAATTCTTATGATTGTTTTTAATTGACAGTGCATATCTTTTACGGTCAGCAAAAGTCAGCATTCTATCATATCGAAAAATTTTCGGCATTCCTTCCCCTACAAGATCCCACAAAAATTTTCACCAATTTTTTCCAATATTATAAGTTATTATTCTTTCAATGCATCGACGCTACATCGATTCCGCGCGCGGGATGGATGAGACTCCGCCAGGAACGAAACGAACGAACCAGAACGAACCAGAACGAACAAACAAACGAGTGCATCCAACTCGTTAGGAATTTGTTTATACCATTCATATGTTTATAATATGGCACAGAAACAGTTTTCGACTTTCTATTCGCATTCGAGCATTCATAGCGAAATTTTCACAGCATTTTTCGTTCTGGACATTCAAAAAAGTTCTTGTTAAGTTTTTGTATCATTTTGTTAGTTTATAGTTTTATTAGGTTTTTATTTTGTTTATCTGTTTATAGTTTTGCGTCTTAGTTATAGGTAGTGTTATAGTTCGTTATAGTTACAGTTCATTTTTATAGTTTCCACATTATCCATTTCAAGTTTGATGCCAATATCTATTATGATTTAAAAGTTACACGAATTTCCAATAAAAAAATTATAATTATTATAAATTATTATAAAAAATATCTTTGACACGCTTGTGACGCGTTTTTCCCTCTTCGGTGAAGTTAGTATGTGTTAATTACAACAAGATTCCTCGAATTGATATTTTACGTATTCCATAAAACGTTACATGTATAAAACATAAATATAAAAAATACATAGTTAGAAAGTAAAAAATAGTTTGTAAGATTATATTTAAAAGCTTTTTTTTTAATCAAAAACATCGATGAAAATTAATTAAAAATTATTGTTTAACAAATGCAAAAAAATTTTTATTTACCCATAGTTAAAAATTGCTATTTTTTAAATAATTTTAGTGAAAATTTCATTGCAATATCTCTACTGGTTCTAAAGTTATAGCAAAATGGGTCACGATTTTCCAATCCGGACCACTGTGCGACGGGGAGACGGCGGTTCGTTCCGAGAAGTGTTCGATGATAAGCCTCGGTCCCGTTCGGCTCCCTTCGGTTCGGTTCGGTTCGCGTTATGCTTAGTAACAGACCTGCGTGGTACAGGTCTGTTACACATATAAATTTGTTCATAATTACAGATATCCAAATGCTGAAGCACATTTGTCTTTTCGAAAATTAAGACCAACATTTCAAAGGAGAAGATCATGTTGTAAGCAACGAATACCAGAGACGATTAGACCCTTACATGAAATGATTCACAATTATCAACTTCTGTTAACAATTGTTACTTCTGTAACAATTAACAACAACGACAGGGTCCACTCCAGGTCCCTCCTCGCGGCAAGTAGGTATCATTTTATGCATTATTGAGTTAATGCGCCTCCATTTTACTCTATTGAATCTGCATTTCTACTTTTAGGTTTCCCGTGGTCATTTTTCGCCTGAACGAATCCGGTCCATAGTTCATTTGTTCTATGCCTCCGGGGTCAAGCCCGCTGACGCCCTCCGCCGGATAACCAGCACCTATGGCGAGATCGCCTCACGTCTTTTAATATATAAGTTGTACGGCCAATTTCGTGCAGGGCGTACCCGAATGGAGCACCGCGAAGCGGGCGTCCACCCATACCTGACATTGATATCAATTATTTAGTATCGCTAATACAGCAGGCTCCACACCTATCTCTCTCTCTCTCTCTCTCTCTCTCTCTCTCTCTCTCTCTCTCTCTCTGCAGTACCTCACATTTCTAATGTTAGTGCAGTGACAATGCTACGACGGCTACGGGCAATAAACTACCAAAAGTGTCGCCGTTCAGGATTCCTTTATGCCCCCACTCCCGCCGGATGGCGGTCCTAGAAGCGGCCCAAGAGAGGGCCTCCAAATATGCGGCCCACCAAGCGGGAAAAGCAGCAACCTCGGCGGAAACCTCGCCAGCAGGGGCCCCGAGAAGGACTACAACATCGGCCCCGGCGAGATTCCCGGCAGCCGACCCTGCGCGATTAGCGCCGGCGACGTTCCCGGCAGCAGGCTTTCTGCCGGCGGTAACGTCGTACCGAGCTGTACCGCCACCGTCCTCGTTGCAGCCCGCAATAGATAATTCGGTGAGTGACACCCATTATTTGTATCGTTCATTTCACCGGAACCACATAGTTGGAGGCCCTGGTGGCGGTCCTAGAAACGGCCAAGGAGAGGGCCTTCAAATATGCGGCCCTCCAAGCGGGAAAAGCAGCAACCTCGGCGGCAATCTCGGCGTCAACCTCGGCGGCAACCTTGGCGTCGACTTCGGCGGCAACCTCGGCGGAAACCTCGCCAGCAGGGGCCCCGAGAAGGGGTCCTAGGCTCCGTGGCGCCTACAGTGGAGGCTCTGATCCACTGTCGCACCGTTCTCTCTATTTGAGGGATGTCACAGTGCTAAATCCTCTCGCTCCACCTCATCGTGGTGGACCCTGGGGTACGGCTCTGATGGGTTTCCAGTGTTTAGATTAAGATCAACATTACAAAGGAGAAGATCATGTTGTAAGCCACGAATACCAGAGACGATTGTACTCATACATGAAATGATTCACAATTATCAACTTCTGGGATACTTAAGTGTACATCATGCAGTGTCAGAAAAAGAGGAAAACGCAATAATTTTGTGAGATGGATACATATGTGTGTGTGTGTGTGTGTAAAAACAAAATTTTATCGCGTTTGTGAGAAAACGCGAGGTTTCCTAGGAACGGATAAACATAGCAGCCATTGCATCGTCACATCGTCATTTCGAGCTTGACCGCCGACAAAATAAGTAGTATCTAAACCTCTTTTTTCCAAACCAGAATATCTGGGTCATAAGCTTGGCTTATTTCTCACTATTTCTTTGGTTTTTTTCGCCACGTAGATGGACTCATTCTCGCACCTATCAATTCGGTCGTGCCCATCACCGCCACCGCAACCCTGTCCCAGCGGCAGCAGCCGCCGCCCGACGTTCGTTTCTCTTGGAGGCAGCCAGACAAGAGGCCCGGGTGGCGGTCCTAGAAGCGGCCCAAGAGAGGGGCTTCAAATATGCGGCCCTCCAAGCGGGAAAAGCAGCAACCTCGGCGGAAACCTCGCCAGCAGGGGCCCCGAGAAGGACTACAACATCGGCCCCGGCGAGATTCCCGGCAGCCGACCCTGCACGATTCGCGCAGCAGCGTGGGACAGGTCCCAGAGGTGGGGGTGGCATCTGCCAGTGCCACCCCATCTCTGGACGTAGAAAGAGCAGGGAGCTCGACGGTAGTGGTGGGCCGAGTGACCCGACTATCGTCGAGAACTGCAGGGACCGGCGGGTAGAAAGTGGACGCGGGGCACTTAAGCGTCATTGACGATGACCCCGGCGACACCGAGAAACCCGAGTTCGACCTATCGTGACCGGGAGGCGCCCACTTAACGCCGTGGGAGGGGTCCGATGGGGCGTCGGGGTCCGGGAAGTCCAATAAACGGAGCATGCTGGACCTCTCGGATTCGGAGGAGGAGCAGGGCACAAGGATACGGAAGGCCGGGAAGAAGCCCGGAAATCGCCCCCCCCCCTCAAAAAAGAAAGACTCCACCCCGGCGGTGGAGGAGTTGGCCGAAAAGATCAGCGGCCTCTCCACGGGCGACATTATCCAGGAGTTCCTGGAGAAGGTCCGCCTCGTGGAGAGGACCGCCCTAATAAGCGGCAACTTGAAGGGCACATACGTACGCGACCTTAAGTGGTCCGCACGGTATGCCGAGGCGGCGCTACTAGAGATAGTGCAGAGGGGGAAAAAGACCCGACCCCCCCCCCGCGCCGCCCCCTTCCCTCCCCCGCGGGACTCGGAAGCTCTGCTCAAGCAGAACGAGTCCCTGCGGGAGACGGTGAAGGGGTTGAAGGCCACAATTGATGCCATAAGGGAGGAGATGATGGCGGTGAAAAGGATGGGGGTGGCAACACAACTCCTTCCCCCTCCCACTCATCGGCATCATCTTCCCCCGGGAGGGACGCACGAAGGAGGCAACGGCGGTGGCGAAGTCGCCTCCCCCTACAGGCAATAAGCCGGACCTCCTCCTCCGCCACCGGAGTCGGGGTTAGGCTCGACGGGACTCCTGGAGGAGCTTGGTGCCCTGCTGGACGCCAAGCTCGCCCCCATAAAGAGGGTGCAGGCGAGGCTGAGCGTGGCGGTTTACGGGCCCCCACTCGCCCCCTGCCCCTCGGAGTGGCGTTAGGGTCCCGGCGGGCGGGGTCTTAGGTCCTGTGGCGCCTACAGTCGAGACTCTGATCCAATGTCGGTCCGTTCTCTCTATTTGAGGGATAAATAACTGGGCTAAATCCTCTCACTCCACCTCCTCGTGGTGGACCCTGGGGCACGGCACTTGAGTTTACAGTGCCGTGTGCTAACGGAGCGAGGGGTGAGTGGGTGTACTGATGGATCTCTGCATGGCAGTGCAGAGTGAATCTCAGTGCACCCCAGGGACGGATACCTATTATGACGACTAAGTGGGCAAGTGGGAGAGTTTTTGTTTAATAATGGCTACCCCAAAGTCCACTTCTGATCTGGTTTACGGTGCAGGGGAGGGATACCCCGGTACCGCGGGGGGGGGGCGTTGTCGCGCGAGTGTCCTCGGCGTCGTCATCCGGCAATCGCAAGCTCGGGTTGGTGGACCACTTGGCCACCCGAGAGGTAACGGCTACAAGCGATGCCTCCGTGTGCGGAGATGCCCCTCATGCTTCGAGCATGGGGGAGGTCCCAGTGATGGGTGTGGCATCTGCCAGTGCCACCCCATCACTGGACGTGAATATCGCTGAGAACCCGTCGGGAGCGGTGAGCCACGCGCGCGTGACCCGCCAGTCGACGAGAGCAGCCGGGAAGGAAGAGCCGGGAGGAGTCGTGGGGCCGATCACCCCTCAGGATGTCACCAGAGATGACGACCCCAATGGCTCCGAAACCATGGAGTCTGACTCGCTGTGCCAGGAGGAGGACGACAAGGACGCCCAGTCGCTACCGGAAGGAGGGTTTGATCGAGACGCGATCAGATCCTCGAAAATGCGACGAGGGCGTAATGGCGAGTACGAGGACGTCTTCCCGGAGGGGCAAACGACCACCACAAAGGTCGGGAAGCCACTCCGGGGTAAGAAGGACACGACTCCGGCAGTGGAGGATATGGCGGGGCGGATCCGCGACCTCTCCAGGGGCGACATAATACATGAGTTCCTGAAGAGTGCCCGCCTCGTGGGGACGATCGCCTTAAAAAGCGGAAACCTCAAGGGGACGTACGTGGGCGACCTAAAATGGTCAGCACGTTTTGCCGAAGCGGCGCTCCTTGAGGTGCTGCAGAGGGGGGATAAAGATCCGACCCCCCCAGCGCTACCGTCCCACCGGTGGCTGCCTCCTTCCCTGCCCCGCAGGACTCGGAAGCTCGTATGCAAGCTCTGCTTAAGCAGAACGAGCTCCTGCGGCAGGCCGTGAGGGAACTGAAGGCCACGAATGAGGCCATAAGGGAGGAGCTGATGGCGATGAAGAGGATGGGAGTTGCAACACAGCTCCTCCCCCCTTCCCACCCATCGCCATCAGCTCACCCCCAGGAGGTGCAAGGGTGGCCGGAGGTGACAATGGCGGGGGCGAAGTTGCCTCCCCCCTCCGTCGTCAGGGGCAACATGCCGGGCCCCCCTCCTCCAACACCTGAGCTGGGGTCAGGAGCGAGCGGGTTTCTGGAGCAGCTTGGCGCCCTGCTCGATGCCAAGCTGGCCCCAATAAAGAGGGTGCAGGCGAGGCTGAGTGAGGCGGTTTTTGGGCCCCCTCGCTCGCCCCCTGCCTCTCGGAGCGGCGCCAAAGGCTCGGCGGGTCCCCCTCATCCCTGCCCCTCCCCTTGACCCCTGTACCCGCCGCCGTCTCCTCTTCCTCTTCTTCCCGTCCGCAAGATGGGAAGAAGAAGAAGAAGGAGGAAATCGCGGCGGCGGCACTCATGCCCCCTCCTCCACCTCCCCCGCGCCACGCGGCCGACTAAGCCGGTCCCGGCCCGCACCGAGCCCTCTGTCGCCCCCTCCGGGGGGTCCTGGGCTACGGTGGTGGGCCGGAAAGCGAAGGCGGCCAAGAAGGCCGCCAACCCTCCCCCCACCCCGCCCGTCACCAAGGGACCCTAAAGGGCCCCCCAGGGAAAAGGTGGGGGAGGGAGGGTCCCGCTCAGGGTGGCCACCCCTCCGAAAGCGGCAGCGATTTCGCTGACCATCCCGGAGGGGTGTAGAACCACGCTAGCGGAGGCTAAGCTCCAATAGCTCGGGGTGGGGGAGATAAGAACGAAGCGGGCAGTGATGGGGGTCTCCTACTGGAGATCCCCGGCCCGGAGGGGGCTGCCAAGGCAGACACCCTGGCAGCCCGCATGGCGACCGCGCTTAGCGGTATGGGGGTGAGGGTCAACAGGCCCCTCAAGACCGCGGATCTCCGCCTGAGGGGCCTGGACGATTCTGTCACCCCCGGGGAGGTAAACGCGGCGATGGCGGAGGCCACAGGGTGCCCGCCCGACTCGGTAAAGGTCGGGGACATCAAGTCCCCGGCTACCAGGCTGGGCACCACGTGGCTTAAATGCCCCGCAGCTGCGGCTCGCCAACTGGTGAGCCAAGGGAAACTTCGGGTGGGCTGGTCCACCACGAAGATTGAGGCACTGGCATCTAGACCGCTGCAGTGCTTCCGCTGCCTGGCTGTGAGACATGTCAGGCAGCGGTGCACTAGCACGGTCGATCGTAGCGGCCAGTGCTACAAGTGACTGAGAGACTGAGTTCTCGGCGGCTCCCCGGTGCCCGATATGCACCGAACTTGGGAGACCTGCCGGGCACAAGGCAGGCAGCGGCCTGTGTCCGCCGCCGCCAAGAAAGGGCCGGCAAGTCGGGGGGAAGGGGCCCTCCGTCGGACCGGCCGCGGGTGGAGGGGGGGCAGCCCGACCCCCTCCTGCCCCGAGCGAAGAAATGGAGGTGGACCCCCACCTCCAGAGCCAACCCGGCCTGAGGTGGCCACACCGGGGGCGGCAACGGCACTGTAATGCCTAGGACGCTCCCGGTGGTGCTGGCCAACCTCATCCACTGCCGCCGGGCCCAGGACTTGTTTGTCCACGGCCTGGCGGAGAGGCAGGTCGGGCTGGCCTTTGTCACGGAGCCTTACGACGTTCCCGACTCCTCCCCTTGGGTGGGGGACGTCGGGGGCTCCGTGGCAATTTGGGCCCGAAAGGGCGGTGAGTTCCCCCCCGGCTCCGTGGTCGAGCGGAGCCGAGGAGTGGTGTTATTTCAATGGGGAAGATTTCTGGTCGCGGGATGCTACGTTTCGCCCAACTGTAGCCTCGAAGAGTTCGAGGGGTTCTTGGACCGGCTGAGGGTGATGATTACACCACACTTAGCCGGTCCAATGTTGGTCCTGGGGGACTTCAACTCGAAGTCCACCGCTTGGGGAAACCCCAGGACCACCCCTCGTGGCGAGGCTCTTGAGGTTTGGGCGGGGGGCATGGAGCTCCGGTTGGTGAACCGGGGCTCCGTACCAACGTGCGTGCGGTGGAATGGCTGGTGCATAGTCGATCTGACTTGGGCCTCCATCTCCATGTCACCATGGACATGGAGCTCCCACGCGGCGCCCGTGAAATGGGCGCTGCAGCGACTGGACGAGGACGTCCTGAGAGCCTCAGCTCTCGCCTATTCCTGGGTTGAACCCAGGGAGCGCGGGACTGATGAGGGGGTGACATGGTTCCGGGGCATCATGAAGTCGTTATGTGACGCTTCGATGCCCCGGGCCGGTAGACAACCCCCGAAGAGGTCAACGTACTGGTGGTCGGGCGAAATTGCGACCGCGAGGGACACGTGTGTCCGCGCCCGACGCCAGTACACCCGCGCACGTCGACGCAACCCAGTTGGAGGCGTCAACGAGACGAGGGTGGCCGCCCTGTATACAGAGTACAGGGCGGCCCGGATGGCTCTCCAGCGTGCAATCGCCGCTGCAAAGGCCGTGGCCTGGGATGAGCTCCTCGGATCCCTCGATAGGGATCCATTGGGGCACGCCTACAGGGTGGTGCTGAGCAAGCTCCGCCCGTGGGCGCCCCCCATCACCGAGGGGCTGGACCCCGAGTTCCTGGGACGGGTCCTCAACACACTCTTCCCTCCTTCCGTCCACACCCACCTGGACCGATGAGCTCGGGGTTACAGAGAGTGAGCTCTCCCGGGCCGTCCAGAGGATCCGGGAAGGGGGCAGGAGAAGGCCCCCGGTCCCGATGGGGTCCCTGGACGGGTTCTGGCCACGGCCCTGGACGTCCTCGCCCCGGCCTTCATACGGATTTTAAATTCCTGTATGAGCCGGGGAGTCTTCCCCAGCGAATGGAAAGTCGCCAGGCTGGTCCTCCTCCACAAGGCAGGAAAGCCCGCGGACTCTCCCTCCGCGTACCGGCCCTTGTGTCTCCTCGACGAGTCGGGTAAGATCTTCGAGAAGATCATTGCTGACCGCCTCGTCGAGCACTTGTCCCAACATGGTGGTCCCGACTTGAGCGACAGCCAGTTTGGCTTCCGGAGGGGGCGATCAACGGTAGACGCCGTTGGTCGCCTCGCCTCCATAAGGGAGGCGGCTGTCGTTCGGGGCGTGGTGTTGTTGGCGGTGAGCCTTGACATTACCAACGCCTTCAACACCCTGCCATGCGATGAGGTAGTGAGAGCCCTGGACTATTTCCAGGTGCCCTCCTACTTCAAGGAAGTGATCCGGGACTACCTGAGGGACAGGTGGTTTGAGTATCCGGGCCGGTACGGAAACATCTGGAGGGAAGAGATGCACCGCGGAGTGCCACAGGGGTCGATCCTCGGACCGCTCCTGTGGTTGCTCGCTTTTGACGCGGTGCTGCGGGCTCACCTTCCCCTCGGCGTCCACCTAATCTGCTACGCAGATGATACATTGGTGGTCGTCGAGGGGAGGTCATGGAGGAGGACCCTGAGCCTGGCGCAAGCAGCGGTGGGCTGCGTCGTCGGTGGGATCCGGAGATTGGAGCTGGAGATTTCTGCCGGCAAAACCGAGGCAATGTGGCTACACGCGTTGCCTCGGCGCCGGCAGCCGTCCCAGCTCCGGATCCAGGTGGGTGACGCCTCTGTCGAGGTGAAAAGCGAGATGAATTATCTCGGCCTGACCCTCGACAGCCGCTGGTGCTTCGAGTAGCACTTTGACCGTATGGCCCCTCGAGCCGATGGGGTGGCAGCCGCCATAGGGCGGCTGTTGCATAGGCAAAAGTTAAAGAATTTATTCGAGCGCGGAATACGACGTACAAGTTGGCAGATGTCCGCCAACTTGTAGACGAAGTAATCGGAAATGTGTCCACCGAGAATTTTCAAAATTTCATTCGCCACGCAATAAAGGAGGAAGACAGGCTCCACGAACTCGACCATATTACTGATTCCGTTTTGGAAGAAAATAGCGAGTTGTTGGAGACGTCTGATGACTCGGACATCGACGTGTACATTTTTTTGTAAATAATTTGTAAATAATTATATTTAATTTTATTTTGTTATCTGCGTATTAGATATAGTTTATAAGCGTATTGTAAAGATAGATGGGAGTTGTTACAATAGGTGTGTGTGCGCTTTAGTGTTGGTGTCAGTTCAGTTTTAGTGATTTCAAAAATGGAATACACTGGTGTTGAATTATCTGACATTATGATGTACTATGGACGCACGAATGGAAATGCAGCGAGAGCGCGATGCTCGAAGATATCCGAATAGGAATTTGCCGGATGAGAAGACTTTTACTCGATGCTATCAAAGGCTACTAGGCACGGGATGTGTTAGAGGCAGAAGATGCGGCGGACACGATCAGCAGGATCCGGACTTCGAAGATAGAATAATCGAAAGCATCGAAAAAGAGCCTACAATCAGAACAAGAAGAATTGCTTTAGAAGAAGGTATGAGCAATAACACCGTATGGAGAATTTTAAAGCAAAATCAGATGCATCTATATCACTTCCAAAGAGTACAAGAACCGGAAGCGGGAGATAAGATTAAGAGAGTACAATTCTGCGAATGGATGCTCCAAACAATTGACGGAGACGCAGAATTTTTAGACGGTATATTATTCACCGACGAAGCTACATAAAAAATGGAATGGCTAATTTACATAATGACCATGTTTGGGCCATGGAAAATCCGCATACGATACGGGAAACGCATACGCAGCAGCAATTTTCTGTTAATGTTTGGGCAGGCATAGTTAGAGAGCAAATAATTGGACCCCATGTTTTACCTCGAAGATTAACTGGAGATATGTACCTGGACTTTTTACGACTGCAATTGCCGGGATTGCTAGAAGACGTACCTCTTCACGTACGCAGGAACATGTGGTACAGTATATGCAAGATGGAGCACCACCACATTATACCAGAGCAGTCAGGACTCATTTGAATAAAGAATTTCCGGGGGCGGTAACGCTGTTTAATCAGAGTATCGTCGGTGAGCTTGGACCCGGGACAACATCGAATAAACTCATTTCGGTGTTCAGGGACGTTGCTAAGCGATCACGATCAGCTTCCGGGGGTGTACGGAGGCCCAACTGGAGGCAAGGTTCCGCGAGGCAGACGGCGGACGGACGTTGGATTACTACAGGACGAGTAAAGCTTTAGACAAGTTACTATATCACCTCGAGCAGAATCACCGGTACGTGTTCCGGCATTCGAATCTGAACGGACTTGGGTAGTGTAGGGTGGCTATATTTTTATGACTGCGTTTACCGCGCCGAGACTTCAAACGACGAGCCGAACATAGAGAAGGACAGAATGAAATAGGATCGCGTGGCCGAAGCGTGTCGCTGTCGCCGGCACAGTTTAAAGGCCCGTGCGTCATCACAATGAAACACCACAATCTTAGCTTCTTTATTTTCTATGATATCATTATGGAACTTTCACCAACATATTCGTGGCATTTTTCTAATGCAAAATGATACCAAATACGATACAATTGGGCCAATATTTAGTAGTTTAATCGACGATGAAAGTTTCGAACGCAACGAAGAACAGCGACAACGCGGGCCTTTGAACTGTGCCGGCGGCGGCTACTGTTCGCGTCTCTTTCTCTTCAATACGCTCTTCTTCGTTGCGTTCGAAACTTTCATCGTCGATTAAACCACTAAATATTGGCCCAATTATATCGTTTTTGGTACCATTTTAATCAGAGAAACGCCAGGAATAAGCTGGTTAAAGTCTCATAAACCGATCATTAAAATTAAGAAGTTTGAGACTTCGATTCACTCGAGTCAATGTGTGGTGTTCACACCGATATACCCGAGCCGAGATCAATCATCGCCGCTCTACGGCGCGGCGCAGCATTGGCCGGCAGTGGAGTGAGTAGGCACTGGACTTCGATTAGATAGGCGACCCAGGACTCCGATTGAAGAATTACTGTAGTGGGAAGAGGTTCGATGGTGGGGACCTTGCAGTTCTCGGAGGGGAATAGGTTGGAACTGCCTGTCGTAGGTTAATAAGGATAGTTATCCATAACGGATTTCCCCAATTAAAAAAAAAACAGGTTAACAGTTTCTACAACGGCAATTGCCGGAGTTAATAGAAGACGTAGCTCTTCTAGAAGCACCACCACATTATACCGCAGCAGTCAGGAATCATTTGGACGATGAATTTCCCGACAAATGGATTAGAAGAGGAGCACCCAAGAGGAGCAACTGGCCAGCAAGATCGCCCGATTTAAATCCCCTGGATTTCTTTTTTTGGGGATATTTAAAACAAATCGTGTACGCGATGCCAGGTGCCAATGAAAAGGAATTGGAGTTTAGACTGCGGTACGGGTGCAATATTGTCCAGCACATAATGGAAGATTTCCGAAACGTGCGAGACAATTTTTATGAAAGACCTCGCGTGTGTGTTAATGAAAATGGTGTTCACATTGAAAAACGTATGTAACTGCATGTTGGATATTGTACCTTCAGCACTCATCCTTTTTACATAACAAACAAACTATATCAATTTTCTTATGTATTAGTAGATAAAATCAGCAACGCAAGTTATTATAATGCACATTATGAGAGCTGAAATCACCTTTTACTTTATTAAGTTCGCTTATACTATCTTTATCAAATTTATATCACTCTTTTACCTCGCTTTTGCAGCAGTTCTCCACTAATAGACTATTGTTGAATTGATTGTATCATATAAGAAAGTAGGAACAGTATAAGAAAAACAGAACAAATATTAATCTCCACTCTATCTAAGATTTTAGATAAATTTTTTGGCGTGAACATGTTTTTCTCGACTAAGAAGTGATTTAAATATTTCTTTTCATTAAAACAAGATTAATGAAAATTTCTGAACATACAAGTGGCATTATTGCCTGCCATGGATAATATATCGGATAAATCACTTGGCCTAAAACCTGCAGTATAGAAGTCATTTAAAAGCTGCGCTTTGTTTCCTGTATCATCGAAACAAATATCGTGAAAATCTTTTAAAGCAGAACAAATTTTAGTTTTTGCTCCGTGTAATATATCAGATAAATTAGTCAGCGTAAAACCTTCTTTTTCATTAAAAAAATGATAGAAATATCTTTTTGTGTCTCCTATAAAACAAAAATCATGAAATTTTTTTAAACTATCAGCTGCTCCACTCAATATACTGCATAAATCGCACGTCCTAAAACCTACGTTACAGAAATCATCAAAAAGTTTTGTTTTTGCCCTTTCCTTATTAAAACAAACACTATGCAATTGTTTTAATGTAGAAGATGCACGAACCCCTGTTCCACATAACATACTAGATAAATTACTTGGCCTAAAATCTGCCTTATAGAAATCATCTAAAAGTTCCGTTCTTTTTCCTTTGTCATTAAAACAGGCAGTATGCAATTTTTCAAAAGCATCTTTTGCATTAGCTCCTGCTCCACTTAATATACCAGATAAGTTGTGTAAGGTAAAACTTTTTTCCTCATTTTTCCTTATAATAAAATGCTTTAAATGCCGTTTTATATTTCCTTGCTCATCAAAAAAAGCATTATACAGTTCCTCAAAAGCTTTAGGGGCATTAGCTCCTGCTCCATGTAAAATACTGGAAATATTACTCAGATTTATTCCTGTTTTCTCTAGAGTTTTTAAATATTGTCTTTTATTTCCTTCTTCATCAAACCAAAGGTTGTATAAGTCTTTAAAAGCTTTTGCAGCATTAGCTCCAGCACCACTTAAAACACTGGTCATGTGGGCTAGTTTTATTCCCTTTTGTTCTAGAATTTTTAAACATTGTTTTTTATTTCCTTTTTCATCAAACCAAAGTTCGTATAAGTCTTTAAAAGCGTTCGAAGTATTCGCTCCTGCTTTACTTATAATACTGGAAATATTAGTTAGATTTATTCCTTTTTCTTCTAGAGTTTCTAAATATTCTGTTTTATTTCCTTCTTCGTCAAACCAAAGGTTGTACAAGTCTTTAAAAGCTCTCGCAGCATTAGTTCCTGCTCCACTTAAAATACTCGACATGTTAATTAGATTTATTCCTTCTTCTTATAGAGTTTTTAAATATTGTTTTTTATCTCCTTGCTCATTAAAAAAAGTATTATATAACTCCTTAAAAACTTTAGGAGTACTAGCCCCTGCTCTATGCAAAATACTAGAAATATTAGTGAGATTTATTCCTTTCTCTTCTAGAGATTTTAAATATTGTTTTTTATTTCCTTCTTCATCAAAGCAAAGGTCATATAAGTTTTTAAAAGCTTTCGCAGCATTAGCTCCAGCACCACTTAAAATACTCGACATGTTAGCTAGATTTATTCCTTCTAAATATAGAGTTTTTAAATATTGTTTTTTATTTCCTTGCTCGTCAAACCAAAAGTCATATAAGTCTTTAAAAGACTTAGGAGCGTTAGCTCCTGCTCCACTTAAGATGCTGGACATGTTAGCTAGATTTATTCCTTTTTCTTCTAGCACTTTTAAATATTTTTTTTTATTTCCTTCTTTGTCAAACCAAAGATCATATAAGTCTTTAAAAACTTTAGGAGCTTTGGCTCCTGCCCCATTCAAAATACTGGACATAGTAGCTAGATTTATTCCTTCTTCTTCTAGAATTTTTAGATATTGTTTTTTATTTCCTTCCTCATCAAACCAAAGGTTATATAAGTCTTTGAAAGCTTCAGGAGCATTAACTCCTGCTTTAATTAAAATACTGGACATAGTAGCTAGATTTATTCCATTCTTCTCTAGAGTTTTTAAATATCGAGTTTTATTTAATTCTTCATCGAACCAAAGCTCTTGTAGACCTTTCAATGCTTTAGAAGCATTAGTTCCTGCTCCACATAAAATGCCAGACACAGTAGCTAGCTTTATACCTTTTCTTTTTAGAATTTCTAGTCTTTCTTCCTTAATTAAAAAATCTAAGAACTGATCAAATGCAGGTGTTCCTTCTCTACCAATCACACTTTTAGCAAATTTAATTTCCTCATTAATATTTTTATCGTGATTTTTTTGGTAGCTAAATCTATTATTTTGTATGTCTTCAAGAAGCTTTCTCATTACTCCTTTTGTAATATGGCTAAATTCGTGAGACTCTGACCAACGTAGCGCTATTTCATGTAATTCTTCGTAATTATATGGAACTTTATCAGACTTATTTATCTCATTTTTAATACTATTTAATTTCTCCTGATTAGATTGATAAACCGCAAACATTAGTTTATTTAAAAATTTCTCTTTTTTTTCTCTTTCATTGTTATTAGAAAATCTTCCATCTTCTTTTTCTTTTTGCAAAGAAGGCGGAAGCTTTAATAACTTGAACAGCTTTTCTCTTGTTGTTTCTTCTTGCACAAATTGATAAAGACCATTCTTACTTATAGACAAACAATCTCTTAAAATTTTACATCTCTTTTTTCGAGTATCTATATTATCAAATTTTAAAGGATAAGAGTCTTTAGAACGCCCTTTTGTAGTTCTCTTTTCTTTTGTAAGGCCTAGATCAACATTAGTGTAGATAATCAAATATTTGATATCCTCTTTAAATTCATCAGTAAAAAGAGTAAAAAGCTTATTAACAGAAAACGTATTATTCTGTTGTTTCGAAGAAAATAACTGACTATAATCAATACTACCATCTGTAGTATGAGCCATTATGTAAATGCTTTTACCCTTGTAATGAATAGTAATATCATTACGTGCATCATGGCTTTTCCTTGCGGAATTTATAGAAGATATATTTTCATGCAAAAACATGTCATGCAAGAACAAAATTAATAAATTGAATTCATATATAACACCAGGTATATAATGTACTAATTTCTCAAGTTTTTTATACTTTTCTGGAGCCGTTAAATCACATAATATTTCGTTTTGTAATGCTATATAATTGTAATGAGCTTTAATATTTTTTCCTATTTCATTTTTAATTATGTTGTTCAACTCTTCCCTATTAGGCTGATTAACTGCAAATACCAATTTATATAAAAAAATTTCTTTTATTTCTTCCTGAGAAAGTTTTCTTTCTTTTATTGCTTTTTGCACAGCGGACGAAAACTCTAATCGCTTGAGAAGTTCTTTTCTTGTTCTATTATCTCGCAAAAATCGATAAAAACCACGTCCTTTCGTATTATCATTTGTAAACAAAAAATCTTTCAAAATATCATCTTCTTCTATATTTATACTATCAAACTTAAAAGGATGAAAATTTCTAAACCGCCCCTGTTTTAATTTCTCCTCTATTGTAAGATCCAAGCCAAAATTAGAATAGACAATAAGATATTCTATACTATTTGATAAAGTACCAGATTTATAGATTAGATGTTTAACAAAACTATCAAAGTAATTATTAATAGAAAAACTTCGTTTTTCTTTAGTAAATAATCTAGCATAACTAATGCCATTATTTATGTAATACTTGTCTACGTTTTCAATTTGTATATGAATAGACTTTTCTTTATAACGAAGAACAATATTATGAAATTCGTCAACTTCAGAATCTCCAAAGGCAAACGATAATGAAGGATATTTATGTTCGTACATAAACTTTCTACATAAGCAAAGTATCGACAGGTCTAATTGATACATAAGTCCAATCAAACGATGAGGAAAATGATTGCTGTATTGATTAGTTTGGCAAGGATTACACAATTGGTCAGACAAATCCTGTCTAGATTCATCTTGTAAGCATCTTGTACACAACCTCTTTGATACTACGTCATTCGTATCTATAACAGCACAGCTTCGTTTTCTAGAACTAGGACCAACTTCAGAATTTTCCTTAGCTGTACTCCTTGAATGACTACTTTGTCTGGATGAGGAGGTTCCAGAATCTCCTAATGTGTTTGAAGGCTCTTTACCTGAAATAAAAATTACCAATAGTTTTTCATTATCACTGTTGTGTTATTACATGATCGCGCAAAACAAACCAAGTTATTTTTTATAACTCACCGCATGAATCCAGAATATTAGACATAATATGTGAAGAGATTGTAATAATACTGAGGAACAGAGAAGTTCTTCTTTGCTATAAATTAGCAATCAGTATGAGCCAAATTTTATGTGATTAATAACTTATCAGCATCATATTAAAAGGTATAATTTCTTTTGTTTTTTGATATGAAAATTTTACCTAAATAATTCACTTAGTTTGTGCTTTTCAAAGTTGGAATTAGTGCATGATAACGAGAAAGATATTCGCTTCATTATATTTTCGTATAAATTTTCTCTGGTTTTCTTGATTATTGCAAGATCAATTTTTATGAATTTTGCACACGATATAGTACACTAAGAACTTACTATGTAAGAAATATGGCCCAATATGACCAGTCTAGAAACAGAAACACGTGCTCACAGAGAAGATACGGCTCGTCGTGCTCACCATGCTCACGCCCTACAACTACAATTTCGGCGCATCCGGCCAGTGCTTCGATCGGTGCTATCTTTTTCTCGCGCATGCGCGAGAAAACAGTAACGTATCTACTATTGCAATTGCTCATTTCGTGATAATACAAACAAGGGGTTTTTCAGTAGTCAAAAACGCCAGATAAAAGATCAATCTAGGCAGCAAACACCCTCAAAAGTCTTTTTTTTTCCTATACGAGGCGTAATTTGCATTATATATGTTATGAAAATAGCTACATGCGCAGTTGTATGCTTCCGTATGATGCAAATTACGACTTGTAAATGTAAAAATAGGAGTTTCGAGGGCGATCACGGGCTAGATTGATCTTTTATCTAGCGTTATTGACTACTGAAATATCAAATTTTTGTATTATTAAGAAATGAGAACGTGAATCCCGCACCCTTGCAATCCTCATTTCCATGCGACCCGCACTGTGACGCGCATGCGCGAGAAAAGTTGGGCTCAATCGAAGCACTGATTGGCCACATTAGACTCTGGCTGAAATCTAGTTGAAATCTGGCACGGCCGTCAGGCTGTGGGCTCGAGCCCATGCCTGGCTATTTCCGGGCCATTGCGCGCATAAGAAGCAGGCACGGATCCAACGGAATCAGCCTCGAGCCGATCCAAGCATTGTGTTAGGTAGTAACCTGCCGGTCACGGGCCTCGGGAGGTTTGGGCCGGCGGTGGGCTCGGGCAGGCTGTGCTGTCTGGGTTGTAGGACTGAAGTGTTTTTGTCCGGAACAGATTGTTTCGGTACTTTCGCGCCAATATAACTGTCTCAAGACGCAGGGCGCAGGATTCCGCTATGGCTCCACTCCTCGTCATCATAGATCAGGCATGGGCAAAAATAGCACGCGGGCTAGGGAATTCAAGGAATACCCCCACTTTTCCCGGCCGCGCGTCTCAATCCCCTTGGCAGCCATAGTTGCATCGAGCACTAAGGCCGCCACGGGGAGCGAGACGCGCGGCCGGGAAAAGTGGCGGTATTCCACGGGTATTCCTTGAATTCCCTAGCTCACGTGCTATGTTTGCCCATGCCTGTCATAGATCACTGATATATATATACTATGAATGCGGTATTGCCATAAGCCAGCTGCTCAGCCTTTTGTCCCGAATTGATCGTAGAATACAATGCCAGCGCCGCCAAGGAGTGCCCGGTGTACTGTATCCCCCGTACTCCTCTTCACCTCCGTGATCCTCTATACTTTGCCATGAGTTTACGTCCCTTTAGGTGATGCTGCTTTCAATCGAGATGATTGGACAAATTCAAACACCATGGTGTCGATGGCGTCCAATCAACTCGATTGAAAGCAGCGTCACCTGTAGGGACGCAAACTCATGGCAAAGTATAGAGGATCACGGAGGTGAAGAGGAGTACGGGGGATACAGTACACCGGGCGCTCCTTGGCGGCGCTGGCATTGTATTCAAGGTTCAATTCGGGACCTGGTCAGAACCCGAATACCGCATCCATAGTATATATATCACATAATCTGACATAACCTGTGAGCACCTGTGAGCATCTCCAAGCGTCACTTAGCGTTGGTCATTGTGTTGGTCACCAAGCATCTCATATCGTTTCATTTCAGTGTCGTGTTTCAGTATTAGAAAAACTATTTTGTGTCAAATACTTCAACAGTGTTAAAAGTTGCTATTAAAATGAAGTGCTTTGTGCCCTCGTGTAAGAACCGATCTGATTATCAAAATTGGAAAAAAAGGATTAATTTTGTGAAAGTTTCATTTCATCGGTATGAAGATTATTTTATTATTGTATAGATATAGTTAATATAATTATGATCTTACAATATATTTTATTTTAAACTTTGATTCTGTTTGCAGTTTTCCAAAAGATCCTGATACTCGCAGTTTATGGTTAGATCTTTTAGGCATCAGAGTATCGGAAATTCCAAAGAGAGCTTGTATTTGCTCAATGCACTTCGAAGAAACAAGTTTCTACACAAAAGGTTCATATGTGCGATTAAAACAAAATGCATTACCACGTGTATGTATAATAATGAGTATTTTTAATTTTTTTGAGTATACCAAACATATTATACAATAATGTTTTATTTCTACATATATGTGTTTGTTTTATTCCAGAAAACCCTTAATGAACAAAGGACATCTAACAGTGATGTATGTGAAAATAATATGGACACAACAGTATCACCTAACATAAGTATGTATAAGTTTATAAAAAGATTATTTTTGACAAATACATTCATTGTCATAATAAAAACAAATTGATATTATGGTTACTTCTAAACTAACAATATTTGTTATTATTATAGCACAAGGTTTGATCCCTAAAACTGAAGAGGTTCAAAGTATAGCTGGTACTGCAAAGTTGTTTGATGACTGTCCATTATCACCAGAACCATCCACATCTAATAAAGAAGACAAGGGAACAATGGTATCACCTAAATTCGTATACAATTCTCCAGAGAAGCTGAGATTAAGAGAAAGACTAAAATTCGTGGAAGCAGACTCACGGAAAAAACTGTACGACATGCGGCGACAGTTACAGAGGAAAGCAAACCAAGTTATTCAACTGAAGAATATTATAAAGGACTTAAAAAGGCAGAAATGTTGAATATGCTTTGTGGAATAGATGACGAAATTTTTAACTGCATATACAAGAAGGATACTGTATGCATATCTAAGAGGAGAACCAAGTATAAGTCTGGAAGCATTGAGATCCATCAGTGAATGGGTGAAAAATACAAGTTACCAATTAATAGGTTCTTTAATTAAAGCTTGAGATAAGCTGCGTGTAATTGCCACACATTTACCATCAATCTCAACCCCACGTTTTTCAAATGAAGGTAAATAAAGATCTTGTCTTACTGACTCAAATAATGCATTTGAAGAGTACAGGTAGCCCTCCGAGAACACGGCATCCTATAACACGGTTTCGCTCTAACACGATAAGAAAATTGCGAAAACCTTTGTAGAACACTGTATTTCTACAGCACTGGATAACATTATTTTTGTTCAACATATTTAAAAACTAAATTACCTTAAAATAATGACGGGAAGGAATACTGAACTATAGTGCCTTTACATGAAAATATATAAATAAATTATAATTTATTCATTTATAACTCTATTCCAATGTTATAGAGGTTACATTAAAAGAAAAAAATATTTTTTGTTTTGTGTTATACATACATTTATATTTTTAATAAAAATTAAGTTGCTTATATGGAAGTAAAAGAAATATTTGTTTTTAATAGGTTTTCGGAATGTAACCCCCCTTTTTGTATTGTATCTGGGTCTCATATAACACGGTTTCACACAACATGACATTTTCTACAAATCTATCTACCGTGTTATAGAAGGGTTACCTGTTATGAGATATAAACTTTGACAAACGCTTGTTGCTTTTTGTTAGAATATACTGGCTGTATTTGTGCTTTCCCTTGTATCCTTTTCTCTAGGTTACGTTTCTGTTGCAAACTATTTATTTCTTCAGCTTTTCTCTCATGGGAACTAGAGTTACTTTATTGTTGGCTAATTTTTTGTTTTTTGCAACTTGAACCTACCTGAACCCATATACTCTTCTTCATTACTTAAAGGAATAGGGGAATCATATCTACATCTATTTCGTCTTTTTCTATCCTTCTAATATCCTGTGTTGAAGTGGTATATCATCTAAGAAAGTAGAAGGACCTTTTCTGACTTTTTTGTATAATATATTAAACATCTCATGTCGATTATTTTTGATAAGATTGTTTAAATACTTTGTTTTGTCGCCTGCCTTACCAAAACAAAGGTCATGCAATTTTTCAAAAATAGGACAAACATTAATTCCTACTCCGTGTAATATCTTGGATAAACCCTTTGGCGTAAAAAGTTCTCCCTTGGCTAAGAAGTGATTTAAATAATTCTCTTTATTAAAACAAACTTTGTGAAAATTTCTTAAAATAGAAGCGGCATTACTTCCTGCCATGGACAATATATTGGATAAATCACTCGGCATAAAACCCACCTTACGGAAATCATCTAAAAGCTGCGTTTTGTTTCCTGCCTCATCAAAACAAACACCATGAAAATCTTTTAAAGCAAAACAAATATTAGCTCTTACTCCATGCAATATATTACATAAATTGCTAAGCGTGAAACCTTCTTCCTCATTTAAAAAATGGTCTAAATACATTTTTGTTTTTCCTATAAAACAAAAATCATGAAATCTTTGTAAACTATCCGATGCTCCACTTAATATACTGCACAAATCACATGGCCTGAAACCTGCGTTATAGAAGTCATCTAAAAGCTTGGTTCTTTTTCCTTCGTCATTAAAACAAACGCTATGCAATCTTTTTAAGATAGAAGAAGTATGAACTCCTGCTTTACATAACATACAGGATAAGTTACTTGGCTCGAAACCTGCCTCATAGAAATCATCTAAAAGTTTTGTTCTTTTTCCTTCATCATTAAAACAAACACTATGCAATTTTTCAAAAGCATCTTTAGCACTAGCTCCTACTCCACCCAAAATACTGGATATGTTATACATCGTGAAAGTTTTTTCCCCATCTTTTTTCTCAGTAAAATGCTTTAAATACAGCTTTTTATTTCCTTGCTCATCAAACCAAAGATTGTATAAATCTTTGAAAGCTGTAGGTGCATTAGCTCCGGCTCCACCTAGAATACTGAACATATTAGATAAATTTATTCCTTCATTCTCCAGAGTTTTTAAATATTGTGTTCTATTTTCTTTTTCATCGAACCAAAGGTTATATAAATCTTTGAAAGCTTTAGAAGCACTAGTTCCTGCTCCATGTAAAATACTAGACACAGTTAATAGATTTATTCCTTCTTTCTCTGGAGTTTTTAAATATTGCGTTTTATTTCCTTGTTTATCAAACCAAAGATCGTATAAGTCTTTAAAAGCTTTTGCAGTACCAGATCCTGCTCCATGCAAAATACTTGATACAGTAAGTAGATTTATTCCTTCTTTCTCTAGAGTTTTTAAATATTGTGTTCTATTTCCTTTTTTGTCAAACCAAAGGTTATATAAATCTTTAAAAGCTTTGGAAGCGCCAGTTCCTGCTCCACTTAAAATACTGGATACACGAAGTAGATCTACTCCATTTTCTTCTAGTTTTATTAAATATTTTGTTTTCTTTCCATTTTGATCAAACCAAAGATCGTATAAGTCTTTAACAGCTTTTGCTGCATTAGTTCCTGCTCCACCTAGAATACTGGAAACATTAGATAGATTTATTCCTTCTTTCTCTAGAGTTTTCAAATATTGTTTTTTATTTCCTTGCTCATCAAACCAAAGACCATATAAGTCTTTAAAGGCTTTTGCAGCATTAGCTCCTGCTCGATGCAAGATACTGGACATATTAGATAGATTTATCCCTTTTTCTTCTAGAGTTTTTAAATATTGTCTTTTATTTCCTTGCTTGTCAAACCAAAGATCATATAAATCTTTAAAAGCTGTAGGAGCATTGGCTCCTGCTCCACCTAGAATACTGGACATATTAGATAGATTTATTCCTTCTTTCTCGAGAGTTTTGAAATATTTTGTTCTATTTCCTTTTTCATCAAACCAAAGATTATATAAATCTTTAAAAGCTTTGGAAGCACTAGTTCTTGCTCCACTTAAAATACTGGACACACGAACTAGATCTACTCCATTTTTTTCTAGCTTCATTAAATATTTTGTTTTCTCTCCGTTCTGATCAAACCAAAGATCATATAAGTCTTTAAAAGCTATTGCGGCATTAGCTCTTGCTCCATGCAAAATGCTTGATATATTAGCTAGATTTATTTCTTCTTCTTCGAGAGTTTTCAAATATTGCGTTTTATTTCCTTCTTTATCAAACCAAAAGTCATATAAGTCTTTAAAAGCTTTTACAGCACTATCTCCTGCTCCATGCAAAATACTGGATACAGTAGATAGGTTTATTCCTTTTTGTTTCAGAACTTCTATACACTTTCTTCCTTCTCCTTTCACTAAAAAACCTAAGAACTGATAAAACGAAGACGTCCCTTCTCTGCCAACCACACTTTTAGCAAATTTTATTTCTTCATCAATGTTTTTATTCTGAATGTCTTGATAACTAGATCTATTACTTTTTATATCTCCCAAAAGCTTTTCCATTATTTCTTTTTTAATGGGGCCAAATTCATGAGATTCTGACCAACGTAACGCTATTTCATGTAATTCTTCGTAATCATACGGAACTTTATTAGACTTATTTTCTATTTCATTTTTTATAATGCTGTTCAGTTCTTCTCTATTAGGCTGATTAACTGCAAATATTAGTTTATCTAAAAATTTCTCTTTTATTTCTTTTTCATTCTCATTAGAGAGTGTTTCTTCTTCTTTTTCCCTTCGGAAAGAAGGCGGAAGCTTTAATAAACTCGAAAGCTTTGTTGTTTCTTTCTGTGAAAATTGATAAAGACTTTTTTTATCTATACACGAACAATCTCTTAAAATTTTGTACTTCTTCTTTTGAATATCTATACTTTCAAGTTTTAAAGGATGAAAATCCTTGGATTGTCCTTTTTTTAATCCCTTTTCTTCTGTAAGATCTAGATCTGTATTAGTATAGATAATAAAATATTCTATACCTTCCCCTGATTTTTCAACAAAACGAGTAAAAAGCTTATCAATAGAAAACGTATTATTCTGTTGTCTAGAGGAAAATAACTGGCTATAATCAACATTTCTATCTGCGTTACAAGCCTTTAAGTAAGTAATTCTACCTTTATAATTGATAGTAATATCATTAGATATATTACGGCTTTTTCCTTCAAAATTTATGGAAAGCATATTTTTATGCAAGAACATGTCGTGCAAAAAAAGCATTAACAAATTGAATTCATATATAATTCCAGATATATAGTTTCCAAGTTTTTTATGCTCTTCTAAATTACTTAATATTCTTTCTTGTAATGTTATATAATTGTAATTGTCTTGAACTTCACTATTTTTTTTCATTTCACTTTTAATAATGCTGTTCAGCTCTTCTCTATTAGGTTGATTAACTGCAAATACTAATTTATCTAAAAATGCTTCTTTTATTTCTTTTTCAAATCCCCGAGGAAGCTCTCTTTTTTTTATTACTTTCTGCACGGCAGGCGAGAATTTTAATCGCTTTAAGAGTTCGTCTCTTGTTGTTTTATCTCGTGAAAACTGATAAATACCATGTCTTTGTATGTTATTACTTGTAAATAAAAAGTTTTTTAGAATGTCAAATTCTTCTACATTTATGCTATAAAATTTAAAAGGATAAAAGTTTTTGGATCGTCCTTGTTTTAATTCCTTTTCTTCTGTAAGATCCAAGCCTGAATTAGTATAGACAGTAAGGTATTCCACATTATATAAACTATCTGACTTGGAGATTAGATGTTTAACAAAACTATCAAAGTAACTATTAATAGAAGAATTTCGTCTTTCTTTATTAAATAACCTAGCATAATTGATATTACTATTTATATAATTATCCACATTTTCAACTTGTATATGAATAGACTTCTCTTTATAGCGGAGAACAATATTACTAAATTTATCAATTTCGGAATCTCCAAATGTTAATGACAATGAAGGAAATTTATGTTTGTACATAAACTTTCTACATAAGCAAAGTATCGACAAGTCCAATTGATACGTAAGTCCAATCAAACGATTAGGAAAATGATTGCCGTATTGATTAGCTTGGCAAGGATTACACAATTGATCAGGCAAATCCTGTCTAGATTCATCTTGTAAACCACCATGTAACTTGGAATCCTCTTCTTTACACAACCTCTTTGACACTATGTCATTCGTATCTATAACAGCACAGCTTCGTTTTCTAGAACTGGGACCAACTTCAGAATTTTCCTTAGCTGTACTCCTTGAACGACTACTTTGTCTGGATGAGGAGGTTCCAGAATCTCCTAATGTCTTTGAAGGCTCTTTACCTGAAATAAAAATTACCAATAGTTTTTCATTATCACTGTTGTATTACTACATGATCGCGCAAAACAAAACAAGTTATTTTTTATAACTCACCGCATGAATCCAGAATATTAGACATAATATGTCAAGAGATTGTAATAATACTGAGGAACAGAGAAGTTCTTCTCTGCTATAAATTAGCAATCAGTATGAGCCAAACTTGATGTGATTAATAACTTATCAGCATCATATTAAAAGGTATAATTTCTTTTGTTTTTTGATATGAAAATTTTACCTAAATAATTCACTTAGTTTGTGCTTTTCAAAGTTGGAATTAGTGCATGATAACGAGAAAGATCATATTGGTTTTCTTGATTATTTCCAGATCAATTTTTATGAATTTAACACACAATATAGTACACTAAGAACGTACAATCAACTATCTTAAGAATATTTCATTATGGAAATATGGCCGGTCTATATGTAAATATTAAATATATTATGTATAAAAACAGGAACACGTGCTCACAGAGAAGATACGAATATGAGAGTGCTCCAGATCTGATCCAATCTGATCCTAAATATACGTCCTACACCATAGACAAGGTATAGGTATAGGAGTAGACCCGCCGCACTGATATCAGCTTAGACCATATATACCTATAGACCCGGCGCAGATAATTTTCCCCTCGGCAAAGATGAAGACGGTGTGACGTCACATTGTCGAAAGATGTATAAGCAGAGGCGTGAAACGGAACCATGGACGGAACGCACCCATGGATACGTTACTGTTTGTCTGCTGTTTGTCACGCACGCGCGTGAAATGTTGCGAATTTCTAGCATCACTGAGTCAAACACAATACTGCTTCAAAAGTTATATGTATGAAAATTTGAGCGATCTTAAGCGTTTCTGCCAGGTAAGGACGCCGCCAAAGTTAAAAATTTGTAGTCTTCGATGTGAAGTTTTACCAAACATAAAAATTATGGTATGTTTACAGGATAAGTTAGATATTAGGAGCGAGTGAAGACATTTACATTAATAATGGCTAGGTTTCTGGCAGAATCTGAAAAGGAAAGTCCTGAAGCTGGTCTTCGCTCTAGAAAACCGAAGCGTTCCGCTACAGATGAAGATAATACAGTTTCAAAGAGGCTACGTATGGATGTAAGTTCTATTAACAATGAGGAATTCAAATTTGCAAAAAGTGTGGTTGGGAGACACGGAACACTTGCATTTAACCAGTTCTTAGATTTTTTAATTAAAGAAGAAAGACTGAAAATTCTGAAAAGAGAAGGAATAAAGCTGACTAGTGTATCCAGTATCTTGGATAGAGCTAGGGCTAATGCTACAAAAGCTTTCAAAGATTTGTATAATCTTTGGTTTGATGAGGAAGGGAACAAAACGCAATATTTAAAAACTCTAGATGCAAACGGAATAAATCTATCTAGTATATCCAGTATGTTAAGCGGAGCAGGAACTAACGCTTGTGATGCTTTCAAAGATTTATATAATCTTTGGTTTGACAAACAAGGGAATAAAACACAATATTTAAAAACTCTAGAAAAAGAAGGAGTAAATCTATCTAGAATGTCCAGTGTTTTAAGTAGAGCAGGAGTCAATGCTCCTAAGGCTTTCAAAGATTTACACGATCTTTGGTTTGATAAGCAAGGGGAAAAAACACGATATTTAAGAACTCTAGAAAAAGAAGGAGTAAATCTATCTAGTATGTCCAGTGTTTTAAGTAGAGCAGGAGCCAATGCTCCCAAGGCTTTCAAAGATTTATATGATCTTTGGTTTGACAAGCAAGGGAATAAAACACAATATTTAAAAACTCTAAAAAAAGAAGGAGTAAATCTATCTAATATGTCAAGTATTTTGAATGGAGCAAGAACTAATGCTGCAAAAGCATTCAAAGATTTATATAATCTCTTGTTTGACGAAGAAGGGAATAAAACACAGTATTTAAGAACTCTAGATGAAAAAGGACTAAGTTTAACTAAAATATCTGGTATTCTAAGTAAAGCAGGAGCTAATGCTGCAAAATCTTTTAAAGACCTGCATGATCTTTTGTTTGATGAAGAAGGAAATAAAACACAATACTTAAAAACTCTAGAAATAGAAGGAATATATTTAACCAATATGTCTAGTGTATTAAACGGGGTAGGAGCTAGTGCTGCAAAAGCTTTTAAAGATTTATATGGTCTTTGGTTTGATGAACAAGGAAATAAAACACAATATTTAAAAACACTAGAAGAAGAAATAGATCTATCAAATGTGTCCAGTATTCTGAATGGAGCAGGAGCTGGTTCTGCAAAAGCTTTCAAAGATTTATATAATCTTTGGTTTGATAAGCAAGGGAATAAAATACAGTATTTAAAAACTCTAGATGAAAACGGACTAAGTCTAACTAAAATATCAGGTATTCTAAGCAAAGCAGGAGCTAATGCTGCAAAAGCTTTCAAAGACTTGTATGATCTTTGGTTTGATAAGCAGGGGAATAAAACAGAATACTTAAAAACTCTAGAAAAAGAACAAATAAATCTAACTAGTTTGTCCAGTATTTTGCATGGGGTAGGAGCTAATGCTGCAAAAGCTTTTAAAGATTTACATAACCTTTTGTTTGATGAAAAAGGAAATAAAACACAATATTTAGAAACTTTAGAAAGAGAAGGAATCAATCTGTCTAACATGTCTAACATTTTGGGTGGAGCGGGAGCTAATGCTACTACGGCTTTCAAGGATTTGTATAATCTTTGGTTTGATAAACAAGGGAATAAAACGCAATATTTAAAGACTCTAGAAAAAGAAGGAATAGTTCTGGCTAATATGTCTAGTATTTCACACGGAGCGGGAGCTAATGCTGCAAAAGCTTTCAAAGAATTGTATGATCTTTTGTTTGACAAAGAAGGAAATAAAACACAATATTTAAAAACTCTAGAAAAAGAAGGTGTGAATCTATGTAACGTATCCAGTATTTTGAATGGAGGAGGAGGCAATGCTTCTAAAGCTTTTAAAGATTTACATAATCTTTGGTTTGATAAAGAAGGAAATAGAACACAATATTTGGAAACTCTAAAGGAGAGAAAAATAAATTTAACTAATGTATCCAGTATATTAGGTGGAGCAGGAGCTAATGCTGTAAAAGCTTTTAAAGACCTATATAGTACCTTTTTTGATGAACGGGGAAATCAAAAAAAGCATTTGAATCATTTTATTAAGAAAAATGGTTTTACAATACATAACTTATCGAGTATATTAAGTGGATCAGGAGCTAATGCTCGATATGCTTTTGAAAAATTGCATAGCGTCTGTTTTAACGATAAAGGGAAAAGAACAAAACTTTTAGATGATTTCTATAATGCAGATTTTGAGCCAGGTAATTTATCCTGTATTTTATGTGGAACAGGAGTTCATGCTTCTTCTATTTTAAAAAGATTGCATAGCGTTTGCTTTGATGACAAAGGAGAAAGAACAGAACTTTTAAATGACTTCTGTAATGCAGACTTTAGGCCTGGTGATTTATGCAATATATTGAGTGGCGCAGCAGACAGTTTAAAAGAATTCCATGGTTTTTGTTTTATGAGGGAAACAAAAATATATTTGTACCATTTCTTAGACGAGAAAGAAAGTTTCACGCCGAGTAATGTATGTAGTATATTGCATGGAGCAAGAGCTAATATTTGTTCTGCTTTTAAAGATTTTCATAATGTTTGTTTTGATGAGGCAGGAAACAAAACGCAGCTTTTAGATGAATTCCATAGGGCAGGTTTTACAACGAGTAATTTATCGAAAATATTAACCATGTCAGGAAATAATGCCTCTTCTATTTTAGTAAATTTCTATAAATCTTGCTTTAATAAAGGAAATTATTTAAATCGCTTCTTAGCCGAGAAAGAACTCTTTACACCCAAAAATTTATCGAAAACATTAGATAGAGTAGGACTTAATATTTGTCCTACTTTTGAAAAACTGCATGATCTTTGTTTTGATAAAGAAGGAAATAAAACAAATTATTTAAACGATCTCATCAAAAGTAAGCCGCCGAATAAGATACTTAATATACTATATGAAAAAGTTAGGAAAGCTCCTTCTACCTTTGTAGATAGTACATCACTTCAACAACAGATTACTGGGATAGAGAAAACAAAATAAGAAAATATTCTCAATAGTCTCTATCTTACACAATAGACCAAGCGATTCTGAAGTCTATTCTGAATAATTTACCGAGCTTTCAGTCCATGAAGAGTTCGTACCCCTTAGATGGCTTAGATACTGTTAGGCCTCGTACAGACTAGAACATTTCGACGAACAGCGCCGCGAATCGCGCATTTCGATGAACATTTCGACGAACGCCGATCGGAATGGATTTGTGTTATTTCCAGATTTTTTTACGAACAACTATGGGAGCTGCAGCGGCGTATACCACACAAAGAAATACAGAAAATGTTGGCAGTTTATTGATTGAATGAAAGTTTCAAAGTGAAATGTTCAGGTCTGTACGAAGCATTAAAGACATGAGATTCTAGATTAAATGACTTGAATTTTTGGAGATGTTGCAACATGATGAATTTTCGTCTTTATATGATTCTACGATACATATTCTGAATAAAAACGGAAGGGTTAAGTTCCGAGAGCGCGTTCCGTAAACAACAAGGTTGATCACACATCGAGCCCTTTTCGGTTTGGCTGATCGTTCTAAGTTGTGAAAATCGCACACGTCTTGATATGTAAATACTAGAGGTAAAAATTTTATATTTTAGGCAAAATTTTTTAATTGATTTTTGGCCAGCTTCTGCGGCAAAATACTCCAATGTGTTTACCCTAAGTTTTCTAAATTCTCGTTATAAAATTTACTTTCCAGATGCCAAACTGTTGTGGGACGCAAGATCCTTCCCCATTCATTTGTACGAAACCATATGGTTATAGAGTTCAACAGATTCATGAGAAATTTACAGCAATTTAAACGCCCGCATTTTCATCCATAATTCAGGGTGTGAGGGGTAGCTTAGCGGGTGGATAGCCAATCCACAAATTACTCTGAATGGGGTGTGGCGACATGCGGGTTTGAGTAAAGGGAAATTGAATGACATGGATTCCGGTAGCTTGATAATTATCAGTCACGTGTCCCATATACCTACGAGACAAATAATTCATAGACTAAATGGGCTTTCACTTCCTTCTGTCCCGCATCGAATCCCGATTCAGATTTAACACAAGCATGTAACAATGTGATTAAACCACGGTGACAAATATAATACGAGCAGAGTTGTGTTGAAGTACAGTTGAATTACTTCACGAAATATAATTACAAAGTAATTCAATTATATTGTATTCAATTATTTCGTAATTCGAAATTCAGTCACTTTATTCAATCAAATTACAATGTGTACGTTGTAGTTCTGGTCTCTTATTCAATTAAATTACAATGTAATTCGATTTTACAATTGAAGGATATAATTATGAAAAGTAAAGTGTAATTATGAATTATAATTAAGAAGAATAAGTGGTGGAAAAAGAGAAAGAGCAGTATCTGTGATGAAGATAATATTATTTATAAATTCATATTGTGTGGTGAAGAATGAATTTGTTTATTACGTTCGTTTCAGAAAAGAAATATAAATTTTAAAAAGACCGGACAAAATTACTACAGAAAAAATAGTAATATTATTGAATAGGATAGATCCAAAAATAGAACATTCTTCGGCCATATTCACCGATGGCGATTGTCAACAAATTTTAAATTGTTTTAATGAACATTCTTTGTTCAAACATCTTGTCATTAATAAGATGCTGCATTTTGGAAGGTTGGTCATAAGAAAACATCCCCATAAACATAAACATAAAATTGTGTTGTCTGTGAATGCGAAATGGAAGAAACACGGATACAAATGAAAGATATTTTTCACATTAAGCGAGTAATGTACACATTGAGTAATTTACATTATATTGTATTTTAATTACATTTTATTTCAATTACACTGTATTGGGTTGGGACGAAAGTTCATAACGTTTTTAAATTAAAATTCAAAGATAAAATTAAGATATTTATTCATCGGTTTATCGAATAACATGATAAGTCACCTAAAAAATGGCAAAAAGTAATATAAGAGAATGGAAAATATGTTATTGAACAAATCTATGTATAAATATCCTAATTTTATCTTTGAGTTTTAATCTAAAAACGCTACGAACTTTCGTTCCAACCCAATATTTCGATTACACTCATGATTCGCGTAATTAGCAATTAAATGAAGTGAAAGGCTCGAATTATGTAATGCAATTACAATGTAATTAAAATACAATGTATTTAAATTAGCACAACTTTGCACTACAGTCTGCAGCCATCTTCTCAATTTCAGGGAATTCAAGTCCGTCTGAATTTACCATGAGTAGTACGTTAAATTTTAGTTTCGTTATTACTATTAATTATTACTCAAGTGGAGGAACATACGCAGACTTTTATTTTTTATAAAATGCTGCGCTGAAATACTGAAAGTGAATTATAATAATGTGAGATTGTTTGGGTTGCGAATTTAGGTTTGCAATCTGACTGCAAAGTACAAAAACTTTTGGTACCGTGAAGTACAAAACTACACTAGATGTTGGCGAATAAAGACAGTGAGTTGACAGAAAATGTTGTAATTGGTAAAGAATTATTTTCAACAACGAGTTAAAATCACAATTCCTCTGTTTTTGTTATAACAAAGATCTGTTTTCATAAATTAAGTTCTGCCCTCTTGATTGGAGGGAATTCGACAGCGTATGGTGGGTTTCCTTCTTCACTGACCCACACAGATCCGTTCTTGCCCTTCTGAATCAGTAAGACCATTGCTTTCGCCACATTCTCAACTCTGGGGAAAAAAAACAAAAATTATAAGTAAACATTCACATCGTTCTATCAGAAGTATGTGAAAAAAATAATCCTACAAATAATCATAGCTTTTTTAACTTCGTGTTTGTGTCTACCAGACGAAATTATTTGTCCAGATTAAAGAATGAATTTTTGAGGTGAAAAAGTTTTCAATTTTTATTTCATCGCATAAATTACATTGGTTTTATGGAGCTTTTAAACCTTCTGATAAAATTTCGTGTACTTGAATACGTCACAACCAAAACTTGTTTTTATGTCTGATCAGAAAATACCGACGTGACAGCTGATGGATTAGATTGATTAAAATGCAACTAACTCACCCCTGGGTGGGAATGACATTCAAATGCTCCTTCATCTCGTTTGCGTCGATAAAGTCGAGCGTAACCGACTCCATGTTATCGAACAAGTTGGTTGTTGTGACACCAGGGCACAGTACGAGAACACGGACACCCGTTTTCTCGTACCATCCCTGAAACAATCAAATATTTATGAAGGTCGAAATTAACTCTAACACGTGTTTCGTTAAATATTATGCTTTTTAATTAATTTACATCAAGGCAACGACTGAATGCAAGCACTTGGTGCTTGCTGGAACAGTAAACTGGCCAATCGTGGACGATTTTTAGAGCTACGATAGACGCAATGTTTACGAGAACGCCACCCTTCCCACCTTTGTCGTTCCGCATCAGTTCCATGGCGAGGAGAGATCCTTGGATCACACCACCCTGAAATCCAAACTGAATGATTATACGATTTCTTTCAGAGGAAACTTTCAATGGAAATTGCCTTCATTGATTTGTTACGGATCACGAATAGATATTCAGATCATCTCTGGCAGAAACCGTCCTAGATAAACGCACAGAATCACCCTAGATAAATCCACATATCTGTTTAGTTAAAACCTAAACATACGCACAACCAACTGAACGATGACGAAACATGAATGTGATCCAGGGGTACTGACAAGTACCATCCGTTCATTCCAAGGGATCTGACAAGTACCACCCGTCACTGAATTTCTGTTCTCTGGGGCTAGTACTAGTCATGAATCGTGTTACGTCGTACTGCATCTCGTAGAGTCAACTTCCAGTGAGATCGGGCTAAAGTTCCCCTTCATAGCAAAGTTCAAACCTCATCGATTCTGCATTTGCTTCGGTATAAATCTATCGTGGCATTCTCGAAAGTTACTCCGAGACCCCGCATTGCCCGTGCGTCAAGATTGTGCATCTTTAGGTAATATAATATTTTCATATCTGTAGGGTGGTGATACCGTTGTGAACTCCGCTGAATGTAGATAGTAGGAACAATACCGACGCGATGTCGTTACCCTTATTGATTTTGGGCTTTCAGATGTTGATTGATTTGATTTTGAATGTGACAGTTGACACTGTAGGAGCCCGGTCAGGCACGACGGATACCGCGCGGACCTTATTTACATTGGCGTAAATGGATGCGTTCACACGTGACCGCGCGGTCTAAAGTTCCGCGCGGCTGCCGCCTCTAAATCGCAGGAAATCAAATCAGCGCGGAAACCACGCGATTTCAGTCTTCGTACTAAGCTAAAACCTTGCCCCTCTCGTGTATGTCCGCGCGGTTACCGCCTCATCCTGAACGACTGTCAATTTTGACGCGGTTCAAATCGCGCGGTCGAAAACACGCGGATTCCGCCGTGTCTGAACGGGCCTTAAGGTTGTGGGTCCTTCATTGACCTTGGTCAAGCGAGAGTGTGGTGACACGCTCACACCCGTTAGATCCAGGTATACGTACACGAGGTTGCAAGGGTTCCGTAAATACGAAATCACGTCTCGCTAACGCACATTTGGGGCCCCTACGTAGTCACAATCGCTAGATAAAAGACAATCGCTAGAAAAATGGCCTACTTTTGTGTTTTCGAGGCGTAATTTTCATTATTCGGCAGCATGTAGCACAGTTCCACAAATATTGGGCGAAGCGACAGTGCTGTCTCTGTCAAGACACATACATTTTCTTAAATATCGAGAGATTTAGGGTTCTTATAGAAAAAAATGTTTACATCCGCATATTCAGGTACACATACAATGTCAATGCAACCTTTATTATGTTAAACTATACGTGTTTAAACACACAGTTTGAAAACTACGAAGTACGTCCCTAAACGGAGGGTTTCGGCATAAGTATCAGTTCCATGGCACTTTTAGCTAGGAGCGTTAGAGTTTTTAGTCACTGTTTTACTAATTCAGTCACTGTATCGGTAAAATATCGGTAAAATATCTGTAAAATATCGGTCAAATATCGGTAAAACAGTGACTAAAAACACTAGCGCTCCTAGCTAAAAGTGCTATGGAACTGATACTTATGCCGAAACCCTCCGTTTAGGGATGTACTTCGTAGTTTTCAAACTGTGTGTTTAATCACGTATAGTTTAACATAATAAAGGTTGCATTGACATTGTATGTGTCCCTGAATATGCGGATGTAAACATTTTTTTCTATAAGAACCCTAAATCTCTCGATATTTAAGAAAATGTATGTGTCTTGACAGTGACAGCACTGTCGCTTCGCCCAATATTTGTGGAACTGTGCTACATGCTGCCGAATAATGAAAATTACGCCTCGAAAACGCAAAAGTAGGCCATATAAGGGACCTTCCCGCAATGGTGGGTCTTTTATCTAGCGATTGTGACTACGTAGGGGCCCCAAATGTGCGTTAGCGAGACGTAATTTGAAAAGTACGGAACCCTTGCAACCTCGTGTACGTATACAGTATCTATCGGTGTGTTAGGGTGCCACCACACTTGCCCTCGACCAAGGTCAACGAAGGACCCACACACTTAAGACGTTTTTGTAAATCTCAGATGGAGATTTGTGAATATTCAGACGAAATATATCTTTGATCCTACATATCAATTCCATCTTAAACAGTCGCAACAATTCCAATTGTAAGACACTTCTTATAATCAAAATATTTTTGTGTTCATTGATAAATTCGTGCAAATAACTGAACCCATAATTATCGAGCCAAAATCCTAATCAAGTAATTGAACGGCCCACACGATACAATCTTACCGCTCGGATTGTATCAATTAAATTATACTAGTTACGAGGCCCACTAACAGTCCTAGCAACTCGCTGATTTCGCATCAGGTTCGTTTGCGACATACCAATCGTCCAAACAAAGATTTATCCAGCCTAGTGGCTCCCCAATTTCGCATCGGGTTCGTCCACGAAATCTATACGGTCCTAACAGTTCTCTGATTACGCATCAGGATTCGTCCGCATCTTAACAGCTCCTTGATTTCGCATCAGGTTCGTCTGTGCTCTCATGGAACCTCCCAGCGGCTCCGTGATCTCGCATTGGGTTCGTACACGAAGTTTCACCCTCCTAGCAGCTTTCTGATTATACTTCAAGTTCGTCCGCGCTGTCTGCGTACCTTAGCTAACAAATTGAGACCATAAGCCCAGGGTAACAACCCTTCGCCGGCTACTCGTGCTGCTCGCGACCCTGACTCGTAACTCGTAACCGATTGCTAATGCAATTCGTTCGATAGAAGTGCAACAGTAGTGTGAACTTTTCCTTGCGTAACCCAGTGACACACATTTCGAAGCAGCAAGTGGATTTACTGCTGAATAAGTGAGTTTTTAATTCACTCAGTTTCTGCTCCTTCTGTTGTTCGTTACGACGTCGCACAGTGGTCCCAAAGCCCGAAAACGTGGCCAGAACCTCGAGACGTTCCTGGATTACATTGAAAATTTGTGATGTAACATTTTTAAGGTGACCGATTACGAATCTGAACTCAGAATTTCGAAAAACAACGGGGACCTTTCAAAGCTCACAGAATACCTACTCTGCATTACAAAAAATAGTAGTACGAACAAATCTGTCAAAATCTGCCGTTAATTTTTTGTTTCATTTGCAATTTCATTTTAGGGCTTGATTCTCCATGATCCATAACTTCCACTCTACATCTTTAAAATTTACGCCTTCACTTTTTCGTTCTCTTTTGCATACATAGTTACTAGTTAATAATAAACATTTGGCACTAGAAACTATGCAACTTATCTTCACAAACAGCATTCATAATGCACAATTAAAATCAATACGATACAATACAATTTGTATACTGTACACTTAAAACTCGCACTGAGGCTTGGAAGAGTATGAAAGCACTGTTTAATGAATCCGAAGTTCGGACTGCGATTGTTGGTCAGGTAATAAAATGCGACCTTCTTGCCGTTTACCCCCAAATAGAAACACTCTTAGAATAACCAACCCCATAATTGAAACTTACCTAGCTGAAAGTTAATTTGTTAGGTTTTGGTCACGTTTTCGGGCTTTGGAACCACTGTGCGTCGCGGCGCGTACCACAAACGCTCGGCTGCTGGCGCGCTGCGCCACGCATCGGGTCGACTTTGTCGACACGCGATTTGATTGATCCGCGTTTTTCGTTAATAACTATAATACTTAACAAAGCCGCGGCGGACATTTTCAAATGACCTCAGGAACCGCCCATTCCAGGGAAGCGAAGGAGTTTTGGGACACCCTGTATTTTACTCACGATGTTCAGGTTAACAGTCGACTGCCAGTTTTTGTCATTTAGTATACCGGCGTTGTTGATAACAATGTCGATACCGCCCATGGCGTTTGCAGCCTTCTTGAAAGTCCCTGTAATAAAATGATTTTTTGTTTACAATATTTGTTAAAAATAGCAAATTGCTATTTTTATAGTATATCAACCATGCTAAATGTATTATATTTGCATACTGGCATAAAAGTAATCAAGAAATACTGTAAACTTGTCGAAACGCTACAACATAAGAAACTTTTTCCTTTCCCCTATGTCGTCCAGTAGATTTGAACGAGTTAATTCCACGAATCCAAGTTTCGATCCTGCCGGATCAGTGGTTCAAAAGTTATGAGCCTTTTAAATTTGAGCGATTTAGAGTGTTTTTGACAAGTAAGAACGTCGCCATGTTGGTATGTAGTGAGTCGTCACAATGATTCCCAAGCCGGCCCTCCCCCCCCCCCCTCACCACCCGACCTAGTATTTGTAGTAGTAATAGTAGTCGTGTTATTGCCGGGGAGGGGCGGGTCGGCCGCCCCTCGCTTCCTTAGGACACACCGGATCTTTCATCACCAGTATCACAATTGGCGCTGCCGGCACTCGGCCCTTCTTCGGGTTGCAGTTATCCACGTTTTTCAGCCGTCCCCTCTGTTTTATTCGGCCCGGGCCATTTTCAGAGTCGTCGACTTACTAGATGGGTCGGTCATCATTGATGAGACGGGCCATGCTACCTAATTTTTGTCAGTTTTTTAAGCTGTTTTACGGCTCGGTATGAACGTCGGGCCCCCTCACCTTCAGACCTGCAGGGTGTCTCGCCTGCCCTTTCAGACTCCCCCCACTTCACCATATTTTCATGCCGATTGTGTCAAGTGTTTGAAGCCCGTCCCTATTCTGTTTCCGGATAGTCCAGAAACCTGCCCACACCCTCCCCTAGGGCTTGTCCCTCCGCCTGTGCTATGAGTCTATTGGGAGTACAAATGCAAAGGACCGCGTATTATTTGACCATTGGGAAGAAGTTACTGCTACTTCGGATCCAATCGGCTGGGCCGAGATATCAATTCCATTCGGTCTTCACCTGCCGACCTACTTCCCGATGGGGTTGAGAAGGAAGGGTTCACCAACTTCACCGAAATCTGTCGCCTGAGAGATTTTGATATCAGGTTCATCGGGATCGTCTTTCTTGGGTGGGCTTGAGACATCCTAGAAAATATGGCTGATTGTTCGGATGTGACCACCATCCTCGGTGGACCAGAGTCGGTGTTCAGCTATTAGCTCCGACCACCCGGCCTTTCCCTTAAAGGTTTATAATTGATGTGCCGTTTGCGTTTTTGATTCCGTTTTTTGGTAGGGTCCATGCCCAGTTTCCTCAGTAGTACCATTTGTTCGCTGACCACCCCCTTCCTTATTCTATCCCCCAAACAGAGGAGATACAGCCGGCGGGTACCCTTATGAGGCGGGATGGCCAACTTGGGCTCTCAACAGTTCACCGATTCCCTGGATGAAGGGGAAATCGTTGTCATTATTGGTTGCCCCATGACTCCGACAGTAGGCACTGAGCCCGTAGCAGGAGAAAAAACCACCTTGGAAATTTATGCCACCTCGGGAATCGAACCCTGGCCTTCCTGCTACGAATCAGACACTCTACCACCTGAGCCACTGACCCGCCTAGGAGGGGCCTCCCTCCCCCCCCTCACCACCCGACCTAACCACCAACCAACTAATTTTATTATGTGCGTGTGATCGGCGACATCACACACACACACATACCCACCCAGTGTTTCTGAGAAGAAGGTTTTCACATTAAACAATATTATATTATTTAATGTTGTTGAATGCAATCGTCAGAGTCGATCGCTCGAAAAAAAACTAACCCAAATCAACAGAGCAATTCCACTTATTAGTCAATTCTATCAAAAGGGTGACACGTTTTTTTACACGCTCGTAAAATCAACAATTTTTAAAATATCAAGAAACTTTTGAGGTTTGTTCATAGGTCACTAAAGACTACAACATATTTAAAATTGATAAAAATCCAAAATTTTACTCCAAAAAGTGTCCGTTTCCCCGTGGAATGATCCGATTGCATGTCTTCGTGGGATACTCATGCCGCGTATAGCAACTGTAAGAAACTATTTTTGCGAACATCTCGTAAACTACAGTCGACCACTTTATACTCCCAAAGGAAAAAGTTGTTCAGGATGGCGACGTTAACAACATATTTAAAACTCATTGAAATTGGCGAAGTGATCACACTTTGACAAGTCACCAGAAATACATATATCATGACAGGCAATTTACTTGCAGACAAATTGTCTAATCTTTCTCACCTTATCTTTGAAAACTGTAGTTTTAGACCATGCCTCGGAATTAATGGCTCGTGACGGCAGATTTTCGAAGGCCTACGCCCCCTTGACAAGGCCACGCTTCTCGTTCCCCGTACCGGCCGTAGTGCTTGGAGCTCCTCAGGCTCGTACCATAGGAGCTATTCGTGACGCATTAGGCAGACACTCGTATCAATAGATTTCCACATTGTCAATGTGTTTTTTTGTGAGTAGTATCCCTTGCAAGCACTATGTTGCACTATAATTTCGAACAATGAATGTAGAAAATAAATTCGGAAGATTGAGATCACTATTTGAAAATAGTGTTTAATTATATCGTCAAAATTTTATTCACATCTGGGATAACTAGATTTCAAGATTGAACGTATCTGTTCGCATCGCAGACACAAACTAGTTATTCCAGATGTGAATCAAATTTTGACAATACAATTAAAAACTATTTTCAAATAGTGATCTCAATCTTCCGCATTTATTTTCTAAATTTATTTTCTGCATTTATTGTCCGAAATTGTCGTGCGACATAGTGCTTGCAGTGATACCACTCACAAAAAAAAACGCATTAACGGTGTAGCCCATTGTGCGGGGGAAGACACAGGGTCATCCCTAGGCCGCGGCCGCCAGACCACGCAGGGTAGGTATCTGAGATTGCGATGGTGGGATTATGCACGGGAAGACACAAGGTCTTCTAGAGCCGATAGCCTACCGGCGAAACCGAGGGAGCTGGTATCGCGATAGAAAACAAAACAAACCCCGAGAAGGGACAGGATTTTGGAGGAAGTCCTGACCAAGTCAGTCTCGAACCAGCACTCGTCGTGAACGGACAAAATAAAACTACCCCGACACAGCCATTACGTTCTTTTGAAATTCACCTAACCATCGTCGAGCAAGTTACAAAGGGGGTAGACTCGTTTCCAGGATTGCAAAGGTGCTTTTTACCACGTTTTTATTAGCTCGCTTTCTTGTTTGTTTGTTTGTCTGTTCGGTGGCAAATTTTGCAATTGATTTTAAACTAACTTCCTGATGAGCTAGAGACTTGAAATCGGTTACATGGCTCAGAACTGGATGACAATGCATTATTCAAAAAAAAATTTTTAAAAGTCTATCCGTTTCGGAGATATAACAATTAAATATTTACCTGTTCACCCCCCCCCCCCGCGAAACCTACGTCATCGCGTTGAACGATCGTCACGCCGCGCGACAGCGCTCCCTACTCCACTACCCGTTCCCTCTCTCACTCATCCCCACTCCACTGACCCGCTTCGCACCGAAGGAGCTCAGTGTGCGTCAGTGTGCGTTTGAGCTCCGTGCGGTGTTTACAAAGTCACTACGCATTATTATATTATAATGTTTGTTTACCAATCGAAGGGACAGTTACACCGAGATTTTGGGTCGAACCTTTATCTTTGACATTTTACCGCGGCGTTTCGATATGATGCGGTCGCAATACCGTCTGAAATTTACTACATGTCTCTGTTATAATCTCGAAATAATGTCTACAAAAAAGGAGCAGTTCGTTAATGATGATTTTCCCAGAGAAGTCGCCAAATCACCAGGTATGCCATTAAATATTTTACCACGTTTTTATTAGGTCGTTTTCTTGTATGTCTGCTTGTCTGTTCGGTACAAATTTTACAACTGATTTTAAACTAACATCTCGATGAGCTAGAGACTTGAAATTTTAAACATAGCTCAGTACTATATGACAATGCAATATTTTTAAAAAAATTTTTTAATTTACAACAGCCTACGCGTTTAGGAGATATAAACTATTATAAATTTAACCGTTACACGTCCCCACGCGACGACCGGTAGTGCCCACTCGGTTCCCACTCTGACTCATCCCCACTCCACTGACCTGCTTCGCACCGAAGGGGCTCAGTGTGCGTTCGAGCTCCGTGCGGTGTTTACAAAGTTACTGCGTATTAGTATACTATAATGTTTGTTTACCAAGCGAAAGAACAGTTACACCGAAATTCTCCGTGGAACCTTTATCTTTGACATTTTACCACGGTGTTCGTTTTCGATATGACGCGTCGCAATACCGTCTGAAATTTACTACATGTCTCTGTTATAATCTCATCAAAATGTTCTAAATCGATTGTAAAATTTCACACATACAAGACTAAAAAGCAGAAAATAATTATTTAAATAAAAATAAATTTTTTAAAAATACCACGTTTTTAAAACGGACTAAAAAGTATAAAATAAAATTTTTAAAAACGCCACGTTTAAAAGACCGACTAAAAAGTATAAAATAATTTTTTCAAGCCCCATACAGATTCCTAACCCCTGAAAATTTTTGATTGTGAATTTCTAATAGCTAAGAAAATACTTGTAAGATTTAAAACGAAAAACGTGGGGCGCAAGATAATACATAGTAAGGAGTGTAGGGAGTAGCTGCCGCTGAGAAATCTCGTACAACACTTCATATCATTTGCAGTGCAATAAAGTTGTTAGTGATTTAGTGTTCATGCATCAATTATCTATTGCATGCGCCCCGCGTTTTTCGTTTTAAATCTTACAAGTATTTTCTTAGCTATTAGAAATTCACAATCAAAAATTTTCAGGGGTTAGGAATCTGTATGGGGCTTGAAAAAATTATTTTATACTTTTTAGTCGGTCTTTTAAACGTGGCGTTTTTAAAAATTTTATTTTATACTTTTTAGTCCGTTTTAAAAACGTGGTATTTTTAAAAAATTTATTTTTATTTAAATAATTATTTTTACCACGTTTTTATTAGCTCACTTTCTTGTTTGTCTGTTTGTCTGTTCGGTACAAATTTTGCAATTGATTTTAAACTAACTTCCCGATGAGCTAGAGACTTGAAATTTTAAACATAGCTCAGAACTGGATGACAATGCAATATTTAAAAAATGTTTTAAAAAAGCCTGTGCGTTCAGGAGATATAAATTATTAATAATTTGAACCTTTGCACCCCGCCGCCACGTGACGTAGTACGTCTTCGCGGTCAGCGTCCCCACTCTACTACGTGTCCCCACTCTGATTCATCCCCACTCCACTGACCCGTTTCGCACCGAAGGAGCTCAGTGTGCGTTCGAGCTCCGTGCGGTGTTTACAAAGTTACTACGTATTATTACAGTATAATGTTTGTTTACCAAGCGAAAGAACAGTTACACCGAAATTCTCCGTGGAACCTTTATCTTTGACATTTTACCACGGCGTTCGTTTTCGATATGACGCGTCGCAATACCGTCAGAAATTTACTACATGTCTGTGTTATAATCTCATCAAAATGTTCAAAATCGATTGTAAAATTTCACACATACAAGGCTAAAAAGCAGAAAATAATTATTATTATTTTTAAAAAATACCACGTTTTTAAAACGGACGAAAAAGTATAAAATAAAATTTTAAAAAACGTCACGTTTAAAAACGGACTATACAGTATAAAATAATTTTTTCTAGCCCCACACAGATTCCTAACCCCGTACAGATAGTCCTGAAAATTTGTGATCGTGAATTTTGAATAGCTATGAAAATACTTGTAAGATTTAAAACGAAAAACGTGGGGCGCAAGATAATACATAGCAAGGAGTATAGAGAGTAGCTGCCGCTGAGAAAATTAGCGTAACAGTTCATATCATTTGCAGTGCAATAAAATTGTTAGTGATTTAGGTGTTCATGCATCAATTATCTATTGCACGCGCCCCACGTTTTTCGTTTTAAATCTTACAAGTATTTTCATAGCTATTCAAAATTCACAATCACAAATTTTCAGGACTATCTGTACGGGGTTAGGAATCTGTATGGGGCTAGAAAAAATTATTTTATACTTTTTAGTCCGTTTTAAAAACGTGGTATTTTTTTAAAATTTATTTTTATTTAAATAATTTTTTAGTAGTCAAAAGCGCTAGATATGAAAGATCAATCAAGGCCGCGATCGCCTTCAAAAGTCCTATTTTACGTTCACGCGATCAATTTGCATTATTCGATAGCATCTAGCTGTCGTAGCTTTGTGAAAATAGTTACATGCGCAGCTGTAGGTTTCCGAATAATGCAAATTAAGGTGCCGAATGATGCAAATTACATCTCGTAAACGTAAAAGTAGGACTTTTCAGGGCAATTGCGGCCTAGATTGATCTTTTATCTAGCACTGAAAATCCCCATCTTTGCATTATTGAGAAATGAGAAGGCACATCCCGGACCCTTGCAATCCTGGATAAACGAGTCTACTCCCTTAACAATGTGTAAATCAATTGATACGAGTGTCACCCTAATACGTCACGAATAGCTCCTATGATACGCACCTGAAGACCCAGGGAGGGGGGAAACAAAGTCGTCGTCGCTGTGGTTCCTCGTTCGGACTATTTAGGGAATGGCTTACATCAGTGTTTCCCAAAGTGTGGTACGCGTACCCCTGGGGGTAGAGGAAGAGTTTAGAGGGGGTACGCACTGATTCTAATGCAACAATGTACATGCCTACTACTTTATACCGATTGTTCTTAACGATAACGGTGGATGCTCATCAGTGTTACGACAGTTAAAGAAGGATACACAGATGTTGAAACTTTAGGACACACTGGCCTACATGAAGGCAACGGGGAACCTAGATGTGTTCGAACGGAGGGAAGGAGGTTTAGTTGGTGTACCCCTCCGGGGGGAGCCCAGCATAATCTCTCCCCATCTCTAGGCGGATTTCCCTCACATTAAAAGAAAATGGTACGCGCCTGAGGAGCTCCGAGCACTACGGCCGCCACGGGGAGCGAGACATGCAGCCGGTTCAACGGCGCGGCGCGGCGTAGTCTTCGAAAATCGACCGTCGCGAGCTATTAATTCCAAGGCCTGTTTGAGATAGTGTGTCTAAAGTGTAGTTTTAACCAGTTTTGATAAAAAAATGTAATTAGTCATAAAATCCTAATTCCTTTTTTATCAAAAATAGAACATCAGAAAATTGCATGTATATAAATCTAAATAATTGAAGAAGGTACCTTCGAATAGTTTAGTATTTGTCACGTCACATGGGAAGAACAGTGCCTTTCCTTTTCCAAATTCTTTTTCCAAATTAGCTACGGTTGTGGTACCGGCAGATGTGGGCAGATCGAGGATGGAAACAACCTGAGGTAGTTGAGTTTACGTTTACAATTGATCTACAAAAATGCTAAACAATTAAACGCCACAAAAGAACAGTACATCCATGCTCACAACTTTTTTGACCTCGTTTCAAAAATTTCTGTTGCATGTCGCTAAAATAATGAATTGCACTCGTTTACACAATTGTAATTTGTTTAACTTATCAGTAGACTACTATTGAGTAAATTAATTCTGTCTAATTTCCATTTATTGGTAATGTGATTTGATTGATTAAATAAATAATTTGGATTTCAATCCACTATTCCGGATTTTCGATTTAATAGTTGTAAAGATGTGCAAAAATATTACCTTGGCTCCATTTTTCAACATGTGCTGTACGTAGCTAAGGCCAATACCTCCGGCTGCTCCGGTGACCAAAACGTTCATGTCCTTAATGTTGTCCATGGTCTGAAATAAATTAAAAAATTTGAAATTGAAATAATATTATAGGATACTATACACGTAATCATATTTTACGTAATTTTTGTAGACCTCGAGTTATTCATCTACTCATCACAAAATTGAATCCTCGGCTCTCCAATTATTAAATTAAATCTGATTATAATTCAAATCGTCCGCTATCGAATTTAAGGAGAATTATTTATATTCAATAAGAAGAGCTGAATTTTGAATAAGTTGCTGAATTCTTAATCGTTTCTTTCAATTTCCATTTTTATTCGTTCCGAAAATGTCTCGATCATTCCCGACGTGTTCTAAAATGAAAAATTAAATACTTTTGGAAACGATACTGTCACCGTTTAGTGGAGTTGCTCAGACACTCTTCGGTAAGTGGATCTTCACAGTACGGCGCAAGATTTATAAGTAAATGGTGCGCTCCATGATCGCGATTTTTAAATGTGTCTTGTGCGTCGCGCTGGTGCGATAACGTAGATTTGCAACCGTAATTAGGCCGTCATAACGGCCGTTCCTCTCCGGCCCCTTGCCGACCTAACCACCAACCAATTTAGACCACACCTTCTGTTGGAGATCCTGAACTGTTGAGAATGTCATAAAATTGTATATCTACTATATGTTTTACACCCCCGATTTAGTCGAATTGACATAAGGAACCCCCGAAAAATTGACCTTAAACGTGAAAAACTTGGTACAAAAAAACCAAAATTTTGTTTAATTGTGTTGTACTGGTCATAGGACCAACTTCGTGAGAGGAACCACATGCAACAATTTAACCGTTCTTTCCAAAAATGATGTTGAAGTTCATATAATTTTTGAAACACCTCTGTTCATAATATTCTTTCATTTTATAATTCATAGCAATAAGCTAATTCGTTGTGCAGGAAATAATCAAAAACATGATACATACTGCTTATTTCCCGAACTATGAAGTCAAAGAATATCATGAACAGAAGTTTTTCAAAAATTGTATGAACTTCAACATTATTTTTGAAAAGAACGGTTGAGCTGCGGCCTATGATTCCTTTCACAAAGTTGGTCCTCATGTCCAGTAGAACACGATTAAAAAAGTTTTGGTTTTTTTGCCTTGTGTTTCACGTTCAAGGTCAATTTTGCGGGGGGTTTCTTATGTTATTTTCGAATAAATCGGAGGTGTAGAATCGCGCTATGGTGTCCGCGACATATAATTTTGTGGCACCCTGTACATGATTCTGTACATTTTAATGATGTCGATGACAGCTTGTCCCAGAATAACGTCACAGACTTAAGATTAGTATATACAGAGGAACATGGCATGCAATGCATTTTTCTGTCTACGGTTCTGAATTATCGACTCTGTACAAGTTAGTTTGTTTATTAATAAGCCAAGGCTATAGACCAGGGGTGGCCAACCTTCTCCATACCATGCGTAAATTTTTTCACATACGAGTTCAGATGCGCCATACAACTCGAGCACTTTTTCTATCTTCTTACGTTCATTGTTGCGGTTGGAAAATAGGAACAGGGGTAGGATCTGCTTCGGTTAGGGGAGGAAAAGGGATAACTCAATCGCGCAACTAAATTCATTGCACACGTTCATTGGAGGACCACTCTACAATAGTGAGAAATGATCTTTTGGAGGAGAGGGTGATCGCTGTCATGAACACTCTAATTCCTATTCTATAATTGTAAACTGTCAAAAATTGCGACGAATTGATGAATAAGAAGGCTGTACTAACTAAGAGCTCTCAGGTGTTGAAAATATGAAGATGGATTCATTTATGGCGCCTACTTCAAAAGAATAAATAGAGGCGCAAGGATTCAATGCGCCACTTGTAATCATCCAATGCGCCACGTTTGGCGCATGCGCCACAGGTTGGCCACCCCTGCTATAGACTAAGTTAGGTGCATAATACCTATTATTATACAAAGTAAGAATAGCGGATTCTATGCAAATGGTCAGCTAGTAAACTACATTGCAAACTACATTGATACAAAAAGTGTGTGTCCAAGGACGCTAAATTTTACAACGTTGTCAGCTTTAACAGTGCAATCTTGTTGCATTATATTCAACAAAAACCGTCGATACTCGCATCGAAAGCGTTTGCGCGGTTTTGTTCCTGCTTTCCGGAGCTGTCAAAATTCAGAGGCATATTGCTTCTTAATTTAAAGTATAGCATTTTATTAAACGGTCATCTGAATATCCGTTGATTTGCTAAAAAATCTTTGTAATTTTTTAAATTGTTTATGCAAATATAAAATTGCTAAATGTTTTAAAATTGTTTATTTTGTTACAAGCCAGGGCCGCGAGCAGCACCAGTGGCCGGCGAAGTTTTGTTACCCTAGGAATATGATTTCAATTTATTAATTAAGGTGCGTGGACTAACCCAATGCGAGATTGGGGAGCTGCTAGGATTATACAGGGTGTTTACCTACAGGTGGGAGAAAATTTAAGGGGTGGTTCTCGACGATAATCTAAGACGAAAATGAAGAATAAAAAAATTGCGATTTCGGCCTCGTTATTAAGTTATTAACAATTAAAAATCCGCCTAAAATGCTGCAACACTTCTAACAAAAGTGTACGTTGCGTACGTCACACAGGCGCGCGACAGTCTCGTATCAAGTGACAAACGCATGCATACCTTGGTTCTCATTTGGGGCCCTAGCGAGGTGAAAATGTTTAAAAAATCGTTGGACGACATTGAACCTACCTACTCGTTAAAATCCACAAGGGCATTTCTAATATCCGCCCTATGGAATTATCGAGTAGAAGGGGTCAATGCCCTTTCACTTTTACATTCATTTCACACATATCCACAAATCCTTATCCTGCACTATAATTTTGTTCATAACACCGTACTTAATATACTGGAGGAAACGCTCTAGCACTATTTACAATATCATACACACGCACTACGAGTTTCTGCGAACGGAAATCTTCGACGCGTGCGAGAAGAATCGTCCGAATAAGCTAGCATCCGTATGCACACTGATTCAAGACAGCTGATGTGGTCAATGCACACACATGAAATATTTCGCGGTCACAGACAGAATGAGAAGGAATCACGAAATTCGTGAAAATAGGATAGACAATGTATTGGTATAGCAACGCGCGACGTTTGGGCGGTAGTTTGCTGTAGATCTTCATTTGTTTTATCGATCTGGCATCGACCTCATCAGCTGTCTTGAATCAGTATGCATACGGATGCTAGCTTGTACGAACGATTCTTCTCGCACGCGTCGAAGATTTCCGTTCGCAGAAATCACACACGACCTCAAGATGTCCGTTCCGTCTGTGAACGAGTCTCGCGACGTAAATCAAGTTCCATAAAGTGCGGTGTTTCAACATTAAAGAATTACCAGTTCTTTACATTCTCCTCATTTCCCTCAGTAAACTTGTACTCTCTGTAAACTCGTAGTGCGTGTGTATGATATCGTAAATAGTGCTAGAGCGTTTATTCCTGTATATTAAGTACGGTGTTATGAACAATTATAGTGCAGAATAAGGATTTGTGGATATGTGTGAGAAGAATTTAAAAGTGAAAGGGCATTGACCCCTTCTACTCGATAATTCCATAGGGCGGATATTAGAAATGCCCTTGTGGATTTTAACGAGTAGGTAGGTTCAATGTCGTCCAACGATTTTTTAAACATTTTCACCTCGCTGGGGCCCCAAATGAGAACCAAGGTATGCATGCGTTTGTCACTTGATACGAGACTGTCGCGCGCCTGTATGACGTACGCAACGTACACTTTTGTTAGAAGTGTTGCAGCATTTTAGGCGGATTTTTAATTGTTAATAACTTAATAACGAGGCCGAAATCGCAATTTTTTTATTCTTCATTTTCGTCTTAGATTATCGTCGAGAACCACCCCTTAAATTTTCTCCCACCTGTTGGTAAACACCCTGTATATACATAGCGAGGAGTGAGGACGAACCTGATGCTAAATCTGGGAGCCGCTAGGATGGTATAGTTTTCGTGGAGGAACCCAATGCGAAACTGGGGAGCCACTACTTTAGATAAATCTCTGTTTGGACTATTGGTATGTCGCTAACGAACCTGTGCGAAATTAGGGAGTCGCTAGGATTGTTAGTGGGCCTCGCAACTAGTATAATTTAATTGATACAATCCGAGCGGTAAGATTGCATCGTGTGGGGACGTTCAATTACTCAATTAGGATTTTGGACAATAATTCTGTGGTTGCTAGTTAAAACGCCGCATGTCACAATTTCAAAAAAATTTGAGTTTATGCATTAATTCAGCTTTATAGTATAGGATTTAAGGTGAAATGCCCTAAGTGCCCTAGTAGTATTTATGGTTGGCGTTTTGTTGGGCCTACGTTGGATGTATGCGTTGGGCAACCTTTGGAGATGTCGCTCTTTTTTGCAGTTGGGCCAACGTTGGGCCAACGTTCAGCCAACGTTCAGCCAACGTCGGACCAACGGTAATACCCAACGTAGGGCCAACGATCACGTCCAATGTGGGGCCAACGGTAATACCTAACGTAGGGCCAACGATCGCGCACACGTAGGGCCAACATCATACCCAATGTAGGGCCTACATTACTATAATACGAAAAGCTAACAAAAGGATTCTTTCTGTAGGGTCAATTAATTATATACATATATATATACACATATGTGTATTACAAGAGTATTTTATTTTTATATTTCATTGTCAGTCATTTTGTAAGGTAACAATAAATTAGTACATACTAACTTATTATGCACTACCATAGAACGGATTGCTTACATATATATCTAAGAAATGTATACATATTACATACATATGAGATACATATTACATATTATAAATGTAAGATCTTTTATATTACATATTATATTACATACATAACACATTGCACATTAGTGATATGATATTACATTCATACATTACATATTACAATAGCACGATTTCTTACATTACATATTATATTACATACATAACACATTGCACATTAGTAATATGATATTACATTCATATTACATATTACAATAGCACGATAGCTTACATTACATATTATATTACATACATAACACATTGCACATTAGTAATATGATATTACATTCGTATTACATATTACAATAGCACGATTTCTTACATTACATATTATATTACATACATAACATTTTGCACATTAGTGATATTTGGCGTAGTTGCATCCATGGCTGATGTTCTATCGAACGATGGTGCATCAGGAAAATCTGAAAAATGACATAGAAGTTAATCTTACAACAAGAAAAGCAAAAGGAAACAACATTTTTAATTGCAATTAAATGCATGCATATGACTTACGAATATAACGTTGTTCGTCATTATTAGACTCATCGCTGTCATAAACAATTTTTCTAATTTTCCTCTTTCTTCTCGATTCTCCTTGCTCATCTGAAAAGAATATTGCGTTTATACTCTTGCCAATAGTGCATTACATTGTGATCGCAGCATATAAAAATCACTTATCTTATATAATCAATAAATATATCTATACATGTAATTTTTGAATGAATTGGATTTAAATATATGTATATAATACTACTCCAGTATCCGACGCATCACCTAAACGTAGTTCCTCACGGTTGAAACTAATAAAAAATTATCTTCGATCATCAATAACTATTTAAATAACTTATAATTTTATACACAAATGTAATTTTTGAATAAATTGGATTTAAATATATATATATATATATATATATATATATATATATATATTTAAATAATATATTTATTATATTAAATAGATATTCATAGAGATTCAGCTGAAGCGTCGGTTACTGGCGTAGTTAACATTATTTGTAATTCGAATATTCAATCTACTATACAGGGGGTCCAGAAAAATGTCTGATGAGTTTACGTACATAGACCGCGGGGCCTTTCAAAACGCGAGGCCGGGTTCCGGCGAACGCGGTGAACCTGCCTCGTGCCGGTCCTGACTATTTAGAACATTGTATTCTATTCTATTCTACAGCAAGTTCTGAGAGACATAAAACAAAAAAAGTGATTCGCTTCACATAAATTTTACGTAATTTTATGTAATTTTTTGTTATAAAACAGCCCACTTACCAGTCTTATAAAATACCATACAATGTCCAATTGTCATCTGGTAATATTCCTCCTTGTAGGGCTCTATTAAATTTAGCCATTAATTTATAAAGCGGCCACAAACATTGTTTCTTTAGCGGTGTTCACCATTCTGTTCGTACATCACTGATGCCTCCACTACTGTCGTGTGTTGAATTAAACTCCACCACTTTGTACATTATCAAAAGTTATTAATGAAATGAAACAAAGCACGCGACACAAAGAATGATCACTTCAACAGAAAGAATGATCACTTCAACAGAAAGAACGATCACTTGGACAGTTCGACACAGCATAGAAGAATGAAATAGTGAATAACGATAAATACCAAATGACGATCGGCGCAACATCTTGAACGACGCGCGCTTCGTTTGTTTTCTGGCGCAGTATTCTCATCTTTATGCCAAATACGGTGAACGTACTACAAGGAAGTGTTTCAGCGACGCTACTAGCGTCTCTGACTGTAACGGTGGAGGACCCAAGTTCAAATCCACGCATATTATTTTATTATTTTTCTTCTTTATTAGGTGCGCAACTAAGTTTCCGTAGTCATGTAGTCGACATGTGTGTACATGTGTGAAGTTGTATTGTTTTTATAGTGTAAACATCTGTGAATAATAACCAGTCTTAATATTAAAAAATATCGCTACGCAAAAGTATTTTTTCTAACAACAAAGATGTCGAGTTTTGTGCCAAATAAACAGCATTTGCGGGAAATTACGCTTTTCTACTTTAACCTAAAACGAAATGCAGCTAAAGCACGACGTTTGCTCGAGGAAGCCTACGGCGACCATGCGCCATCGAAAACTACCTGTGAAGATTGGTTTAAACGCTTCAGAATTGGCGATTTCGACATTAAAGACAAGGAGCGCTCCGGAAGACCAAAAACAATTGAGGACGGTGATCTGCAAGCGTTATTGGATGAAGATGATACGCAAACACAAGATCAACTTGCGGAAGCATTAAACGCGACTCGTCAAGGTATCTCCAAAAGTTTACGTGCCATGGAAAAAATCCAAAAGGAAGGAAAATGGACAGATGGAACGAACGAGTGATATTGCAGCACGACAACGCTCAAGGACATCATCACAACGCTGAAATGGGATTTGCTACCGCACCCGCTGTATTCGCCAGACCTGGTACCTTCCTATTATCACTTGTTCCGGTCGATGGCGCATGTCTTGGCTGGGCTACGCTTGGCAAATTTCGAAGAAGTGTAAAATTGGTTGGATGAATGGTTTCGATCCAAAGATGCGTCGTTTTATTGTCGCGGTATTCTTGTATTGCCAGAGACATAGCAAAACTATGTAGCTAGCGAGGGACGATATTTTGAACAATTAATTTTTTGTATTTCTTTTGAAATTTTCTGTTTTTAATTGATCGAAAAAAACCTGCAAACTTAGTTGCGCACCTAGTAAATGTACATTTTCAACAACTAACCAATTTTTATTATATTACTACAAACTTAAGGGGGATCTATACCCTCAGATTTTGGGGTATTTATCAATGTTATCAACCTCTGTGCAGACAAAAAGTTTGGTAACATTGATAAACACGCAACTGCATAATGAACACGAGATGGAGTTGCTTGCTATTTCCATATTCTATTCAGCTCGTCGCGAATGCCGTTATACAGGACAGGTCGCACTAATATTAATGCCACCGATGAGAATATGTACCTCGTCTGTGTCAGTTTTGCTATGATTCCACATTGACAGCAGTGCAGCAGTGAAATGTTGCACAATATCGCAGCACTGATTGACAGTCCTTCTGACTAGGCATCATCTCGTGTAAACTAACTGAAATGAAATTGGCTCTAAACTATATCCAACGTGAGAGTAGTACCGTTTCGCGCAGCTTGAATGATCGCGAGAAGGCGCAACGAGCCCGTCAACTCCCACTCCACTACGCACCCCCCACTATCTCGACTGAGAGTTTCATATACGCGGTGTCCAGAAATGAAATGAATTAACATGAAATTGTAGGGAATAGAAAATCGCGACTATTTGAAAACGTAATGAATATATTTTATTTAAATTAAAACATAATTTGTACATTATTTTCATACATGTTATTATTTACATTCATATATTAATATTTACAAAACATGTATAAATTACAATTTACAGACTATTTACAAATTTTAACTTACAACTATTTACAAATTATAACTTACAACTATTTACAAATTATAACTTAGAACTATTTACAAATTATAACTTACAACTATGTAGGAAAATAGATGGAAAAGGATGACTGGTGTGGGCGTACAAATAATAACAACTATTGACGGTGAAGCCGTCCGCCAAGAATGCGATTTATTATAAACTACAAATATATACAAATTAAATAAATACAAATAGATACAAAATACAAATTATTTACAAAATTATTTACACGTCGATGTCCGAGTCATCAGACGTCTCCAACAACTCGCCATTTTCTTCCAAAATAGAATCAGTAATATGGTCGAGTTCGTGGAGCCTGTCTTCCTCCTTTATTGCGTGGCGAATGAAATTTTGCCAATTTTCGGTGGACACATTTCCGATGGCTTCGTCTACAAGTTGGCGGACATCTGCCAACTTGTACGTCGTATTCCGCGCACGAATAAATTCCTTAACATTTGCCTATGCGAGCTCGATGGGGTTTAGCTCACAGTGGTAAGGGGGAAGGCGTACCACGGTACATCCATGTTCTGTGGCATATTCATCAATAACGAAGGTGTTAGGTTGACGATATTTATCAACTAAAGCCAATAATTGAACCTTGACGTTCCGTGGATTCACCTTTTCCCCCTTACCCTCCAACCACGTGATGATATCACTCCTTCTGGAGCTTTTTGTAGGATACTTATCCTTCTTAACGCTGTGGTATGGAGCATTGTCCATAACAATGACTACCCCATCTCGCAGCATGGGCAAAAGTTTGCGGTACCATTCAAAAAATGTGTCACCGTTCATCTCATTATGATAATCGGCTGTGTCTTTCTTCGACTCGAAACAAAGGAGGGCCCCAGGTACAAACCCGTCTGCTGACCCGACGTGCAAAATAATCAGTCGCTTACCTTTTCCGGTGGGAGCGGGTATGCCCATCGTTAAGCCCCTTTCTTCGGCGTTCCTTGGGCAGCTAACACTGGTGTCCACCCACAATCTCCTCTTGCAGTCCCCGGCATTGATCCACGTTTCATCTAGGTAGTAGATGGGACGTCCTTCTGCACGTAGGGTCCTTATTTTTTCAATATACCTACAATGTAAATTGTAAAGTGTACAATAGTGTAAAAAACATTTTTGAATGTATGTAGATTGTTACTTACTGTTGCCGCCAGAAGACAATACGGGGTTGATCTATTAGGGCACTGTTGCGCTTCCTGACAATGTATTTAAACTCCATACATTTCAGAAGCGTATGGAGTGTTGATTTCTTGAACGATGGGAGTTCTTCATCGTTGTTTATCGCCTGCAAAATCTTCTCCAACGTTGGAATCTCCCGATTCAACCAGAAGTTGTGCACCTTCTTCCTAATTGCTAGTAGGTCTTCTTCCGATGTCTTCTCCAATACGCTCAATCTTCGCCTCTTCTTGTTCGGCGATGTCACCTTGCCTGTAGTTTTGTATTCCGCCAGGGTTTTGCATACAGTAATCCGCCCAATTCCTGTCTGTTTAGAAAGGGATTGGACGAGTGACTTGTATGTCATGCCTGGGCTTACTGTAATAGCATGCTTATACATGTTGACCAGCATCTGCTTCTGAGCAGATAGCACGAACTAAATAAAGATAAAACCAAACACCAATCATGCATGATAAATAAAACGCAGGCAAAAACCATGCATGAGCATGCATGATTAAACAAAATGCATGCAAAAACCATGCATGAGCATGCATGATTAAATAAAATGCAGGCAAAAACCATGCATGAACATGCATGATTAAATAAAATGCAGGCAAAAACCATGCATGAGCATGCATGATTAAATAAAATGCAGGCAAAAACCATGCATGAGCATGCATGATTAAATAAAACGCAAGCAAAAACCATGCATGAGCATGCATGATAAATATTTATAATGCGAACTTACCTTCCCTGGCGGATTTTTCTTTGGTGGTGACATATGGGATGGACCAGGAACTTCCTCTTCCATTTTAAAGACCCTGAAATCACTTCAACTTATCTAAAATTTTACCGCCAAAAATACTTCACAAAACACACCCGGTATAGCTGGGTATAGCTGCGATTTAAACGGTTTGCGGCGCTGCAGCACGTGTCGCCACTTCAGTGCCGCTGCGCGCATGCGCTGTGCATTAGAAAGGGAACGTATGGAGTGGGAGTATTACCAATTAGGACGAAGATGCGCAGCGACGGACGAAAACTGGTCTTTACGCGGTACTACTCTCTCGTTGGAGAGAGTTTAGATTGGCTCTACATCAGAGATAACCTCTGTCTTCATGAACGTAATATGGGGAAATCTATGCTAATGTGAATGAAATCACGCGCGGCGATTTTTTGTCCTTATACGAGCATATTTTGAGCTGCACAAAGGCTCATTTGATAGAGGAAGGTTCATCATGGCGCGCTCTGCTCATCATATCAGTCAAAAAAAACTCTTTGAGACAGGAAAATACATTGAAATCTGCGGTTATTTTTCTAGATTTTTTCTCTACTTTGGGCACTCATATTATTAGATATAAACATAATCTCGTTAAATCAATAGCAGAGCGCGCCGGATTTAACCTTCCTCTATAGAATGAGTCCTCACACAGTCCAAAATCCGCTCAAATAAGGACAAAAAATCGCCGCGCGTAAACCCATGTTTCGACCCAAAATCTAGTAAGATTCTAGTTACTTCAGTAGGGTATAGATCCCCCTTAAAGAAATAAATAAATTCCAAGACTGCACACAATAAAACTTTGGTGAAAATCTATGAAAAAAAATCAATTTGGAATATATATACATATGTATACAGGGTGAGTCACGTAACGTTTGCACCTCAAATGTCTTTGTTGTTTCTAAAGATACGTAAAATATGGTAAGGACAAAGTTGAATGGTACAATGAGGCTGACACGATGCCAAAACAAAATTTCTTTTTATGTCACTTTTTTATAGATATGAAGGTCGCCTTCATTTTTTTAAATGGAATGAGGAATTTTTTAATACATCTACCGATGCAGCTGGACATTCGTTATACCAAAGTACTAACCTATGTATGTCGAAAAGTTAGTAGTTCACGAGATATTTCAATTCAAATAACTCTAAAATACCATTACTGTCGTACTAAGACGTTAGCGTTTACTTACTTGTGTAACGTTTTAGTACGACAGTAATGGTGTTTTAGAGTTATTTAAATCGAAATATCTCATGAACTACTAACTTTTCGACATACATAGGTTAGTACTTTGTTATAACGAATGTCCAGCTGCATCGGTTGATATATTAAAAAATACCTCATTCCATTTAAAAAAATAAAGGTGATCTTCATATCTATAAAAAAATGACATAAAAACAAAATTTTGTTTTGGCATCGTGTCAGCCCCATTGTACCATTCAACTTTGTCCTTACCATATTTTACGTATCTTTAGAAACAACAAAGATATTTGAGGTGCAAACGTTAGGTAACTCACCCTGTATATAAATATACAGGGTGGGGCAATTACTATTAGCACCTCAGATATCTTCGAAACTGCAAGTTTCACAGAAATATTTGCTGAAATAAAATTGCACAGTACGAAGGGGGCCATCCGGTGGCGATAATAGTTTTTTTGCAGGTGGAGGTACTTCGCAAATTTGAAGGTCACCTTCATTTTTTTTAATGGAATGAGGTATTTTTTAATACATCAATCGATGCAGCTGGACATTCGTTATAAAAAAGTACTAACCTATGTATGTCGGAAAGTTAGTAGTTCAGGAGATATTTCAATTTAAATAACTCTAAAATACCATTACTTGTTACTTGTTCCATTTGGGGTTCTTTATAGCTGGTTTACGTTTGTCCGTTTAAAAACGGATGACCCTGTATACAGGGTGTTTACCTACAGGTGGGAGAAAATTTAAGGGGTGGTTCTCGACGATAATCTAAGACGAAAATGAAGAATAAAAAAATTGCGATTTCGGCTTCGTTATTTAGTTATTAACAATTAAAAATCCGCCTAAAATGCTGCAACACTTCTAACAAAAGTGTACGTTGCGTACGTCACACAGGCGCGCGACAGTCTCGTATCAAGTGACAAACGCATGCATACCTTGGTTCTCATTTGGGGCCCTAGCGAGGTGAAAATGTTTAAAAAATCGTTGGACGACATTGAACCTACCTACTCGTTAAAATCCACAAGGGCATTTCTAATATCCGCCCTATGGAATTATCGAGTAGAAGGGGTCAATGCCCTTTCACTTTTACATTCATTTCACATATATCCACAAATCCTTATTCTGCACTATAATTGTTCATAACACCGTACTTAATATACTGGAATAAACGCTCTAGCACTATTTACGATACTATTTACGAGAGTACAAGTTTACTGAGGGAAATGAGGAGAATGTAAAGAACTGGTAATCCTTTAATGTTGAAACACCGCACTTTATGGAACTTGATTTACGTCGCGAGACTCGTTCACAGACGGAACGGACATCTTGAGGTCGTGTGTGATTTCTGCGAACGGAAATCTTCGACGCGTGCGAGAAGAATCGTTCGTACAAGCTAGAGCATCCGTATGCATACTGATTCAAGACAGCTGATGAGGTCGATGCCAGATCGATAAAACAAATGAAGATCTACAGCAAACTACCGCCCAAACGTCACGCGTTGCTATACCAATACATTGTCTATCCTGTTTTCACGAATTTCGTGATTCCTTCTCATTCTGTCTGCGACCGCGAAATATTTCATGTGTGTGCATTGACCACATCAGCTGTCTTGAATCAGTGTGCATACGGATGCTAGCTTGTTCGGACGATTCTTCCCGCACGCGTTGAAGATTTCCGTTCGCAGAAACTCGTAGTGCGTGTGTATGACATTGTAAATAGTACTAGAGCATATGTGTGGTTTGTTCCAGTATATTAAGTACGGTGTTATGAACAATTATAGTGCAGGATAAGGATTTGTGGATATATATGAAATGAATGTAAAAGTGAAAGGGCATTGACCCCTTCTACTCGATAATTCCATAGGGCGGATATTAGAAATGCCCTTGTGGATTTTAACGAGTAGGTAGGTTCAATGTCGTCCAACGATTTTTTAAACATTTTCACCTCGCTAGGGCCCCAAATGAGAACCAAGGTATGCATGCGTTTGTCACTTGATACGAGACTGTCGCGCGCCTGTGTGACGTACGCAACGTACACTTTTGTTAGAAGTGTTGCAGCATTTTAGGCGGATTTTTAATTGTTAATAACTAAATAACGAAGCCGAAATCGCAATTTTTTTATTCTTCATTTTCGTCTTAGATTATCGTCGAGAACCACCCCTTAAATTTTCTCCCACCTGTAGGTAAACACCCTGTATATGTTATAACATGTTTTTAATTGTAGCAACATTTCTGGTGTCTGTTAGACGAAATATGTAAATGTTGACAGATTTTCGTTGGGCCAATGTAGCATAATCGTTGTAAATTCCACGTTACTTAACCGACTATAATATCTGTAGGCCCAACGTTGGGTATTCGTTTGCAAGTTGACATCATTTTATTGTCGTTGGCCCTACGTTGGGTATTCGTCGGCAAATTGACATAATTTTTCGTCGTTGGCCCTACGTTGGGGATTTGTCAGCAAATTGACATAATTTTTCGTCGTTGGCCCTACGTTGGGGATTTGTCAGCAAAACCACTAACGATTCCCCAACAAACTCCCAACCACTGCCAACCGTTGGGCACCGTTGGCCAACCGTAAATGTTACTAGGGTGTGGACAAGCCAAAAGTGATGCCTAAATCTGGACACTTGAATTTTTATAATAAAACCAATAATTAAGAGATCAAATAATTATTTTATATATTCTGATGCCTTAGCTAGAAGGTAGGTGTGAATATTATTTGATTAAGACACCAATTGAAAGTTCCTTCATCAGAGACAATCTTATTGTTACGTCGCAGTGTGGTGGGATTAGGGAATTTACTGGGTTCGGGTGCCCGTGGAGCTCTGAAGCACTCTGCTCGTGGAAAGTTTGCAGAAAATAACTTTGAACAATGTAATGTAAAGAAAATATAAATATAGACTTTATTTAATAGTGAACTCGTTGTTGACTCTAATATCTCAGAAATGTATCTGCTTCGTATTTTGCCTCGTCCTGAAGTTTTATCTTCTTCCAGCATCCTTTTCCTTAGCCAATAGGAAAATTCGGATCTTCCAGCTGGACGTTGATTCGTCGGCTGGCTCGTCTTCGGTTGCTGCTCGATGGTGATTGGTGGTGGAGGTGCCTCAATAGCGCGCGCATGAGAGTGGGGTATACGCTAGGATGAAGGCCCATCAAAACGAGGGTCGTGGGACCGAGCGAGAGAGAGGTCCGAGAGAGTTCCAAGAGGTCTTTGACTGAGAATTTACGACTTCCCGTCCTTGACCGATTCCAAACTTCGACTGTCTATTTATATGAAATTGGAGAAGTTCCTCAAAGAGGTTACATGACTTTACCCAAATTCCTCGCATAGTCTCGCCTATCTGGTTTCGTCAAGGATCTCTGTGGAAACCTCCCGTTGTTTCCCTACTCATTCTAAGTCTATCGTGCCCGAATAAAATATATGTATATGAAATACACGACTTTGATCTAAACGTTATGCTTTATATTCAAATTTCCCTCTCAGCGCCATTAATCGAACTTATATTACGGTAACGCTATCGTAACTATGTTCGTGTGATCAACGGGTCACGCTACATTATCTAATGTTCTATCTGCTATCTAATATTGGCTGCAATTGCGCTCTTTTTGTTACACCTCCCGAAATGAAATACACGAACGGTTGTTTCCAATTACGGAACAATCCACTAATCATGAATACAAGTACCTGTGTACCGACGGTTGATGATCGGCCAAAAGTGCCTAAATCTTCGAAACCTTCAATCACTTGTTTCGTATTCTGGAACTTGAAACATTTTTGAATTGACATTTCATCAAATGAAAGAACACAATTTATATCTCTAATTTCCATATTTGTTACTTTTAAAGCTAAATTATTACATAATTGTTGGTGTTTTTTGTCCGCGGTTGATCAAATGATCTTTCGGACCTTGTGGTGCTTGCACGGGATGTGCCGACTAAAAAACTAAACACCCGAAGGACCACCTTCCCACTTGGAAGGAATTTACACAGGAATACTATTTTCACTGTATATTTCAAAACTATGTACAAGACTATGTAGAGAGCGTGGTGCTAATTCTAGGTGTGACTGGAGTCACTTCTAATGAGGATCTGAAGATCAAGAAGCAAGAATTCAAAAAATGACGCTTCGGCCACCCCCACTTTCTTGGTCGCCCCCACTGCTTAGTTTCACCCAACTCCTTGGGTGTTTCATCCCTACTTCCTTGACGTGGAGGGTGATTGGCTACAACTAATTACCAGAGGCGGGTCCCAATTTTAGCCAAGATTCCAATGTTTGGGGACCGACCCTTGGTTCTTCCAGCTATCTAAAAAACATGTGCGCTGCAGCTTCGAGCAGTCAGCCGCGCTGACCCTGAGAGAGGATTCTTTTAACCGTTTTACGACAAGGGCTGCATAGAGGGTGCCCGGATACGGACGACAATTTATCAAATTTATGGCGTTGACAGGCCCAACGACGTAGCCAAACTACAAAAGGTCACGTACCGGGCCCAATGTACAATAGTGATGTCCCTGCCGTAAAACGTCGCCGGACGCGATTCTATACAGTTGGCTAATCCCAGGCCAAATATAGCCAATTAAAGAGATTTAATTGCATTTTTCTATACGAAGCTGGCGAAGTGTACTGCATTGATAAAATAAGCTCCATCTCCGCAGCTGTATATGTATGTGTTTCATCCAAAAAATTTGCGTACAAATAAAGGCAAAACCTGCATGGAACGCCTTTTGCAATAGCTTTCTTCAAGTTTGAATCATATCAAATTTTATGAAGATAGCTTTTCCTCTATTCACATAAATGCCTTACACTTCACACAATATCGCAAAATTCTTATTGCGAATTTTCTCTTGTTGTATCGCTTTCTCGGCTTCCAACAACCGTTCTTTCAAACATTTCTATTCTTTCAGTAATGTTTCAATGTCAATTGTAGTACTGCTATGGAAAGTTGTACCGTCCAAAGCATCATCACAAATATCGTATAAATTTGGAACTGCGGTTATCCTAAGCCGACCGGAAGCATACATACTATTTCTATTCAAATGTTTACGGCACATACATATTTGTTCTTTAAAAATGAATCACTTTTCTCTACCCAGTCATTCAAGCCGCAATTAACAACCCACGTGATACATCGTTCGTGGTCCTTTACAGGAAATCCATAGAACGATATACATCAGGCATGGGCAAAAATAGCACGCGTGCTAGGGAATTTAAGGAATACCCGTGGAATACCTCCACTTCTCCCGCCCGCGCGTCTCGCTCCCCGTGGCGGCCCTAGTGCTCGGTGCAACTACGGCTGCCAAGGGGATTGAGACGTGCGGCCGGAAAAAGTGGGGGTATTCCTTGAGAATCACTAGCACGCGTGCTATTTCTGCCCATGCCTGATATACATACCACTTATAGTATTTCGATTTGTAACGTTGCAGTTTTTAGAAACGCATCTCTTAAGGGGGTAGACTCGTTTCCAGGATTGCAAGGGTGCGGGATGCGCCTTCTCATTTTTCGGTAATGCACAGATGGAGTTTTTCAGTAGTCAAAAGTCCTATTTTTACGTTCACAGAGCTTAATTTGCATTATTAGGCAGCATGTAGCTGTCGCAGCTTTATGAAAAACCACATACCCTTGTAATCCTGGAAAACGAGTCTATCCCCTTAAGATGCGTTCTACAGTCTGTAGTTTTATCTACGTCCTTGGTACTGTTTTCTGAGTCTCCGCCAGTAAGTTTTGTTTTGTTTTTTCGATGCTCGGTTTTTTGAATCTGTCGTTCTTCGTCGTTGGTGGGGGAGAAGGTGAGCTTTTTTGGTCAGAGGGTCGGACTGTACATTCGTTTACCTTGGGGTACTGGATTTTATAAAGTCTCTTGGATGTTGCGGATGATGGAACAGGTCTTTTAATACCTTTATTTTCGTTAATGATGTCGTGTGTAGTTGAGAGAACACCCGGTATGTCGCACAGTGTGCATTTTAGCTGGACATAAGTAACTTTCAAATCAACAAAAACTAACTGAGCTAATATAATCTAAAATAACCATGTATTGAAACCCTTGAATGTTAAAACTATAAAGTTAATCTATAAATGAATAGCCACATTTCCATGCGTACTAGAAATAGCTAAAAACTTACTAAGGAGTATATAAATTTCCTTTATATGACGGATATAGCATCTCAAACCATGTATTTTAACTTTAGTAATTCCAAATTATCAATAACTTTTCTCTATTTGTGTAAATGAAGTGTCAATGATGACACTTATTTTCCACAGAAACGTCCATGTAACTCCCCTTCGTTAATGAATTAGTATATGCTAAACGTCGATAAACGCGATGATTTTTACAAATATGTAAAGTAGATACCTTCTACTTTATTTTGATAAAAAAATTGACTTGCAAAACGTTGCAAAACTATATGAATTGTTACATTGAAGTTGCGTCGTTTGACGTTCACGCTCGTGACAATCACAACTCGAGCGCGCGTTCCGAACGCAGCCGATGCCGTCGCCACTTAGCGGTTTGTTTAGTCTACTCGAAACCTATGGATTGGTCTCGTTCATTGTATATTTAAGGAGTAAACAACGATGATATCTCCAAGTTTTCCGCTGAACTTTCTTCCTATGAAAATTCGTTTCTTCAGTCTCAAAGCGATCAGCGTGCAGTCTACATCTCCCTTGCGTTTTTCTTATATCTTTAAGTTTCGTTATTTTTATTGTTGTTTTTGTAACGGGTCAGCTTCCGGCGGGAAATGATCGCGGTTTGCTCTCTACGCGTTCGGTGGTTCTCGGTGTCGGTCGGCGGTGTTCGGCGTGTGTCTAGCGCTAACAGGCCTGCACGGTACAGGTCTGTTACACCTCCCTCCCCCTTCGGGACAGCGAAACGTACGAGAGCGAGGCGCCACTTTATTATGCACTTTATTGTGAAAAAATTAATTAATTCCGTGGTATCATCTACCATCTTACACCTGAGCGTATATTGGTCTTACGACTAAGGGCAGGTAACAAATAAAACGGCACCAGGATTGACAAAACAACATGTACATATAATGTTCCGAAAAATAATACTGCTCTCCCCCACTACAGTCGTGTGTGCGACACTTCGCATGGTTGTCAGGTACCTCAGTCTGGTCCTCTCGAATTATCTCACCGATATAAGGACGTATAATATGTTACTAATACTGCTAATATTCTGTATAACGTGGCACGTAACGTGGTATATAAAAAAATATCATGTTCCTATACGCGCTCTGGATAATACTTGTCGGCCGTGAGGAGGCCGTGAGGAACATAAACCACAGGTTTTTGGTCGCTCGCCGGTATGGTATCATACCGAGATAATAACAAAACAAAGAAACATTTTAGCGATGCGGTTGACTGAAAAAGAAAACGAACTATTCTATTGTGGGTGCTAAGCCTAACTTAATTACTAACTACCTCCCCCGGCGCGGGGAGGGGGACCGTGGCGCGCATGTCCCTTCCGGTCCTCCGTTTGCCGGGTTCCGGCGTTTACACCGGCGGAGGCGCCCGCTTCGGTCGAAGAAGAGCATCCAGCGCTCTTCCCTGAGTGACGCGCGATACTCCCGTTTAGCTATGAACCGGTCCGGTACCTCCACGTAGCGGCCGGTGGGCAGCTGATACCAGGTCGTGCGGCAGGGCGCATGTCTTTCGGTGTAAGCGATCGGGGCGGTGCTCCTGCCGCCCTCCGCCACGGTGCAACCGGTTGCCCCGCGTTTCCCGGCTGCTCATCGTCCCGGGTACGTTGCCGTCGCCACGATTGGCCGGATTTCTTGGTGTTCCCGTCTCCGGGTGGTCGTCTTCGCCGAGGCTGCTGGTGGTGTTAGTTCGGCCGGTCGTCCTGCTGCGTATATGGACCACGCCCGAGGGTTTGGCCGGTACGGTTGGCTCACTACGTAGGGGTCGAGCGGCGCTCGCGGCGACAATGACCGCCCCTCCAGGTTTCGCCAAATCGGCACGGGGAGGTCCAGCGGCCGGGGGAACGTGAGGCGCCGTGGGTCGTTGGACGCGTCGAACGTCCTGGCTGACCGTGGCGTAGACGATTTGAACCCTTCCGGTGTAGGCGTCTCCGACGCCTTCTACCATTTCTACCATTGTTGGCCTGTTGTTACTGGCGTGGCGGCGGCCTTGACTGGGGTCCGTCCGCGGTGTGGCCTTCGTTGGATGGCGTTATGCCGTCGGGTTTTTGAAGACGATCGGCGGCGGGCGCCCGGGGTTCGGCGCCAGCGGTTCGTCGGGCCACCATTTCGCGGGCTCCGGTGACCGTACGCGGCCGATGGACGGCGAGCGGCCGAGTCGCACGCCGTGTTCGTCGATTGTGGCGGCGATATCGTCATTACCGACGAAATGCTGGCGTCTGACCCTGCCCATGGTCGTACCGTCTCGGCCAGCAGCGGCTCGGGAATCCATGTCACCGCCCGTATCTTCCGGACTTGCGGTCGTGCTCTGGCAGTTGTCGTGGCTGACCGTGCTTCCGGAGCGGTCTCTTGTGGGGTCTCGCTGGTTCTTGGTGACAGTGCGGACCCAGATGCGGCGGTCGGTGCGCGGGAGGTGACCACCGGTCGGGGTCGGGTGGCCCTTCGGGCGGTGACCTCGATCTTCCGCTCCGCCGCCGTTCGTGTTCGAACGGTCTTTTTTTTTTGTTTAAGGGCGGTGGGGAAATGCTCTTACGCACACCCCCTCCTCTGGTGAAAGTCGGGGAGGGTAGTGTGGGGCTCGGCTTCCTCCCAAGATGGAATTTGAAGGAATCGTATGGCCTTTCGCCTTCGCCTATACCCACTAAAACCCCACCGCCCAGGACCTTCAGGACCTTTCTCTCAAACTATATTAACGATGTTTTGTATATTTCCGCTGTCCCGCTTTCCGCATTCAGTGGAGTCGTGTTCGAACGGCCTGGCGTACGGTGACTTCAGTCACCCCGGTCGCTGGCGCCGTGCTGCTGTCCGGTGTCGGCTCGGGTGGTGGGGCCGCCCGCAGTACTGGCGGTACCTCCTCCTGCTGTTCGGGCCCCTGTTGACGTTCCGCCGTGGCGATCTCGTCGCATCCACTGGTGACCGTAGCTGCGGTCGTCTGCGGCCGCATCGCCCAGTCCGGGATTGTTGGTGTACGGGGCCTCTGATCCCCGCTCGACGGCTCGTCGAACAGGAAACACAGGTCCCCGTAGAAGTCATCCATCCTCTCCTCCATTGCACTGGTGCACTGCGATGGCTGCTACAGTTGGCACTGCGAACCTGGGACTGCTGGCCTGTGACAAAGATGAACAAAATTCGTTATTTTCCTGGGCCGCTCACGCCTTCGTTGCCGCGGAGAGGTGGCCGTGTTGCTGGCCGGCATCCCGGTTCCTTCCGCGTCGTCCGTGTCCGAACGCTCTCCATTTTCCCCGGTCTCCTCGTTAAGCCTCGTATCCGGTTTTAAATCCTGGACATGGATGTGGCGTGACCACCGTCCCTCCATGTCGCGGAGGTCAACGATGACCGGTGACACGATATGGCCAACCGTGTACGGACCGCTGTACTTCGGCGCGAGTTTCGCGGCGATGCCCGCTCCTTTATCGGACAGCGTATGCTCCTTTTTCCAGACGCGGTCTCCCACGGCGGGCCTCCAGTCGCGGCGTCGGAGGTTGTAATACTTCGCTTGTCGACCGAAGGCTTGGGCCAGATGCAGCTTGGCCAGTTCCTGGGCCTCGCGGAGATTCTTCCATCGTTGCTGCGGTGGCTCGGTGGCTTGTCCGGTTACGGGTTGTCCCGGTGGCCGCAGTTCTTTACCTTGGTTGAGGTAGGCCGTGCTGTATCCTGTTGACTCGTGCCAGGCGGTGTTAATGGCGAACCGTGCTTCGTCCAGTTTTTCGTCCCATCGTTCATGATGTGCTCCGGTGTACTGGGCCAGCATTGTCTTGACGACTTTGTTGGCCCTTTCGACCGGATTACTTTTGGGCGAATACGGTGGCGTGCGTCGGTGTTCGGTGCCGGCGGCCCTGAGCAGCGTGGTGAATGACTCACCGATAAACTGGCGTCCATTGTCGGTGATGACGATCTGGGGAGCTCCATGTCGCAGAATCACGTCCTTCTGTATTGCGGCGGCGACGGCGGCGCTGGTCACTTTCCGGAGCGGTGTGAGCTCGATCCATTTCGAGAAACGGTCGACTGCCACGAGAAGCCAGATGTGGCCCCGACGCGATCGCGGCAGCGGGCCGACAAGGTCGATCGAAACCGTATGCCACGGTTGCGTTCCTGGATTGGCATGAAGGCGTCCCGGCGGTTCTTGTGGAGGCGTCTTGTACTGCTGGCTGCTCGTACAACGGCGGATGTGGCGAGCGGCTTCTCGGAATATTCCGGGCCAGTAAAACTTCTGAGCGAGCCGGACGATCGTTTTCGCTATCCCGAGGTGATCGGCGACGGGGTCATCGTGATATTGGCGAAGGAGTGCTTCCCTGTCTTTCGAGGGTACACAGATCTTCCAGGCGTCGCTGGCCGTCGGTTCATTGTAGTCGAGCTGATGTAACAGGTGTCGATGCAGTTTTCCCTCGCGTATCTGGTAGTCTGGAACGGACGCTTCCTCTAACTGCTTCGATCTTTTTCTGGTACCACGAATCGGTGCGCTGTTTAGTTCGGAGCAGGCTTACGCCTGGTACTGGTGTGGTTCTGGACAGCGCATCCGTGACGTGGTTCATCTTTTCTGGTCGATATTTAATATCGAAATCGTATTGCTGCAGCTCGAGGGCCCATCGTGCGAGCCGCCCGGTCGGGTTGTCGATCTGCTGCAGCCAGCGGAGTGCCTGGTGATCGGTGACGACGGTGAATTGGTACCCCTCGATGTATGGCTTCATTTTCCGGATACCCCATGCGAGGAATTCCTTTTCCGTCGCGCTATAGCTTCTCTCGGCCGCGCTGAGGGTGTGACTCGCGATGACTCGTTCGTCGTCCTCCGAGCCTTGTGTCAGCACAACTCCTAGTCCGTGGTCGCTGGCGTCCGTTTGGAGCGTAAAGCGCACCGTAAAATTTGGGCACGCCAATATTGGAGCGACGACTAGTTTCTCCTTCATTGCCTGGAACGTTGTTTCTTCGGCCTCGGTCCATCTCCACTTCGCGTTCTTCCGTGTGAGCCTTGTCAGCGGTTCCATTAATTCGGCGAAATTTGGTACGAATCGTCGATACCAAGATGCCATCCCATGGAATCGTCGCACGTCCCGGATGTTCTTTGGCGTCGCAATTTTGGCGATCGCGTTCGTTTTTTCCGGGTCGGTACGTATCCCTTGTTGATTGACCACATGTCCAAGGTATCGGAGGCTGTCCACGCAAAATCGACATTTGTCCGGGTTCAACCTGAGGCCTGCGGCCCGTAGGCGTTTGAACACTTCACGCAGATGCTGCTGGTGAGCTTCGAAGGTCGGGCTAACAGTAATGATGTCGTCCAAATACGCGAATGCGTATGCCTCTAGTTCTGGGCCGATAATTCGATCGAACAGTCGCTGGAACGTCGCCGGTGCTGAATGCAGGCCGAACGGCATAACTTTGAACTGGAACAACCCTTTTCCGGGCACGGTGAAGGCGGTGAGTGGTCGGCTACTGGTTTCCAGCGGGACCTGCCAATATCCGTTTTTCAAATCGAGCGTTGTCAGGAACCTGGCACCGCGCAGCTTGTCCAGCGTCGTTTGTATGTGCGGTAATGGATAAGCATCTTTTTCCGATTTTTCGTTCAGTTTCCGGAAGTCGACGCAGAACCGTGGTTTCCCGTCCTTCTTCTTTACTACAACGACGGGCGAACTCCAGGGGCTGCTGGAGGGCACGATTACACCATCTCTTAGCATCGATTTCACTTCGGTATCAATGATGGCCTGCATCGCCGGGTTCCGAGGACGGTACCGTTGTTTGATCGGTGTTTCGTCCTTTAGCTTTATCCGGTGCTGCACGAGACCGTACGTCCGGGCACGGTTTCGAATAGCTTCATTTCGGCGGCGATAAATTCTTTGAGTCGCCCACGGTCGTTGTCACTTGGTGTGCGGAGGCCTGCCTGTGGTTGCGACTTGGCGAGGTATGCCACTGGCCACGAGGCAATGTTGGCCGGCGATCGTATCTGGAGTTGCAGGGCGGTGATCGTCTGTATCCCCAACAGCACCTGCGGGGCCCATTTTTGGCAGCACAGTAAATTTCTGTTCCCATTCGTATCCTAGGATGATAAATGGAAGCCGTAAAATGCCGTCGGGCGCGTGTTTGACCCGTCGACCAGGCCGACGAGACCGGTCGGTGTCATCGGGTAGATGGCCTGTTCACGGGCCCACTCTCGCACTTCCTCGTTGACGCATGTTCAAAAACCTCCCGTCCATTTTTGAATAGCATCGTTTCATGCGTCGAGAATCTTAATTTTAATTGTGTACATACTAATGTAAGCCGCGACACCGGTGAGGCAAAAACCATCTAGCGCCGGCCGTTTCTTATGCCTCACCAACGATCAGCTGTACGCGTTCCACAACAATCGACGAGGTGATCGACCACCGATGTAAACTTCGCGAGACCGAGAGTTCATCGCACTCGTCATGTTGTCGTGGGCCATCGTCTCCTGTATGTTACCTATAATGCTCCTGTTACCTAATTCCTTTGTTTCCCTCGCAGCTCCGGTTATCAGGCCGTTGCCCTCACGAAAGTTGCTGCGATCCTATACTTTTAATTTCAAAGTCCCCTCTCCTTTTTCCTTCCGAAACCGATGGCCCACCACTGTATAAAAGAGAGCTACAACTGCCTCTCGTTCTTATTGTTCGCTTATTCGCTTATCATCGCTATTGTCACAGTACATTCAATTCAACCTGCGCTCTTGTCATACTGACACAACTGACCGACTTGCGATTCATTGCGATTCATTGTCACGCCCGGTTTCGACCCGCGATACTCGCGTCATTCCGACCGTGATCACTCATATTTCATCACATTTAATTGTTAATTCCCTGTATAAGTGTTCATTTTGTTACAATATATTCTCTTGTGTTACCCTAACTTGTCATACCATTTTCTTCTATTCCTCACCCACAAATCCACAACTAGAGTTTACAACAGCTGTGCTCCAGTGTCGAGGAGTGCATCTATTTGTCGGCCGAGGATACGTATCGTCAGCAGTGGCCGGGGTGTATATTTTATTGCGGGGGCCGGTGGTCGCCCGGGTGCGATGGGCCCCTCGGTTCGTTTTCCGGAAACTGATTCCCCGGTGGGTGGCACTCATGGGTGAGCACCCCGTCTCGACCGCACCGTGCACAGAATCGGCGATAGATGTTGCGGCACTCGAAACGATTGTGGCCGCGTTGCTTGCACCGCCAGCAGTATGTGATCGGGTTGTACACGTCGTTTACCGGATTTCCCCGCTGTTACTCCGACCGTTCCATCCCGTTCGGCTCATTTCGTGCTGCTACCAATTCTGGCGTATAATGTTCCGGGCCTGCCTCGAAGGTGGTGCTCCGGACGGGTGGTCTCTACACCCGACTTTTCCTCTCGAGGGCTCTTTCGATGCGCTGTACTTGGCGCAGCAGGTCGTCCAAATCCATGACGTGGTCCGGGTTGATCACTACCGCGTGCTCGGGTAGCATGTTTTCGTACACTCTTTCTAGGTACTCGGCGGTGGGAATCATTGCTCGTCTCATCAGGGTGCGGAGGGCGTTCATGTACTTATGGAACGGCTCCCCTGGTTTCTGCACCCGTTCTCGGGCCTCCCCGTCCCGTTGTACGCGTGTCTGGTTGGCAGCGAAGTGGGCGGTGAATTTTTCCGTGAACTGCGTCCACGTATTAATTTGGTGTCGAGTATTTCGATACCACAATTGTGCCTCCCCGCGTACCAGTTCTGGGACTCCTCGTAGGAGTTCTTCGTCGGAGAGGCGATACGTCTCTTGTAGTTCCGCGAGCCGCTCCAAAAACGTGAACGGGTCCTTCCCGTCACTTGTACACCCCCACTTCCGCATGCAGTCCATGTTTTTACAGGGGTCGTCCGGAGGAGCGACGGCGATGATGTTCGGCGCGGATGACCCGCTCGCCCACGATTCATCACTTCCGCACGGCGAGGTGTTCGTATTCTAACCTCAAAATGCTACGTGGCCGTAATTCCAACGCGTTTATTTTCGCACCAGGTTTATTTTCGCGCCCTGTTCGGGCGCCATGTAACGGGTCAACTTCCAGCGGGAAATGTTCGCGGTTCGCTCTCTACGCGTTTGGTGGTTCTCGGTGTCGGTTGGCGGTGTTCGGCGTGTGTCCAGCGGTAACAGGCCTGCACGGTATAGGTCTGTTACATTTTTATTGTTACTGTTATTATTACTGTGATTGTTCATAGAGTTTTATTTGTTATGTTATAACTTTATACGTGAAAACGTTATAACAAAACTTTCCTTAGATAATCAGGTATGTTGAATCAAAACATGATTCGAGCTGTGAAGAAAATTGTACGTAGTTTCAGAAGGCAATCTCCTGTTATAATGGTGAAATCGATTAATTTTTAAATATTTTTTGGAAAATTATTAATTAGAAATTAGTTTATGTTGTCGGCGCACAGGTACGATCCAAATTCAAAACAAAGCAATTTTGCAATTTAAAAGATTTTACTCAACATTTCGACCCAAGTATGGATTCTTGCCAGCATGGAATACAGTTGCAAATTTAAACACTTATAAACAATTTAAACATAGCAAGTACGGTGAAAAATTATGTTGTGGTTATTATTGATCTTGTGAAACACTCAGTACAATATTTAGTATTTTTCAGACGCAAAATTCTCTTGAAAATGATCCATACTTGGTTCGAAACGTTGAGAAAAATCTTCTAAATTGCAAAATTGTTTTGTTTTGAATTTGGATCGAACCTGTGCGCCGACAACATAAACTAATTTCTATTAATTCGTTACGATCGACAAAACGGAATATTTATTATTAATAATAAAATGTTTATACATGCAACCGAACGTTACTAGTAGTATCTTTATTCCAAAAATATATGCCCTTCGGCGTTACATTTCTTTCTTCTTCCTTCTTTTCCCCATTCCTTACTTATTTCCCTTCTTATTTCTATTATTTACATTATCTAATATATACAATATTTACATATTTACATACACCTTCATTTATTTCCTCCTTACCCTCCCTTACCTTCGTTACTCCCATACTATTTAATCTCCCACTCCTCTCTTTCTTTTTTCTCTACTCTTTCTCTGTTTTCTCTTAGCTTTCTGCCCCATTCTGCGCCTTTCCCCTTTTCGTCCAGTATTTCTTCTATGTTTCCTTCCATCTCTTCCATCTCCCTACATCTCTCTACGAGGTTTTCTAGCGTCTCCTCCTCTCCTCTGCACATCCTGCATACTTTCTTCCCTTCTTTTTCCCAAAATTTATTTGCTCTTTCCTCGTTGCCGCACCTCAATCTTGCTACCAACGTCACGCTATCCCCTTTTCTTCCTCTTTTTCCTGTCAGGTATCTCGGTCTTCCCACCGTTCTTATTTCTTTGTATCTGGGTACACTTCTTGAGTTCCATACCTTCTCTATCTTTTCTTGTTCTTGTACCTCCCTGTCTCTACTTACTACTCTCTCTTCTATTGTTTCTTCCCCTTCTTCTCTCAATCTTGTTACCTCTTCTATCCCCAGGCCGCATCGCCAGAAGTATCTTTTTCTCTCTTCTCCCCATCTGTCTAGCTTTCCCTCTTCTTCGTCCTTTCTTCTTTCTCTCCAACATTCCTTTAATATTTTTCGGTTTTCGTCCTTTCTTATTTTCTCTTCAAATCTGACCGCTCTCTTTCCTGCTTCTATCCTTATCTTGTCTTTTTTCATTTCATCTCTCACTATATACCCTGGTGTTGTCCTTTCCACCCCCAGGATCCATCTTATATACCTCTCTTGCATTCTCTCCATCTCCTCTCTTTCCTTCCATCCCCATATCTCTGCTCCATACATAAGTATTCCTTTTACCACCGCGTCAAAGATCTTCATCCTCCATATCACATCTGCCTTAAATTTTCTTTCTCCGATCCCCCATAATCCTCCCATCACCTTCCTGGCCTTTCCTATCCTTTCTTTTATATGTTCTGTTTCGCTATTTGTCTTATTTAAAATGTATCCCAAATATTTAATCTCTTTGACCTCTTCGACCTCTTTATCTCCCCACTTCCAAACCTCCTTCTTCCTGTTTCTTTTTCCTTTGCAGCAAATTAGTATCTTCGTCTTTTCGTTATTCACCTCTAACTTTTTTCTCACGAAATATCTGCTTGTCCTCTTTATCATTTCTTTCAGGCCCTTCTCATCTTCCGCCATCAGCACTATGTCATCTGCATATCCTAAAGACCAAATCTTCTCTTTCCCTATTACCACCCCTCCGTCTTGTCCCTTCCTCAGCGTTTCCTCCAGATCTGCTACATATATATTGAAAAGCGTCGGGCTCATCGGGCACCCCTGCCTTACTCCCTTTTCCACCCAGAAAGGCTCTGATATTTCTACCTCCACCCTTACTTTGCATCTCGTTTCTTTATATATTTCTTTCACCTTTTCTATGAGCTTCTCTTCAATGCCTCTTTTTTCCATTGCCTTCCATAAAACTTCTCTATCCATTCTATCGAATGCAGCTCTCAGATCCACGAATGCCATGCACACTTTACCACCTTTTTTCCCTTTCTTTTCCTTCAGTCTTTTCCCTACCACGTGTTTAATTATATAAACGTTATCCATTCCCCCTCTCTTTTTCCTGAATCCCGATTGCGTCTCGTCTAATCCTTTCATTTCCTCTAAGTTTTTCAACAACCTATCGTTTATTATCATAGCGTATATTTTGTACGCTGTTGCCGTCAAGGTTACTCCTCTGTAGTTCTCCGCCATGTCCCTGTCCCCCTTTTTATGGATGGAAACTACTACCCCTTCTCTCCATTCGTCTATATATCCCTCTCCTTTCCATATCTTCCATATAATTTCTCCTAGTTTTTCTCCTATACTTTTTCCCCCTGCTATCCATGCCTCATTCTTTATCTGGTCTAGTCCCTCCGCTTTTCCTTTCGTTAGTCTCTTTATTTTCTCCATCACTTCTGCTTTTATTTATCGTTCTTCCTCTTCTTCTGTTGCGTTTTCTTTCCTTCTTTCACTTTCTTTTTCCTCTAAATTAACCTCCCTTGTCTCTACCCCCCTAGTATATTCATGAAGTGTTTCCTCCATTGTTCCATATTTATTTTTTCGCTCACCCTCTCTTTTTTCTTCCTTTCTCTGTTTATGTATTTCCAAGCCTTCCCTTCATCTCTGATTTCTTCTATTCTTTTTTCCTCCTTCATTCTCCACTCTTTTTTCTTTCTTTCGCATAATTCTTTGTACTGTCTCCTCTCTTCTTTGAATCTTTCCATTCCCTTTTTCTCTCTTCCTTTCTCCTTTCCTACTTCTCCCCATGCCTTCTGCAACTTCTTTTTCCGTTTTCTGCATTCTCCGTCCCACCACTCCGTTTTTCCTATTTTCCATTTCTTTTTCCATTTCCTCTTTTTTGTTTCTTTTTTTATTGTTTCAGCTAGCTCTTTCCATTCCTCTTCAACCCCCTGTCTCTCCCATTTCACCTCTTCTATTTTCTTTCTGAATTCTTCCACTTCTTCCTGTCCCCATACTTGCACTTCTCCCTCCTCTTCTTCCTCGTCTTTTTCCCATTTTGTTCCTTCTCCTTTTATCGTGATTGTTATCGGCTGGTGGTCCGATTCTACTCTTCTTTCTATTCTAAATTCTTCTATATCTTCCCATGACGCTTCGTTTACTATCCCGTAGTCTATTGTCGTTTCTATTTCATTCCTGTTGTACGTTGTTTCCCCTTCTTCATCCCCCTTCATATTCCCGTTCAATATTGTCCACCCCCTTTCCGTTATCAATTTCATTAGCTCTACACCCTCTTTATTCGTTGTGTGATCCTTTGTTTTTCTCTTTCCCCTCTTGTTTATGTCATCTTCTTCTCTTTCTCCCTTTTCCCCTATTCTGGCGTTGAAATCTCCCATTATTATCACCTTTTCCTCCTCTCCTTCTTCTCCTACCACATCCTCCATTTTCCTTAGCGTCTCCGTACTTCCACCCCTATTGTATATCGTTATGATCCTCCAGGTCGTTTCTCCTATCTTCGCTCTTCGCTCTTGTATCCCCATATCCTCTATTTCTCTTTCCTTTTCCGCCGCTAGTTCTTCCCTCACTCCTGTTATTATTCCCCTTCTAGCTCTCCCTTTCTTTTCAACACGCTCTGCTCCCTGGCATTTCCATGTCCAGCCTTTTGGCATTTTCCTCCTCCACCCTTCCCACTCTCTTTCTTCCATCCACGTCTCTGTCAATCCTATTATCTCGTATCCTCTTATATAGTCCCAAAAATCTTCGTTCTTGTCCCTTATCGCCGCCACGTTCCAAGCTAACACCTTCACTCTTTTCCCGTCAGTTCTGTCCTATCTTCCTCCTTTTTCTCCTCTTCCTCTACCCTCTCTTCCTGTGTCTCCCCTTTCTCCTCCCTTTGTCCGCTCCTTCTTTATTAATTGTCCTGTTTGTTCGTTCCATATCCAAACTGTTTCTCCTATCCATATCTTCTTATATCCCACTTTCGTTTTATTTCCATTTTCTCTTTCTTCCCTCGCTTTTTCCCTTAACGTTTCCTGTACTTCCCTTTCCTTCCTTGTCAGGTCATCGTCTATATATAGTTTCCTTCCTTTCAATTTCCTCTTTGCGTCCATCACTTTTCTTTTCTCCTCCCACGATCCTAGTTTTACTAGGATCGCTCTCTTCCCTCTTCCAATCTCCGCGGCTTCGTTTATCTCCACTTCAGCTTCTACCATCTTCTCTAATATATCTTTTACTATCTGTTTAGTCTCTACCCTATTTTCAATTTCCTCTCCTCTTATGATTATATTGTTCTTTCTCTCTTGTTTCTCCTTTCTCTCCCACTCTATTACAATTTCTTTTAGTCTCCTTTCCTGTTCTCTCTGTCCTATTTGTTCTTTCTCTCTCTTCTTTCTTTCGCTCTTTCATTCTCTCTTCTATCTCTCTCAACCATTTTTCCTTTTTCTCCTCCTCTTTCTTTTCCCACTCTTTCCTCTCTGCTTCCATTCCCTCTATCTTCCCCTCCAGTCTTCTTCTTTCTTCCTCTTCCCTTTTCTTTAATTCCTCTATCTCCTTCCTCGTCCTTCTCGCTTCTTCTCTTGCCTCTTGTCTTCCCTCTTCCATCTCTTTTCTCATTCTCTTCATCTCCTCCATCATTCCTCTCATTCCTTCGGACATTTCCGAGCACATTTTCATCATTAATGCCATCCCCTTCTGCTCTTCGGTTCCTTTCATTCCTTCGATTTCTTCTCCTTTTTCTCTTCCCCTTGCTAATTCCATTTTCTCCGGCGATCTTTTCGTTGTCACACTCTTTTTAAACACTCTCTCCTCCTCTTCTATCTCTCTTTTCCCTCCTTTCTCTTCCTCTTCCCTTTGTCTCTTTCCTTTCGATGACTCGAGTGATCCGTAAGATGCCGCTCTCTCTCTATTCCAGCCCATTGCCTTCGTTGGTCTTCCCTTTCTCTTTGGTGAGCTAGACGGTGCTCCCCACACTTCTACCGTTCCTGCATCCTCCTCCTCTTTCCTCTCTTTCCCCTTTATCCTAGACGCGTCACTTCCCTCCATAACCACCACTGCACACTCTCACTCTTTCTCTCTCTCTCTCTCTCTCTCTCTCTCTCTCTCTCTCTTCTTTCTCTCACTTTCTTCTCACTTATCCTTCTTTATCCACCGACCCGTCTTTTTGCCTCAGACCTTTCCTTCTTTTCTCACACGATGGCGCAATTTCTCCTCTCTCTCTCACTCTCTTTTCGCGCTATACTCCTAACCACTTTCTTCTCGTGATTTCTCCCTGATCTCTTCCTTTCCCTTGCTACTTTTGGCCTAACTTTCTTACTTCCTTCTACTCCTCTGTTCTTCCTCCACCCACAGAACTCACTCACTCCACCTTTCCTTCCTTCTACTCTCTACTATTTCCTCTTTGTCTACCACTCTTCACACTCGTACCTTCTCACTATATAGCCAACGGCCGTGTCCCCGAACGTTACTATTTAAGGGTGTAGATCCGGCTCGAGCGAGAGTGTGGTGGCACACTAACACACCGCTAGACGCTGTATACGTACACGAGATTGCAAGGGTCCGGCTCCCGACTCTATTCGTCTCGCTAATGCACATTTGGGGCCCCTGCGTAGTCACAATCGCTAGATAAAAGATCAATCTAGGTCGCGCGGGTGCCTATGGGGCCTACTTTTGTGTTTTCGAGGCGTAATTTGCATTATTCGGCAGCATGTAGCGGAGTCGCGAAAAGCATTGGGCGGCGCGACGGTGCTGCCATTGTCAAGAGACACACATTTTCTTAAATATCGAGAGAAGTGGGATCCTTATAGAAACGATGGGACGCACGCGACCTAGCGGGGGCACATACAATGTCAATTCAACGTTTATTATGTTAAAACAAACGTATTTAAATGAATCCCAAGTCTTGAGCCGAAGCATACCTCAGAAGGGACGGTCCTCTGAAATTAATAGCTCAGGCATTTTTCCGCTACGAGCGCTGATGTCCGTTTCTTGTCATTCGGTTACCGACTTTATCTCGTCGGTGATTCGGTCACAAGCAATTCAATCACTGTATCGGTAAAACAGAGATTGAGAAGTGTTGCCGGTAAGTTAGGCTTCATACGAAAACATGACATTATTATACGCCTGACGATGATGCTGCGTTGGTGTGCTCGAGTGAGAGAGTGTGGCACACACTCGCCGCCGCTCGGGCAGCGTGTACGTGTGCCTAGACGGATTGGGCAAGTGCAAGGGTCCGACTCCGGACATTATTCGTCTCGCTAATGCACATGGACATTATTCGTCTCGCTAATGCACATTTGGGGTCCCTACGTAGTCATAATCGCTAGATAAAAGATCAATCTAGGTCGCGAGATCGCCATAGTGGCCTACTTTTGCGTTTTCGAGGCGTAATTTACATTATTCGACAGCATGATGTCTGCTCGGGAGGCTCTGTAGGCTGGCGTGACAGTCGTACCACGCGGCACACACACACACTCAACGCTCGGGCAGCGTGTACGTGTGCCTGGACGGATTGTGCAAGTGCAAGAGTCCGGCTCCCGACGCTATACGTCTCGCTAATGCACATTTGGGGCCCCTGCGTAGTCACAATCGCTAGATAAAAGATCAATCTAGGTCGCGCGGGTGCCTATGTGGCCAACTTTTGTGTTTTCGAGGCGTAATTTACATTATTCGACAGCATGATGTCTGCTCGGGAGGCTCTGAAGGCTGGCGCGACAGTCGTACCGCGCGGTACACACACACACACTCAACGCTCGGGCAGCGTGTACGTGTGCCTGGACGGATTGTGCAAGTGCAAGAGTCCGGCTCCCGACGCTATACGTCTCGCTAATGCACATTTGGGGCCCCTGCGTAGTCACAATCGCTAGATAAAAGATCAATCTAGGTCGCGCGGGTGCCTATGGGGCCTACTTTTGTGTTTTCGAGGCATAATTTGCATTATTCGGCAGCATGATGTCTGCTCGGGAGGCTCTGAAGGCTGGCGCGACAGTCGTACCGCGAGGCACACACACACTCAACGCTCGGGCAGAGTGTACGTGTGCCTAGGCAGATCGCATGGTTTCGGGATGTTTCAAACCATTTTTCGTTCTCCGCTGTATCCTTCGCCGCATTATAAATTATTATTATTATTCTTTGTACTATAAAAATTTGAAATAGTTATCTTGAAACGAAAGATTGTAGCGTTCAGATGAAAATAAGCCATTGAATCATGCGTTTATTGAATAACATGTACTGTCACGTCGTTTTCTAATTGTTCGAAAGATGTTAGGTCGATTTTTGACGACACCGAGATTTTATAGGCGAAAGGCCGGGCCACGCTCGGCCGCACGACACGTGGTCCTCTCGGGACAAAACACGTCCGTAGGCTCGTGATTCTTTCCTAGAACGAACGCAAATTTCGGGCGCCAGACACTTGAGAGTGTCACGCGAAAAGATGTATTTAATCACAAATTATTACCGTCGAACTCGCGAGCCTGCGACGCGGAAAACTAGGCCTGAATAGCGATCGAAAGGATCCAGGATTCTACGCCGAGAGAGCACGAGACATTCCTGCGGCGGAAAGGTTTCACACAAGAAATATAGAGAACTTTTCGGCTAACAAATCGTTTATTGACGACGGTGGTGTGCTGCCGACGAGATCGGCAGCGATTACAATGATAGCCGGCGCGTCACCGTAAATATTACGACGGATGTAAGTCGTACGCGCGGTGTTTCTCGTACTTTATTTATTTGCGTCGAATTCGGCAGCGATAAGATCTTCGCGACGCGGAGGGCCTCGAAGGCCGCTTTCCGACCGAACTCAGATGAAATACGCGACCCTGTTCTGACTTGCACCACTCGAACTGAATTTCCGAACACGAATCGAACACGCGACGGCCTCACACCATGGAACGAGTGCAGGATTACTGAAATTAACGGCGGCAGCGATTTTATTACGAATCCGCGACTTCGCGTTTATACCGGCGTCGTACAACCGCCACGAGGCGGCCACGCGGCCCCCGCTATCCGACCGGATTCGATTCACTAAAGCGAGATCCTTCACAACCCGAAGGATTCGCACTTTCACGAATTTTCTCGCGCACGAATATCGCCCCTTCAATCGGCCGTTAATTCTCGCGACGCGAATTTCTAACCTCACGACGCGCTACCCGAGCCAACACGATATTTCACGATATTCAATTAATGAAAGCCTGATCGGCGCTTACCACAGGTGTAACGGCAGCGATGGACCGGCAGCGAAATCCTTGTTCTCTGGATTAGCCAAAAACTCTTTATTTTAAGCAATCGTTCAAATGTTATGACTTCTCTCTACGAGATCTAATGGCGCAGCGATCTTTCACGCGTTGACTCGGGAACGCGGAAGCGGAGCGTCCCCCACTTTTCCTAGTCTAGCTTCTTCGCGTAACGTCTTAGCCTATCGCTAACTCGGAATTTCGCTCTGGCGAATCCCACGCGACGGCGGTCGGCTTCCGGCATCTCGCGGCGTCTTCGGCAGCGCTGTCCTCCTATTGGCCGCTTCCCGGTGAGCGATCGACGTCAGCCAATCCGGTTGCGGTGCAGCTTCTTCCCGGACGAGGCGACGACAGGGTAGAGTAGTTCTCCGTCTCTGCACCGGATGCCCTCGTCGGCGCCTCCAGGTTGACAGTCCTGGGCCTTGACGATCTCTCGCTGTTTAGTTCCGGGCTTATGCCGATCTCCTCCCTCGATTAGCTTATTCTCGAAGGTCCCTTGATTCCGCGATGAAGGAAGACTTCCGGGTCCCACCAGGAACCCGGATACGGTCCTGCAATTCTCGTCGCACAAATGGCGCGACATTCAAAATGTCAAATATCGGCTTCTGGGTCTGACACGTGCCCAGGGAGAGCGCTCGCAGCTGCCCTTTTCGCGATGCTTGACCAGAGAGTGGCCCGGTCTTCCGTTAGGGAGGTCAAAGTGACGCGGGCAACACTGCCACGTCACAACTCCTCCCCCCCCAGGGAAGACCGGGCCCCACCGGTGGCAGCTACCAATCAGGCTTTCGTGGGCTGGGTAGCGGACGTTCTCCCTTGGCTCGTTCCTTTAAATAACACGAAACTAATTGTGAACCTTACCCCAACATATATTCGCTACCTTGACCCCTACTACCTACTTACTGTATGTTGTACATTGGTACGGGCGAGAATCCTTCGTCGACCGGCAGCACTAGTAGACAACAGCGTTTAGATGGACGCTCGCAAATCCTGTAATTAACCTACCGGGGTGCGCAAATAGTTGGGTTATTCTCGGGTTTCTACAATAAATGCTACTATTATTTCGGCAGCGATCATTTAATATTTAACTCTTTGGTATTTTGCCTTTACATAGTACGTGATGTAATGCGTTGTACTAACACTATTTCGTTTACAACCTCCTTCTCCTGTTTGCGAAATAACTAGTGTAAACATAATAGTATCGTCTCGGCAGCAACATAAAATACAATTTCTTCCAGGAATAATTGAAGTAATAAATCAGAGCTAGTAATATAGTACTATCGTGTCGGCAGCAAAAAAAAATATATATACGATTTCTTCAAAGAATAATTATAATAATAAACGAGAGCTGGTAATGTATTAACTTCGTGTCGGCAGAGAATAAAAAAAATAAAATACGATTTCTTCCAAGATTGACTAGAGGAACCAAGTGAGCAAGGATCAGTCATGTGATAGCCGGCAGCGAACAATTTTCTTTGTCCTTATCCCCTGTATCCCCAAGGATGATGTGTGCCTCCTTCCTTCCATTGTGGTCCACATTTTGGGCAACTCTTAATTGTGTAGCCTATCCTGCCACAGCGGAAGCAATATTCGGAAGGTGGGGCGTTGCAATACCTATGGCTATGTCCGCGCTTTCCGCATCGCCAACAGCCTCTTTGTCTATCGATTAATCCTATGTCTTGTATCACTTCTTGTTGCCTTTGCCTTGGTTCTCTTGTTAGTATTGGCGGCTCCCCGTATCTCGGCAGCGGTGTCAAGTAGTGTGGTCGTGTTGGAGTTGGCCTATCCCTGCTGGCTGATCTATTTCTTCGGGGTGATATTCCTCTTCGGGGTGATGTTCCTCTAGTTGGTGGAGGAGCTTGTTTCGGTAACCTTGGTACCACTGGAGAGGTTATACTTAACGTTCTTCCTCTTTGTTTTTGGAGATCTTGTTTTCTTTGTTGCTCCTTCTCTTCTTCCTCTCGTCGCAGTCTTTCGATTCCCGCTCGATGTGTCTGCTCGAAGTCATGACGTACTGTCGTATTGGTTTCCCAATTTTCTAGTATCCGTCTCGGTGTTAGGGGTGTTATCAGCTGGTCGCTTTTGGTCCCTTTACTTTCGGCAGCTATTTCCTCTTCCTTCTTCATTATTCGCGGGGTTTCTTCGGCAGCGATAGTCACCTGTTCCGTTGTTATTTGGATATTACTTGTGGTATTTATAGTCTCCTCTTTAATCGCATCTTGCTCTTTGACGGCAGCGATTACTGTTGGCTCCTCTGGCCCACTCTTCGTTTGTCCGTCTTCTGTTCTGTCGTTCTCTTCGTCGGCAGCGATGCTATTAGGCCCCTCTTGTTCCTTCTTGCCCTCCTCGGCAGCGACCATATCCTGTCCAACGTCTTCGCAAGTATTTGACGGCGTCGGCGTTTCCTCTAATACGTCGTCGGGGATGTCGTCCAGGGTGTCATTCGGATCCTTCGCTGAAGTTCGCTCCGATACGTTTGAGTCCTCTGCTGAAAGATACGATGGACTCGAGCTCCTTTCAGCCGTTATTTCCACCTCTGCTTCTGGCGGACAGTGGCGGGATCTCGCCGGCAGCATCATGCATTGTTGCCATGTTTGTGTGGCTACAGTTCTGCTGTCTATTGCTAGCGTTCCCTGTAAGTGGTTCCTCAAAAATTGGGCCACTTCCTGGCTGTCCTGCGAGTCTTCCAGGTTCGCCAGCGCCTCCTTCATTGCTGTCCATGGATCCATCCTACTGTCAGCTCTTGGCTGTGGGTTGGTTCTATACCCTTTCCTTTCCGGCAGCGACTTACGATTTAGATACTGTGGAGAAAACTTGAGCACGTTAGTCTTGTGCGTTTGTGGCGTGTGATGGAAGATACGCTTTCAGGTCACTTATGTGAACTTTCCCTAAGTTGCGGCCTTCTTCTGTAGCAAGGCCATATACTACTGGGGATATTTTCCTTGTTATAATTACTGGTCCGCTGAACTTGGGTACCAGCTTCGCCGCAAAATGTTGCGCCGCTGAAGAAAGTGCTCGCTGTCGTCTCATTACTTTATCCCCTACCTCAAATTCTCTATCTAAGTGCCGCGAATTATAATATTTTGCCTGTTTGTTATAGGCTTCTTCTAAATTTTCTACAACCCAACTTCGCAATGTTTGTAACTTAGCTGCTCTACCTTTCCAATTATCGGTTGGTTCCAACGTCATATCTACTGGCGGTTCAATATCCGCTCGCTCGCATCTAATTGGTCGCGGATCTCGCCCGAAGTTTAAAAAGGCTGGAGACGTCTTCAATACCGAATGGTAGGCAGTATTATACGCGAATCTAAATTTCGAAATATTAATATCCCAATCTCTGTGATCCCTCTCCAAGAACGCCACTATCATTGTCTTCAGGATGCGGTTTACTCTTTCAACCGGGTTTGCCTGCGGATGGTACGGAGGGGTTGTGCTAAGGTGGATGCCATACTCTGCGGCTAGTTCTTTAAGGCATTTATTTGCAAACTCAGTGCCATTATCAGTGAGGAGCACATCCGGTGTTCCCCATCGCGAAAAGATCAAATTCTCGAGAGCCTCCGCAATTTTTGGGCCTGTTGCACGTCGGAGTGGGGCGCATTCGATCCATTTTGTAAATAGATCTTGCATTACCAGGAGGTACGCGTGACCGGATTTGCTTGGCGGCAGGGGACCCATTATATCGGCAGCGACTACTGACCACGGCATGTTAATATGGCGCCGACCCATCAGCCCGGAAGGGAGTGTCTGCTCCACTTTCGTTAGCTGACAGGTTGTGCAGCGTCTTACATATTCCACGGTGGTCCGATACATGCCGGGCCAGTAATACCGAGTCGCTATTCTATGGTAAGTTTTCTCTACTCCTAAATGTCCGGCTTGCGGACCGTCATGGGCCTCTTGCAAAATCTCTGTCCTACGTTCCTCCGGTATCACCAATTTCCATTCATTGGTATCCTGACCTAAGGTCTCCGCAATGAGTGGATCTGTTCTTCGAAAATACAATTCCCCACTCCTAATGCACCAGTCCTTAAATTTGTCCGGGTTGCTCTCGATTTCCGCGAACTTTCCTTCGTACCATTTGGGTCTTATTACGGCAGCGATTTCTAATTCTCCTTCGGTACCCTCAAACGCACGCGACAGTGCATCCGGCACTCGATTTAAGGCACCTTGCCGATACACGACTTGGAAATCGTATTCTAAAAGATGCAAGGCCCATCTCGCTAAACGACCCGACGGGTTTTGCAATTTCCTCAACCACCGCAAGCTATTATGATCCGTTATTACCGTGAATTTATATCCCTCTAAATACGCTCTAAATTTTTCTACTGCCCAGACAATTGCAAGGCACTCCAGCTCTGTCGCGGAGTACTTCCTCTCCGGCAGCGAGAGTGATCTACTTGCGAAGGCAATTACTTTCTCGATTCCCTCGATTTCTTGAGTCAAGACCGCACCTAATCCGACCGTACTTGCATCCGTTTGCAATGTAAAAGGCAGCGAGAAATCCGGGCAAGAAAGAGTTGGGGCGGTAGCGATCATATCTCTTAGGGCTTCGAAGGCGGATTGTTGTCCGTCCTCCCACACCCATTCCCGATTCTTTCGTAAAAGGTTATTTAACGGCTCTGCCAGTGTTGCGAATCCTGGGATGAACCGCCTATACCAGGAGGCCATTCCCAAAAATCGCCGCACCTGTTTAACATTTTTCGGGACTGGATATGATAGAATAGGTTGAATCTTTTCCGAGTCTACCTTCAACCCTTCCTTGCTTACTACGAATCCTAAGTAACGTACTTCGGTGCAACAAAATTCACATTTCTCCGGGTTTATGATAAGACCGGCAGCCTTTATACGATCTAACACGCGTTTCAACCACTCCAAATGCTCTTCGAAAGTTTTCGTAACTATTATTATGTCGTCTAAATATGAAAACGCGTGGGGCTCCATTTCTGGCCCTATCAAACGATCTAGCAACCGTTGAAAGGTTGCTGGCGCTCCTGTTAGACCGTACGGCATGCGACGAAATTGAAATAAGCCTTTTCCCGGCACCGTGAATGCTGTAATTTCTCGGCTATTGTTTTCAAGTGGAATTTGAAAATAAGCTTGACTCAAATCGAGGGTCGAGATGTACTTCGCCGTTCGCAGCTTATCTAAAATCTGGGTCATCAACGGCAGCGGATACGCATCCTTCCTCGAGACTTCATTGACCTTTCGAAAATCAAGGCAGAATCTATACTTTCCGTTAGGTTTCTTGACCATGACAATGGGACTTGACCAGCCACTATTAGATGGTTCAATTATGCCGTCAGCCAATAGAGTATCCACTTCTTTATAAATGGCCTCTTGTACCTTGGGAGAGACGGCATAATATCTCTGTTTGATGGGGGGATGGTCTCCCACATCTATCTTGTGGCTGATCAAATCGGTCAGGCCTTTCATTTTCCCGAATTCCCGCAATTCTGTCTCGAGGAAGTTCGCCAATTGCTGTTTTTCGGCAGCGACTAAAATTTGTAACCCACAGCATACGGTGGTTGGGGTTGGGTCACCGAAGGGAAATCTTTCCTCCGGTTGGGACGCAAAGTACCATGTGGCATTATGGAATTCCGCGACGATTCCAAAGAGTGCAATCGCATCCGTTCCAAGTAAGAGGGGTGTCACGAGATTATCTAATACCCTGGCCGAGATCTCATGTTCCTTTGTTTTTATTCTCACACGAAATTGAGCCCTATCCATAGCTCGGTCGATTGCTCCCGTGGCGAGGAGAAAATAGCACGGTTTTTCCGTGCTTTCTATTTTTACGGCAGCGTTATCCAATTGTTCTACTAGTTCGCGACTGATAAAGGTAATCGACGAACCCGAATCTATTAAGGCGTTTACCGGCAGCGAATTGATAGAGGCTTCAACCATTAATAAGGATGTTTCGAACTTTTCCCCGTTGAATTCTACTCGGGCCGATATTATTTCGGGGTTGGTCTCTCCGACCCTGTCGAGCGACCCCTTCCCCCGTTTCCCGAATAGCGATTACATCTCCGGCAGCTATTTATTGTTACTCCCGGTGCCCCGCATCGATAACAGTGCACACGGGGTTCTTCCCGGCAATCTCGTGATCTGTGCCCTATTTTGCGACAATTCCAACATTCCGATTCAGACTTCCCCCTCATGCGTTGTTTGTCGCGTGACGGAGATTTCTGTCTTTCCTCAGGTGTTGGGGTTGTCGGTCGGCGCGATGGTGGATGTTGTGACCACCTTCCCCTCGTCTCTCCGCGGTATGCTTCGCTTTCTTTTCGCCCGGCAGCAGAATAATTCGCGCGCGCAGCTGAAAAGTCTCGTCTAGCTGTTCCCGCGGAAGAGTTCCGAGATGCGAGATCGCGGTTATCTAATTCCTCCCCGTCATAAGTGGGCGTAATCGCGTTAACAAACTCAACGTTGCCGAATTTCCCCCTTCCCTGATGTTTGTGGGATTCATACCTGTTTGGGTTGTATGCAAAATCGGGGTGTGCCATTTCAATGGGTTTCGGATTCCTTTTTAATTTCATTACGTCAGATTCTTTTTCCGCCTCTATGAGTGCTTCCTCTAAGTGGTCGAGTGACTCTATCGTGCTAATGGCTATGGCCTGTCGCAAAATCGGTTTTGCGCCCCAATACGTTCTTCTAATCATTTTCTCCTCGCGCCACGGTGGGTCTAATCTTTTGAACATACCCCGCATGCTCACGATATAATCTCGAAGCGGTTCGTTTTCCCCTTGCGCGCGATCTTTCACATTCCGGACTAAGGTGTCGTTATAGTCCGAATCGCCAAAAAATTTCCGAAACGCGGACGCAAAATCTTCCCAGGTCTTCAATTTGGCCTCCCTCGTCTCATACCAATGAGCGGCTGTGCCGTCAAAACACACGGAGAGGCAGCGAAGTAAATGTTTGTCTGGTATGTTTCCATACCGGCGATGTTTTATGAGACGCTCTAGGAAGGCTTCCGAATCCTCCCCGGGCGCTCCTTTGAACTTAATTTGCCATCTTCGCATTATCTCTGAGATGGGAGTACCTCGGCAGTACATTTCTTGGCGGGTATTAGGCGAGGTTGACCTTTGACGACCTCGAGAAGTACCCGGCATCGAGGATCTATTCTCTCGGGGATGCGGGGGTGGTGCGAGTTTTCCGCTTTTTAATACCGGCACCGAAATTCTAAAATCGCGCGGAGCGGGTCGAGTGCGCGTGTCCTCCTCGCTTTCCGAATCTGGGGTGTTCAGATTTACCCCATTCCCTGCAGGATCTTCGTCGAAAAGCGAGTGGTATTCCCACGGTTCCTCGTCTTCCGGTTTCAAATGCTGGTCACTAAAGCTCGTCATCTTTACGATCCGCTTTCACCGAAGATATAAACACGGGTGGTTTATATTGGCCCACTGTCAAAACTGACTAAGCCCCTCGAACGAACAAAGGAACCCTATCTCGACCAGGCGGTTCTCCGTCGACTCGGCCTACCCGGCAGCAATAAAAATAAATTTCCCTCGCTAATCTGACCGTCCCCAGCGTTTCTGTACAATCGGAAGTTTTATTTTCGCGAACTAACAAAATCGAAAAGAACCTTTTCACGAATCGCTAACAAAATTGTTCTTTTCCTAATTACGGTTCGCGTCTTGCGAAGCGCTCGCTAAGTTATAAGGCCCTCGCGTCGAAGCGACGGACCTTTCGCAAACGGCAACGATACAGTCAGGCAGCGAATAATTGGGGGTTAATTAACTTCGAAAAAAAACTAACGTACGACAGCACAAGGACTCAAAGGGTACCTTCCATCACCATTGACATCGAAACACAATAAATAGGTTTCTGCGATAACACTCCGCGTTTGCACGCAGCGCGTCAATCACAGTAACCGGGCACAATATCAAATATTATCAAAAAAAAATTGTTCAAACAATCAGACAAATTCAATATTAGGCAGCCAATAAATAATTTAATATGTGGGATTGTTGCAAAATCTTAAAATGCAGTGTGGAAATTATGGTCCGAAGAGAAGACAGAAAAGAGAGTAAATAAAGAATAGGAAGAGAAACTAAAGAATTGGAAAAATAGATCAGAAAGAGAAGGAAAACGCAAAGTGCGAAGAGAAATCGAAAAATCAATAAAAAAAAATATGTACAAATTTCAATTAAAACGGCAATAAATAGTAATAAATAATAAAACTAGCTTAAATTGAATCTCAATAATGAGAAGAATATTAACCCAAAGGACTATAAAAATAAAAACAGTGAACGAAAATAAATTAGAGATGAAAGAACAACGGAAAATAACAAAATTAAATAACAACGATAAATAACAAAAATAAATAATCAGAAACAGGTAACGGAAATAAATAGAGACAGCCAGGATAAATAGACAGACAGACTAAGTAAAATAAGAGAATAGAACAGTGGAGAAACATCAAATTAGAAACAATTTAGATCAAATGGCAATAAATAATAACAAGATCAAAAATATCACAGATGCAACAATCCAATCAAATAAATGTAATATAAGCCACTGTGCAAAAAAAATATAATAAGTGATTCTCAGTTCAAAGTTACAAAAAGAAGAGCCAATCAAATAATTAATTGAGAGAATCACAGTACGAAAAAAAAATTTTCAATATTTTATCAAAGTTAGAATACTTCCTCAGAATCACTGATCGGTAAGACGATTCAATCAATGTCGTTGGAAATTTTCTATTATGGCTCGTATTAAGCAGAAGAAAATAATAATAAATTTTCAAAATCAACAATCCTTCTTCAGAGACAATGATCGGAAAGACCTTCAATCATCGCCGTCCGAAAGATTATTCCGTGGCACATAATAATCAAAACAAAATAAAGACAATAGAAATGGCAATGGTACACAATATTCAATTCAATCCTTCGTTGGCTCGTCGTAGTTCGCAAGTATCGTAAACAAGTTTTTCGACGCGTGTTCACCGTCACGGTACCGATCGCGTCTGGAATTTGTCAGAACGGCAGCGAAGGAGAAAAACAAAATTTCTTGTGTGAGCCTCGTGTCTCCGACGTATCTCTAATGAAAAAGCCCCTACACAGGTCACCTTTACGGCGAGAGGTCCCTGTTCGGGCGCCAAATTTGTCACGTCGTTTTCTAATTGTTCGAAAGATGTTAGGTCGATTTTTGACGACACCGAGATTTTATAGGCGAAAGGCCGGGCCACGCTCGGCCGCACGACACGTGGTCCTCTCGGGACAAAACACGTCCGTAGGCTCGTGATTCTTTCCTAGAACGAACGCAAATTTCGGGCGCCAGACACTTGAGAGTGTCACGCGAAAAGATGTATTTAATCACAAATTATTACCGTCGAACTCGCGAGCCTGCGACGCGGAAAACTAGGCCTGAATAGCGATCGAAAGGATCCAGGATTCTACGCCGAGAGAGCACGAGACATTCCTGCGGCGGAAAGGTTTCACACAAGAAATATAGAGAACTTTTCGGCTAACAAATCGTTTATTGACGACGGTGGTGTGCTGCCGACGAGATCGGCAGCGATTACAATGATAGCCGGCGCGTCACCGTAAATATTACGACGGATGTAAGTCGTACGCGCGGTGTTTCTCGTACTTTATTTATTTGCGTCGAATTCGGCAGCGATAAGATCTTCGCGACGCGGAGGGCCTCGAAGGCCGCTTTCCGACCGAACTCAGATGAAATACGCGACCCTGTTCTGACTTGCACCACTCGAACTGAATTTCCGAACACGAATCGAACACGCGACGGCCTCACACCATGGAACGAGTGCAGGATTACTGAAATTAACGGCGGCAGCGATTTTATTACGAATCCGCGACTTCGCGTTTATACCGGCGTCGTACAACCGCCACGAGGCGGCCACGCGGCCCCCGCTATCCGACCGGATTCGATTCACTAAAGCGAGATCCTTCACAACCCGAAGGATTCGCACTTTCACGAATTTTCTCGCGCACGAATATCGCCCCTTCAATCGGCCGTTAATTCTCGCGACGCGAATTTCTAACCTCACGACGCGCTACCCGAGCCAACACGATATTTCACGATATTCAATTAATGAAAGCCTGATCGGCGCTTACCACAGGTGTAACGGCAGCGATGGACCGGCAGCGAAATCCTTGTTCTCTGGATTAGCCAAAAACTCTTTATTTTAAGCAATCGTTCAAATGTTATGACTTCTCTCTACGAGATCTAATGGCGCAGCGATCTTTCACGCGTTGACTCGGGAACGCGGAAGCGGAGCGTCCCCCACTTTTCCTAGTCTAGCTTCTTCGCGTAACGTCTTAGCCTATCGCTAACTCGGAATTTCGCTCTGGCGAATCCCACGCGACGGCGGTCGGCTTCCGGCATCTCGCGGCGTCTTCGGCAGCGCTGTCCTCCTATTGGCCGCTTCCCGGTGAGCGATCGACGTCAGCCAATCCGGTTGCGGTGCAGCTTCTTCCCGGACGAGGCGACGACAGGGTAGAGTAGTTCTCCGTCTCTGCACCGGATGCCCTCGTCGGCGCCTCCAGGTTGACAGTCCTGGGCCTTGACGATCTCTCGCTGTTTAGTTCCGGGCTTATGCCGATCTCCTCCCTCGATTAGCTTATTCTCGAAGGTCCCTTGATTCCGCGATGAAGGAAGACTTCCGGGTCCCACCAGGAACCCGGATACGGTCCTGCAATTCTCGTCGCACAAATGGCGCGACATTCAAAATGTCAAATATCGGCTTCTGGGTCTGACACGTGCCCAGGGAGAGCGCTCGCAGCTGCCCTTTTCGCGATGCTTGACCAGAGAGTGGCCCGGTCTTCCGTTAGGGAGGTCAAAGTGACGCGGGCAACACTGCCACGTCACAGTACATGCACGCAGGGGAATAGCAAGCGAACGCATGCGAAGGCGTGGGTGAATTTTGATTTGCTACAATCCTTCGTTTCAAGATAACTGTTTCATATTTTTATAGTACAAAGAAAAAGAATAATAATTTATAAATAATTACTATTTATTTATTTATTTATTTTGATTTATTTTTTGGTAATCAAACAATACAATTTAATAGATATTAAAGATGATCCTGCGCTGCTGGCTGCCTCGGCCTCTTCCTCGGCCCCGGAGCGCTGCCTGCCGTTGCAAGCGTTTGAAAAAGTTTTTTCTTTCCGTCCTCGCAAGCTGCCTCTGCAACATATATAAACAAATTAGTGATAATGCAGATAACATCAAAAACAATCAAACAATGAATGTAGAAACAAATTTCTATACATTGTGAAAAAATAACAATTATAGAACCGAAATAATATTGGTTCTCCAGAACCATTCCAGTCCCGGGTTGAAACATAGAAGTAGTGAACAAAAAAGTTCAGGACGTTCCAAAAAAGACGATAACTATTTACGATTTCAACATTTTCGTTGTGAAGCTACAGCAATTAGTTTACTACAGGATGTGAAAAGACATGTTTGCAAAAATTACAATTGATTGGAATTGTTGAAAAAATACTAATTTGCATTTTCAACTTTTTTATCTATATCAATTGTAATTTGGGAAAAAATTACAAAAAAGTTGAAATCGTAAATAGTTAATGTCTTTCTTAGGACGTCCTGAACTTTTTTGTCCACTACTGTACATATGTGGTTCCGGTGAAATGAACAATATAAGTAATAGCTGACACTCACCGAATTTTCTATTGCCGGCTGCATCACTTGATTGTACGTCCTGCCGGCCGGCAGAAAGCGCGCCGGGTACGCCGCCGGCGCGAATCGCGCCCGGTTGGCTGCCGGAAACCTTGCCGGCACGAATCGTGCCGGATCGGCTGCCGGAAACCTAGCCGGCACGAAACGTGCCGGATCGGCTGCCACAAACCTCACCGGCGCGAATCGTGCCGGGTCGGCTGCCGGGGCCGATGTTGTGGCCCTTTGTTGTGGCCCTGCTGGCGATGTTCCAAAATAGGGTGCCGCCGAGAAGGTTGCCGCCGACGATGTGGCAATCCTCGCTTGGAGGGCTTCATGTTTTATGGCCCTCCCCTGGGCCGCTTCCAGGGTGGCCACCCGGGCCTCCGCCTCCCGGGCCTCCTGCCTGGCTGCCTCCAATATTGCTGTACGCCTGGGGCAGGGTTGCGGTGGCGGCGATGGGGACCCCCGAATCGATAAATTCGCGAATGATTCCATCTACGGGGTGAAAAAAACGAAGAAATAATAAGAAATAAACCAAGCGACCCAGATATTCTGGTTTGAAAAAAGAGGTTCGGATAGTACTTACTTCGTCGACGGTCAACCTCGAAATGACGATATGACGATGCAATGGCTGCTATGTTTATCCGTTCCTAGGAAACCTTGCGTTTTCTTACAAACGCGATAAAATTTTGTTTTTACACCCCCACACATATGACGATTGTCATTTCGTCAATCAGAAAAAAATATTTTCCACCAGACGAGAATCGTACCCTAGCAAAAAAAACACGCGCATGCACGTGAAATGCGCCCGTATCACATCACTGCGTTGTTTTCTAGTTTTCGGATGTACAGGGATACGTTTGTACGTGAACGCTTTCCCGTGTTATTCGTATATTCGAAAAAAAGCGCGATATTCAACGCGTATATTCAACGAGTGTTGAATATTGTTGACGTGATTGTGAGTGGTTTGCGTGATTGAAGTTGAGCGATTGTGTGTGGTTTGTGTGTTTGAAGTTGAGCGATTGTGTGTGGTTTGTGTGCTTGAAATTGGTTGAGCGTATTGTACATTCAAAATGAATTCTGCAAATTCAACGGAAAGTGAGGGACAAACGGCGGCGCGGCGTGCATTGAAGGACAACATAACGACAAGGAAACTCCGCCTGTCAACGAAAAGAATTAGCAAAAGAAGACAATATTTTCGTTTTAGGTAAGTGTATAATCGATACATTTATAATGATGTATAAAAATCTAAAAGTTTTATACATTATTATTATTTTTTTTATTTTTTAGAATAAAAATCAATTTGTGTTGGGGGCCCTCTGGATATAAAAAACATATAAACATATTTGAACATATTTGTTCGCGATTGACTTGACGTGACGTAGAATCGAGATACGCGATTTACCGCGCAACCCTGTGATTGGGTGTTGTTAGCGTCGTCGCGAGATCGATGATCGATCAGCCGCTTGCCGCGCTATAGGTTGGCACCGTCGCATCGATTATCGATCTAGCTATCGCGATTCTATTGGCCGAGCGCTTCCAAAACCGCAAGTCATCGATCCTTCTGTGATAGAAAACCGCTCGCTGATAACGAAAACGGTCATTCTAAACTTCGAGCTTCAGAAACGTCGTGCGTCTATTGACCGGTTTTCCTGAACGAGTTAGAGTCAATCGCTAATCGTATTTGGCCTGTTTAGCGCGCCAAAAATCGGAATTTTTACTTTGTTCAAAATGACTAAAACTTTTTACCCATGTACCTGAATATATATGCGAGTAATCTACAATAATATTTTTCCATAAACGGTACTATTTAGTAAGCGATAGAGACTTGAAAGTAACATATTCTCGTGACCGAGAGAAGCATGGAAAAACATGTGTTGATCTTTCTCACAAAGGGTATAGCCGGATAAAATAGTCCAAAATGCCCTTGAGCCGAATTTTATCGATAATGTGTCATTCGATAGAGCACCAAGAAAAACCATACTGTGCAAAGTTTCAACCCTGTGTCTCGATCGGGAGGGTAGTTATGGGGTAAAATCAAAAAATCAGTTTTTGGCTTATTTTCCCAAGTTAATGACGTTTAGAAATTCTGAGAAAAATCTGACACATGTCAAGAACCCAAATACATACTTTGCAATTGGTTTCAGATTTTTTAAGTGAAAATCCTGCTTGTAAAAAATCAAAAACCTCAAAAAAATCGAAAAAATGCAGATTTCACATAGAAGTTCTAGAGTGACAACATTTATATTTTTACAGTAGCAGTATATTGTCATAAGTATTGTTCATGAATTTTTTCAGATTTTTTGGTTTGGTGCGCCGTTGTTAAAAAAAATAAAAACTGATATTTTCGACGTTTTTTCCGCGAAGAACTAAGCTCACCTTAAAATTATTACGTTCTATTTGTTCTGTAAGTCTATCAGGCACTGATAAACCTTGAACATTATTAAAAAATAATTAAACAATGAAATCGGCTTGATTAGTATTTTTACTATGTCAGCGTATTACATCTGAAAGTATTAAACACAATCCCAATAGCTCGGTTGGCTCAGCGCGTTAGGCGCTCGACTGTTGATCTGCTCATACTAGGTTCGCGCCCGGCATACGTATACACTTTTTTTTACTTGATTAATTCTTTTTTTTTATGTCTAACTATATAATAATCAATGGTATGTTTGTAGATTTCTTTTAGAAGCAACATCTAAATATTAAAAAAATAATTTTAAGGTAAAATACGCAAAAAAAATTTTGGAGCAATTGTTAACATCATCAATTTTTAGTTACGCATCTTCTTAAATCTGGTAGTATGAAATATTTTCTGCAGTAAATCTATACGTGTCTTCGAGTTTTAAATACTCCATTATAGAGAAAACGGTTTTGTAAAAGTTTTGTAAAAACGGACAAAGTGTCCGTGTTTTATTATTTTGTACCTTTAGCCCGTCCGTTTACCTTTACCTTTATGTTCACCTTTTCTTTTCTCTACTCGCTTTATGACTCTGTCGATCATCAGTACCAGGTAACGGATTACTAGGGTTGTCGGTACCTTAGATGTTGCTTCTAAAAGAAATCTACAAACATACCATTGATTATTATATAGTTAGACATTAAAAAAAAGAATTAATCAAGTAAAAAAAAGTGTATACGTATGCCGGGCGCGAACCTAGTATGAGCAGATCAACAGTCGAGCGCCTAACGAGCGTGTTTAATACTTTCAGATGTAATACGCTGACATAGTAAAAATACTAATCAAGCCGATTTCATTGTTTAATTATTTTTTAATAATGTTCAAGGTTTATCAGTGCCTGATAGACTTACAGAACAAATAGAACGTAATAATTTTAAGGTGAGCTTAGTTCTTCGCGGAAAAAACGTCGAAAATATCAGTTTTTATTTTTTTTAACAACGGCGCACCAAACCAAAAAATCTGAAAAAATTCATGAACAATACTTATGACAATATACTGCTACTGTAAAAATATAAATGTTGTCACTCTAGAACTTCTATGTGAAATCTGCATTTTTTCGATTTTTTTGAGGTTTTTGATTTTTTACAAGCAGGATTTTCACTTTAAAAATCTGAAACTAATTGCAAAGTATGTATTTTGGTTCTTGACATGTGTCGGATTTTTCTCAGAATTTCTAAACGTCATTAACTAGGGAAAATAAGCCAAAAACTGATTTTTTGATTTTACCCCATAACTACCCTCCCGATCGAGACACAGAGTTGAAACTTTGCACAGTATGGTTTTTCTTGGTGCTCTATCGAATGGCACATTATCGATAAAATTCGGCTCAAGGGCATTTTGGACTATCTTATCCGGCTATACCCTTTATTACTTTTCAAGAAAATACTAAAATTCCGTCTATATTGCGGTTAGATTTTCAATTGGCCAGAGTAGGAGTGAAAGTAAGAACTCGTTATCGTGATTATATGAAAAATGCAAATATTGATCAAAATTTAACACCAACAATAAAAATATCGAATCAAGTAAATATTTCGAGTGAGGAAAAATATCAAATCACACGTAGTCAATTTCCAGTGGTTCCTGCTGAAGCGATTACGATTCATAAAAGTCAGGGATAAAAAACATACGAGAAAGTATGTTTGGATTTTAAAAAATCAGAAAGGCGAACTTTACAAATGTTGTATGTAGCACTGAGCAGAGTTTCAAAATTCAGCGCGGTTTATATATTTCGGGACAATTTAAATTAACAGTATCGAAGAAAACCAAGATCAATACTGCAACCCCGGATAATGAGTTGTATCGTTTGCGAAAAACTAATTAAGACAATTTATTTTGCAACATTAGTATACTATAACAAGGAACCAAGCGAGCAACGAGCCTGCGATGTTCGTTTAATGCGACGCCATATAGCAAACATTTTGATAAGTAGAAAACTATTGAATTTCCTTGAAAACGTATAATCTTATTAAAACGTACACTCTATTTCTATTTTTGTCTTCTTGAAAAATTCAAAAGACTACATACGCCATGTGGTTGGGCATACTCTATATGCCCTGGGTTGCTCCTTTAGAAAATTTCGTTATTTCTGCGGTAGGACGCACCGTTCTCAGAAATTAGCGTTTACTTACTAGTGTAACGTCTTACAAGGGGAGTCCACGGTAGACGGGAACCGGATTTTCCTGAAACTTGCAGTATTTGAAGATGACGTATCCAAATGTAATTTAGCAAAGCAGTAGCGCGCGCTTTTCAAGATTTCCCGAGAAAATTGCATTTGAAAAATCGGTGTACCCGTACATAAGGAGTTTGCGTTAACCTATGAACATGAAGCGCAGTGGCCGAGGGCGCTTCGAGAAAGACTGGTAATCAGTAGGTCGCAGGTTCGAGTCTTGCTGTTATATTTACTTTATTATTGCTCATTCTTTATTAATAAAAAGAAAATTGCGTGTTAGTATGACACGATCCAGAATGATACCCATCGTAAAAGCATGGGAAACAATAATTTTTTCGGCATCTAGCACACACTATAATAAATCAGAACTTCTGAAAACGGCGTGCTCTTGTACAAACGCTCCGTTTATTATAGTGTGTTCTTGATGCCGAAAAAATTATTGTTTCCCATGCTTTTACGATGGATATCATTTTGGGTCGTGTCATACTAACACGTAATTTATTTTTATTAATAATAAAGAATGAGCAGTAATAAAGTAAATATAACACTGTATTATTTTTATGTTCGATTTTTTTCAATACCCACAAATAAAAAACATGTATTTTCTATTTAAAAAATAATTGTTTGATGGCAGATTTCATAAACTTTAGGAATAAAACTGAAAAAAAGATTAAAACAAAAATGTCGACAACAAGACTCGAACCTGCGACCTACTGATTACCAGTCTTTCTCGAAGCGCCCTCGGCCACTGTGCTTCATGTTCAAGGGTTAACGCGAACTCCTTATGTACGGGTAAACCGATTTTTCAAATGCAATTTTCTCGGGAAATCTTGAGAAGCGCGCGCTACTGCTTTGCTAAATTACATTTGGATACGTCATCTTCAAATACTGCAAGTTTCAGGAAAATCCGGTTCCCGTCTACCGTGGACTCCCCTTGTTAGTACGATGGTAATGGTGTTTTAGCATTATTTAAATTGAAATATCTCCAGAACCACTAACTTTTCGACATGCATAGGTTAGTACTTTTTTATAACGAATGTAGGCTGCATCAATTGATGTATTGAAAAATACCTCATTCCATTTAAGAAAATTAATGACATCAGATTACGAGCGCCTCGATATCAAGTAAGTTTGGTCTGATGAATTTTCTATTTTCAAAAGCGTGCGGGTTATTCATGTGAATTACATATATATCATATAATTTGATTGTATCCAGAAGTAATATTTATACATATATAATGAATTGATATTATATTGAAATATAATTATTTTGGACGACGCTAGCGCGTTGGAATTTCGGACATCGCGTGCTGTGATGTTTATATTTCGCGTCTGTGCCGATGGAATGCGGCTAACGCTGTTGTAAAAAACACGGTTGTCGTATGGAACAAAATAAATGGAACGAAGTACGAATTATTGTTCTCAGTGGGGAATTCACGAAACATGTGTGCCTCTAGCATCAGTTTGATTGTGCTTCTCGAGCAGGAAGGTTGATAGGTAAGTCTCCATAGGTATACTAATCTGAATTTCTAACTTCTTTATTTTTCATAATTTTTTTATGGTACTTTGGAAAACGTATTCGTGGCATATTTCTAATGCAAAAAAATGAAACCAAATATGATATAATGCCGATGATATTTACTTGTGTAATGGACAATTAAAGTTTCGAACGCGTATAAACCTGTATATGATCCGAATTATATCGTGTTTGGTATCATTTTAATCAGACAAAATGTCACAAATCTATTAAAATAAGTTCTATAAAGAAATAAGTAATAATAAAAAAGTTATTCGTTGGTATTGCATTGTGAGGACGCGCGAGCCGTTGAACTGTGCTGCCGACTGCGACTCTTGGCGTCTCTTTCTTTCCCATGCGATCCTTCCTTGCGCTTGAAACTTGTCCATTACACAATTGTCCATTACACAAGTAAATATCATCGGAATTATATCATATTTGGTATCATTTTTCATTATAAAAATGCCACGAATATGTTGGTGAAAGTTCCGTAGAAAAAATGAAAAGAAAGAAGTTATTTTTTATATTCCAATAGGGTGAATTTACATATTCCTATTGTTTTTTATTTATTCAATATATTTTATAAATCATCGTTATTTATAAACATGTTTATTTTTTCAGATTGAAAATAGCAAATTTCTATAAAAAAATGGAACCTAATACAAAAAATGAAGAGGTATCGAGTACGTATATAATATGAACACTGATCATAGTTCCTGCAAATAATTTTTTTTTATTCATCAATGATGTTTGATAATTTTTTGTATTCCAGACTTATTAAAAAAAATGGAGGTGATGGTAGTGAGGCCGCCTCCCTCACCGGGCACCTCAGCGAGCTGTGAGCGGCCACCACCACCACCACAACCGCTGTCTGTGCAGCCACCACCATCACCTCCTGGTGGAAATATTGAAGTTGAGGAGCCCAATGTGGAGGTGCCAGTTACAATCATGGAACGGCTCCTCCAAGCATTGGAAGGACTTAGTAAAAGTAAGCTTTTTTAACTTCCCGATTTTATAGGGAAGTTATTGTAATTACCCCGAAAATCGAAAATCGATTTTTTAGCAGATCTTCACGTTTCATGGTCATTGCAGTCATTTTAGACTATTTTCAGCAAAATGTTCGTGTGTGTGTGTGTGTGTGTGTGTGTGTGTGTGTGTGTGTGTGTGTGTGTGTGTGCGTGCGTGCGTGCGTGCGTGCGTGCGTGCGTGCGTGCGTGCGTGCGTGCGTGCGTGCGTGCGTGCGTGCGTGCGTGCGTGCGTGCGTGCGTGCGTGCGTGCGTGCGTGCGTGCGTGCGTGCGTGCGTGCGTGCGTGCGTGCGTGCGCGCGCGCGCGTATGGCCGTTTCTATGTAATCAAATTTTTCGTTAACGTTTTCTGAAAAAGTAACAACGCGATCAGAATGATGAATGATGCAATCGATGTGCCCCGCTGTAACTTAGAGCTGATTAGATTTTGGTCCATTTTGGTCAAGTAGTTTTTTAGTTTTTTTCGAAAGGAGTTGATTAAACATTGCAATTTATACGAAAGGCGTATCCACCGAAGAAGTAAACGTAACTATATATATATATTTAGATATATTTAAAAAAAAATTTTTTTTATAAAATTAAAAAAAAAATTTTTTATAAAATTTAAAAAAAAATTTTTTATAAAATTTAAAAAAAAATTTTTTTTCTTGTTTTTTTTAATTAAAAATACTTTTTTTCCAATTATGCAACTAATGCTAATGTAACCGCTTACAATAATCGAAAATTATTCCAATGCAAGAGTGAGTTAATCATCGCCGAGAATACATTTTCAAAGAATATCGATGGAAGTACAAAAACATTTATATTACAATCTATAAATAAACAATCAGTTCAAAACGAATTGTGAACTGAGATTAAATTGAAAATTAATATAAAATATATGATAATTAATAACATTGATGTTGAAGACGGATTGGTTAATGGAGCATGCGGAATATTAAAATTTATTACTTTTCAAGAAAATACTAAAATTTCGTCTATATTGTGATTAGATTGCCAATTGGCCATAGTAGGAGTGAAAGTAAGAACTCGTTATCGTGATTATATAAAAAATGCAAATATAAATCAAAATTTAACACCAATAATAAAAAAATATCGAATCAAGTAAATATTTCGAGTGAAGAAAAATAAGAAATCACACGTAGTCAATTTCCAGTGGTTCCTGCTGAAGCGATTACGATTCATAAAAGATTCATATGTTTGTCAGGGACAAACATACGAGAAAGTATGTATGGATTTTAAAACATCAGAAATACGAACTTTACAAATGTTTATGTAGCACTGAGCAGAGTTTCAAAATTGAGCGGTTTATATATTTTGAGAAAATTTAAATTAATAGTATCGAAGAAAACCAAGATCAATACTGCAAACCCGGATAATGATGAGTTGTATCGTTCGCGAAAAACTAATTAAGACAATTTATTTTGTAACATTAGTATGCTATAACAAGGAACCAAGCGAGCAACGAGTATACGATATTGGTTTAATGCAACGCCATATAGCAAACATTTTGATAAGTAGAAAACTATTGAATTTCCCTGAAAACGTATAATCTTCTTAAAACGTACACTTAATAAATAATAATAATAATATACAGCAACTAACGAATCGGGAAGTTCTTTGTGTGGCTCGTGTAGAGTCACACACCGAATAAAAAACATTAATAGCAGTAGGCCCTACTAGCCATGCGTATCACTAACCCTCTCGCAAGAGCAGTCCTACCCGCGAGCTCGCGAAGCGAGCGAGCAAAAACAACCCTACTCGCGAGCGAGCGAAGCGAGCGAGCAACAATAGCCCTCTAGTTTTATTTGGAATTTTGCTCCTCGATGGACGCTCAGACCTAGTATCATTTTGACTACTTGAACCTTGAATTGTATCTAGTTCTTCGCTTACTACTGACTCGAAACTTTGTTCTGTATCACTTTCACTAGATTAATTTTCATTTTGGTTTACACTTTCAACAATTTTATCGGTTTCATCATTATCAGTTAGACCTATACACTTTACCCCTTGTTCAATTACATCAACATGTCTAGCATCAATTATTCTATTGTCAACCAGTATTCTATAGCCTGTCTCTGTGTATCCTAGTAAAATTCCTAGTTTCGCCTTATTGTCCCATTTTGACTTTCTCAATTGCTCTGGAACTCTAACAAATACCTTCCTTCCATAGATTTTCAAATGTTTTACATCAGGTTTCTTATTGAAGAATATCTCGTATGGTGACTTGTTCTGACTTGTATTAGCTATGGTTCTATTTTTTAAATAAGCTGCTGCTTTAATAAATTCTGGCCAATACATTTTGTTGACTTTAGCTTCGTTTAATAAGCACCTAGCTGTATCCATGACGGATCTGTTGTACCTTTCCGCCACTCCGTTCAACTCATGAACATATGGAGGACACGGGATCATTCGTATACCTTTTTGTCTAATAAATTCGCGAGTTCTATTATTCATATATTCCTTTCCATTGTCGCAGATTAGATTTTGAATTTTTTTCTTAGTTAGATTTTCAACTAAATTTACATATTCTATGAAACAGTTATAAGTGTCGGACTTTGACTTGATGCAATATACTTTCGCTAATTTGCTATATTCGTCTATAAACGTAACAAAGTATTTTTCACCGCGATTACCATTCGTTGGGTGAGGTCCATTCAAATCCGTGTGCACGGTTTCTAGAATTTCATTTGCACGACTTCTATTATTGGCAAAAGGTAAGTTTGCCATTTTACTTTGGCTTCTAAATTTTTTGGTAATCCACTTAACAATTCATCATTACATAGTTTGTTTAAATAATGAAAATTGACATGACCTAACGCGTGATGCCATTTTTCCTTTTTTGTCATGTTATTTTTCATTAATAGATTTGTACTGACTTGTTTGTTCTTATTGTTAGTAACGAAACTGGATATAAAATATAAGTCGTCTCTTTTATTGGCTACTGCTATCAATACGTTTAACGGGTTATAAATTTTTAACTGATGACCATATATGATGAAACTATTTTATTTTTGTTTGTTATCTTGGAGTAACTAATGAGATTCTTTTTCATATTTTTTACATAGAAAACATTGTTTAAAGTTACGCTAACATCGCTTCCATGAACTTGAAAAATTGCACTTATTTTTCCCACTTTTGTTGCTTGTAAAATATGGCCATCACCTAGCTTTACATCTACTGGTTTCTTTAATTTTACGTATTCCTCGAAAACATTATCTATGTTCACTACATGATCTGTACATCCGCTATCAATAATCCATTCTATTAAATTTTCCGAACCTGAACTAACCTGTCTTTCTACTTGTGACTCGTTTATTTCAGTCATGAACGCGTTTCCTTGTCCGCTGTGATCGTTGTTTCTTTCCTGGTGTGTCAGCTACTGGGGGTTTGTTGCGCCTCGAAGTCTTCCTCTGCCTCGTGCGTAGTTTCCGCCATATTGAAAATTTTTTGCGTTGCCTCGTTCGTGATTTGCGCCATATTGGAAGTTTCTTCCGTTGCCTCGTTTGAAATTACCGCCATATTGGAAATTTCCTCTGTTGGGCCCTCTGCTGCGAAAATTTCCTGGGGGGGGGAATCGATCCCGTATCAACAATCCCGTATGATTACTTGTAAAAGTACAATTTTTTTTTTGTTTTAGGACCACGTAATAAGTTTGTCGTACATACAGGATCTAATAAAATTCAGGAGAAATAATCCGCTCGTAACAGCGATCGTAACAGCGAGCGTGACGCCGCGCGTGACGCCGCGCGTGACGCCGCTCGTAACAGCGCGTGTTACTCCGCGCGTGACGCCGCGCGTGACGCCGCGCGTGACTGCGCGAGTTACCCCGCTCGTAACAGCGCGTGTTACTCCGCGCCTTACGCCGCGCCTAACGCCGCGCGCTGATAACGATAAACCACGGAAACGAGGTAGAAAACCTTTTTTTTTTTTTTTTACATGAGGGAAATGCTTTTACGCATACCCCTAGCCTCCTGGGAGAGACAAGGGGTTATGTGGGGCTTACGTGGCCAGAAGGGCTCACAGTACCCACTAAAAACCTCATGATAACCTTCCCTAAGCTAATCGGGGGCGGCTGGGATCTCCGAAGAACACAACCAGCCATCCCCCTTCGCCCTTGGCCCCTATGGGGCCTCATCCCAAGGGGGAGAGAAGCTCCCCCCAACAATGCCTAATCTATCAGGGCGCAAGCAGGTTGCCCACTTGCACCCCCCTTCCCTGGGCCGTTCGGTGGGCTTCGCGAGTCTCCAGCTCGCTCCGCCCAACGACCCCCGGTGACCCCGTTCCTCGCTCGAGGAGCCCTTAAAAGGGCTCTCGGCCGAGGGACGAGGTCTCCGCGCGCGACAAGGAGGGACGAAGGCGGGCACCCCGCCCGCGTTCGCCCCTCCCCCACTCCCACCCCCCTCCCCCCGACCCAACGATCTTTAAGTCCCCCGGGGGGACAGAGGAAAGGGGGGCGGGAATAGTCCCCCCCCACAAAAGAACACCCCGTCTGGGATGCCTCTTCGGGGGAGGCGGGAAGGACTTAACGAGTCCCGCCTCCCCCGGTCCGTCGCCTGCCCCGCAGCGTGGGAGGTAGAAAACCTTCCTGGAAAGAAGACACGATGTCTAAAGCAATAATTGCTATAAAGTAATATACCTTATTTTAAATTAAAATCCAGGAAGGAAACGGCTTTTAATACTTATGCGTACCGTTTCCGTGTTTCAGGAATGGTATATCAATGCGGGAGTCCAGTCGACGATTCAACATTCCGTACACTACACTGAATAAGCGATTCCACAAGAACGATTAATCTTTTATTTATTTAATTTTCTTTATGACTTATTCATTTTTTATTTATATGACTTGTTTATTTATTTATTATTTTTTTTGTTTTTATGATTTAACAATTTTTTAAAAATATATTTTATATGTGGACTTAAAAATTCATTAATTTTTTCTTATTAATTGACCCTTCATTAAAAAGAGATTCAATCTTTTTTTAATATTCGAATATACTGTCACGCCGTTTCTCGGCGGAGCGGAGGTTGGAAAACCCCCGAAAAGGATCGGCTCCGGGCTTTTATGGCTCTGAGATCGGGCCACGGGCAGCCGTATGCACGTGGTCCGCCCGGGACTAAGCGGAATCGCGAAAATCCGACAATCGTTCGAAAAGGTTAAATTCGGGCGCCAGGCACCGCGAGGATGCCACGCGAGACGCGATGAGAACCTCGTGTTCGGGGAAGCCGAACACGAGAATCGGACTTTCGGAAACGCGGATCTTGCTCTAACGCGACGGGTCCAGCAGGTTCGAACGCGGGAAGGACGAGGACGGCCCTTACGGCAGGACGGATCTCACGGGGTTCGAAATAATCAAACGGAATTTGTCTCGAGTGGAATTTTATTTCCGTGTCAAAGTGTACAAGAACACGGTCACGTGACCGTAACCCGAGAGCCCGCGCTCTTCATACAATTTCTTGCGGACGGTAAGGCGGTCGCAGCGCGGTTGTCGATTTAATCGCACGCGTGATAGTACGGATGACCGGTACGGCGTTAATACGATTCCCGACGGACGGGATCACGCGAAGCGCAGGTGGGCGGCGCGGTACAGGACTGTCGCGGTAACCTCTGCACGAGAAATGCTCGCGAATGTACGGAGGCCGCTGCCCACAGCGGAATCGGCGAGTCGCTCTACGTTACGCGACACGTCACCGAATCCAAGATTGACGCGAAGAACCGAATAAACTATTCTCGCGAGACGCGATTCCTCCGAGGAAAACTTCCGACTTCGCGATGGAAAACTCTCGATACTTTATCAAACGCTCAAAGTGCTTCCGCGAAGCACGAGCCGTCGGTCCGAGACGCAGAGCGTCTCGGCGCACGCGACAGGTCGAGGATCGAACGACGATCGTTCGTCCTCGCGCGACTAATTATCGAGCCAACAAATTGAGAAACAAATCGAGAAGGATCACTGAGTCGACTTACCGTTACAGCCTCCTTTGTCGAGAATCTCGAAACCCTTGTCGCTCGTCGGAGTTTCGCCGGCTGGATTTGGCTCGCACGTGAATAACTCGCGTGCGGGAGGAGAAATAAACACCGCGAGACCGGCTAATCACTCTCGTGAGATGCGCGTGTTCGCGTGGTGGTTCGCTCGAACGATTTCGGCTTCCGCGAAATACTGCGTCGTTTGGTGGCGATTTATTGAGACGTTTAGGTTTGCTCTACGTGAGGGCTAGCGCGACCAGTGATGCCGAAATCGTGGTACTGTGGTACGAAGCCGTGGTACGAGACCCCCCCACTATGACCTACCGTTGCCCCTACTGGCCTTCTCCAACTCGCTCGCGCGCTACACTCACCAGCGTACCTCTCCTATGTCCATGTGCGCTGCTTGTGCGCTTGCGCCAGCCACAATCTATTCTTAGCACTTTCCATGCATTGTTTTACGGAAACGAAACTGAAATTCGGCCGTCGAGCGATTGAATCGCAATCTGGAGCTACCCTTCGAGTCCCCGTGCAGCGATTTTCATTTTTATTTCTTTTAATTACATTTTTAACCTTCCAAAAATTTAAAATATACAAAATATGCTAAAAATATATATTTATTTATCATAGAAACGTTTATTACAATAAAAATTGAATCTTCTTCGATGTTCAGCACCATGTACTACTTCTCGTAACGTACAAGTCGTCTAAGTCCTGCGGAGTGAAAAGGAAACAATTAATAAATATTTCAATTAAATAATATACACATATATGTATATATTGTAACGTTGCCCTTTTTCGCACGGGTTTCTGGCCGGCGAAAACGACCAACTTCCGAGAATTTACAGCCGCTGAGGACGGGCCGTGCGCGGCCGCGCGGACACGGTCCTCTCGGTACAAAGGTGACTGACGAGAAGATTCGAGAAAGAACACTAATAATTGTTCGGGCGCCAGGTACACGGAAGTACCACACTAACGGAACACCAAGGTCTCGTGTTCGAGGAAGTCGAACACGAGCTTAGAATCTTCTCGCGCTCACTGACGGAATTTTACGACACGAACGGCCAGGAGTTCGGACTCAGGGAATAACGAGGACAGCCCTCGCGGCAGGACGGATCTCGCAGGTCGGAAATAATCTCGAGAATTTAGGGCTCTAACGAATTTATTCGTAGTCAAAAATAAATACAGAGAGGCGGCCACGTGGCCGCGACCCGGGAGCCCGCGCTCCTTGTACACTTTGGCGATAGTTGTTCGATCGCGGAGCGCGTTAGTCGAGATTTCCACGCGATTCAAGATATGGTACGGCGGTACAATGCAAGTCTCACGAGAGACGAGAATTCGCGTGACGCAGATGGACGGCGCAGTTTCGACGGACTGTCGCGAGATTGACGAGCGCGATCCACGTTAATTCACCGGATTCCTTAATTCCGACCTTATCTCTTTCCGACGCGGCTCCTTAAGGAAGACTTCCGACGATTCGAAGGGGGAGACTGCTCTACCGGACTCAAAGCGTTCTTCGGAAGAACGCGAGTACAAAGCACGAGGCCCAAATGCCTCGGCTAACACCAATTGATCGAGGACGACACGCTCTCGTCTCGTCCTCGCACTAAATCTCGAGCCAACACTAATTTGCGAACCGAGGATCACTAAATCGACTTACCGTGGTTGACTAATTTCGCCTTATTCTCCCCGACGGCCGGAATTCTCGCCCTCGTCGATGGACTCGTGGCACACGGAATTTACCCCGCGGAAGAACCACCCGCGCCGCGTATCACTTTCGGGTCGACGGAAGTCGATATTACAAGCGAGACTCGGAAGTGTGGAAGTGGCGTCTTCGGTAACCAGTGCGACAGTGATCCGCGGATCGTCATCGACGGAACGCATCGATTCTCGGTCTCCCCACTCCTTTCGCCCTACCGAAATTCCCTATGGGCGCACCCGCAACGCAACTATTCCTAGTTACAGGACCGAACTCTCGGAACAGGTCTTGGGCCCCAGACCTTTCGCAAACACCAAATTACGATCGATTATACGACCGGGGGGTTGATTCCTCCCAGGCGCTCCTCCGCACCACCCTTGCCGGGGTCGGATGTAGGCGGGGTGAGACGACGGCGGGACCACTAAAATGTCCGATGTTCCGCTAATACGACCCCATTGTCCCACATCGTCGCCTCCGAGTTTCCTTACTCGTGTGCGGGCGGTGCCCTTTGCCACTTCTCCGGATCCGGAATGGTTTTTGTTTTGCGGCCTCTAATTTGTCGTCCTGTTGGTCCTCTGTTGCGGGGCGCCGTTACGGTAGTCGTCGCTCCCTAGGCGCGTTCCTGAAAGTAGCCACTCTCGGCGCGTGCCATAGATGGCATTAGGAGCGATCTTTGAACCGAACCTCTTCCTTAAGGAGTGCTCAAAACTGCGGGTGGTTCTCGCAATCGCTAACGGTCGGTCCGGTCCACTCCCGATACGGTTGTTTGACCGTTTCTCAAACGGAGAAGTGACGTCGCAGACTTGCAACGTCACAACTCCCCCCCCCCCCATAAAATTGGACCGGACTGACCCGTAGAAGTCGACCTCGTGACCCTCGGCTCGCCACTTTTGAGCAGTCCCCTCGGAAGTACAACCTTCACAATATGAGCCCTCACCGCTGTAACAAAAATACCCATACTCAAGCCTTACCTTCTCCCTGGTTCCTAGTCCCCTCACCCGGTACCTATTTTCGGACGAGACTCACATTTCTAATCTACGGGTGGGGAGGTTCGCAACGTTCGCTCAAAGAAAACACCAGATATATTCGCCTAACGGGCGGAAATCGGAATTTTATTTCTTTTAATTGCCTGGTTCCCCCGGCCTTACTGGGTCGCCCCGCTGAATTTTTCTACGGCGGCGGTAAACAATTATACTTTAAACAGAACATAAACATTTCTACTCTAACGGTAATCTTTAAAGGTACTATGCTCCTAGGGGAGAGAAAAGAAAAAAAAATAATTTTCGGGACTGCGGAATTCGTCCCTGGTCTACAATTTATCATATGGGAGCGCCGGGGCCCCGATCTTTGCACGGTATTCTGCGTTCATCCTTTTCCATGCCTCTCCGTGCTTTGGACATGTTCGCACGGAGACTCCTGGGCGGCCGCACCGGTAGCAATGTTGCTCCGGTTTGTTGGAGCAGTTTTTGCGGCCATGCCCGAATTTCCCGCAATTCCAGCAGGCCGCCGGGTCCCTTTCCTCCATGCTGCCCTTGGTTTCCGCGGGCTTGTCCTTTGGCACCTCCGCTGCTGTCTGCTGGCTATGGGCGGTTGCCCCGGGTTCCGTCGCCTTCTCGGGATCTGTGATCTGTATAAGCTCTTGCTGGCGTGCGGGGTATACCGTCACCTTCCTGTGGTCTGGGGCTCCGCGTCCCGGACTCGGTAGTAACGCCCGCTCTTCTGCTCCTGCCTTCTTTAACGGTTTCGTCGTCGGGACTGCCTCTGTTTTCGGTGGGTTTCGAAAATAGTTCCTTAGGGCCTGCAAATGCTGCAAGATTCCCCGGAACTTTTTGTCGGCGTCTCGGTACTGTGTGCGAATCCACTCCTCATCTTGTTCCCTTTCCTCTTTGGTGGGCCCCATTATTTGCGCCCATTCCTCCTCGCTGATTGTTATTGCTGGCTTTGCCGGTGGCTTCTCGACTTTTTCTGCCGTGATCGGCGTCGGTAATTCCGCGGCCTCTTCTCCGAAGGAGCCTCCCAGCAGGTCCGGTAACGGGACTGTCTCCTTGGTTTTCTCCGGAACTCTCATGTGGGACCTCAGCGTCTCCATCGTCTCTATGAGGAGACCGAGGTCGTGGTCCACGAGTTGGAATTTTTCTTCTATCAAGGGGTGGATCGTTCTTTTCTCCATCTGTAATCGTTGTAATTGTAGTTGCGGGCTGTTCCCCCTGACCATCTTGAGGCGGAATGTACGTTTTGATGTCTGATACGTGGACTTTGCCGGCCTCCGCCCCTTCCAATGTGGTGAGGCGGTAAACCACGGACGATAACTTCTCTGCGACTTTCAATGGCCCCGCGTACTTTGGGCACAGTTTTGCCGCTACATTTTGGGCTGCCGACGATAATACTCTGTTCCGCCGTAAAACTAAGTCCCCTACCTCGAAACGCGAGTCCCTATGACGCAAATTATAGTACTTTGACTGCGATTCATATGCCCTATCCAAGTTTTCCGCCACCCACACAGTGGTCCCAAAGCCCGAAAACGCGGACAAAACCTAAAAAATGAACTTTCAGCTAGGTAAGTTTTAATTATGGGGTTGGATACTCTAAGAGTATATCTACTTGGAGGTAGACGGTAGAAAGGTCCCATTTTTATACCTGACCAACAGTCGCAATCCGAACTTCGGTTTCATTAGTCAGTGCCTTCATACTCTTCCAAGTCTCAGTGCGAGTTTTAACTGTACAATGCGTAAATTGTATTGGAACGTATCGATTTTAATTGTGCATTATGGATGTTGTTTGTAGAGGTAAGTTGCATAGTTTTTATTGCCAAATGTTTATTATTAACTGATAACTATGTATGCAAAAGTAAGGGTAAAAGTGAAGGCATAAATTTTAAAGATTAATGTAAAAGTTGAGTTTCCTTCACCCTCCATCGCTAAAACTTGTTCGAGATTCTAGTTTATACTATTATCTTGCAATCTAAAAAAAAATTAGCTGCCCCTCTCTGCCCCTGTGGTCGTATCACTGTTTTTTATAATGCAGAGTAGGTATTTTGTGAGCATTCGTTGCATTTCTTCTCGAACTGAGAGATATACACTAAGTTTTTCTGAACAATTTAAATAGTTTTTGAAGGATTATGCTTAGAACGTATGGAGGACACAGATTGCCAGTTTTTTTATAAACAATAATACAATATATCTGAAATTTTTTTATATTTTTTAAGTTCAGATTCGTGATCAGCGACCTCAAAAATGCCTTAATATCAATTTTCAAGCAGATCAAATAATTTTTTAATGTATATGTCCGCCATATTGGATCCGCCATTTTGTTTCTTTAAATTTTAAGTTCAGATTCGTAATCAGCGACCCCAGAAACACCTTAATACCAATATTGAAGCAGATCCAATAATTTTTTAATGTATATGTCCGCCATATTGGATCCGCCATTTTTGTTTTTTTAAATTTTAAGTTCAGATTCGTAATCAGCGACCCCAGAAACGCCTTAATACTAATTTTGAAGCAAATCCAATAATTTTTTAATGTATATGTCCGGAATATTGGATCCGCCATTTTGTTTTTTTAAATTTTAGGTTCAGATTCGTAATCAGCGATCCCAAAAACGCCTTAATACCAATTTTGAAGCAGATTCAATAATTTTTTAATGTATATGTCCGGAATATTGGATCCGCCATTTTGTTTTTTTAAATTTTAGGTTCAGATTCGTAATCAGCGATCCCAAAAACGCCTTAATACCAATTTTGAAGCAGATTCAATAATTTTTTAATGTATATGTCCGCCATATTGGATCCGCCATTTTGTTTTTTTAAATTTTAAGTTCAGATTCGTAATCAGCGACCCCAAAAACGCCTTAATATCAATTTTGAAGCAGATCCAATAATTTTTTAATACGATTTGAGGTTTTATCCGCGTTTTCGGGATTTGGGACCACTGTGACCCAGTGTCGTAACGTTGCGAGATGCGAAACGCGATCCTTCCATTCTCCGGAACTCGTGACCTCGAGGTCTACCGGTGGTTCTACTTCTGCCCGTCGGCACGCAGCGGGCTTGGGTTCTCGTCCGAAATTTAGGAACGCTGGGGACGTTTGCAGTACTGTATGGTACGCCGTGTTGTACGCGAATCGGAATTTTGCGATATTCAGATCCCAGTCTCTATGATCTTTTCCTATATACGACACAATCATCGTTTTCAAAATTCTGTTCACCCTCTCGACCGGATTCGCTTGAGGGTGATAAGGCGGTGTTGTTGAGATCGTAATTCCGTAATCTCTCGCTAACCCGTGAATTGTTTTATTAACGAACTCAGTACCGTTGTCCGTTAGCAGTACCTCGGGAGTTCCCCATCGCGAAAATACCAAATTCTCGAGAGCTTCCGAAATTTTTGCCCCCGTGGCCTTCCTGAGAGGGCAGCATTCGACCCACTTTGTGAAAAGATCCTGAATTACTAGCAGATAGGCGAACCCTGCACGACTAGGTGGAAGCGGGCCCATTATGTCTGCCGCGACTACCATCCACGGAGCTGTAATGCGCCGCCTACCCATCAGCCCGGAGGGGAGGGATTGTTCCACCTTCGTTACTTGGCAGGTGGGACAGCGTCGCACATACTCGACGACAGTTCTGAACATTCCCGGCCAGAAGTATTCCGCAATTAGTGGGTCGGTACGACGGTAATACAATTGCCCTTCTCGGATTGACCACGCGGGGTGTTGCTCTGGATTCGATTCTACTGCCCGAAATTTTTCCTCAAACCAATCTAATCGCGTCGTGGCTACTATTGGCAATTCTTCCCCTTCCGGTTTTGTCCCCTCGAACATTCTGGATAATGCATCCGGTACATCATTCAGCGAGCCTTTACGGTATTTAATTTCAAAATCATACTCGAGCAAATGTAACGCCCAACGCGCGAGTCTGCCTGAAGGGTTGGTTAGTTGTCTTAACCACCGAAGACTGCTGTGATCCGTAATTATCGTGAATCGATAGCCTTCCAGATACGGCCGGAATTTCTGCACGGCCCACACGACTGCCAGACATTCTAATTCCGTTGCGGAATATTTTCGTTCTGCTGAATTTAATGAACGACTTGCGAACGTGATTACCCTTTCCTCCCCCTCGATCTCCTGTACCAGTACCGCTCCTAGTCCTACCATACTTGCATCGGTCTGCAGGGTGAACGGAATTTCAAAATGCGGGCACGCGAGAGTTGGCGCGGTTGCCACTAGTGATCGTAATTTTTCGAAGGCGGATTGTTGTCCGTCCTTCCACTCCCACGCCCTGCCTTTCCTCAACAAGGTGTTCATTGGCTCCGCTACCGTTGCGAAGTCTGGAATAAATCTTCGGTACCACGAAGCCATTCCGAGAAATCGTCTTAATTGTTTTAAGTTCTGCGGAGCGGGAAAAGACAGGACGGGTGCTATTTTCTCCGCGTCTACTTTCAACCCTTCGCGGCTAACTACGAATCCAAGATATTTTACTTCATCTCTGCAGAAATCGCATTTCTCGGGATTCACGATTAACCCTGCCGATTTGATTTTATCGAAGACTTTTTTAAGCCATACTAAGTGATCTTCAAATGTCACCGTAGCCGTAATTATATCGTCTAGATACGCGAAGGCATGGGGCTCCATTTCCGGCCCTATTAAACGATCCAATAAACGTTGGAACGTTGCCGGTGCCCCCGTGAGCCCGTACGGCATTCTTCGGAATTGAAATAATCCCTTTCCGGGAACCGTGAACGCGGTAATTTCTTTACTACTTTCCTCGAGCGGAATTTGAAAGTACGCCTGGCTGAGATCGAGAGTGGAAATGTAACGTGCCGCGCGTAATTTATCCAGAATGCTTGTCATTATCGGGAGCGGGTACGCGTCTTTTTTCGAGACTGCATTGACTTTGCGGAAGTCTAAACAAAATCGGTACTTGCCATTTGTTTTCTTTACCATTACTATGGGGCTGGACCACTCACTTTCTGAGGGTTCTATTACTCCCTCCGCTAATAATCTGTCTACTTCCGCGTAGATTGCTTCCCTTACTTTCGGGGATACATTATACGACCTTTGTTTAATTGGTCTACTGTCACCAACATCAATTTTGTGAGTTGTCAACGTTGTAAACCCCGGAATTTCCGCAAAATCACTGAGTTCTTTCTCTAAGAATTCGCGTAGCCGCTCTTTCTCTCCGTCGGATAATATTTGTAGGCCGCAGCAGAGTGGCTTATTCGAAGGGGAACCGAAAGGGAATTCTATGCGCGGGCGCGCAGCGAAGTGCCATGCCGCTCTATGGTACTCGACAACGATACCGAATTTCGCTATTGCATCTATCCCCAACAACAATGGGTTCACCAAATTATCGAGAACGCGGACGAGAATTTCCTGGCTTTCGCTTTCGATTGTAACTCTGAGTTTTGCCTGTTCCGTTGCCCGATCCACCGCGCCTGTGGCTAAAAGGAAATAACATGGTGTTTCGGCGATCGAGATTTTCGCGTGATTTCCTACTGCACGAATTACAGTTCGACTTGCAAACGAAATTGATGAACCGGAATCGATTAATGCGCGTGCTTTGTATTCGCCGATTTTAGTCTCGATGATCAGTAATGATGGTCTTTTCTTTAGATTTTGATTCGAATCAATTTCCGAAATTCGAGCCGATATTATTGTCTCCGGGATCGTTCCGGCCCCTTCGAGTGGTCCCGTTTCCAGTTTTCCTGTTCGCGATCGCATTTTCGACATTCCCGAACAGTTACGCCCGGTTCCCCGCAGCCGTAGCAATGAAGTACTCTTTTGGCTCTACAGTATCTCGCGCGGTGCCCTTCTTTCTGGCAATTCCAACATTTGTTGTTTCCCCTCGGTTCGTCTTCCGACGGTCTTACTGCGCAGCCGGTGTTTTTCGTCGCGCGCTTTCCGCATGATTTACTGTTCGGTGACGATCTTGAATTACCGTGCCTATTCGATCGACCGCTGGAACGTGGTCCTGGGCCCTTACGTTCGGACGATTCCCCGTCGCTCCCTTCGTCACTGCTCGTCTCATACCCTTTCGCGGCGTTTACTGACTCGTATTCTCGGAATTTATGATGTTTTTCGTTTCCGAAGTATTTCGGGTGTTTCTTATAGTCCGCGGGATTGTATGCAAAGTACCTATTCGCTAGATTGGGCGAACGGTAATAATCCGCGTTACCGGGTGAAACGTTACTCTCCGCCTCCCGTAATTTTTTTCCGAGTTGTTTCAGGGTCATATCTCCGACGAATGCTACCGCGTTCCGAAGTTCTGGACGCGCGTTGTAATAGACTCTAGCGACCCCTTTTTCGGCTGGCCACGGCCTTTCTAAACGCTTTATCATGGCTTCCATACACGCTATGTAATCTCGTGTTGGTTCATCCGGCCCTTGTTTCCGTACTCGCAAATCGTGCTCTAACAATTCCTGATAATCGGGATCAAAATAATTCTCTCGCCATTCTTTCACGAATTCCCTCCACGAAGTAATTTTTCCCTGATTTTTATACCACAGTGCGGCTTTTCCGGACAGGCACACCGGTAAACATCGTAGAAGATCTGCATCGTTTAAATTCGAACTGGCTCTAAGGTCTTCTAAACGGGAGAGGAACGTTTCCGGATCCTCGTCCGTTTTGCCTGCAAATTTCAATTGCCATTTTCTAATGATGTCGAACGGTGCTGTCGAGTTAGGCTTCTCCGGAGGAGACGATAATTTCTCGTCATCCTCCGTTTTTATTGCCGCCCTCGACGTGCCTGCCACGGGGGGACGGCGGGGTGTAGGAACAGGCAACCGTAACATCGAATTTACGCTGTCCTTCCTCTCCCGGTCTTTCCATACGGAAAATGACGGAAAACCAGGTTGAGGATCACTGGACGTTCCTTCCCCGGGGTCCTGATCGCACTCATTGTAGTCCGATAAATCATCTCTATCCATTTCGAGGACACCCGATAGTTACTTCGCAACCTACAGCGGTTTGTTTTTCTACCCGCGTTACCGAACTCTGAAGGCCTCTCGGCCGCGCAATGTTTACGTTTCGTGCCCGGAGTCACGTTACGGTTGACGAAATTCGTTGTTGCTAAGCGGTTCGAAATTTCTCGTCTTTGTTCCCGACCGGTCTCAACGCGCTTGTTTTCACGAACGATTTACTAATTCACGCGTTACCATACAGTACCCTAACACAAATCTATTTGTAGCCCGGATTTGGCTACGACATTGTGAAAAAAAAATTCCCAATTTCTCAATACTGACAAACACGAATTTTGATGTGCGGGATTCGACTGGGCCACGAAATTTCGCCCAACGCCAAAACGTACACTCCCCTCACACCAGAATTACACAATTTTATAAATGACACCAAATATCAAATACAATTCAAAATTTTGACAGAGTAACAAACAAAAAAAAACATAGAAGAACGAGAAATGCGTCGCGCTGGCTCTCGAAAATCTTCCGTTAATAGGTTGGATTGAGCATGGTTCCGTCGGAAAGGATAATCAATTCGCACGCGCGCGATTCTCTATATCTCGCCGTCGGACCGCGATTTCCGTCGATTTTACACGCACGTCGTACCGTAATCTACCTGCGAGAGTCCTCCGTTAACCCTGCGCCTCTCTCTGTTCTCGGGAAAACCCTTGCGAGAGAGAGGTCCCTGTTCGGGCGCCAATTTGTAACGTTGCCCTTTTTCGCACGGGTTTCTGGCCGGCGAAAACGACCAACTTCCGAGAATTTACAGCCGCTGAGGACGGGCCGTGCGCGGCCGCGCGGACACGGTCCTCTCGGTACAAAGGTGACTGATGAGAAGATTCGAGAAAGAACACTAATAATTGTTCGGGCGCCAGGTACACGGAAGTACCACACTAACGGAACACCAAGGTCTCGTGTTCGAGGAAGTCGAACACGAGCTTAGAATCTTCTCGCGCTCACTGACGGAATTTTACGACACGAACGGCCAGGAGTTCGGACTCAGGGAATAACGAGGACAGCCCTCGCGGCAGGACGGATCTCGCAGGTCGGAAATAATCTCGAGAATTTAGGGCTCTAACGAATTTATTCGTAGTCAAAAATAAATACAGAGAGGCGGCCACGTGGCCGCGACCCGGGAGCCCGCGCTCCTTGTACACTTTGGCGATAGTTGTTCGATCGCGGAGCGCGTTAGTCGAGATTTCCACGCGATTCAAGATATGGTACGGCGGTACAATGCAAGTCTCACGAGAGACGAGAATTCGCGTGACGCAGATGGACGGCGCAGTTTCGACGGACTGTCGCGAGATTGACGAGCGCGATCCACGTTAATTCACCGGATTCCCTAATTCCGACCTTATCTCTTTCCGACGCGGCTCCTTAAGGAAGACTTCCGACGATTCGAAGGGGGAGACTGCTCTACCGGACTCAAAGCGTTCTTCGGAAGAACGCGAGTACAAAGCACGAGGCCCAAATGCCTCGGCTAACACCAATTGATCGAGGACGACACGCTCTCGTCTCGTCCTCGCACTAAATCTCGAGCCAACACTAATTTGCGAACCGAGGATCACTAAATCGACTTACCGTGGTTGACTAATTTCGCCTTATTCTCCCCGACGGCCGGAATTCTCGCCCTCGTCGATGGACTCGTGGCACACGGAATTTACCCCGCGGAAGAACCACCCGCGCCGCGTATCACTTTCGGGTCGACGGAAGTCGATATTACAAGCGAGACTCGGAAGTGTGGAAGTGGCGTCTTCGGTAACCAGCGCGACAGTGATCCGCGGATCGTCATCGACGGAACGCATCGATTCTCGGTCTCCCCACTCCTTTCGCCCTACCGAAATTCCCTATGGGCGCACCCGCAACGCAACTATTCCTAGTTACAGGACCGAACTCTCGGAACAGGTCTTGGGCCCCAGACCTTTCGCAAACACCAAATTACGATCGATTATACGACCGGGGGGTTGATTCCTCCCAGGCGCTCCTCCGCACCACCCTTGCCGGGGTCGGATGTAGGCGGGGTGAGACGACGGCGGGACCACTAAAATGTCCGATGTTCCGCTAATACGACCCCATTGTCCCACATCGTCGCCTCCGAGTTTCCTTACTCGTGTGCGGGCGGTGCCCTTTGCCACTTCTCCGGATCCGGAATGGTTTTTGTTTTGCGGCCTCTAATTTGTCGTCCTGTTGGTCCTCTGTTGCGGGGCGCCTTTACGGTAGTCGTCGCTCCCTAGGCGCGTTCCTGAAAGTAGCCACTCTCGGCGCGTGCCATAGATGGCATTAGGAGCGATCTTTGAACCGAACCTCTTCCTTAAGGAGTGCTCAAAACTGCGGGTGGTTCTCGCAATCGCTAACGGTCGGTCCGGTCCACTCCCGATACGGTTGTTTGACCGTTTCTCAAACGGAGAAGTGACGTCGCAGACTTGCAACGTCACAATATATACAATAAAAAATATAATTATAGTAGAATTTTATAAAATATCGAGGTTATTGCAAACTTATCTTTTTTCGCGATGACGATCTAATTTCAATGTTCCTCTTGGATGTCCATGTCCTTCCGAGACAGTAGCGTTTCTGTGTAAATAAAAAATGTCCATGTTAAATGTATCATAAACTTCATAATTCTAATAACGTCGATTGTAGTACATATTAATGCCGTTTATATCACATTTAAATGTTAGTTTTACATACCCGGATCTTCTTCTTCGACGTTCAGCACCATGTACTGCTTCTCGTAACGTACAAGTCGTCTAAGTCCTGCGGAGTGAAAAGGAAACAATTAATAAATATTTCAATTAAATAATATACACATATATGTATATATATACAATAAAAAATATAATTATAGTAGAATTTTATAAAATATCGAGGTTATTGCAAACTTATCTTTTTTCGCGATGACGATCTAATTTCAATGTTCCTCTTGGATGTCCATTTCCTTCCGAGACAGTGGCGTTTCTGTGTAAATAAAAAATGTCCATGTTAAATGTATCATAAACTACATGATGCTAATGACGTGGATTGTAGTACATATTAATGCCGTTTATATCACATTCAAGCGTTAGCTTTACATACCCGGATCTTCTTCTTCGACGTTCAGCACCCATAACTGCTTCTCGTAACGTACACGTCGTTCAAGTCCTGCGGAGTAAAAAGGAAACGATATGAATATTTTAATTATATAATTTATACATATGTATATGTTAAAAGATACTTACTGGTCAAAATCAGCTGAACACAAAATTGCAACTGCATCGATACAATGAAAATGTACCCGCCGCCAGAATTTAGAATTATAGACGAAGAAAAATTGCAACCCTTACAAGTCCGCAGCTGCATGCAATGTTAACTTGTGAAAGTTTTGTGCATGCGGCGAACTTGTATTTAAATGCCTCCCTGACATTAGCCTTAAATGTCCATCATCGATGGACATGGTGCGGCTAGACTCTTGTCTAGTTTTCAGGTTTGTGCGCACCACACACATGGAATTTAGGAGGTCAGGTCCTAATTTATTCCGTTTCTTACATTTTATGTCAGGGAGCAACGAAAAAACTCTTTCTGCCTCGGCATTGGAGTGTGGCAGACATCGGACAGCGTTCACCAATAATGTTAGGTGTGGGAAAATGGGACAGTTGTCCGAATTTTTTTGCATGCCGATGTCCATCCACATGCCGTCGAAAGAGAGCAGTGCCCAACGATCTTTTTTTGATTGGGATGTGCCGAAATACAAAATGTCCCACTCATTTCGTAAATCTTCGGCACTAAAATTTCCCAATTTTTGGGCAACTGCAGCGACATTGAGGAAAGAAGAATTCCTGTCGCTATTTAGCAATGCAATGGACGGCTTGAAGACCGTCAATTGCGTAAGAAATTTATCGTCATGAGGAAGACGATTTCTTATTTCATTGCTTACAATTATATAAAATTGTAAGCAATTGTTCCGGAAGGAGTGTAACTCAACTTCGGACATTCCACGACACAATGCCTCGTCCAAGTAATTTTCGGTGTCGGGTCCAAGATGCACTTCATTCAGTGGAACTTGGTTTGATTTTAAAGAAAAATCAATTCCCCGAACATACTTAAGGTGTTTTAAAAAGGGTTTTTTCAAAAAATTGTTCAAATAGAAACGAAGCAGCTTTGCAGAAGAGGGCTGCAACTCCTGCACCAGGGTATCCCTACTTTGGAACAAGGCATTAAATTTATTTAGCTCGTTCAGGACATAATCGAGGAAATGAAAATATCCTTTAATGTCGGATCTGCTGAGCAGAGAAGAAAATTTCTCAGCAGTTGCCAACTTTTCCGAAACTAAAAATTCTAAGAAAAAACTCTGGAGATCTTCCCAAATTTTAAGAATCCTTTGGACACACTGGTGCCTTACCAGCCAGCGTGTCTCGGATAATTTAAGGATTTTAATAGGAGATTTATCGTAAATCTCCCGAAATTGACGAAAAATAGCTGCCCGTTTGGGGCTGCTATTAACGAAGGTTGCGACTCCCCGAAGTAAATCGTCGCATTCCTTTGGGATACTAACGCAAGCAGCAGTTGCCGCCAATGCTGCGGAATGGCAAACGCACGGCATAACAACTACATCAGGATTTTTTTCGAGCAATTTGCTCTGAAACGAAGAATGGCATCCCATCATTACGTTAGCGTTATCGCAGCTAAGAGCAGCGACGTTCCTTAGCGGAATTTGCTCTTTCAGCAAATAATTTTCAAAAGATTTGAAAATCTTTTCCGCTGAACAGTCGCTAGCATCAAGATGAATTAGCTGCAACAGCTCTGTCCGTATAGACAAACGACATGGCTCGATGTATCTGACCACTAATGAGAGCCATTTGTCGTTTGTCGAGTCCGTACTTTCGTCTTCGTAAACCGAAAATTTTGTATGCCGTACGTTATCTACGATGCGTTCGGTTTCCCGAACGCACAGAACATTCGAAATAATATTTGCGCACTTCGTGCGGCCTACCTTCATACCCTGCAAGACGGCAGGGTTTTTAGCAATATCTTGCATGAGTGCAAGAAATTTCGGGGCGACTGAGATCGCGATATTGTTTTCGGCAAAGAAAGCCGCATATCGGATCTCAGCGATTCTTATTTCCTTAAGGAAGGGACGTGATGATGTCCCTTCCTGAAGATACTCGTCAGGTTGATTGGCCTGAACATCGGGCTCATTACCCGAAGGGGTATTAGCAGAGAGCAATTGCTCCATGCTTTTTTTATGAGCCCGTGTGGACGAATGTTTGCGTATTTCTGTAAGTCCACAACCGAAGATTTTATTGCAGACTTTACAGACGCATTTCGATTCGTCGGAAGGAAGTTCTTCCAACCAAACCTTCAGAGTATCGTCAGCGTCGAACCAGTGACGCTGAAATTTCTTCTTAGATCTCTTGGCGGGTACACAATCCATTTTATGTACAGTTACAATGTTCTAAGAAAAAACTGAAATATATAAAAAAACAATATAATTAACAACAAGTGAAAATTTACACAACTCACGCACGATATCTAAAATCTCTGTTTCGAGAGCTGTCAAAACTACGTGTTGCACTCGTCGTATACTGTTGCACTGGTCCCTTTAAACTCGCGTCTTTTGTCAACCACGCGGTGTGGTATTCAACGCGCGCATCAGATACGTAACGCTGATTTTCTACTGTTTTGGACGATTCGTTTTACGCATGTGCGTGATAAAAGCGGGATAAACTATTATGTCTATATTAGAACGGCGAGGAGAGCATAGAGGAAAAGTATTCCCATCCTTGTCTGTCTACGTTAACCGTTGCCACCGTGCGCTCCAATGTTCGCCGCTACCACCGCGCGCTCCAATGTTTGCCGCTGTCATCGCAGCTCCATGTTTACATACTTATATGTGAATTTTTCAAGAATGTATAGTACGAATATTATATTATATTATTTTAAAACTTCTTGAATATTTATAAAGTATTCAATTTCTTTTCACTTTTCTTTTATCTTAAGACACCCTAGTAAAAATAATACAGTGTTATATTTACTTTATTATTGCATATTTCTAACTAATAAATTCTTTTTAATGAATTAATGAATTTGATTAATACATCTTTTATTGTTATTATTTTAAATGTGTAATAATAAAGTAAATATAACACTGTATTATTTTTATGTTCGATCTCTTTTTCAATACCCACAAATAAAAAACATGCAATTTCTATTTAAAAAATCATTGTTTAATGGCAGATTTCATAAATTGTAGGATTAAAACTGAAAAAAAGATAAAAAAAATGTGAACAGCGAGACTCGAACCAGCGACCTACTGATTACCAGTCTTTCTCGCAACGCCCTCCGCCACAGCGGTTCTTGTTCATATGTTAACGCGAACTCTTTATGACTGGGTAGAGAAAATCTTGAAAAGCGCGCGCTACTGCTTTGCTAAATTATATTTGGATACGACATCTTCATATACTGCAAGTTTCAGGAAAATCTGGTTCCCGATTACCTTGGCCTCTCCTTGTTAGCGAAAACCAATACCAAAATACTTACCAAATTTATATTCCTATGACAATAAGACTGAGCCGAAATATTAGACTGACAAGGAGAGTGCAAGCTCTTCACCTCTCAGATTTGGTTAAAACTTTGCAGAGTTGTAGATTTCGTTCACCTGATAACGAACATACCCCATTATAAGGGCCACTACCCAGTAATTTTCGAGATATTTGCAAATTACACAGGTGTAGGAACAGTTTTATTAAAGTTTAGTTCACTGTATTACCAAGTAATGATGTGGCGTAGCGGCAGCGAGCTGAACTGCTACGCCGTGGGCCCGGGTTCGAATCCCGTCGGAGTGTAACTTTTTTTATTTTTTTTTTATTTTTTTTTATATTTTAGATATATTTTTATTCGTCAAAGGGTTAATTGATAATGATACTTATTATTTTATAGAAGAAACACTAGATCTATTACTACATACACACAAAAAAGCTTATAATTTTATTAAAATAATTGTATATTAAAATAATACATAACAAACAAAAATTATATAATAAAAGAAACTATTGCTACATATACACAAAAGGTTATAATTATATTAAAATAATACATAACAAAAAAACAATAAATAAGAAAATAAATATTAATCAAAGCGGTCAATGTGACTTGCCATCACGCTTCCTATAATACTTGTCACACCTGAAAGCAAAGGAAGTAATGTGATATAAAAAATATACGTTATAAGCTTTTTTGTGTGTATGTAGTAATAGATCTAGTGTTTCTTCTATAAAATAATAAGTATCATTATCAATTAACCCTTTGACGAATAAAAATATATATAAAATATAAAAAAAAATAAAAAAAAATAAAAAAAGTTACACTCCGACGGGATTCGAACCCGGGCCCACGGCGTAGCAGTTCAGCTCGCTGCCGCTTCGCCACATCATTACTTGGTAATACAGTGAACTAAACTTTTATAAAACTGTTCCTACACCTGTGTAATTTGCAAATATCTCGAAAATTACTGGGTAGTGGCCCTTATAATGGGGTATGTTCGTTATCAGGTGAACGAAATCTACAACTCTGCAAAGTTTTAACCAAATCTGAGAGGTGAAGAGCTTGCACTCTCCTTGTGAGTAAAATAGTATACATAAGCGAATTGTAAGCGTCCATAAGAATCGTTGGTCATTTTTTTGTTATGTTTATATTTGGTACCAATTTAACTAAGAGAATGTATATATATAAAAACCAATAAACGTATTTACGAACAAAAAAGAAAATCGTCAAACTTTTTTTGTCATAAAATATATATTTCTCTAATTATTAATTACATCACAATAAATTTTATTCACCTAAAAACGTTTCCTAAACATAAACAGTGTCTTAGCTGAATTAATGACTGTCCACCACAACATAAATACATTTCGTTTAAAGCAGAAAAATAATATTATTACATTGCACTCTATCGAAAAATCTGGAAAAATTGAGTATAATGCTAATGCCAATACCTAACTGCTGTAAAATGAAAAATCTGGTCATACGAAATCTTGTACACAAAATTTGCATTTTTCGTTTTTTTTTGGATGTTTCAATTTTTCATACTTACTATTTGCAAAAAATCTGAAAAAATTCACAATCATAAGGAATCATATCTACAAAATTGTAGAATTTTTTTATAATTTTTAAGTATACCATTAAATAAGGAAAATGTGTAAGGAGTTGACACGGAATTGATACTCGACACGACGTGATGTTTCGTCAATCGCTCGTAGAGGACTGTCGTTTTTATTTTAACAAAATCATAACGTAGAACATTCATTTAATAAAACATTAACACGACGTAAATCAATAAAAACATATATAACATGTAAATCAATAAAAACATATATAACACTTAAACATATATGCACACTCACATTCAGTCATATGACATGCATACTTATATCATTCTTACAATTCATTCTTACAATTCGGCCGTCCTGACGACAAATCGTCCCGATTTATTGAAATATGTATAACATATATATCGGATGGCGCAACATGAACAATATAATATGGCCCGCGGACTGTCGATTTACATCGATTTACCAAAATGTGGCAAAACCAATAATTAATTTTTACCCTTTAACTACCTTCCTGGTTTAGATAAAGGGTTCAAACTTGGTGTCGAATGCTTTCTTTTTATGAGTTATCAAATAGTGCATAGCCCGGTACAATTGGCACAAGAGCACTTTTCACTCGTATCCTGCTAGACTCTTTATATTACATGCAATTTTATAGTAATAAAACGTTTCTATGATAAATGAATATATATTTTCAACATAGTTTTTACATTTTAAATTTTTAGAAGGTTAAAAAATGTAATTAAAAAAAATAAAAATGAATATCGCTGCACGGGGACTCGAAGGGGGTAGCTCCAGATTGCGATTCATTCGCTCGACGGCCGAATTTCAGTTTCGTCTCCGTAAAGCAATGCATGGAAAGTGCTAAAAATAGATTGTGGCTGCCGTGGCTGGCGCAAGCGCACAAGCAGCGCACATGGACATAGGAGAGGTACGCTGGTGAGTGTAGCGCGCGAGCGAGTTGGAGAAGGCCAGTAGGGGCAACGGTAGGTCATAGTGGGGGGGTCTCGTACCACGGCTTCGTACCACAGTACCACGATTTCGGCATCACTGAGCGCGACAGTGATCCTTCGGCTATCGACAGCTAGTCGCATTGATTCTTGTTCCCCCCCACCCGACCTTTACCGAAATTTACCGAAGGTTGGCGTTAATCGCGCTCGATGCTTCCGCGTCAGGAACGTCTCGACGAGGGTCCTTGGGCCCCGGACCTTTTTCGCGAATATTTCGATCTGTCGTCGATCGGGGGAGGCGTGTGCCTCTTGGCGGTCGGCGGCACCATCCTCGCCGGAACCCTATTTCTTGGCGGGACGAGGCGCTGCCGGGAATCCGAAACGATGTTGTTATCGTGGAGGGTTCCTTCCCCTCAGCGCCTCCGGGTTGGTTGACCGGGTGCTCCTTGACGCCAATTCAGATTGCCCGTGCACGGAGCTTCGCAACGTTGGCCATTGGTCTCGTCGGTCGTCCCCTGTCGGACCTGCATCTTTCCTCCGCGAATTTCGGAGGTCGGGGTTCCATTTCCGGGTTTGGTCTTCGGCCCTGGAACTTGCCGTTCTCGGCACGCACGCTAGGTGTCATTACGCGTCTTTTGTCTTTCGGACCTTCCTCGGGGAACGCTCTTGGATTCGGTGGTTCGGTCTCGCGGCTCGTTATTTCATTTAGCCGGTAAAGTAGATTTCTTGTTTTTTATAAACCTGCAAATATCTCGGTAACTATGCGAAATATAGCAAAATATCAAGAGACCTTTTTTGTAGAAAATTAAATTTGCAACAATTTATGTCCTATGACATTTTTCTATCAGCTGCGCAGTTTCTGAGTATATTTATATTTTGGTGATTAGTTTTCGAGATATTCGAGGCTACTCCTTTTTCGTGTGCGTGGTCGGGCCGGCCCTCTCCGCCCCGTCCCATGACCTAACCTAACCTAACCACAACTCACTCTGTTCACATAATCTTCCCATTGTAGATGTCATACAGAATATGGTCTTTTCAGAACGGAGCCTTTACGTTCCCCCGACCATTATTTCGAGGGAGAGGCAGTTTGTTCTGCAACTTCACCAAAATATAAATATACTCAGAAACTGCGCAGCTGATAGAAAAATGTCATAGGACATAAATTGTTGCAAATTTAATTTTCTACAAAAAAAACGTGTGCGTGGAAACCACGCGCGGCAGAAGTGAAACTTCCAGCAGTCTAGTAATGTTTAGAAGTAAATTATAATTGGAAATTTGAAAAAAACCACGCGCGGTAGAAGTGAATGTTCTTGCAGTCTAGTAATGTTTACAAATAAATTAAGATTGGAAATTTGAAATCAAAATTTGCGACGCAAAGAAGGAGAACGTATAGGAAATGCTATGAATTATGTCTCTTTCTTTCCTATACGTTCTCCTTCTTTGCGTCGCAAATTTTGATTTCAAATTTCCAATCTTAATTTATTTGTAAACATTACTAGACTGCAAGAACATTCACTTCTACCGCGCGTGGTTTTTTTCAAATTTCCAATTATAATTTACTTCTAAACATTACTAGACTGCTGGAAGTTTCACTTCTGCCGCGCGTGGTTTCCACGCACACGTTTTTTTTTTCTTAAAATGACCCCAGGAACACAAATTTAACCTTCAAAGTAGGGGCCACGGTTATCATAATCTCCCCCTCTTCTTTTTTTTAAATAAGTTTAGGAGTTTTCTTGCAACTTCTATTTCTAACTTGAGTTTGAGGGCCCCAAAATGTTTACCGCTTCGGGCCTCCACTTGACTTGAGCCGCCACTGTGTCTACCGCCTTAAATATGTTGGCAGTTTTACGGCTCTGATTTCCTTCAGACAACAATATTTGTAAACAATTCTTACACGGAACGCTGACTACCTGATAGTAGCATCTCGAGAGGTTTGTTATGGGAGCGGACTGATCATTCCGATGGATCATTCATCCGGTTATCACATATGCCAGTTCTTGGTACGATGAGGCCAAGGTCATAATTTCTTCTTAAGCAGGAGAGCAAATACCATTGGTGATCCCATATGTACATCCGATATGTTTTAGTAAATACCAATGAATTATACAGTTGGTTCACGCAATTATTTCGGGCCATAACTTCGTTACATGTACAGTTACAGAAAAACATCAAAGAAAAAGGATGAATGGTTTAAAAAGTGCTACATCCGTAGGACCTTTTCATCTTTTAAAGTGCAATGGTGCATGTGCAATCAACAGTTGTATTATCTTTTTAATTAAATACATACGTTTTTTTACGTAGACTTTTTTCATACAGTATATCTAATAATGTGATGTGCTTAAAAGGTCAGATTTGTACAGGTAAACTTTGGCTTGCAGAGGTCTATCTATTGGGTTCGCAAGAAAATAATTTCGGTATTTTAAGGTGAAAGAAAACCGAATTTCTCTATCCAAGCGATGAAATAACGAATAAAATATTATCTTGTTTATTCTCTTTGGCAAAAGATCATCGAACAAGAGGGAAAATATCTTATTCGTTCAAATTCATTGCTTGAATAAAAAATTGGGCTCCATTTCGCTTTAGAATACTGAAATTACTTTCTTTCCAACCCAATATTTTGAATTAATGTTGCAGAGGTAAAACAATGAATCTGGACATGTGGTAAATAATTGAAATTAAACGAACTGTAAGTTATATTTTGACTTATAGAGGTTCGCAATATAACAAGCGAAAATAGCTGTCCTATAGAGGTTTTTGCTATCGTGGTTGGACTGTATCAAAAAATAAAAAATGGCAATATTGTTTTACAGTAAACATTTTATCGTTTCGCCTAATGACGAGACCGTAGCGATGGCAGTATCGTTGTTGCTCGAAATAATTTCGACATTGGCTGCTGTTCAGTTTTTACAATAGGTCTGGTGAAAGTATAAATCTGTACGTTAAAGGAGATCGCCAACTCGATCAGCGCCAAGGAGTCCATGATACAACGTAGAAGCCGTGGCATGATAATCGTAAATCCTGGGCGTAACTGGTTTGACGTTCATGGGAAAATGCATGCGTAATTTTATACAGAAACAGCCGGCAGCCGCGTGGTCTAGTTGTAGTTGTTGCGACCGCGGTCTCGAGTTCCCGTAACAGAGAAGCATACGATCATTTGAAATGTCATTGGTAGAGAGAGGGAGAGAGAGAGAGAGACTCCGGATTTTATGCATTTATCACAAAAATGAGTGGGTGCAATTTAAAACAGTAAAAAGATTTAAAACACTCTTAGAGTGTTGATATATTATTTTAATTGCCATAAAATTGTTAGTGATAATTAACTTCCCGATTTTATAGGGAAGTTATTGTAATTACCCCGAAAATCGAAAATCGATTTTTTAGCAGATCTTCACGTTTCGTGGTCATTGGAGTCATTTTAGACTATTTTCAGCAAAATGTTCGTATGTGTGTGTGTGTGTGTGTGTGTGTGTGTGTGTGTGTGTGTGCGTATGGCCGTTTCTATGTAATCAAATTTTTCGTTAACGTTTTCAGAAAAAGTAACAACGCGATCAGGATGATGAATGATGCAATCGATGTGCCCCGCTGTAACTTAGAGCTGATTAGATTTTGGTCCATTTTGGTCAAGTAGTTTTTTAGTTTTTTTCGAAAGGAGTTGATTAAACATTGCAATTTATACGAAAGGCGTATCCACCGAACAAGTAAACGTAACTATATATATATATTTAGACATATTCAAAAAAATTTTTTTTTTATACAATTAAAAAAAAAATTTTTTATAAAATTAAAAAAAAAATTTTTCTTGTTTTTTTTAATAAAAAATACTTTTTTCCAATTATGCAACTAATGCTAATGTAACCGCTTACAATAATCGAAAATTATTCCAATGCAAGAGTGAGTTAATCATCGCCGAGAATACATTTTCAAAGAATATCGATGAAAGTACAAAAACATTTATATTACAATCTTTAAATAAACAATCAGTTCAAAACGAATTGTGAACTGAGATTAAATTGAAAATTAATATAAAATATATGATAATTAATAACATTGATGTTGAAGACGGATTGGTTAATGGAGCATGCGGAATATTAAAATTTATTACTTTTCAAGAAAATACTAAAATTCCGTCTATATTGTGGTTAGATTGTCAATTGGCCATAGTAGGAGTGAAAGTAAGAACTCGTTATCGTGATTATATGAAAAATGCAAATATAAATCAAAATTTAACACCAATAATAAAAAAATATCGAATCAAGTAAATATTTCGAGTGAAGAAAAATAAAAAATCACACGTAGTCAATTTCCAGTGGTTCCTGCTGAAGCGATTACGATTCATAAAAGTCAGGGACAAACATACGAGAAAGTATGTATGGATTTTAAAACATCAGAAATACGAACTTTACAAATGTTTATGTAAAACTGAGCAGTGTTTCAAAATTGAGCGGTTTATATATTTTGAGAAAATTTAAATTAATAGTATCGAAGAAAACCAAGATCAATACTGCAAACCCGGATAATGATGAGTTGTATCGTTCGCGAAAAACTAATTAAGACAATTTATTTTGTAACATTAGTATGCTATAACAAGGAACCAAGCGAGCAACGAGCATACGATATTAGTTTAATGCGACGCCATATAGCAAACATTTTGATAAGTAGAAAACTATTGAATTTCCCTGAAAACGTATAATCTTCTTAAAACGTACACTGAATAAATAATAATAATAATATACTGCAACTAACGGATCGGGAAGTTCTTTGTGTGGCTCGTGGAGAGTCACACACCAAATAAAAAACATTAATAGCAGTAGGCCCTACTAGCCATGTGTATCACTAACCCTCTCGCAAGAGCAGTCCTACCCGCGAGCTCCCGAAGCGAGCGAGCAAAAACAACCCTACTCGCGAGCGAGCGAAGCGAGCGAGCAACAATAGCCCTCTAGTTTTTTTAACTGATGCTAATGTTACCGCTTGGAATAATCGAAAGTTATTCCACTGCAACAGTGAATTTATCATCTCTACTCCCAAGAATACATTTTGGGAGAATATCGATGAAAGTACAAAAAAAAAAAACGATGTTAGCGATGTTGGCGAAGGAGTAACGAATCGGGAAGTTCTTTGTGTGGCTCGTGGAGAGTCACACACCGAATAAAAAACATTAATAGCAGTAGGCCCTACTAGCCATGTGTATCACTAACCCTCTCGCAAGAGCAGTCCTACCCGCGAGCTCCCGAAGCGAGCGAGCAACAATAGCCCTCTAGTTTTTTTAACTGATGCTAATGTTACCGCTTGGAATAATCGAAAGTTATTCCACTGCAACAGTGAATTTATCATCTCTACTCCCAAGAATACATTTTGGGAGAATATCGATGAAAGTACAAAAAAAAAACGATGTTAGCGATGTTGGCGAAGGAGTAACGAATCGGGAAGTTCTTTGTGTGACTCTTGGAGAGTCAAACACCAAATAAAAAACATTAATATCAGTAGGCCCTACTAGCCATGCGTATCAATAACCCACTCGCAAGAGCAGTCCTACCCGCGAGCTCGCGAAGCGAGCGAGCAAAAACAACCCTACTCGCGAGCGAGCGAAGCGAGCGAGCAGCAATAGCCCTCTAGTTTATGTTTTTATGTTATTATATTTTTATTAACATAATAAACTATAATATAAAGCAGATTTGTTATTTATAAATTGAAACCTTATATTAAACCAAAGAATAATTTTTTGCCGTTAGAATATGTCTGAATCTCCAAAAAACAAATAAGTAAATTATATTTACATTCTGTTTGTCCATAATTAAAAATTAGGTCTTTTTTGATAATATCGACTATTTGTTAAATCATTGTGTGCTACATAGGTCCATTACTAACTTTGTTGTAATTTATATTTAATTATAAATAACTTAAAATATATTGTTTAATTAACAAAAACCAACTAACTGTGATGAGAATTTAATAATTATTCATAATTTATACAACTGTGAACATATTAATTGATAAATACAGAAAAATAGGTGATTTAGACTTTTGTCCAGCTAAAATGCCCATTTGGCACACTGTGGCGTCGTCAATACTATCTTCGTTGACAGTTCGCGATGGTTCGGTGGCCGCTGGCCTTTCCCGGATTTGTTTCGGGCATGACTTTGCCATTGCCCGTTCTGTTTACATATGAAGCAGCACGTTGAGTCCGTGCTAAAGTAGACCCAGTGCTGTGTTGTCGTAGGTTATTTGTATTGAATTAGAAAGAAGGTTTTCGTCTTCTTCGTTAATATACACTGTCACGTCGTTTTCTAATTGTTCGAAAGATGTTAGTTCGATTTTTGACGACACCGAGATTTTATAGGCGGAAGGCCGGACCACGCTCGGCCGCACGACACGTGGTCCTCTCGGGACAAAACACGTCCGCAGGCTCGTGATTCTCTCCTCGAACGAACGCAAATTTCGGGCGCCAGACACTTGAGAGTGTCACGCGAAAAGATTTATTTAATCACAAATTATCGTCGTCGAACTCGCGAGCCTGCGACGCGGAGTACTAGGCCTGAATAGCGATCGAAAGGATCCAGGATTCTACGCCGAGAGAACACGAGACATTCCTGCGGCGGAAAGGTTTCACACAAGAAATAGAGAACGTTTCGGCTAACAAATCGTTTATTGACGACGATGGTGTGCTGCCGACGAGATCGGCAGCGATTACAATGATAGCCGGCGCGTCACCGTAAATATTACGACGGGTGTAAGTCGTACGCGCGGTGTTTCTCGTACTTTATTTCTTTGCGTCGAATTCGGGACGCGGAAGGCCTGGAGGCCGCTTTCCGACCGAACCCTGATGGAATACGCGATTCTATTCTGACTTGCGCCGCTCAAACTAAATTTCCGAACACGAATCGAACACGCTACGGCCTCACACCATGGAACGAGTGCAGGATGACTCGGATTAACGACGGCAGCGATCTAATCTCGAATCCGCGACTTCGCGTTTATACCGGCGTCGTACAACCGCCATGAGGCGGCCACGCGACCCCCGCTATCCGACCGGATTCGAATCACCAAAACGATATCCTTCACAATCCGAAGGATTCGTATTCTAGCAATATCATTGCCCACAAAAATATCGACAGCCCATTTTGTCGTTAATCCTCGCGACGCGAATTCCTAACCTAACGACACGCTACCCGAGCCAACACGATATTTCGCAATATTGAATTAACGAAAGCCTGATTGGCGCTTACCACAGGTGGAAACGGCAGCGAAGTGGATTTCCTCTCTCGGTCAGCAAACGCAAATACTTGTTTCTTAGCAATCGTTCAAATTCTACAACTGTACTCGAAGAGTTCGGATGGCGCAGTGATCTTTCACACGTTGACTCGGGAACGCGGAAGCGGAGCGTCCCACACTTTTCTAGTCTACTTTCTTCGCGCAACGTCTCAGCCTATCGCTAACTCGAAATTTCGCGTTGACGAATCTCACGCGACGGCGGTCGGCTTCCGGCATTTCGCGGCGTATTCGGCAGCGATGTCTTCCGATTGGCCGCTTCCCAATGAGCGATCGACGTCAGCCAATCCGGTTGCGGTGCAGCTTCTTCCCGGACGAGGCGACGACAGGGTAGAGTGGTTCGTCGTCTCTGCACCGGATGCCCTCGTCGGCGCCTCCAGGTTGACCGTCCTGGGCCTTGACGATCTCTCGCTGTCTATTTCCGGGATTATGCCGTTCTCCTCCCTCGAGTGGTTTATTCTCGAGGGTTCGTTGCCTCAGCGTTGAAAGAAGACTTCCGGGTTCCGCCAGGAACCCGGATACGGTCCTGCAAACTCTTGTCGCGCAAATGGCGCGACATTCAAAATATGAAATGTCGGCTTCTGGGTCTCACGCGTGCCCAGGGAGAGCGCTCGCAGCTGCCCTTTTCGTGATGCTTGACCAAAGAGTGGCCGGGTCTTCCGTTAGGGAGGTTACAGTGACGCGGGTAATACTGCCACGTCACAACACCCTCGATCAAAAGTGTGTGGACACTTTTCAATTCTCCTCCTAGAAGAAAAAGAATCTTCAAGGGATTGAATCAAATTTCATGCGATCTGCTTTATACAGTATTGGAGAATTTGTCTGAACAATAATTGATTAGCAGACCGTGGGTTTTATGCATTTATAGCACAAATCATTATTTACTGTATAATTACATATGTACATTTCCTGCATTTCTTTACACATTTCACTAGGGATTGGACCTAAAATATATATTTGATTTTTTATTTATATTTTTCTGAACAATATAAAATTTTTTGAACACTAAGGCAAGAACACTTGTACTTCAAGACTATCTGTTTACATCTAGAAAAGGTCTAGTTCCATATACCTAATAGACTTGTCCTAAAAAAAATTCTTAAAAATTACTTCCTCACTGAAGTTACACAAGCCTCCCTTAAAATACGATTCAAAATATTTTCAGTGGTACGCATACTTCTAGATAACTTCCTTTTTTTACTAGGGATCTACTGGATAGAAAAGCACATACTGTACCACATGAGATTCTGAGATATTCTATATATGTTGTCACGTTGGCTCTTTCCGACGAGCTGGAGGGCTCGTGGAGGAAACCAATCTCGGGCTTTACAGGCACTGAGACCGGGCCGCGCGTAGCCGAGTACACGCGGTCCGCGCGGGACAACGGAACTCGAGAGTCCGACGGATCAAATTTTACACTACGTTCGGGCGCCAGGCACCTTGAGGGTGCCACGCGAGACGCGATTCGATTCTCGGCCTCGGCTTCTCCGAGGCCGAAGGTCGAACCCTCGAAATACGCGGACGGAAATCACGCCTCGAAACGGGTCACAGGATTCGGACACGGGAACGTTCGGATAATCCTCACGGAAAAAAGTCCGAAAATCAAAGTTTAAGATCGGCAAATTTATGTATCCTAAAATGTTCGTAACAAAGCATAGTTTCTAAAACTGCCTTCAATTTTAACTGAATAAATCAATTTGTTGTTAAAAACTGAGGCTGAAACTTCACTGTCAAATTCCGTGCATTTTTTAAAACATGCGTCCCTCGCAAGCTATTCGTTCTTTTAATTTGATTTTTACAGGGTGTGTTTAGCATTATTAGACATTCAATCTCCCAAAAAAATTTTTTTTTAATAATCGCAATTTTTCCTAATTTTTTATGTTTAACATTTATCAACTTTGATTAGAGTTTTCAAAAAAGTACCCCGAGGTAACTCCGTGAATTTTTGTACAGTAATTGGTGGCATATTAAACTTCAATTTCGCGTTGGTTTAAATCTGCTCACGTTTGCTCAAGGGGAGAAAATAATAAAAAACCATATTAAGACGCTCGCGCTCGGCGGCTTTCTGCGTAGTCTTTCGAAGAAATTTGTTGCAATTATTTTTAGACGCATGCCATTTGATAAGTACTTACATATGTGATCAATTTTATTCTTATAAATTATATATTTAGTTTCAAAATTGTTTAAATATTTACAATCTTTCAATTCAGTATTAAAGAAAGTACCAAAAGGTTCCTTTGAGATTTTGTATTATATTAATTTAAAGTACATTAGACTTGATATGACGGTCGATCTTAAGTGCATAAATATACACAAATATTAAAAATAGTAGAAAATGTTGACGTTGAGATGCGTGCGTTCGCCGTCCACGCCTTTAACGTAGTCTATCGAGTTCCCACTTGAGTCCGCGCGAAACGATAAGACACTATATGTTTACTCATTATGCTATTCTAAATATAAAAAATATAAAAATATAAAATATTATCGGGAACATAATACCCGCAAGACATCAAGAGAAAATTCAAATAAAGACCTATTAAATCATCTTCTACTGGAGTCGGATCCAATTATTGCCTATTATAAAAGAAAAACATACGAAAAAAGAAAAAAAGGATTTCGCAGATATAAGAGACTATTTATTATTAAATGAAACATCCGACTTATCAGATTCCAACCCAGACACTTGTGCTGATGATAGTGAAGCTGAAGTAGTATAGTACGTACACATATTATTTAATAACATATTATCTATATTAATTGATTAATTAATTAATTTATCCATTTTAATTATTTCTAGGTAAAATAAAGGAATTTTCTTAAAGATTCCTAAGTTTTAATTCCTCCTTGTGAAGATTTAAATAAGTAATGTATACAGTTTAGTACTTTTTTTTTTAATTTTCGTTAAAATTGTAAACTACTACTTTTTATACAATAAAAAAACATAAGAAACAAGGTCATCACAATTTAAAAAATTTTTTTTTTAATAATTAAAAAAAAAATTTTTTTATACCAATCGATTCGTCTTTGCATTTTATTTCAAAAAGTATTAAGGCACTTTACTCGAAAATTGCATAGTTTAAGAGTTATGACTTTTTTCCCGAACTCCCATATACTCGACACACTGTGCGGCAGGACGGATCTCACAGGAATATCGAAATGACTCACGACAAGTTGGGCTCGAGATGTTTTTAATCAGGCGTCAGAAAATACAAAATTACAGCCTCGTGGCTGTGACCCGACAGCCATACTCTTCATACAGTTTGGCGATCGCTGTTAATTCGCGGCGCGGTTGTCTTACAGAATTTTACGCGGGGCGGAATCGTCGTATAAGAGTCGTGACTTCGAATCACGAGCGACGGAATCGCACGCAGCGCAGATCGACGGCGCGATGTGGATAAACTACCGTGGTACAGGTGATCGTTCCAGAGCACAATCTTTTTGTGTTAGCAGTACTCTGCCTCTTTCTACCTCATTTTACCCCTTAGAGTATCCTATGTTACGTTACTAAACAAAATATTTAAATCTCATTGAGTTTAATAGCTAATAGTTGAAAGTCCCATTTTTCTTTGCTGAGTTTTGTCCCTACGCAAAAACGCACTAGCGGTCCGTAATCGGGCTCACAAGTTTCCAGATTCCTGTACAGCGTTCAGCACTCAGAGCGCACTAAAGGTCCGGAATTTACCAATTACTCATAAGGGATTGTTATATATTAACTAAATCGTCATTATAAGCCTTTTTTTTTTGTTAAGAGTGAGGGGGAAAATGCCTTACGCACACCCCAGAAGGGGGTAGTGTGGGACTCGGGCCGCGGATGGTCGGCGTACCCATACCCACTAAAAACCTAACCTCACCCGGGACGGTCAATGGACCGCCCCTCTACTTTCACTCTAATCCCAAAGATGCCGACAATGTCCCGTGGCAACAATTCACTTGCCGACATCTTATTAAGGGGATATGCCACTCTTGTTCTTGGCTATTCATTTTATGTTCTTGCCTCAATTAATTTGTTGAATTTCTTCTAGTTATATATGGTAAGTATTTATTATTATGTTATTAAATTGTTTATGTTGTTAAATTGTTTCTATGTAGCCTTTCTAAATGTCTTTCATACTCTTCTTTTCCATTCATAATGACATTTATGAAGTCATTGATCTTGGTCCAATAAACCGAAGAGTGCAACATACACTCCATAAAGGATTCCACCGTGAATCTTCTATCAAGGTCTACTTCCAGCTGTACTCGTTGCTCTTCCCACCGTTCACAGTAAAACACCGTATGCTCGGCATCATCTCGGACACCCTCAAACCACCAGCAGATATCATCGGACGCCCTCTGGATTTTAAAGAGGTAGGCTTTAAAGACTCCATGTCCCGTCAGTACTTGGGTTAGTCTATAATTTAAAAATCCGAATGCACGGTCTTTCCACACTTTAGGATTAGGAATTAATCGTTTCGTCCATATTCCTGTAGGTTGCCGATGCCAAAGATTGTGCCATCTTCTCCATGAGTCCTCTAAAATACTTTCTTGAACTCTTTTTAGGTTGTTGGTTTTCCATTGACGTCATTATAAGCCCTAGGTCTTAGCCACTTGGTGCCCGTAGAGGTTTATTTTCCAGTCCCTAGCTCTCTCGCATGTAGTAATACGTGCCAGCCTGGAGCTGGGAATATCGTCTCTGTCCCGGACGCTCTGCGCTAAAATCACTCCGTGTTCCGTTACTGTGAAATTTCTATCTGACTAATTTTTTCAGAAAGTATCTTTATTCCCTACCACATCTTTCTACCTAATTGAATCTTCTATTTTGTTGTTTTGCATATTGTTTCCCGAAAAGTACAGAGGCTAATATCTTTCTAACTAAATAACTTTTATTACTCAAAATTTTGCACCTAGTGTTAATTTAGCCCTGCGGACCAGGTTCCGTGAGCTTTTTACCCCCACCTTAATTTTTTTTGTCTCACCCGGCCAAAAAACGCTTCTATCTCTCACAGTTTTGGGTTTTCATGGCTGAAATTTCAGACGCTATAATAACTTTGTCTTCTCAACAATTTAGACCTAAACAACATTTTTTGTTTATTCCAGACCATTTAGGGGGTTTTAAGCCCGTTTTTTGCGCTCCGAGTGCTTGCTCACTCAGAAAACTCCTGTGTTCTGCTTGTGAACCCTCTCCGTGCGCTCTAATGCTTCTATTTTATAAATAAATATCCGAGGTCCGTGACGCCATCATGTTTACTACGTCATCAGACCCCGGATATCTTTGTCTATCTCACAGGTGAACTTTACTATACTGCTCTTATAATCTATGCAGGCCAGTATCTCGGAAAGTGAATCTCCTGTCCCGATTTTTTCAATCTAAGTTCACTATTCCTACTCTGAGACGATCCCCGTTTACATATACCCCGGTAGTTCGTCTAAACTACTGCTACAATTTATTAAATTATCGTCTTTTCCGTTAGCGCCTAATATCTGATTACTGTTCGCATCTGCTTGGCTTACAGATTTGGGTTGCCGTTATCCAGGCGTTTCTCGTTCCTTCGACGATTCCCTTAACTCTAGAATTTGATTTTACCGATCGGTCCGCGACCGGCCAGTACGCCGCACGGCCAGTAAGACGCACTGCGCAAATAAAACGCATTTCTAAAATCTCGGTAAGTACATTTCACTATTTTAGGCAATTTCCATTATTTTTTTCCTTCCGAAGGCTTAATTAAGCGGATCCATGCCGCCTCGCTTCCTCCTATAATTTACGTATTTCCGCAACTTAATCTTTCTATTTGTTATTAACTATCACACGTATTCGTGGTTTTCTAACCTCAATCTCAAATCCTGTCTATTACTACCTCATTCTATTTTCATTTACAGATTTCTTCCTACGGTGTTATTTCGGATTGCCTTACATTACACAGGTAACGTATTTCTTTCTGTAGCTAGTTCTTACTCTATTTTTTGTTTGAGATAAGGCTTCTAATTCCGCTTTTATTTAACTTTTTATCTGTAATTATCTCATTCCTATTTTCATTTACAGAATTAAACCTGCTCTGTATCACTTCTTTATTCTCCAACGGCTAGATCTTTATTACAACAGGTAATTTCTCTTTTAGCTTTTCCTATTTCTATTTCTATTATACTATATTTCTTTCTAAATAATTCTTACTCTATTTTTGTTTGAAATTACACTAGATCAGCTTTCCCTTTCCTTTGTCTATCACTGCTACTGTTTGAGATTGGCGCGTGCGAGCGCCATGTTGGCTACGCTACGACTGCGCGATCCCGCCAAATGTCGCCGCGATCACGCCGAGCGAGCGACGCGATCCCGCCAGGCAATCCACCAATCGGCGGCGCGCGGAAATTGCGTGGGCACACGATCGAACGCGCAATTGGTCGAAGCCCAGTCTCGATCCTTCTGGAATGCTCGCGTATGCTCACCCGGAAGCATGACGCGTGACGAACATTCCAGAAGGATCGAGCCAATAAAAGGAGAGGGAAACAGCTGCTCGCTCTCCTTTTTCAATACGCACAATCAGCTGTTCCAAATCACACCTCTGACAATTATAAAGATTCTCATTTATTTCATCGTTCATAATACAGTATTCTTTCCGTTTAATCTTTCGCCGACAAAGTTGTACAGTGCACAAGTGCTTCAAATACAGATAATTTATTGTAAACTCCGAGTATTCAACCTTTCATTTCCTTCTCTCATCCAGTTCAAATCCATACGTTATTTTCACCCTCTCGTTCTACCCATCATTCATTCCATACGTTCTTCCGTCAAATCTCACTCTTCTTTCCATTCGAAATTTACACGCATTCATCCTTTGGTCGATCAAGACCGCTTCCATTACAGCTACATTTCTAATTATTTCTTCGTTTCTATTTTATTTACAGCTTGCTATCTGGGCTAGTCAATACATAGTTGCATTATTGCCTTGGCACGATCTATAGCAGGTACCGTAACTTTTAGCATTTAAAACCTCGAGTTTATTTCTTTCCCTTATCCGTTCTTACTTTAACTACTGTATCTGTTTATGCATTTCCTAATTCAACTTTTCATTTTTCAGCTTTTGAGATGTCTAGTATGCCGACGTGTTCAACTTCCGGATCCGGACGGAGAAGCTCCTCGCGCCGGGTATCGTATTCTATATATCTCTTGTGACGTGGCAGCTTTGCCTGTGTCACTCTAACCTCTCTAGCGGAAGACCGGACCACCCTTTGGCAGAGCTCACATGTTGAGTGCCACGACGAGCGATCTCCCTGGGCATGAATGAGACTAAGAGCACGACCTAATGCATTTCGAATGTCGCGCCAAACGACGTGACTCAATTTTACGAATCTACGTGATTTCGGTAATAGCGATCCGCTCGTGCGGATAAATTGTTTTGCGTGACACTCTATAGTGTCTGGCGCCCGAACTTCGTTCTTTAGTTGCCTGCGAAATCTCGAGCTTGCAGACGTATTTTGTTCCGAGAGGACCACGTCTCGTGCGGCCGAGCGTGGCCCGGCCTTCTGCCTATCAAATCTCGGTGTCGCTCGGCTTCGCGGATTTTTCATTTTTCGAAAAATAACCAAGCGACGTGACACTCTATAAAACATTAGAAATTGTCATCCTATTACCGTCTCTTTTTTTATTTTTTTTTCTATTATTATTTTTTTCCTCTTTTTTAGGGTCTACCCGCCCACTTCACCCGGGAGCGTGTGCGGAGCATCGTACATTTATTATATGTGACCGGAATACGGCCACAATCGGCCTATGAGCAAATCGTAGCAGGCTATGGGAAAATAATATCCCTTTCTCTTGTATACAAGCTATATTCGCAATTTAAAAAAGGGCGCGTGTTAATGACTGACGAGCCAAGAAGCGGACGGCCCCGTGTAGAACATGTCGATCCGGACTTTTTGGAGTCGATAATCGTGCGATATCCGAGCCTTGGTGTGCGCGACCTATCCCAAATTTTTGGGGTAGGTCGGAGCACCATCCTTAGGCGCCTGGACGAGCTGAACTATAAAAAACGTCGATCCGTCGGCTATCATTTTCGTCCTTGTCACGAAAATCGTGAAAACCGTATTGAGATCTGTATTTAGTTAATGTTACGTAATATGGAAGATCCATTTCTTGAACGGATAATAACATGTGACGAGAGTGGCTCGTTTATGAGGGCGGCTCTCTCCTAGGTATTGGTCGCCCAGTGCTAGGAGGGTCGTCCTCCCAAAGTCTTCACGGCCGGCTCTGTTGCGCATACAAGTAAGTGTCTGGTGGTGCAGCGAAGGGCTGCTTCTTTGTCATTTTCTCGAGCCAGACGAAAGAAATCTAGGGCCCCAGACCTTTCGAAATATTGTTCCTCTTTATTGTAATATATCACTGCATGAATCGCTAATACTATTGTTGTCACCTATGAAGCTTAATATCTAGAAATAAATCACTTATTTGCTCTCTCTAGACTTACAATTTATCTATACTTAACCTATACGCTCGAACTAACTAACCTACTCGCTCGAATAACCGAATTCACTATTACACGGACTTTCGGTTCGTTCCTAACTAATGCGCTCGCCCGTGTGCGTAACCGATACGCTCGTGTTCGAATTCGCACTCGTCCACGAATTTTCGGTTCGACCCAAGGTAGTACGGGAAATTGGCGGACAGCAGAAATTTTCCTAAATTTATATGAATACGTGTTTCTAATTCTTTTCAAAGTAAGGCCCTCGAAGGGCGTTCACTTATTTCACGTTTTTCTGAGTCCACAAACTTTCGGCTCGAGGCCCGCGCCGAAAGTCCGTGGACAAACTTACACTAAATTGCCTATCCAGTTATCCACAAACTTTCTGCCCAGCACTCGCACCGAAAGACCGCGGACACGAGGCCGCTCACTGTTCAAGCCTCTACATCGGCCCAGCCTGGTTCAGAACACTACTTCTGGAAGCACTATCACTCCACTAGGCACCACTTCAAGTCTTAAAGGTAAGTATTCCTATTAACTAAACTAAAATAAAACTAATGATAAAATAATACTAAAACTAACTCTACTACTTATTCCTAACACTTCTATTTTAAATTCACTTATTCTGTACTAAAGAAAAAAGCTATGAATTTTCCCTAAAATAAAGACGCTTTATGAATTCGATAATTGAGACTCTCCATGAGTCGGCTCTTCGAAAAACCGAATCGTTCTGCCGTTGTTCGAACGCCGCGAGGGCATCTCTGTATCGTCCGACCTTGCTACACGCTTATTGTTTAGAGTCACTTGTTGTGCTACTGACGATCGTTACTTACTTACATACCAACAGTAACTTTTGAACAGTTCGTGTTTACTCGCGTACCTGTAACGATTTCTGTTTTTGGCTACTCGTCTTATACCAGATCACCCGTGTTCATCCGTTTCCTTATTTGAATTTGGTAATCAACGTTCCCACGGGTTGAGTTTTCCCCTCCGGGCGAATATTCTGTTTGTGCGAACTTTTAACTTATTTGTATTTTTTACTCTTTTCTACTTCCTCTTTACCTTTACATCTTTCGTATTTTTCAGATTTTTTTCTTTTTTTTCAATTTAAATTTGAATCTTATATAATATTTTATCTCCCCATCACATATAGTTCTAGATCCTTCGCCCGGGTCGGAAAACCCCCCCGTTTACATTTGGGTCGTCTCTTGATCTCTAAATGCCCTTATTCTATGCGTACAATCAAATTAATTGATTACTTTCTTGTTTGGTACTTTTATCAATACCTCTTCTTTCAGAGCTACATTATACAACATCATACAACATTCTCCTCAGGAATTCAACATGTCTAGGCGCACACAGTCTTCGGATTCCACCGGTTCATCATCTCGCCAGGTAAGTATTATATTATAATATTTATTCGATTTCAGGAATTTAAACTGTTAAATGCTCAACTAGCCTAGCGTTAAACTAATTTTCGCCCGCTATTGATTCTATATTTAGATTTAAATTGGAATTATCTATTTTTTTTTATATTTTTTCTCTTTTAGGAATCTCGTGCTATCTTTCCTCGAGAGCGAGTGCGTGCAATTGTGCACGTTTTCTACTCACTGGGACTATCACCCACTACTGCCCTAGAAAAGATTTATCGAGCCTATGGGAAGATAGCTTCACGCTCCCTCGTGTACCAACTATACGGGCAATTTGATAAAGGGAGAGTAAGCATGGAGGAGCGACCGAGGAGTGGTCGTCCTCCGACTCCCAGAATCGAAGATGAATACTTAATCTCTCTTGTGAGTCAATCACCGCATTTGAGTTTGCGAGCCCTGTCAGCACAATTGGGTGTCGGCGCTACCACCGTAAGGGTACATCTCAAGAAGTTGAATTTCCGGAAGCGGCGGCCCACGGGGTACGTCTTTATCCCTTCCACAGAAAGTCGCGAGCATCGCGTAAAAATTTGTATTGGTTTGTGGCTCCGCCATTTGGATTCACCATTTCTGGATCATCTGATCACATGCGATGAGCGGTGGCTCATTTACAAGGGCCCCGATTCCCCGCATATCTGGTCGCCTGGATCGAGTAGGGTAGTCACCTCGCCCGCTTCCCCTTCGCCGCCCCCTGCGCCTCCAAGTAAGCGTGTAGTGGGGTACTGTTGTGCCACTTTTTAGAACCAGGTACCCATATGACTGGCGCTTTACATGCCGCCTTACTTAAAAATGCCCTATGTGCCTATCGCACCCGATATCCAGGCCGTAATCCACCCTATTTGCTACAGGATATGGCGGCCTCCCACATGTCCTCCGTTGCTCGGGCGAGTTATCGTGAGAACGGGGTAGAGGTGTTATCCCATCCTCCCTAGGGCCCTAGACCTAACCTAGTAGTAGTAGTAGTAGTAGTAGTCGTGTTTATTGCCGGGGAGGGGCGGTTCGGCCGCCCCTCGCTTCCTTAGGGCACACCGGTTTTTAAACACCAGTTTCACAATTGGCGCTGCCGGCACTCGGCCCTTTAGCGGGTTGCAATTGTCCTCGTTTTTTCAGCCGTCCGCTCTGTTTTATTCGGCCCGGGCCATTTTCAGAGTCGTCGACTTACTAGACGGGTCGGTCGTCATTGATGAGCGGGCCATGCTACCTAATTTTTTGAGTTTTTTTGAGCTGTTTTACGGCTCGGTGTGAACGTCGGGCCCCCTCATCTTCAGACCTGCAGGGTGTCTCGCCTGCCCTTTTAGACTCCCCCCCCCCCTTCACCATATTTTCATGTCGAATGTGTCAAGTTTTGAGCCCGTCCCTACACTGCTTCCGGATAGTCCAGAAACTTACCCACACCCTCCCCTAGGGCTATTCCACACCCTCTAGAGCTAATCCCTCCCCGCCTATGCTGTGAGTCTATTGGGAGTACAAATGCAAGGGACCACGTATTGTTTTTTGACCATTGGGAAGAAGTTACTGCTACTTCGGATCCAATCCGACTTCATCGAAATCTCGGCTGGGCCGAGATATCAATTCCATTCGGTCTTTACCTGCCGACCTACTTCGCGATGGGGTTGAGAAGGAAGGGTTCACCAACTTCACCGAAATCTGTCTCCTGAGAGATTTGATATCAGGTTCATCGGGATCTTCCTTCTTGGTTGGGCTTGACACATCCTAGAAAATATGGCTGATTGTTCGGATGTGACCACCATCCTCGGTTCTGGTCGGTGTTCAGCTATTAGCTCCGTCCACCAGGCCTTTCCCTTAAAGGTTTCTAATTGATGTTCCGTTTGCGTTTTTGATTCCGTTTTTTTTTTTGTAGGGTCCATGCCCAGTTTCTCCTCAGTAGTACCATTTGTTCGCTGACCACCCCCTTTCCTTACTCTTATCCCCCAAACAGAGGAGATAGAGCCGGCGGGTACCTTTATGAGGCGGGATGGCCAACCTGGGGCTCCCAATAGTTTACCGATTCTCTGGATAAAGGGGAAATCGTTGCCATTGGTTGCCCCATGACCCCGACAGTAGGCACTGAGCCCGTAGCAGGAGAAAAAATCACCTTGGAAATTTATGCCACCTCGGGAATCGAACCCTGGCCTTCCTGCTACGAATCAGACACTCTACCACCTGAGCCACTGACCCGCCTAGACCCGTCTGTAGATCCTTTCGCCGTATAGCGTCCGAGCATAGGGCCGGGTCCACTCTTTGAGCCTTTCGCAGTCCCTTACTCGTTCGCCATCAGCCCGCATTCAATAGGACGGTCCACACTCCTTGTCCCTTCTTCCTAGGCCGTCGCGACTATCCCGCCTTTCCTTCCTTACTGCTTACTCTTATAGGTTACATACAGAGAAAAGATAAATCAACTACCCTTTCCTCTCCCTCCTCGGCTTCCTCCCTTCTCCTTCTCATTTCCTCCTCCTCTTTACTCTTTAAAATTTTAGTACAATATTCTGAGAAGCTTCTCCAGTGCTCGTCCTTCTCCAGAATTTTTACCATGAGTTCCTCCTTCCTGAACTGTCCACGATCTAGTTTCAATTTCTCCCTTAGTACCAGTCTATCCTCCTCCCAGTTTTGACACTGGAATAGAGTATGCTCTGGGGAGTCCTCGATACCAGGGTGAAACCAGCAGTCGCTTTTGTCCGATTTACCTATCTTCTTTCTGAATTTGTTGAATACTTCATGGCCAGTTAGCGCCTGCGTCATATAGAAATTAAGAACCCCGTGCTTCCTGTTGATCCACGGTTCTAACTCCGGGATCAACGTATTGGTCCATCTTCCCACATTAGCAGTCTCCCATTCTTTTTGCCATTCCTCTAATGATCTCAATGCCGCCTCCTTTCTTAACCATTTCCTCATGGCTCTCCTTCTTATCTCAGTCGGTTCGTCAGTCTCTCTCGTCAAATCAAATTCGCTCATCTCGGGAATTTTCCAATCGTCATCTAATATGTCCGCCCCCTGCAGCCTGCACTCCTGGATCTCGGGTGATTCATCCCTGTAGGTTCCCTCTCTAATTCTCATCGCGGCCCTTCTACGCGGTCTCGATCTGTTCTCATTCTGCGGAGCAATGCCCCATGCTATTTCCCACTTTAGCAAGTTTTCTCTCTCCTTAATTTTAATATTCCATGGAGTAGTACCCGTCAGGACCGCCAGCGTCTCCATAGGAACTGTCCTATACGCCGACGCTACTTTGGACAGGCCTAGTCTCTGGGTATTCTTCAAAATTCTCCAGTTGGCCTCGATCCTTGCCGCCCCTGCCCAGATTGGGGCTCCGTACATGACTATTGACTCGAGGACCGGAAAGTAAAACCGCCTGGCATCCTGTCTTAGACCTCCCAGGTTGGACATGACACCTGATAGCGCCGCCATGACCTTGATGCCTCTGTTGGTAACTTCCTCAAAGTGCTTCCTAAATTCCCCTTTGTAATCAAATAGAATTCCCAGGTATTTAAGAGTAGAGGCCGGCACGATTTCGGCTTCTCCGAGCTTGAAGGAGAAGTTTGCAGGTATTTTTTTTCTGTTGGTAAACATGGCTTCCGTCTTATGGATGGCTAGTTCCAACCCCACTTCCTTAAGCCAACTTCCTATCTTCCCTATAACTAACTCCGCTCTCGCTTTCAAGGCCTGTAGCTTACTGCTCTCAATTAGCACCAAAATGTCATCGGCGAATGCTATCAATGTGCATCCCCTGGGCCAGGCTTTCTTCAGTAATCCATCGTAGACGATGTTCCAGAACAGTGGACCCAGTACAGAGCCCTGTGGAACCCCCATCTCTGCCTCAAGCGTAGTGTTCTGTCCTATGGAGCTGCAAGTGATTTTCCTATTCTGGAAATAATTTGCTATTACTCTTATAAGATATCTCGGGATCTTCCTTCTTACGAGTTCTTCCATAATGAGGTCCCAGCGTAAGGTGTTGAACGCGTTCTTTATATCCAGCGCAATTATAACAGAAAATTTCTGTCTATCAATGCAGTTTCTGATCTTTTTCCTTACTTCGTGCATTGCATGAACTGTTGATCTACCCTTGGCGAAACCAAATTGATTTTTTTCGAACGGTTCCTTTCCCAGAATTCCAAGCAGTCTCTCCTTCAGGATGTATTCCAATAGTTTTTCAATCGCATCGATGATGCAGATGGGCCTGTAGGCAGAGATGAGGGCAGGGTCCTTACCAGGTTTCCTCAGCAACACCGTTCTGGCCGTCTTCCACGCTTCGGGGATTTCTCCTCTCATAATGATTCCTGAGAATAACGCTGCGAATGCATCAGGTCTACAGAGGGCCAGCTCCTTGATAACCCCTGGCGGAATGCCATCCAGTCCAGCCGCTTTCCTTGCGGCCATCCTGCCTGCTGCCTGCCTTACTTCGTCCTCGCTCACCTCGGTAAAGTCAGTCGGTGATTCCTCAGTGCTGCTCGTGTTGTGGAAATTTTGGCCCCTTACTGTTTCTTCATTACCTGAATCTGCGCTAGGAAGCCTAGGGAAAAGACCTCTCAGAACCTTTCCTAGGAAATCGCCAGAAAGAGTTGCCGGAGGAGTGTTCAGTTTGACCTTGTTCATTATTATTTTATAGGGTTTCCCCCACACATGTTTGTCCAGTATTTCGCAAAATTCTTTCCATTTGTCATGTTTTGATTTAGCGATTTTTTTCCTTAAATCCTTTATCGTATCTTTATAAGTAACCTCTAGGATCTCCAGTTCTTTTTCTTTACCCTTCCCTTTTTCCTTGATAATGCTTCTAACCCTTTGTATACTCCTTTTAATTTTCCTGGTCCTGTTTCTGAGATTTCCCAGTTCCTGGTTCCACCAAGCATTCCTTTTCTGATCCTTGGAATCGTCCTTGTTCCTATTTCTGGCTAAGTTGTTATCTAGAACTGAGTAAATAATCTTTAAAAATTTTTCTTCCTCTGACTTACCATATAATTGAACGTGGCCCAGATTTTCTCTGTCAATAGTATTACAGAAGTCCCTTTTAGCCTTGTCCATGCTCTCAGATGTAGTGACCCACTTTGGTTTGAATATATTTTTTTTTCGGTATACCAATATCTGTTTCTAAAATGGAAAAGACATATCTATGATCTGAATCAGATTCAACGTCGAGAACCTGCGACGTTGCCTTCGAACAAAACGATGTTGCGATAAAGTATATATTGGATGATCTGCGACCATGAACGAACGTAGGACCACCTCTTGGTTCTATAGGGTGCAAACCCAACTTCAACAGCGCTTCCAGGAGAATCCTACCTCTAGCATTCGTCTTATTAGAGCCCCAGGGTGTTGCATGGGCATTGAAATCCCCTCCTAGAATAATCTTTTTCCCTTCGTTTTTGTTTTTTTTAACCACTTCCATGATTCTTTCCAACCTGTCGGAGAATTCATTATTATTCATACTCGGCGATAGGTAAACGCTTACCACCAGGAAATCCCCTAATCGTACGGCGGTAAAGTCCATCTCCTGTACGTCCGTGTCCTCATATCTGTAAAATCCGTTGAATCCAGTGACCCAAATCGCCGTCGACTTCCCTTTCCCGAAGATCCACGGTAGTAAGTTGTGAAGCGGATCGGAGATCAGAACAACGTCTGCTTCCAATTCTGCGGCCGTCTGTGCTAGCAGGTGCTGAGCACTCCTGCCGTGATTCACATTGATTTGAAGAATCCTAATATTGAATTTAACTAAAATTTGTCTTCGCATCGGCTAAGTACTTCTTAAATTGGGGGCAGTTAGTGGCTCCTGCCACATGCTCAGTCTTAGACCCCGTGATTTTTAATCTTGTACAGAGCACGCAACTTCGGACAGCCTAACATCCACTAATATTGTGACCTTCCGTGCTGCACCTCCTACAAATTTCCACCCCGTTTGGATTCGTCCTACAATTGTACGAAATGTGACCGAAATCGTGGCACCTATAGCACCTAATTATATTCGCTGCCCTGCTGATTTTACACGTGGTATACCCTATCCTCATAGTGTCCGAATCCCCCAATTTCTTGAAGACTTCAACGGGAACCGCAACTATAGCTATCCTCGCCCCTCCGTACCCGAATTTAAGGGCCCTAATTTCAATTTCGGACGCTCGCCATTCACCTAATTCGAGATTCCTAGCTATTTCCGCCTTGATTTCTTCTTTCTCCAGAGTTGGGTCCACCTCGCTGAATTCCAAGACCACCTTGGGAACGAGTTTTCTGACCGTAAATTCCTTGAGGGTGTTTCTAACCGTGCTTTCTAAATCCGTGGAGTTCGTTTTTTGGCCAATTTCAATAATTAAATCGCCCCCTCTGGATTTCTTGACCGCCTGGATACCCTCCATTTTCCCAGTTGCCTCATCCTTCAATTTTTTAAAGAGGTCCGCGAATGATTTATCTTTAGTGGCTTTGACCAGAATTGCCTCTGGCTTAGGCTCAGCCGGCGGTTTCCTCGCTTTCCTAATCCTTTCGTCCTCTTTTTTCCTATTAGCCTCCTCCTTTAATTTCTTTTTCCTATTTTCCGCTTCTATCCTCTTTTCCTCCTTCTTTTTATTCCTATCTACCGTATTCCAACCGTGCTCCTCCCCTACTCTTCCTTCCATGGTCTGCGGATCCGACTCCTCCTCCCTCTCTACATTAGATCCCTTCCTATTATTTTTACCACGTTTTTATTAGCTCGCTTTCTTGTTTGTTTGTTCGGTGGCAAATTTTGCAATTGATTTTAAACTAACTTCCTGATGAGCTAGAGACTTGAAATCGGTTACATGGCTCAGAACTGGATGACAATGCATTATTCAAAAAAAAAATTGTTAAAAAGTCTATCCGTTTCGGAGATATAACAATTAAATATTTACCTTTTCACCCCCCCGCGAAACCTACGTCATCGCGTTCAACGGTCGCCACGCCGCGCGACAGCGCTCCCTACTCCACTACCCGTTCCCTCTCTCACTCATCCCCACTCCACTGACCCGATTCGCACCGAAGGAGCTCAGTGTGCGTCAGTGTGCGTTTGAGTTCCGTGCGGTGTTTACAAAGTCACTACGTATTATTATACTACAATGTTTGTTTACCAATCGAAGGGACAGTTACACCGAGATTTTCGGTCGAACCTTTATCTTTGACATTTTACCACGGCGTTTCGATATGATGCGGTCCCAATACCGTCTGAAATTTACTACATGTCTCTGTTATAATCTCGAAATAATGTCTACAAAAAAGGAGCAGTTCGTTAATGATGATTTTCACAGAGAAGTCGCCAAATCACCAGGTATGCCATTAAATATTTTACCACGTTTTTATTATGTCGCTTTCTTGTATGTCTGTTTGTCTGTTCGGTACAAATTTTACAACTGATTTTAAACTAAATTCTCGATGAGCTAGAGACTTGAAATTTTAAACATAGCTCAGTACTATATGACAATGTAGTATTTAAAAAAAATTTTTTTAAATTTACAACAGGCTACGCGTTTAGGAGATATGAACTATTAAAAATTTAACCGTTACACGTCCCCGCGCGACGACCGGTAGTGCCCACTCGGTTCCCACTCCACTGACCTGCTTCGCACCGAAGCAGCTCAGTGTGCGTTCGAGCTCCGTGCGGTGTTTACAAAGTTACTACGTATTAGTATACTATAATGTTTGTTTACCAAGCGAAAGAACAGTTACACCGAAATTCTCCTTCGAACCTTTATCTTTGACATTTTACCACGGCGTTCGTTTTCAATAGGACGCGTCGCAATACCGTCTGAAATTTACTACATGTCTCTGTTATAATCTCATCAAAATGTTCAAAATCGATTATAAAATTTCACACATGCAAGACTAAAAAGCAGAAAATAATTATTTAAATAAAAATAAATTTTTAAAAAATACCACGTTTTTAAAACGGACTAAAAAGTATAAAATAAAATTTTTAAAATCGCCACGTTTACAAAACGGACTAAAAAGTATAAAATAATTTTTTCTAGCCCCATACAGATTCCTAACCCCTGAAAATTTGTGATTGTGAATTTTTAATAGCTAAGAAAATACTTGTAAGATTTAAAACGAAAAACGTGGGGCGCAAGATAATACATAGTAAGGAGTGTAGAGAGTAGCTGCCGCTGAGAAATCTCGTACAACACTTCATATCATTTGCAGTGCAATAAAGTTGTTAGTGATTTAGTGTTCATTCATCAATTATCTATTGCATGCGCCCCACGTTTTTCGTTTTAAATCTTACAAGTATTTTCTTAGCTATTAAAAATTCACAATCACAAATTTTCAGGGGTTAGGAATCTGTATGGGGCTAGAAAAAATTATTTTATACTTTTTAGTCCGTTTTGTAAACGTGGCGATTTTAAAAATTTTATTTTATACTTTTTAGTCCGTTTTAAAAACGTGGTATTTTTTAAAAATTTATTTTTATTTAAATTTTTCTTTAATTTTTTATCTCCACCTAATTTATGCTCTATTTGTCTATGAATTAATAATCCTCCCTTATCCCTATCCGCTGTGCCTCCCTCTACCTCGCTTCCATACCCAGCGTTGTTGCTTTGTACAAATCTTGGGGAGCACTGGGCACTTCTATCTGTCCTAGTCTTATCTTCTTTCAATTCTTGGTTCTCTAACAATAGCTTAAGTGTTTTCGCTTCCTTATAGGCCTGCGCCAGGCCCTTTTCCGTATGTACTATTTTGTTCATAGCAAAAAAATTATCCTCGACTGTCTTGCTATAACGAAGTATTTTATCTATTTCCAGATTGTTTTGCGAAGCCTTAATCAGGGCTTCCATAATACCTCCTATCATCTCTAGCATTTCAGCACGACAATTATTGCTATTCCGTCCTACCAACCCTAATTCATACCCTTCTGTTGAGTTCCCATTGGTGTTTTCATTGGTGCTCTCCTCTCTCTCTCTCTTCCCTCCTCCCTATTGTCATTTAAATTTGAATCAAAATTGGGGCTACTATGCATACTTAACAAACAAGGCGACCCGTTTATTGAGTCGTTCCTACTTTTTTTATTGTTACCGGTAAACGAAACCGAATCCTCGAAGCTGGAGTCAATCGTAAAAGTTTCCTTACTAGGCACCGACTTATCTTCGATTATAGAAACCGCCTTTTTTCGTTTCCCCGTATTCGTACTCAAATTACTATTCACAGTTCTAACCCTATTCTCCGTCATGGGGGTCCCGAACTTTTCTGTTTCGCCCTCTTCCTCTTTCGGATCCATCCCACTCAGGTGTTCGTGAAATAATTTCTCACTCTATATTTCCTTTCGAAAATTTTGCCGCTTTATTTAATATTTTTCCGAAATATATAAATGTGTATATATGTCTATATATATATACCAACCTAATGAACACTCGATTATTTATTCTCTCTCTAGCCTCACAATAAAACTATTAAAACCTATTCCGCACTTAAAACTACTCGAACACTAATATTAAAACTAATAACGCTCGACGCAACCTTAAATCTATATAATTACCCTAAAATAAAAATTTACACGAACTTTTGGAACGAGGATTACACGTTCCATAAGTTCGTGACCGTTTAATTTTTTCGCAAGATTCAAACGAGGCGTTCGTTGACCTTCAGCGAAGACCCCTCTAGGTGAATTTTTCAAAAATATCTCGATTTAAAAAATTACACGAACTTTTGGGTCCAACCCCGTCCCAAAAGTCCGTGTAGAAAACCCGCTGCTCGCTTATGCCCGCGATTACACGGAGTTTTGGATCGAAATCCGTACCAAAAGTCCGTAGAATCCTGAACTACGATTCCCTACAAAGTGATCCTAACGATCGTTCACTAACTTCCTCTTACAGAATGCACTAAAAGAGAAGGTCCTAAAGCCTAATTAATTAAATATTGCCCCACCGGGTCACTTGCACCACTTAACACACGCTAAACCACTTCCTTGGTCACATGGTGATTATCCGTAATTAAACTAAAAAGAAACTAAAAATACCGCTCTACATTATCACTATATTATGCCTAGCAGAGTAAAATTAAACTAAACGACACTAAACGAAAGGGGGGAAACCCCCTAATAGCCACCTCAAACTGCTAATCCGCGCTTCTACACAAAATTCCGAGGAACCGTGTTGTTTTCACGCGAACTAAATCCCGTCTTGACCCGCCTAGACCTTTCGATAACGTTTTCCTTTATTAAGTCAATCACTCTCAGTCGTTTTCTATCATTCTCTCACGTCTTACAATTAATTTCGCTAAACCTATGATTAACCTATATTTTTTAAAACACTAACGGTTTCCCCTTGGTCTCCTGAGTCGTTTGAATACCCACTCGGGGGGTTTATCTACACTTTTCGTTTTTTTTATAACTAACCTATATTTTTTTTACTATATTCGAACTCTACTCGAGGAGCCCTCTCGAAAGAGTACCCACTCGGGGGGTCTAACTCGCAAAAAATTTTTTTGAAATTTAATCACCCTGTAGTAATTTATAATATGCCAAATCTGCAATAAAAATTTTCGAAAACTTTTGAAAAGCACTGTACAATTTTGTATTAACCCTATCCTCACTTTTGAAAAAATCTACGTGATTTTTATCACTTTAGGAAAAGTCGGGCACGCTATGTCGTCTGCCCTCTCGCTCGCACTTGGACTTTTCCACTCGCTCGCACTCACTCGCACTCGCAGATTTTTGAAAAATCCGGATTTTCTCGCGAATTTCCGATTTTCCCCGTCCTCTCGCGAAGCCAAAACTGGTCGGAAATTGACGCGGATGGGCGGATCGGCTTTTTAGGGCAGTCCTCTAACCCTTAACCTGTCTGGTTTCCTATCCTAAAACTAAAACGCTAATTATCTCTAAAAAACTACACTAATTATACCCTATTCTACTATGTACAACTCCTATTCTAATCGAGACTTGGTTACAATTTACTCGCTTCTCTTACGCGACAAGATGGCCGCTTTCTGAGAATATTGCTAGTCAATTCAACCGCTACCTCTAAGAAATCCTAAACGACTTGACCCGCCTAGACCTTTCGAAAATTTTTCCACTTTATTAATTGAATTTTCGAAATATATAATAGTCACTATATATATGCCGAACTATTAACCGCTCGATTATTTGCTCTCTCTCTCTAACCTAACAGAAAAAACTAAATTAACCTCTAACGCACTTAAAAATAATTAAAAACTTAAATTAACACTATAGACGTATGTCGCAACCTTAGCCCTATTCATTTACGCTAACACAAAAATTTTCCACGAAATTCAGAAATTATATGAAACGAACTGCGCATTCGTTTCATAAATTTCCGGACTGTTATAAAAATTAACCAAATTAATTTTGGTAATTGCTGCCACTAAGAACAGGACAGGAAACCCCTCCCTAGCCCTTCAGGGCCCTTAAAAGAATCAGTTCGGGAACTTATGAGCGAGTTAACGTTTCAAAAGTTCTCGGACTTTTCCCTATGATTAACCACGTGAAAGTGTCCGGAGATTTATGAAACGCACAATGTTTCATAAGTTTTCGGACACCTCGAAAACCCCCTATTTACACAGTCCGGAAACTTTTACACAACACTGGATCACTTTTCACCATACACTGAACACAAATGCTCCTATTTTAAAATTGAAATCCTAGCTATAACTAAAACTAATTGACTAAATTCTATCCTATACCGCTATATTAGATTAAACCTATCTCTATATATTGAAAACTATAAATTCGCCGAATACAAGTACGATTGACTATGGTTGAACTCTAACGAGACCTTCCTCAGCTACAATCGAAACCGCTCTGGTTAAAACGTAACGTTCAACCTTGTGCGCGGGTCGCCGTTACCCCCCTCTTATTGTTTGATATAGGTCGAGCGAGACTGTTGTACGCAAAAACAGACTCGCTCAGCCTTCACTCGCTCTCTCTCTCACTCTCGGTGATCGACCTTTACATGGTCGCCTCCTCGCGCAGTCACTTATTATACTTGGTTTGATTTTCAAATTGATCTGTAAACTGTAGACTAACTGCCCTCAAGAACCGTGACTTTGCGAAGTGGCGACCTGTTAACACTCAGGTTTTTATGTTCGATGTTACATAAATACGCTTCGCAACGTTCCGCGATTTCAAATCTCTTCCCAGCGCACGTTACGGGTTGAATTTTTTCCTCTTATAAACTTATAAACTTTTTCGGTTCGTTTCGCAAGATTTGTTGTTAGTGGCTCCACCACTATTATCATAGTACCATATGTACGCGAGTTATTTAACCCTTTTCCATTATGTTGTAATGTTCCGATTTCGTTTTGCCCCGTAGCCCAGGAGAAACCAAGGTTCGAAAAGGTAATTGATTAATGAGATGGCGAAATCGGGTAAAAAATAAACTTTTATTTCGCTCTGGCGATAAAAAAAAAAGATAACAAAAGAAATCAATCCTGCAGGCTCACAACCCGAGCCGCGTGTGAGTAGGCCGGTGGCGGGCGGTCCTATTGCGAACCGCTACTAGTCGCGGTAGGACGCTCGGTCTGTGAACAAACGGAATAAGAGCAATTCGGTCTCAGTTCGGTGAAAACGATCAATCGTCCGGTGTTACTAGTATCTATTTGACGCAACGTGGACACACGGTTAATTGGCCTCGCACGGCCCGGTCGGATCGGCGGCGCGGCGCGGTACACGGCAGGAGCAGGCCTCGCGGGCCCGCTATAGTTCGCCGAGGATCGGGACGGAGACGGGATACGGTCGGAGGTCACGGCCCGACACAGTGTTGGCGCCGCAGCCTTCTCTTAGAAGCACCTAAGAGATAAGCTACGATGCGTACGTGTCTCAGAAGCGCCTGAGAGATTCGTACTCGCCGTCACCGCCCCGAATCGTGAGATCGAACCACGAGGAATCCGACTCACGGAGAAGGCCGGAGGCCAGGCGACTCGTGCTGGACGGTCGGAGCACCGAGTAGTGCCGCAACTCTCTCACAGAAGCACCTGAGTGACAAGTTACGGATGCACGCGCCTCAGAAGCACCTGAGGGTATTCGTGCCCACCACACGATGCGACGGGTCTCGTCCAGCCAAAGCGACGGCACGGCGGTTCCAGGCGCCGGGGAAGAGGTGGGGAGTCGCCTCCTGGAGCGTGTGACCCCAGCCTGCGTTCTGGTCGGATCGTCACCCAGCAATGCTGTTTGCTCTGAAAAGAGCTGGCACGATCCTGTGTCCACGAGAGCGGCTCCAGGCGGACTCCGTTCTCCCGGTTTTTTTTTTTTTTTTTTTTTTAGACAGGCAAGCCTGTAGGTAGATCATGGAAAAACAATATATAGAGGGCCCCTGGAGCAGAATGCTCCCTATCCTTCCAACATGGGAGTGAGTTGGTTAATCAAGTGAGGGGGTTGAGATTAGCGTAAGCTATAGGGATGAGGGGTAGGGAATAAGAAAATTTTCAAAAAACTTATTAACATGAGTTGAATGGGGAGGGGGGCGATGGTGATCGCCTATGAACGAATAGTGATTCGTGGAGTTAGGAGTGTTGAGTTTTCAACTGTTGGGTTATTCAGTGCCAGAAGCAGTTGTTGAAGACGATGAAGATGGTGATGCGTCAAGATGGATCCTGTTGGGCGATCGTGGGCGGTCCGAGTGCGCGACGAGCTGTCGCGGAAGAGGGAGATGATGTGCCTGAGGCACTGTTGGAGTCATTCCCTGGATGGTCTGGCCAAAGGTCAAGTGGAAATCTCACTTTAGGTGAGTAGGGGAGGAGATCCCTACTGAACAGAGCGGTGTTACGGATCAGTGGGTTGGAGTGACTCGCTGATTCGTAGTTGGATACAAGTTCATGGAAGACCCGATCGAGAAGTGGTAGTTTTGACCGGAGGTGTATATCGGTTGTGGAATGGTCCATGGGCAACTTGAGAATGACCTTGATGGCCTTACTCTGAATGCGTTGTAGGGAGAGGAGGTGAGATTTGGCAGCCGTGTGCCATAAGTGGACTCCATAGGTGATAACGGAGCGAATGCACGACTTATAGAGGAGCAACTTCAGGTTTGTGTTGAGCCTGGAGTTATTCCCGATGAGAATATTGGAAGCTGCCAGGGCGGCTAAGGCCTTTTTTCTTCTGTCTAGCACAGCTGGACCCCAGTTGAGTTTGGAGTCGAGCTTGACCCCTAAATATTTGACTTCCTTTTGCCATTGAATCGGAACGTTGTTAATCATCAAGGGAGGGTGGTCATTCAACTGATGTTTGCGCTTTCTGGTGAATATTATGGCTTGGGTTTTATCGCCATTGATGTATGTATGTATGTATTTTATTTCTGTTCCCTTTCGGGTTACAGTGAGAACCCGATCCCTCTACATTTGCTTTTATTAAATTGCATTGCTTTTTCTTTATATCTAATCTATAACATTTACCAGACTATTCCTTTCTTTCGCTCTCTCTCTCTCTCTCTCTCTCTCTCTCTCTCTCTCTCTCTCTCTCTCTCTCTCTCTCTCTCTCTCTCTCTCTCTCTCTCTCTCTCTCTCTCTCTCTCACACACTCCTCCTCACTCTTCTTTTTTTTTTTTTTTTTTTTCTTTCTGCCCTGTACTCTTCTTTCCTCTTTATCTTCCGCTTCTTCCTTCCTGTATTTATCTTCTGTCATTATCCAGTCTCTTCATCCACTCTTCTCCCCTCCCGTCCTCAGCTAATATTTCCTTCACTTTCTCTTGCAACCCTGCCCCCTTTCTTTCTTCTCCTCTGCATCTTTCCAGCACGTGCTCTCATGTTTCCTCTTCATAGCCACATCTCCTACATCCTCTTTCCTCTTCCTCCTCCCAGTACTTTCCTCCCCTCATTTCGTTTCCTAATCTGTATCTAGCAATTCTCTTCCATTTCTCTTCCTTATTTCCTTTCTCTAGATACTCTGGCAAGCCCTCCACTCGTATTTCTTTGTACCATTTGTTGTACCTCGATTCCTTCGCCCTTTTCCAATTTTCCTCTTCCTCTATTCCCTTCTCTCTTCTTACTATCTTTTCCCTTACTATCTTTTACTCCTCTTCTCTCCTTTCCCTGTTTTCCTTTTCTAGCATTTTTCTGTTCCCCCTCTCATCTATGTATTTCCTTCTTCCTTCCTCCCATTTGGACAGTTTCTTTCCCTCTCTCACCCTCTCTTCTATCTCTTTGAGGCATTGTCTTGCCCATTCACTTCCCCTCCCACTTCTTAGCCTCTCTTCAAATTGCCATGCTCTCCTCGCCCCTCTTGCTCTCAATTTCTCCCTTTTTGTTTCTTCCCTCACCATGTATCCTGGCGTCACCCAGTCTACTCCTAGCACCCATCTAGCATACCTTTCTTGCATAGCCTCTACTCTCTTCCATTCCTCCCATCCCCATATCTCAACTCCATATGCTATTACTGGCCATACCAACGCATCGAAAAACCACATTCTTCTTTTGTACTTATCCCTGAAATATCTCTTTCCTATTCCCCACACACTCCTCATTACTCCTCCTCCCTTTCTTGTTCTTTCATCTATTTGCCTTTCCTGCCCTCCGTTCTTCTTAAATATGTATCCCAGATACTTTACTTCATCTACCTCTTCTACTTCTCCGTCTCCCCATCTCCACCTCCTTTCCGCCTGTCTTCTTCTCTCGAATCTCACCACTTTTGTCTTTTCCCTATTTACTTCCAGCCCCTTCTCTCTTATGTAGCTCCTAAATTCCTCTATCATCAGTCTCATTCCGCTCTCATCCTTTGCCAACAGTACCAGGTCATCTGCATACTGCAGCGTGTAAATCTTTTTTCCCCTTATCTCCACCCCCCCTTTGCCTCTTTTCTTCATCCTCTCTTCTAAGTCCGCCATGAATAGAATAAAAAGTTTTGCACTTAGCGGGCATCCTTGTCTTACTCCTCTCCCTACCCAAAATTTCTCTCCCGTCTCCCCTCCTACTCTTACCCTTGCTGTTGTTTCCCTATACACCTCCTTTATTCTTTCCCTCAGTCCTTCGCTTACTCCTCTCTCCTCTAATGCTTCCCATAGTTTTCCTCTGTTCACGCTGTCGAATGCTGCCTTTAGATCTATGAAGCATCCTACCATTTTTCCTTTTTTTTTTGCTAGCTCCCTATTTATAACATAATTCAATACATATATATTGTCCACTGTCCCCTTCTCCTTCCTGAATCCCGTCTGGTTTTCCGGCACCATTTTCTTCATTTCCACCTCCCTTTCCAGTCTCTCCTCTAGTATCACCGTGTAAATCTTATACAGTGTATTTAGTAATGTCACCCCTCTGTAACATTCTACTTTCTTTCCATCTCCTTTTTTCTTTATAGGTATTATTATCCCTGTTTTCCATTTCTCCGGCCATCCTCCTCCATTCCATATCTCATTGCATATTTTCCATGCCTCCTTCTTCACCTTTTCTCCTCCATATTTCCACACCTCGTTCCCCATCCCATCCTCTCCTGCTGCCTTTCCTCCTTTCAATTTTTTTATTACTTTCTCTATCTCTTCTATTTTTATCTCTTCCTCTCCCTCCTTGCTCTTCTCCCTCCTACCACCTTCTACTATTTTTGATTCCACTCCTCCTAGCAAACCCATAAAGTAATCCTTCCATTCTTCTTTCCTTATCTCGCTCTCCGTTCCTTTTCCCGTCCCTCCCCTCATTCTCTTTAGAAAATCCCATACCCTTCCTTCCGTGTTCGCTTTCCCTGCTTCCTGCAATATCTTCTCCCTTTCTTGTTCCTTTTTCTCCTCACACAGCTTCTTGTATCCGCTTTTCATTCTTCTGTACACCTCCCCTTCTTCTTTCCCCCTTTTCCACCCCCTTAGCACCTTTCTTAATTCCCTCTTTCTCTCGATGCACTCTTTGTCCCACCAACCTTTCCTTTTCCTCTCTTTCTTGCCCTCCTCGCTCCTCATTTCGTCTATAATTTCGTTGAACTTACTTTCTATCTCCTCTAGTCTTTCTCCTATACTCTCCCCTGTTAATTCTATTCCTTCCGTTCTATTCCTGAATTTTTCCCTTGTTTCTCTCTTCCATTCCACTTTAGCTGCGCCCTTCGTTTGCTTTTTTCTTTCCTCTCCGGCCGCTCCTTTCCTTCCCTTCTTCATAGTTAATACCATCGGTAGGTGGTCTGAATCTACCCTCTCTTCTATCACCATTCTTTCTATCCCTTCCCTCGTTCTTTCGTCTCCTATCACATAATCTATCACCGTTCTTCCCCTTTGCCCTACGAATGTGAACTCCCCTCTTTCGTCCCCTTCGATCTCTCCGTTCATTATTTCTAACCCCATCTCTCCTAGCGTTCTTATCAGCTTTCTCCCTTCGCCGTTTACTTTCTTGTCCCTTGATGCCCTACCTTCTTCTCCCTCTTCCTCCTTCCTTACTTTCCCTCCTTCTTCTCCTGTTCTCGCATTAAAATCTCCTCCGACTATTATTTTATCCTCTCTCCCTTTATCCCACCAGTCCCTCAAAGCTTTCATTTTTCTGTCCATATCTTTATTTACGTACACTCCTATTATCTTCCATTCTTCCTCCTCTATCCTTACTTCTCCTTCTATTAACCCTTCTATTTCTTTTGTTTCTCCTCTCTCCTTCTTTTTGTTCATAATTTCTTTTTTCGCTCCTAATAACATCCCTCCCTTAGCTCTTCCTGCTCTTTTGTCTCTTACTGCCCATTGTTTTTTCCATTCATATCCTCTTGGTAATCTTCTTTCGATCTTCTCCCACATCTTTTCCTCCACCCACGTCTCCATTAGTACCATTACGTCCCATTGCTCTAGGTCTTTCCAGAAACCTTCGTCCTTCCCTATCATTCCTGCTACATTCCAAAATCCTATTCTTGTCTTTTGCCTTTCCCCTTCTTTTGTCCTCTTCTCTTCTGGTGTTTCCCTCTCCCCTATTCCCCCTTTCATTACTTCACCCCCTCCCTCACCTTCTCTCCCCATTCGTTTCCCTCCCCGTTCTTCAGTACCTTCTCCCTCTCGTCCCACTTCCACATCTTCCCATCTATCCATAGTTTCATGTATCCAATCTTTACCAATTTCCCTTCTCCTCTCTCCTTCTCCATTATCTTCCTTATCTTCCATTGCACACTTCTCTCTTCCCAAGTAAGGTCATCTTCTATCCTTTCCTTTCTTCCTGCTAACCTCTTCTTTTCCATCATTACTCTTCTCTTTTGTTCTTCTGTCGCTAGCTTTACCACTGCCCATTCTCCCTTTCCCACTCCCTTTCTAACTCCTTTCTTTATTTCTTCTATTTCAAACTTTTCACCTATCACTTCTAATAGCTTTTTTACTTCTTCTCGTCCATCTCCTCCATCTTTTATCTCAAAACCCCTTACTATTATGTTCCTTTTCCTTGCCTCTCTTTCCTTTCTTTCCCACTTCATCTCTACTTCTTTCAGTCTTCTTTCTATTTCTCCGCTTTCTCTTTCGCCTTGTACCTTTCTTTTCTTCTTTTCTATTTCTTCTAATCTTTTGTCTATTTTGTCTTCTACCTTCCCTTCCATCTCTATCTTTTTCACTCTCTCTTCTATCTCTCTCCACGATTTTCTATCTCTCTCCCTTTCTTTCTCCCACTCTTCTCTCATTTCTTTCATCTCTCTCATCATTCCCTTCATCTCTTTCCATTCTTCTAGCATTTCGTCCATCATATTTACCGTACCTTTTAAAGCCCCTTTTATCCCCTCCCTTATTATCTCCGTAATGTCTCCTCGCAGCTCGATCCCTTCATTGCTTCTTTCTCCCTTCTCCTTCTCCGGCGATCTTCCTGTCTTTCGGCTTTTACTAAACGGATCTTTTTCCTTTTCTTCCTTTTCCACACTCTCTCTCTCTTTTCTCTTCTTATCCAACCACTTTCCTAAGCCCTCCGCTTTCGATAGACTGTTGCACCTTGCCCTTTCCTTCTCTCTTATCCTCATTAACTTTCTTGATGTTTCCCTTCTCTCTTCTTCGCTTTCCTTTTTGTCCATTTCGTTTCCTTATCGACCCTCTGCCTTCTTTACCTGCCTCCTTGGTTCTGTCTCTTAGCTACTATTTTCTCCTACACGATGGCGCTCTTTTCTCCTCTCCTGTTTCCTCTGTTTTTCTCCTCACCTTCCTACTCACTGTGCTTCTAACCTCACTTTCTTATTCTTATCACTCTCCACTCTTCTTTTCACCTTCTTCTCTTCTCTTCTTATCTCCGCCTTCTCTTCCACACCCACTCCTGTCTCGGTGACACTTTTTCTGCTCTCACGTCACTTTCTTCACTCAATTTCACCTCTTTAACTATCACTCTCATACAACGCACCTTCTCTCTATCAAACCGGAAACGGATCTCATCGCCATTGATGGTCAGTTTCCAATTGGTGAAGAAGGATATCAAAGAGTCGAGGTGACTTTGAAGAATTTTTATGAGTTGGAGAAGCCGAAGGGAAGCAGCAAGAATTGCCGTGTCGTCTGCGAATAGTGCTAGAGATGAGTTTGGCTTTTGTGGAATGTCATTGATAAACAGTATGAAAAGTAAGGGAGCGAGTCCTGATCCCTGGGGTACTCCCGCTTGAATGAGGTAGGGGGTGGATTTTCCAGTACCGACCTGGACAAAGAAGGTCCTGCTCTCGAGGTAATGATGGAGAAGTTTGATTAGTCTAGGATGGAATTTGAGATCAATCAGTTTGGCGATTAGGCCATTATGCCAAACTGAGTCAAATGCCTTGTTCAGGTCGATAAGGATCATGCCAGAAAATCGATTTGTGTTCATGTGGTTTGCATGGAACTGGGCTGTGCGGATTAACTGATGGATGGTGGAGTGGTTGGATCGGAAACCGAACTGCGAGTCGATTATGATTTTGTGTTCAGTGATGTGGGTGTAAAGTATTTGATAGATGACCTTTTCAAATAGCTTGGAGAGGACTGGCAACAGGCTGATGGGCCTGTAACTTGCCGGAAATTTTTGGTTCTTCCCAGGTTTGTGGATGGGAATAACTTTTGCTACTTTCCAAGCCTTAGGAAAGTAGGCTAGTAGGAAACAGGCCTTGAAGATGTAGTATAGTTGAACAAAGATGTTTCTGGGTGCCTCTAAGATTAGGCTAGGGGAAAAGCCATCATACCCGCTAGCTTTACGTCTTTTGAGGGTTTTTGCTATTGTCTGAATTTTAGCAGGTGAGATGAGTTTGACAATGTCACAGCAAGGGGAGGGGGAGAAGTGCTCCCTGTGATGAAAATCTCGAACTTTGTTGTTGACTGAGACCTGAAGAGGAGATGTAGTGTTGTAGGCATTGTTGAAGATTTTGCTGAAGTGGTCAGCCAGTAGTTGGGCTTTGGAAGGGTTTGCATCTTGATAATTCCCAGAGAAATCAATGAGAGGAGGAATGGGGGTATGCTTCTTCATAATTCGCCTAAATACTGGCCAAAAAGTGTGAGAGGTTTTGGCGTTTGAGATCTCTGTTTGAATACGCTGTCCTTTGAGAAATTTGACACGTTTTTGGATGCTTTTTGAAAGCTGCTTGTATTGTTCAAAGGAAATCAAGTCAGATGAGCGTTGCCAGCGCTTCCTAGCTGAATTGCGTAATCGAATGAGAATTTTGAGGTCTAGGTCAGGCTTAGTGTGTTTGTCCGGTGTGTTGACAAAGGACGTGGCTTTGAAGAAGCATGACTTGAGGAACCTCTGTAGTTGGGTCACCTTGTTGTCGATATCATCAGCTGTGTTGATGTTAGGAGAGATGGATGTCTTATTGGCAAGGTCGCGGTATGTGTCCCAGTCAGTGACTGGGGAGGAGGTCGCGAATGTATGTTTGAATTCGGGCAGTAATAATACTGGACGATGGTCCGAGGACAGGTCGTCAGCTGTTACACACTGAAGGTCGTTAAATGTGTTAGCCAAAAAGAAATCAATTGTTGAGGGAGCACAATTGGGTCGAAAATGTGTATGAGTTAATGGAGAGATGATAGAATATTTATGATTTAAGAGGTGATTCTCTAGAATTTTACCATTATGGTTGTTGGCTTTGTTGTTCCAATATGTGTGTTTGGCATTGATGTCAACCCCGGCCACAAACGGAGTTTTGAAGTTAGTGATGGAGTTCAATGCCTTCTCATCAATGAATTGTTTAGGACAATATGCTGATATGAGAGTCAACTTGTAGCTGATGAGTTTGATGGCAACGGCTTCAAGATTGTTGGTAGAGGGTAGTGGAAGAGGGTGGAATCGGAGATTCTTATGAATGAAGATAGCGACTCCTCCTCTGGCTTTGCAATCGCTTCTGTCATTTCGCACAATGTTGTAACTGGTGAGTGAAATGTCGGTGGAAGGGGTCAGCCATGTTTCCTGGATCAAGGCGACCAGAATGTTATTGTTGATCAGGAACATTTCGAATTCGGGCAATTTAGGAAGAATGGAACCTGCGTTCCATGACATGATTGTTCCAGGGATTTTTCGGTCGAAAATGACTATGAAAAAAACATTTGAGCCGCGTCGAAAATGACTTCAAGTTTGTCAAAGATGGATGTACATGAGGTTAGTTTGGGGCGAATGGCCTTTATAATAGGAATGGCTCTTTTAAAGAAGAGTATTGCTTCTTTAAGAAATTCGCCAGTTTCAGAGGTGTCAAGGGGAACAGAGTTGATGTTAGTGTTTGTCAGAGGAGTCTGACCGCTGACAACATCGCTGTATGTTCGGATTGAGTTGCTGTTGTTGGAAGAAGGGCGCTTGGAAGACGGTGCCTGGTGAGACGGGTCTTGAGGGCGACGAACTGAAGTGGTTCGGGGAGTACGTGCAGAGGTTTTTTTGCTAATATATTTGAGGAGGCTTGGACATTTTGAATAATTGGCTGTGTGATCGCCATCACAGTTTGCACATTTCGCTGGAACATCAGTTTTTTTGATGCAGTCCTTGGTAAGGTGGTCAAGGCCACACTTCACGCACTTAGGCGTTTTGAAGCAATTTGCACTCGCATGTCCGAAGGATTGACACCGGTAACATTGGGTGTAGTTCTTGGATTTGATGAACTTTTCCCAGTAAATTCGGCACTGGAACAGGAATCCAGTGGATTTGACTAGGGACAATTTTGTTTCGGGGGGAAACGTAACCTTGTAGATGGGATTTGATGGAGAGGTGCGAAAAGCAACTATATTCAGGGGTTTGAGATTGAGTGCGGTTAGCTCGTTAGCTATGGTATCCGTGTCAATTAGGGGGAGGCCCCTTAGTACGGTGGTGAGAGGTTTTTCACTGGGGAGAGCAAACGTGTGAAATTTGAGTCCGGCTTTTTGAAATGCCGATTTGGCTTCTGCGAAGACTTTAATGTCGGAAAAGTGTAACCTAATCTGGTTGCCCAGGAATTTTATGAAAAAATTTTTTCCTATTTCAGATTCTAGGAGGTTACTGAATTTTAAGACTTCGCTTTCAGCGATCTTGATGTAAATTGGGGGAGGGCGTACACTGGTAACTGAATCAGAGAGTTGAGCATGAGTGCTGGGTTTGGAATTAGGTTTGAAACTCACATTACGAGCGGAAGAACTTTCCTTGTTGCCATTGGTGTCATTGAAGGCATCCGTGGCAAAGATGGCGAACCTGTTGGTTGACAGGATGCTAGGGCTTGAAGATCCCGGGTTTGGGCTCGGCATGTTGGTGGTTTTAAACCTTTTAGGACCCGAAAGGCCAGAAGGAGATTCCGAGGGACGGACTGGAACGACGCCAGGCTCGTCGGATGAGAACTTTTTCTTTAGGCAGACCACGCGGCCATGTTGGTCGCTGGTGGCAGGAGGGAGGTTCCCGTCTGGGTTACTCACTTTTTGAGGCGGTGAGAAGAGAATAGTTTATGAGGGACGTTGTTTCCTTGTCTTGAAAAAGACAGATTGTGCAGGCCGAGGCGTACCAGGGCCTGAGAAACACTACCACCGAGGTGGGAACGCGTGCTTCAGAAACGAAGGACGGGCCCGATATCCATTACTGGTGAAAATCCGTTAAAGGAACACTCGTGCTCTAGGAGAGCCTTAATTGCCCGGCGACGCACGACCGAGTCAAAGTCGAATTCGAATTTTTGAAAACAAATACACTAGGAGAGCACTGACTGAACACGACCGAAGTCAACGAAAATTGTCATTGAGGCGGACTCCGTTCTCCCGGTGTTTCGACGCGTCTTATATAGCTCGAGAAAGCGCGGACCATGGAGAGTGCCGCTCGCGACCGAGCGGTAGCGGCGCTCTCCGATTGGCGCGCGCTTGGTCTCGGCGTTGGTTGGTGCGCGTTCGTGTCGAGAACGTTTATAAATATAGGTCGCGCACGGTAGCTCCTATTCATGCATCGCTCGCGACGAGGTGAGGCCCCGTCGCATCCCCCCCTTTCTTCGGAAATGTGGCACCCGGTTGTCACGAGGGGCCGCAACCGGTCTACCCCTCGCCGCGCTACTAAATAGAATATTGTAGGATTGCTTACAATGTTCCGTGGTTCTCCCACGTGTCGGACGGCTCCCGTGTCCGGATCCAACCATAGTGGCCATCGGACGCCCCCGATGACCAACCGGTACCGTGTCACCCCCACCGGCGACCAAAACGCCGTCCCGTCCGGTAGTGTTTCCCTCTTCTTCGGGCGGTGGCGAAGCTCCCTGGGTAGAGGGATGGGGGACGGTTCTCTGGCCGGCAGGTGTTGTAGGGTGACGTCCGGCGGCGGGGTTGGTGTCGGCTCTTCTTCCTCCTCTATAGTAGGCAGAGGCTGAATGGGGACCTTAGCCCGTTTTTTCTTCCTGGTCTGGCTGGCGGTCACCACCGGGTTTCCGTTCCAGGCCCGGAATTTTTTTTCTAGCCTCTTTAGCCGGGCGGCGTCCCTCTCCGCCGTCGTCGGGTTGGCCGGCGGTTGTTGTCTCCTGGCCAGGGTTCTGGATGGTCGCGGAGCTTCTCGGTGCGGCGACACCACCGGCACCCTGAATGGTGCGACGTACGGAGGCCGCGGTTGGGCGACACCTCGTGGCGCCACGCAGCTTACTGCCACGCGTGGTTGTTTCACCAGTGGTGGCCCGGTCCTCTGCCTCGTCGGCGGTCGTGCTGGCGGTGTGATCAACCGTGGTTGCGTGGGTCGTCGCGGCCCTGCTGGCTGGGGCTCATAGATGCCATGGCGTCTATAATCTTCTTCCAGCTGTTGCAAAAACTCTTCCAGTTCCCTCTCAGATATCGGACGTCTGTCCGCCATGGCTGCTGTCTTCGTACTGGCTTGGCGTGCTGCCTGTCGGCTGGATCTCCGGTATCCCCTCTTCTCTGCCGGTTCCTCCGTCGCGCCATCTGTTGGCGTCTGGCCGAACTCGTACGGCTTCAGATCCCTTACGTGCACGTGTTTGACTGCCCTGTTGTTTTTGTCGGACAAGTCAAAGATTACTGGCGACACCTTTCGTCGTATCGTAAATGGGCCGCTGTACTTCTCTGCTAGTTTGGCGTTCCGGTAAGCTGCCTTGTCGGAGAGAATACGTGTCCGTTTTAACACCAGATCTCCAATTTCTGGTGCCCAGTCTCGTCGATTTTTGTCGTAGTGTTTCCGTTGAATTTGAAAACTACGAGCGATCTGGCATTGGGCTAGTTCCCGTGCTTCTTGTACTCGGCACAGGCGTTGTTTCAGGTCGTTTGTCGCCCGCTGACCGGTCTCGTACCTGAGGCTTCCTGGCGGTATCAGTTCCCTGCCGGTGTTGAGGTATGCTGGGGAGTATCCCATTGCGCTATGCTGAGCCGTGTTGTACGCAAATGCTACTTCCGGGCAATACTCGTCCCATGTTCGTTGGGATCGTCCGATGTACTGGCTTAACATCGTTTTGACTACTTTATTGACCCGTTCCACCGGGTTACATTGCGGCGTGTATGGTGGTGTGCGCCGATGTTTTACTCCCCACTCCTTGAGGGCTTTCACAAGTTCCTTCCCTACGAATTGGCGGCCGTTGTCGGTGACCAGCACGTTGGGGCAGCCGTGTCTCAATATCACGAGTTCGCGAATGGCTCGTGTTATGGCCGGGCCGGTGGCTCTTCTTAGTGGTCGTAGCTCGATCCACTTGGTAAAGCGGTCTTGTATAACGAGCAGCGTGGTGTTTCCCGTCTTGGACCGTGGTAACGGCCCCACCAGATCAGCGGATATCATCTCCCAAGGTCGGTCGACTGGTGTTGCGTGCATCAGTCCGGCTGGCGCTTGCTGGGATGCCTTGAACTTCTGGCAGCTGTTGCATGTTCGTACGTGGCGGGCGCCCTCGCGCAGCATACCGGGCCAGTAATACAGGCGGCAGAGGCGCGTCAGTGTTTTCGCAATACCCAGATGGCCGGCCGTAGGATCGTCGTGGCATTCTTGAAGTACTCGCCGGCGGTCCTCCGTGGCTACACACAGTTTCCATTCCTCCGCTGCCGGGTGTTCGTCGAAATCGAGTGTGTGTAGGATGTGGCGGTAAAGTCGGCCTTCCTTAATTTGGTAGTCCGGGTACTCTATCGGCCGTTCCTGTACTGCTTTTAATTGCCGTTGATACCATGGGCATCTCTTCACTTTTTGTGTGCCGCATACTGGTATCGGCTGTCTGGATAGTGCGTCAGCCACGGTGTTTTCCGGTCCCCTACGGTATCGTATCTCGAAGTCCCACTGGCTCAGTTCCATTGCCCACCGTGCGAGTCGTCCGGACGGATTATCTATCTTCTCTAGCCACTTCAATGACTGATGGTCGGTTAGTACGATGAAGTGGTATCCTTCCAGATAATGGCGCATCTTCCAGATTCCCCACCGGACGGCGAGGCATTCGAGCTCCGTTGTTGAATAATTGCGCTCGGCTTGGTTCAGGGTGCGACTTGCATATGCGATCACTCGTTCCCCATTATCGCCTTCCTGTGTGAGTACGGCGCCCAGTCCTTCTTGGCTGGCGTCGGTTTGGAGCGTGAATGGTCGTTCCCAGTTCGGAACTGCCAGGACTGGGGCCTCGGTCAATTGCTGCCTCAACTGGTCGAAAGCTTCCTGTTGCGGTGTTTCCCACTTCCACCTGGTTTTCTTTTTGAGTAGTCCCGTCAGCGGAGCTGCCACTTTGGATACGTCCGGCAGGAAACGGCGGTACCATGATAATAGGCCCAAGAATCTTCGTAGTTCTTTAACCCCGGTGGGTGGTGACAATTGGCTTATTGCCGCCACCTTTTCTGGGTCGGTGTGTAGTCCTTCTTGGTCGACGACGTGCCCCAGGTATTTGAGTTTTTCGCGCGCGAAATGGCATTTCTCCCAGTTCGGCCGCAGGTTCGCTGCTCGGAGCCGCTGGAAGACCTCTCGCAGAACTCGTTCGTGTTCCTTAAATGTTTTACTGGCGATGACGATGTCATCCAGGTATGCGAAGGCGTGTGGTGCCATGTCTGGTGATATTACCCGGTCGAGTAATCGCTGGAACGTGGACGGGGCGGAGTGAAGTCCGAACGGCATCACCTTGAATTCCAGTAGGCCTTTTCCCGGTACGGTGAATGCGGTAAGCGGTCTGCTGGCCGGGGTGAGTGGTACCTGCCAATAACCGTTTTTGAGGTCGATTGTTGACAGATATCGTGCTCCCCGCAATTTATCCAGTGTGGCGTTGATGTGTGGTAGTGGATAGGCGTCCTTCTTCGTGACTTTATTTAATCGTCGGAAGTCGACGCAGAAGCGGTATTTGCCGTCTTTCTTCCGAGCGAGCACGATGGGCGAGCTCCAGGGGCTACGTGACGGCTGGATTACCCCTTCTTTCAGCATTTTCTCAACTTCTGTGTCGATGATAGCCTGCATTGCTGGATTGCGAGGGCGATATCTCTGTTTGATCGGCGTCGGGTCTTCTAATCGGATCTCGTGTTCCGTCAGTGATGTCGCTCCGTATATCGTCTCGAATTTTTCCTGTTCCTCCCGTAGCAGTTCCTGGAGTTGTTGGTTCTCGTTCTGCGTCAGGTTTGTCAGCCCTTTCGGGGTGGTGGCTGTACAGGCGTTCGTTCCGTTTCTCTTTTTATTCGGGTATATTACCTGTCTCCCTATTCGCATTTGCATACCTAATTTCGACAGGGCGTCCATCCCCAGCAGGACCTCATGCTCCATTGAGCCCATCACGAAGTACCGGTGTTCGAGTGGCGTTCCGTTGACGGTTCCGAAGCCCCGGATGCTCCATCTTAATTCCGTCTCCGTCCCGTCGGCCATGGCGGCCAAGGTATTCTCTTTGGCTACTTGCCAGCCGGCCTCGAAACACTTCTTAGCCATTCGGTTGTTGACGTAGGAGCAGACGGAGCCTGAGTCGAGGAGTGCCTCGGCCTGGTCACAGCCGACAATGAAGTCCGCGAAGATCCTGTTCTCGGCGGGATTGATGGCCGGGTCGTGGTCTAGTTGGGCCCGGCCACTGGTCCGTTTCCCGAAGTTCCTTGACTTCCATGATGGCATTGGCAATCGCGCGTCAGGACCCCGTCACTGCCGCAGAATGAACAAAATTTTACTGGTCGGTTCCTGCACTCGAAACGGTCGTGCCCTGGCTGCTTACATTTCCAGCAGTGCGTGGTCCTGGTGTATGGTGCGGTGGCGGCCAGGATTGTTCTTTGGGGTGCCTCTCGTTTGAACCCCGTCGGTCGCGTTCCTTCCGTTCTCCAGTTGCGGGTCTCTTTTTCCATCCCTCGGACTATCTCCTCGATCTCTCCTACCCGCTGGATGAGTTGGGTGACCTCCGTGGTTTCGCCCCTGCGGATTTAGAGTTGGAACTCGCCTCTCATGTTGTAGTATAGGGCATCTAGTTCCTGGTCTCGTGAATAGCCGCCGCGTCTCCTGATCAAGGTCGTCATCGCCGTGACATACGCCAGGATCGTCTCGTTCGGCCCCTGTCGTCGGTCGGCGATCCGGCGATCCAAGTGGCGGCGTTCGCCCGGGGGAAGATAGTATTCCCGGAGTTGTTCCTGGAGGCCCGTCCACGAGGTGACGGACGGGGCCACGCACCTATACCACAGTTGGGCGTCTCCTCGTAACAGCTCGGGGAAGCCCTCCAGTATCTGCTGGTCCGGCAGGTGATAGGCCCGCTGGAGCTCGTTAACTCGCTCCAGAAACCCGTGGGGGTCACGGCCATCGAAGTGGCAGTTCCATTTCCTCATCTGGTCGGCGATGGTGTTTGTAGCCGGGGCCGCCAATCCTAATTCGGTCACCGGTCTTGTGGCCGGATTATTTCGGAGTGGCGTGGAGGTACTAGAGTGGAAGAGGCCCGCCGCCAGTTCGTCATGGAAATCGAGTAGGTCTTTGGTGACGTCGGCTTCCTCCTTGTACTCCGGATCGTCCTCTGGCTTGTCCGAAAAGAGCTCAGGGTTACGTCGTACGTAGGCCACCAGCCTCTGGCGCATTTGCACCACGGTTCCCTCTGTACCGATCCCGTGTGCGTGTAGCTCCTGGATGAGTTGTTCCTTCCTCAGGCGGTATACCCACGAGACGCCCATGGTGCTCTCTGATCTTACGCCTGGCTGGAATCGATTTGGGGACGCGGCCTCGTCGGACGGTCGGTTCGGTTAGGGTCGTTACTTCGGGTCCGGACACGAGGTACCACTCTTAGATGAGATGAAGGAACAGAGGAGACGAGAGGTGGCAATACAAGCGACAGCGAAAAGAAACACGAAAGAAACGAAAGAGAGAGAAAAAAAATTTTCGGGCACTCGCGGTAGTCCCTTTTTCCCGGAACGCCGAATGTTCCGTTTTAATTTCGCGTCTTACGGATGCGTACACGGTAAATGAACGCTTACATAAATTAGTACGCCCGCAGAAATAAATAATTGTGGGGTTCCTCCCCCTATCACGGACGCGCTTGAATAAATAAGAGATAAATAACTACTCGCACAGACAAACAAAAAAAAATGACGGATAATTACGCCCGCGTATGCGCTGAATAAACGGTTCCTTAAATAACTACGGGTTACCGGAGTAGAGTCTTAAACTTATTCGGCGCGGTCGTCGGTGACTTGTCGCTCGAATTCGTAACGATTGATCGCTTTCATACCGGTCCCTGTTCGGGCGCCATGTAATGTTCCGATTTCGTTTTGCCCCGTAGCCCGGGAGAAACCAAGGTTCGAAAAGGTAATTGATTAATGAGATGGCGAAATCGGGTAAAAAATAAACTTTTATTTCGCTCTGGCGATAAAAAAAAAGATAACAAAAAAATCAATCCTGCAGGCTCACAACCCGAGCCGCGTGTGAGTAGGCCCGTGGCGGGCGGTCCTATTGCGAACCGCTACTAGTCGCGGTAGGACGCTCGGTCTGTGAACAAACGGAATAAGAGCAATTCGGTCTCAGTTCGGTGAAAACGATCAATCGTCCGGTGTTACTAGTATCTATTTGACGCAACGTGGACACACGGTTAATTGGCCTCGCACGGCCCGGTCGGATCGGCGGCGCGGCGCGGTACACGGCAGGAGCAGGCCTCGCGGGCCCGCTATAGTTCGCCGAGGATCGGGACGGAGACGGGATACGGTCGGAGGTCACGGCCCGACACAGTGTTGGCGCCGCAGCCTTCTCTTAGAAGCACCTAAGAGATAAGCTACGATGCGTACGTGTCTCAGAAGCGCCTGAGAGATTCGTACTCGCCGTCACCGCCCCGAATCGTGAGATCGAACCACGAGGAATCCGACTCACGGAGAAGGCCGGAGGCCAGGCGACTCGTGCTGGACGGTCGGAGCACCGAGTAGTGCCGCAACTCTCTCACAGAAGCACCTGAGTGACAAGTTACGGATGCACGCGCCTCAGAAGCACCTGAGGGTATTCGTGCCCACCACACGATGCGACGGGTCTCGTCCAGCCAAAGCGACGGCACGGCGGTTCCAGGCGCCGGGGAAGAGGTGGGGAGTCGCCTCCTGGAGCGTGTGACCCCAGCCTGCGTTCTGGTCGGATCGTCACCCAGCAATGCTGCTTGCTCTGAAAAGAGCTGGCACGATCCTGTGTCCACGAGAGCGGCTCCAGGCGGACTCCGTTCTCCCGGTGTTTCGACGCGTCTTATATAGCTCGAGAAAGCGCGGACCATGGAGAGTGCCGCTCGCGACCGAGCGGTAGCGGCGCTCTCCGATTGGCGCGCGCTTGGTCTTGGCGTTGGTTGGTGCGCGTTCGTGTCGAGAACGTTTATAAATATAGGTCGCGCACGGTAGCTCCTATTCATGCGTCGCTCGCGACGAGGTGAGGCCTCGTCGCAATGTAATTTAGCTATTTTATATTTTATATATTATATATGAGTCCCTAAGTCTTATTTAAATAATATGTACATGTTTCATCTATTCCTAATTTACAGCTCTGTTTCCTTTTCTCTTTACAGATCACGCTTACACTCGTCTAACTTTTCCCTACGTGAGATACTTCTTTTGGTATCCCTTCGTCTACTCCTAAAGAATCTCTACATAGATATAAACTTTACTCTGAACTGATCTTTCTGATTTTTCTTCTCTTCTTTTCATCTCTAACATTTACATTAACCGTAAGTTCGCTTTTCTATCTCTTCTTCTCTTTCTTACATTTCTATTATTTTCCTAATTCTTTCTCTTCTTTTTTTATATTTTTTTATTATTTTTTTTTACAGGTATCGCAGGCAGCCAGGATGACTTCGGGTAGAGATCGAGATACATCTCCCGAAATGGACCTTGCAGTCCCGTGACCCGCCTAGACCTTTCGGAGATTTTGCCTTTTTATTAAGTCCTATTAACTCATTAATTATCACTTCACAATCAAATTACAAATTGTCCACGTCAAATTACACAACAATTACGCTTATAATATTCCTAATCTTACTCTCTAATCTTCCTAATCTATTTTACAGAGTTGCGAAAATACATTCGAACAACCCGCAGGCGCGCGCAATCGAAGAGGGATCACTTTTTATTTTAATGTCCCGTCCTACCGCTCCTAGCTAAAAAATCGCAAAATGCCAAGACGCATTATCTTTTTATTTTTCGGTTTTCTAACTGGCCCCAAAAAATCGCCCCGATCGAAAAATGTCCGAAGATTATCGAAAGTTCGTTTCAAAAGTTTTCGGACAAATTAAAAATTCTCCAAAATAATTTTAGTAGCTTTCTAAACTCAGGTCAGGTCGCGATACCCTTCCCTGACCCTTCATGACCCTTAAAATAATCAGTCCGGGAACTTACGAAACAAATTAGTGCTTCAAAAGTTCTCGGACTTTTCCCATATACTAAGCACACGATAGTGTCTGGAAACTTATGAAACGAATTTTTGTTTCAAAAGTTCTCGGACACTTCGAGAAATCCCTTATATAATAAGTCCAGTAACTAATGCACTATTCTAGATCACTTTTAGATGATTCCTACCTATTTCGAATTCGACTCTTAATTTTGACGTCGCACTTTTCGACACCTAAGATAAATTTTGCTAACTGTCAAGGATATTGGTTAGGAAAAGGATAAGCCCTCTCTTGGTCAACCTCCTATATTCAAAAAAGAACAGAAAAATATCCCTTAAGATGCATTCCGGTAATTAAATGGAAACCAATCCTGTTACGTTAATCCAAGTATTAAATTACTTACGTACCAATAAACTAATCGCACCTATTTATCCACTTTAAATTTTTTATAACAGACTCAAACTGTTCGACCTGTTATACCTAAACAAATTTATTTCAATTAATTAATATTCATAATTGATTATCACAAGCTTTTCTAAAAAGAACTATTAACTACTTCTTACTTATTAACCGATTATAAATTACATCCTAATAACTGTATCGTGATTTACACTAACTCACTTTATTAATTAATTAACTGCAGGTATAATTCTACTAGTTAATATCCACGGTCTGAAAGTCTAAGAAACTATATTCTATTCACTTTATGCTGTCCAAACTTTAAACTGCCTCGACCGATTTACAAAACCGAACTGGGGATCTCTTCCCTTGTCGCGGTGTACGTAGTCGAGCAGGTCATCCCCACTTTTGCTTACTCTATCAAATACTGTTTTCGAGGTGACCGTTGAAGTCACCTCGTCCTTCTGTGTTTAAAGCCATGCCATTCTCAGCAGTTTTTAACTGTCCTCTTTTTTCGAATCTATATATATCCCCTATAAAGATACCTCGATCGAAAAACCCAACAAGGTGACCACACGCGAGCGTGTCCTTGCCGAGCCTTTGTTGGTTCTGCAAGAACACGCCACGTTCACAAAAAGGTCTTACCTCGATTTATTTTCAGAGCTATCAACGCTTTTTGCAATCGTGTTGATACTGGTATCGCGCTTTGCTATCTTAATTTACATTATCCGCCTCGTATTGCGCCTAACTATTGGCAACCGACTGTCTTTACCCTGTTGGAAATACCTAAAGCCGATATTGTAGTGTACCTATTCTTTGATGAATGTCGATAACCTACGTTCTAATTCTAAACTCTAACCGTGCTTATTCCTTTATTTTAGTTCCATAGTGGAATCACAATTTTCAAATTAACATTGTGGCCTCTGTACAGGTCTCACAATCCTAAAAATTAGAGACTACATGCGCACTTGCTGTTCCTAGACTTGTGTCAAATTTCCACGCATACTGAAATTTGCAACTCATTTAATCGCGAATTTTCTTTCGCGCTTCAACTCGGCGTTTCTCTCTAATGGTCGTGCCCGGCTTTTCTTCGTTGAAACGATGAAATTCCGGGACCTCCTTGTTGCTTGCCTATCACGCGTATACATCTTTCTCTCTTATGTTCAATACGAAAATCATCGTTCACTCTTCTGTTAATAACTTTATGCCAGAGTTTATCTGACATAAAGTTACTATTTTTCCGAGATCTACATATTGTACTGCGTATATTTTGAAACTTTTCTTCTTTTTTTCGAACGATTATTTTACGTTTCCTCCTTGTTACGTGCGCATGGCACGCATCTATCTTTCTCTCTCACAAATTTTTAGAAAATCTAATTTCTCTCTTCTATTAATGACTTTATGTCAAAGTTTATTTGACATAAAGTTCCTTATTTTTAATTCTCTACATTTTGTACTATTTACTTTTTTGTTTTTTGCTATCAAAATTTTCATCTAAACCGGCTCGAAATTCTAAAATTCGACCTCGATGGGTTTTTAAGAGTAGCGAAAAACTCATCCTGTCAAAACGATAATGCCTACTTTTTTCCGAAAGTTGAGATATTCGCTAAAATGTTCGACGCAATATAGCTCGAATTTCTTTTCCGCCATCTTTATTTTCTTAATTCGCCACGTGTTTGCTCCTTACTATTGGCAACCGAACCATCATATTATGCTTATTTGGACCCGAGTTACCTTGTGTCGGTACACTAGGTAACTCGTTCGCTACTCGTAGCCGATAACAAATACGCTCTGTACTATATTCTATTCGCGTTCTTACTGTACAACTGTTGAACCGAATCGGTTTACATCCAGATATTCCTACTTATTTTCGCTATTTTCCTCTCATCTCCAGCACACCACTTCAGGCTATTTGAGATCGGGGAGGTTAGAGGAAGGAGAAGAAAACGCCACCCGGAGTCACCGTTTCCAGCAGCATCCAGTTTCAACCCTTTCGATCGTAGAACTTGCCGGATCCGCTCGGAAAGCCTGGCGCAGTCAAGCTCCACTCTCCCCTGGGTCTTCCACTGTCCTTGACCGTGACGATAGCCCCGCACGTCGCCCCCCCCCTCTCCCCCCCTTCCTCCAAGCCTTCCTGGAATGCAAGAGATAGAGAAAAATTTATTACAGCCGCTTTGAACTACTTCTGGTTGAAAGGTAAGTAGAATACTTAGCTTATATTCCTAATTTTCTTTTTCCTTTTCAGGTTTCTCTTCGTGGGCAGTTTTTACCACCATCCATTCAGAGCATCCGATTTTTCCGACATCTGAGCCACATATTTTCTGTACTGTGGGCAACTATACTATAGCTTTTACACATAGGATACATTTCCGAGGTTTGACGCACCCGTCAATGGTGTGCCCTTCCTCGCCACATCTTCGACAGATTGTTTTATCCTCGCTTCTGTTGGGACAGCTATATGTAAGGTGACCTAACGCGTGACAATTATAACATCTAACAATTTTAACTGCTAGTTTAATTTCGCATTTGGTCCATCCCAATCTAATCGTATCCGATCTTTTAAACGACGCAGCGCATCTACCCGGGAAGGTGACTATCGCCGTTTTAGTTCCACCGTATCCGAAGCGAATGTGTCTAATAATAATTTCTTCCTTGTTACTATCTGTCATGACCGCTAATTTGCTAGTAATTTCCTCGTTATCAAGCGTAGGATCTATGTCTTTAATTTCGAATGTGACTTTCGGTGAAAGTCTTCTGATTTGACATTCCCTTCCTAATACATTTCTCACCATTTTCTCGAATTTAAAGCTATCAACGTTTTTCTCTAGCTCTAGCAACAAATCCCCGCCTCTAGTTCTTCTGAACTTCTCGACGTCAACTATCCTATAGTCCGCGGACTCCCTAATTTTCTTAAATGTATCCAAGTACGATTCCCCCTGCGTAACTTTAATAAGTATCGCTTCGGGCCTCGGCCTAGGTGGATACTTTTCCCTTTCTCCTTTTTCCTTCTTGCTTCTCTTGCCGCTTCAAGTTCCGCCTCTTTTTTCGCCTCCTGCCTGATCTTCTTTTCTTCCTTCTTTTTCTTTTTCCTTTCTGCTTTGCTGCTACCCTCGTTATTTGCAGGATCAGAGCTGCTTCCGGGAATAGCCGACTTATCTGCTGCCGATCGTTTATTCTCCTTGCTCGTCCCAGGTGTAACCGGAGTTAACGGTATTACGGGAAGGAGGGATTGCAGCAAGGATAACGGACACTGTGATTCCTTATCAGACATTGTCGGTTTTGAAGAATAACCTACTCCACTCTGGGTTTCTTTATCTACGACATGGTGTTTATGACTCTGGGTTCCTTTATCTAATTTTATAGGAGACCGATCTATCCTTTTTCCCCCGATTCCAAATCCTAAATCGCCTTGGGCCTTATCTATCATATAGTGAATATCCATGAGCGCGTCTCTAATCTTAATCACGTTAATACGCAACTCATCCTTCTCTATCTCATCATTCATAACCTGCACATCCAGACTAGTAGTAAATAGTGTAACCCGGTGTACGTAATCCTTGACCTTTTCTAGACCACTCTCGTCTTGGTCAGGTGAGCTTGTGCCCGACTCCGACAATACAATATGGTGTATATGCGCCATTGACAATAGGGTATCTTAATAAATTCAGCAAGGTATTTTTGTTTTTTCCTTTCGGAGATTTTGCCTTTTTATTAAGTCCTATTAACTCATTAATTATCACTTCACAATCAAATTACAAATTGTCCACGTCAAATTACACAACAATTACGCTTATAATATTCCTAATCTTACTCTCTAATCTTCCTAATCTATTTTACAGAGTTGCGAAAATACATTCGAACAACCCGCAGGCGCGCGCAATCGAAGAGGGATCACTTTTTATTTTAATGTCCCGTCCTACCGCTCCTAGCTAAAAAATCGCAAAATGCCAAGACGCATTATCTTTTTATTTTTCGGTTTTCTAACTGGCCCCAAAAAATCGCCCCGATCGAAAAATGTCCGAAGATTATCGAAAGTTCGTTTCAAAAGTTTTCGGACAAATTAAAAATTCTCCAAAATAATTTTAGTAGCTTTCTAAACTCAGGTCAGGTCGCGATACCCTTCCCTGACCCTTCATGACCCTTAAAATAATCAGTCCGGGAACTTACGAAACAAATTAGTGCTTCAAAAGTTCTCGGACTTTTCCCATATACTAAGCACACGATAGTGTCTGGAAACTTATGAAACGAATTTTTGTTTCAAAAGTTCTCGGACACTTCGAGAAATCCCTTATATAATAAGTCCAGTAACTAATGCACTATTCTAGATCACTTTTAGATGATTCCTACCTATTTCGAATTCGACTCTTAATTTTGACGTCGCACTTTTCGACACCTAAGATAAATTTTGCTAACTGTCAAGGATATTGGTTAGGAAAAGGATAAGCCCTCTCTTGGTCAACCTCCAATAAACTAATCGCACCTATTTATCCACTTTAAATTTTTTATAACAGACTCAAACTGTTCGACCTGTTATACTTTATTAATTAATTAACTGCAGGTATAATTCTACTAGTTAATATCCACGGTCTGAAAGTCTAAGAAACTATATTCTATTCACTTTATGCTGTCCGAACTTTAAACTGCCTCGACCGATTTACAAAACCGAACTCTGACCCGCCTAGACCTTTCGAAAATTTTTCCAATTTATTCACTTTAACTTTTCGAAATATATAAAATTCACTAAAAGTCGAGCTATTAGTTGCACTAATGTTTTCTCTCTCTCTAATCTACATATAAACTAAACTAAACTAAATTAGCCCCTAGCGCACTTAAAATTAATTAAAAATTAAAATTACCGCTATACCTATTAATTACACGCTTATCCCTATTCACTGACGCTATAAAAAATTTTTTCCGCACGTATCCGAAATCATCTGTAACGAGCTGCGAAAATCGTTACAAAAATTTTCGGACAGTTTCAAAAGTGACCAGTTAATTTTTTGGTTGCTTCGGCAGGTATAAACACTACGTGAAACCCCTCCGCAGCCCTTCAGGGCCCTTAAAAGACACTGTCCGGGAACTTATGAAACTTTAGCGTTTCACAAGTTTCCGGATTTTTCCCTATACTTGGTTATGTGAAAGTGTCCGGAGACTTATGAAACAAAATGTTTCATAAATTTTCGGACACTTCCGCAAACCCCCTATATACAATGTCCGCGAACTTTTTCCCCACACTGGATCACTTTTACGCACTTTAAACACTAACGCAAACGCTTCACGCAAACGATCCTAAATTAGTTCACTATATAAATTAACCTAGCTAAACTACCTAATACTAAAACTATTTACCTAATTCTACCCTTCTACCGCTTAAACTAAATTAATCCTATCTACAAAAAATTCTAACACTTTATTTGACTTCCCACGATTGGGATTTCCTATAGCTTAGTTCTTAGAACCTGCTTCTAACGAACTCAAAACCGCTCTCTGAACTCAAAACCGCTCTCTGACCCGCCTAGACCTAACCTAACCTAACCTAACCTTTTCGCCAAAATTTGTCTCACCTTTATTATTCTAACTGCTTATATACACATATATATCGTTTAACCTATACCTATATTCTTAATAATTATATTAACACACAGAAAATAAACGCCAAATTTTTCCTACACCGCTTATTACTAATGTATTCCTAATCCTAGACCCTATAAATTTCCCTAGACCTGACACTCACTCGAACATTGCGTTGAAATACCTAAAAACTAACATTTTAGCTAATTTTAACCTTCAGGTGACCTTCCGGTCCTCCACACCTAGTGCGTTGGAACGGCCTCGTCCTTCCGGTTAGAATGAGCCGTCGCTCGCCTTCCTACGATTATCCTACACTTAGTTGTAAAAACCTAAATGTTAATAAAAATATATTCTAACTTTTTATTACATAACTAAAATTGCTATCTATCCGAATGCTTCTGTATACCGCTTTCTTTAAAAATTTCGTCAAAAACGTCGTATCTCGCTCCGTTTAGGCGCTACAGCGATCTTAAAATCTGCGCCTCCCCTATTTTTCCGAAAAAATTTTTAAAAATGTAAAATTTAGAGGAGTCGTAACCAGGCTTAAACATTTGCCTTATAAAAATTTTCTCTATCTCTCTCCGTTTGAGAGCTATAGCGGATTTTCGATTCGGCGCCTCCGCAAAATCTTTGAGGGACCCCCAAAATTCTGAGAAGGTCCGAGGTCCTCTATAGCTCTCTTTCTCCTACTCGCACAAATTCCGCGTCTACCTATCTTTTCCTAACTTATTTAAGGGGGATCTATACCCTCAGATTTTGGGGTATTTATCAATGTTATCAACCTCTGTGCAGAAAAAAAGTTTGGTAACATTGATAAACACGCAACTGCATAATGAACACGAGATGGAGTTGCTTGCTATTTCCATATTCTATTCAGCTCGTCGCGAATGCCGTTATACAGGACAGGTCGCACTAATATTAGTGCCACCGATGAGAATATGTACCTCGTCTGTGTCAGTTTTGCTATGATTCCACATTGACAGCAGTGCAGCAGTGAAATGTTGCACAATATCGCAGCACTGATTGACAGTCCTTCTGACTAGGCACCATCTCGTCTAAACTAACTGAAATAAAATTGGCTCTAGATTGGCTCTACATCAGAGATAACCTCTGTCTTCATGAACGTAATATGGGGAGATCTATGCTAATGTGAATGAAATCACGCGCGGCGATTTTTTGTCCTTATACGAGCATATTTTGAGCTGCACAAAGGATCATTTGATAGAGGAAGGTTCATCATGGCGCGCTCTGCTCATCATATCAGTCAAAAAAATCTCTTTGAGACAGGAAAATACATTGAAATCTGCGGTTATTATTCTAGATTTTTTCTCTACTTTGGGTACTCATATTATTAGATATAAACATAATCTCGTTAAATCAATAGCAGGGCGCGCGGTATTTAACCTTCCTCTTCTATAGAGGCTCATTCTATATGAGTCCTCACCCAGCCATAAATCTGCTCAAATAAGGACAAAAAATCGATGCGCGTAAACCCATGTTTAGACCCAATATCTAGTAAGATTCTAGTTCCTTTCTAGTTACAATCCAAGGGTATAGATCCCCCTTAAACAAAATATGCTCTACCATTTCTGAGAAAACTCCACTAAAATTTCGCTAAAGTGCTGTCTTCCTACCAGGGTGCAATAAAACCACAGAAGGTATATTACTTTACCGCAGGCATGGGCAGAAATAGCACGTGGGCTAGGGAATTCATGGAATACCCGTGGAATACCCCCACTTCTCCCGGCCGCGCGTCTCGTTCCCCGTGGCGGCCATAGTGCTCGGTGCAACTACGGCTGCCAAGGGGATTGAGACGCGCGGCCGGGAAAAGTGGGGGTATTCCTTGAGAATCACTAGCACGCGTGCTATTTTTGCCCATGTCTGCTTTACCGGCCTATCTGGACGGCCATTTTGTTGGACTACTCCTGCCTCTTTATTGGTCCGCGCTGTTGCCAATGGTAACTAAGCTGGGATACCGGCCAATATCCAGAGTGCCAACAAAATGGCTTCCCTCAGCTATGCTTGTTCCCTATTTATGGCAATCTTTTCGCTTACCTACTATCCTATTCTATCTTTAAACTCTATATATCTTTAAACTCTAATAACTTCTTAATTATTTAAGCTATCGAGACCGGGTTTGTTCCCTAGGGTAGAGGAGGCGTTCCTCCACCCGACTACTCCGCCAGAAAGCCCGTATCGTTCCTTACAGAGGTGGTGGCCCGGGAACTAAACTTTCTCTCTATCTCTTTCCCTTTCTTTCTTTCTTTACTCGAATCTCTTACTTTCTTTACTTTCTTTTCTAACACTTATTAAGATTAAACTTTTCCTCAGTACTTTCTAACTATTTTCTAATTCGAACTGACCAGTGCCAGATTCCAAACCGAACTCCTAACCCTTTCGAAATATTGTACCACTTTATTAATAAATTTCACTAGAAAAGAACTCGCCCGCGCTCGTAATCGATGCACTACTGTTGAAATTCGCAGTAGTCCAGGAATTTTCGATTCGACCAAGGAAGTACGGTAAGTTCTTGGACAACCGATATTTTCCTAAATTTTTATCACTACTTGTTTCTGACTCAATTTTACGTTATGCCCTCGCAGGGCGTTCACTTTTATCACTTTTTTGTGTGTCCACAAACTTTCGGCTCGAAAAATTGTGCCGAAAGTCCGCGGACAAATTTACACTAACTTGCCTAGTCAGTTATCCACGAACTTCCCGCAGAGCATTTGCACCGAAATATCCCACATTACTTCTGGAAGCACTAATATTCCACTAATCACCACTTCAAGTCTTTATATTAAGTATTAAGTATTCCTAATGTAAAACCGAAATTAAAAATAAAACAAAACTAAAACTAATTCTAATTCTACTAATTATTCTTAACATTATTTTCAGAACTCACTTATTCTATACTAAATTAAATAGAAACGCAATGAATTTTCTCTAAGCTATTATCGCTTTAAGAATTCTTAGAATTCGCTAATCGAGAATTTCCGAGAGTTGCCTCTTCGAGGAACCGAATCGCTCTAACCGAACTCCTAACCTAACCTAACCTAACCTAGACCAACGCAATTTACGGAATTTCGGTCACTTCTTGACCGTGAGAGGTTGGTCCTCCCTCTGGCCGCGATCGCACCACCTACGCCGGAACTCAGCGTGATGAGGCGGCGTCGGGACCACGAAAGGTCGGGGTGACCAGTTGTTATTTTGAGACTCCTGTCCCTTCGACGCCTCCGGGTGGATTACCCGTGTGCTCTCGGTCCCAGTCCTCATTGCCCGTGCACGGGGCTTCCGCAATATTGGCCATCTTCTTTCTCTGACTTCCTTCTGGTGCTGTATCGCTCTCTTTGAGAAATTTCGGACGGTCGGGGTACCTTTTCCGCGTACGTGTCTCGGCCCTGTAAACTGGCCGTTCTCGGCGCGTACGACAGATGTCAATCATTGGTAACCGGTAAGTACGGAATTTCCTCGGAGAACGCTCTCGAATCCTGCGACTCCGTGTCGTGACTCGTGAGAGAGCAGCCTGGTCCTTTTGTGTTACGATTGTAACCGAAATTAACGGGAAAAGTGACGGCGCAATGTTTGCAACGTCACAATGTAATCATCATGTTTCCGACATCCATTATTTTTTCCAGACCATCTATACAGTCGTCATTAGTAATGCCTTCGATTGAGTCCATTATTATAGTCTGGTCTTTTTTTGGCTGCGAACTGTATGCTGTTACCTTGGCGTAGGATTGCATTACGGATGGTTGCATTGGATTTGGGTTTTCTGTAGTGTTGTGACCCCTGTTGTCAGAAGGCATAATATTGATTTATTAGAGTTTTTAGACTGTAATTGCAGTGCGAAATGTAAGATTCGATAATACCATTTAAGAAACTATTTCACTTTATCACTTCTCTGCCCTATACATATAAACACTCGTAGTAGAAAGGTTGTTTACTCTGAGAGCGCGAGACGACTGCTAGCTACGGTGTCTCGAACTCGACTCATCTGTAGTTTTACTTATCTGCTGGTTCATATAGCAGGATCTTCATACTATCACTAGCTTTAGTATTTAAAATATGCAACGATTTGATGCCTCAAATGCTCGGACTGGAATGTGCTTCTGACACTTGTCCTTGACAAGAGTAATCCTTCGTATCAATCCCCAGCCTTGCAGAATTCTTTCCTGGGAAGTTCTCCACGAGATAGGCTTTTTTCGTTGCAACACCCACATCTGTAAGTTCGAGGGCGCGTGACAGTATCCTGTTGTGCATGGCACAAAAAAAATATTTTGAGGAGCTCCACAGCTTCTTAGGCAAACTATCGGTATTTCTCTTCTACAACATCATGGAGATAGGTAACGTTTCTACCACTTACAATTAGTGAAACAGCATCACATATCCTTATACATATTTATACGTAAATTATACATATATTCTTCTTAAATAATTTGTCACGTCGTCTATCCGACACCGTTCCGACACCGGGTATTTACAGGTCGAAAGACTGGGACACGTTCGGCCGCACTATACGATATAAGGGTTCAGCCACCTTGTTTAACGTAAAGGAAAGAACCACTGTGCGACTTACCGTCCCTGACGTTCGTATCGGATCTCCGGGAGTGGTCTTTCGGTTGGTGGAAAATGCTCGCGGACCTAGGTAATACTTGGCGGATCGATCCCCACTCACGGAACAACTTCGCGCGAGATTTTCGGTTTTGAGGTGGTACGTGATTACAGTACTATTGCCTATTCTCTGCGAGAGCCAGCGCGACAATGGTCTATCGTCTATCGATTCTCGTTAACGCGCCGCGTCGATCCTCGTCCCCCTCCCATCGGCCACCTTGCCAATTTCCCACACCTAAACGTCATTAGCGACATCCTAAACATCAGTACCATCCCTTCCAAGGATCCTTGGGCCCAAGACCATAACGCAAAAGATCCTAACGGTCGCTTTCCTCGATTGGCGGAGGATAAAGGTCTATCTATACCAGGATGCAGTCAACGGCAATCCCTCCATAAATCTCGAGCGGGTTGACGGCTCCCTGCTATGTTGAATTACAGTAAAAGCTCCTTCGTTGTCCAAAGGCCGGGGGTTTGAGCGGACAACGATCGTGCCGGACACTTTTTGATTTATGACTGCGCCGACCACGCCGAGCGAGACTTCAGTAGAGAGCCGAACATAGAGAAGGACAGAATGAAATACGGATCGCGTGACAGAAGCGTGTCGCCGTCGCCGGCACAGTTCAAAAAATGTCCCATACACTGTTCTTCGTTGACTTCGAAACTTTCATCATCGATTAAACCACTAAATACAATTGAAATTGTAACGAGTCTTGTTCCCGGTATCGGTTTCTTCGCGTCGGAGTCCCTCTGTTGCTGATTAGCTCGCCGCGGCCAGGATTCGTATACGGCAGAGAGAATGATCGGCTTCCGGAAGGACGGGGTGTATTGAAAAATAAATCAAGACACGTGGAGCTTTTAGGTTAACATGCGCTCGCTGCCAACGAGTTCTCTAATATCGCGGACGCGGGAGTTCGGGTCGCGTTCTCCTTTGTAAAGGCGGAACGCGGTGTCGTAATCGAACGCGTCGCGAAATTGATCGTACACGGGATGCCCGACGGCATGAATGTTTTCGGTGATCATGAGAATGGTGGATCGTTATGAAAGTGACCAGGATTCAGCTGGTGACACACCGTGGCTGTGTAAGGGTGTAGTGTATGAAAGTGAACAGGATTCAGCTGGTGACACACCGTGGCTGCGGAAGAGAGTAGCGACACGCCGTGCTCTCAGGACAGGATTCAGCTGGTGACACACCGTGGCTGCGGAAGAGAGTAGCGACACGCCGTGCTCTCAGGTTAGGAATCAGCTGGTGACACACCGTGGCTGCGGAGGAGAGTGGCGACACGTCGTGCTCTCAGGAATCAGGATTCAGCTGGTGACACACTGTGGCTGCGGAGGAGAGTGGCGACACGCCGTGCTCTCGGGAGTCAGGATTCAGCTGGTGACACACCGTGGCTGCGGAAGAGAGTAGCGACACGCCGTGCTCTCGGGACAGGAATCAGCTGGTGACACACCGTGGCTGCGGAGGAGAGTGGTGACACGCCGTGCTCTCAGGAGTCAGGATTCAGCTGGTGACACACCGTGGCTGCGGAAGAGAGTAGCGACACGCCGTGCTCTCGGGACAGGTATCAGCTGGTGACACACCGTGGCTGCGGAGGAGAGTGGCGACACGCCGTGCTCTCAGGAGTCAGGATTCAGCTGGTGACACACCGTGGCTGCGGAAGAGAGTAGCGACACACCGTGCTCTCAGGACAGGAACCAGCTGGTGACACACCGTGCTCTCAGGACAGGAACCAGCTGGTGACACACCGTGGCTGCGGAGGAGAGTGGCGACACGCCGTGCTCTCAGGAGTCAGGATTCAGGATTCAAGGTTCGTCCGGTAACATACCATGACTGGAAGAGTGGTGACACGCCGTGCTCTAGGAGGTGGATTCCCACGGCAGGCTTCGAGGTGCTTTAGCTCGTCGAATGACAGCGTGGGAAACCCAAGTATGTCAATGCATATACTTACTCTGTTAACGAAGTCAGGAGTGATCCTTACCCGTTCGTAACTTTGCATTGAATGCCGTCCCGAGCTCTGGCCGTGACGGCTTTTATAGCTCTCAATTAGTGGTGGGGATGGTGGCGCGATGCGGTGATTCGCGGATTGTTTCTAGGCGCGGGGAGTGGCGCGGTGCGGTCCGTCTCGGCGCGGCGACGGGGATACGGCGGTTCGTTCCGGGAAATGCTCGCCGGTTGATCTCGGTTCTCACTGGTTTGATCCGGTTTGCGTTGTTCTTAGTAACAGGCCTGTACGGTACAGGTCTGTTACACCCCCCTCTTTCTCCGAGGCGAAAAAAAATAGCAGCGAGGCTATTTATTATAAAAAGAGAAAATATATATATAAAATTACAATTGTCTTTCGTTAACTTATATACTAGCTCGCGACCCTTATGGCACATACTTACAGGTTGGTAAAAAAAACACACTTATAACCTATGTATATATATAAAAACACACCCTTCTATATAAAACACACATTAAAAAACCACACAGACTTACAGGCTAGAAAAACCTATTCTAATATATATATATATAAACACGCACACTTATAGACTTATATATATATATATAATTTTTTTTTCTCTCCTTTTTCCTTTTTTCTAGAACACAACACACACACACATGCACTTACAAACTAAAATGTACCCTTAACTACTACCGCGGAAAGTGGTCTTTTTCATCGGTGCTGTCGCTTCGGTGGTGGCTCTGATTCCTTCTGTTGGCACCGGCGCAGTCTTCCGGTCCCGTCAAAGTGGAGTACCCACCTCCTGCCGTCCACCAGCACCCGGTGTTGCTTGGTGGCGACGAGGCGAGTGGGCACTTTCACCCTCTGGCCGGTCGGCAGCGCGTACCACGCCGTCTCACCCGGGGCGTGCTTGCCGGTGTATGGCACGGGCGTTCTTCCCCCTGGAGTTAGGCGTCCGGGACAGACCGGATAGCCATCATGTCTGGGTCGCTCGGCTTCTGGTACCTTCTGCTGGTGAGGCTTCGTCAGATGTGTTTGACTGCGGGCCCCTTTTTCCGGTTTATGCGGCGGCCCTTCCGGACCCATGGCTTCAGGTGGTGGCAACGCAGCGGGTCGACGTGGCTCGATGATCGGCCACCTTCCGGTGTTTGGCCGGTAAGGTTGCTGGGAGCTCCGCAGTGGTGGAGTCCTGGGAGTGGATGACCACTTCTCCACGTCCCTCCAGATGGGGACCGGTAGGTCCAAAGGCCTGCCCTCGGGTCCTCTGGGTTGGTCTCATCTTCGTCGCTGTCTTCCGCCGTGAGCTGCGAGGCCGTCGTAGTTGCTCGACGGTATGGTGGCGGTATCCGCCGTCTCGGCGGTATGGTCCTCAGCTTAGTGGGAGCGGCCTTTGGTGAAGGTGCCTTCACCCCACTCTTTTCCTGTCGCGGTTGCGGGTCCTCCGGAGGTGGTGCTTCCCTTGGCAGGATCGGTTCCCCTCGTTCGGCTGGGGCGCCACCTGCCTTTGGTTGCGGTGGTTCGGCCCAGTGCGACAGCTGTGGTGCCAGGGTTGGCTGCTGCTTCTTTTTGGACTGCCCTGTTTTGTGTTTTTTTTCCTCTCGTTTCCACCAGGCCGCTGGCTCGGGGTCCGGACCTTGGCGTCCGAGCGATAGTTCGTAACCGGCCCGTACCCGGAGCTCGTCGATCGTTGATGGTGGAATTGTTGCACATGACGACACGGTCATGGACTTGGTCCGCGGGCGGATTGCTCCACGTACCCCCTCGGGCCACCACGTGACTGGCCGTATTATTTTTGCTCCCTTCCCTGACTTGCCCAGTGATTTGGCAGCGGGCAATTTGGCGGATTTAGCCGCGCATTGCAGTGATGGTGGGGCTACACCTGGTTTCGGTCGCGAGGTGGAGATTGGCCTTGGTCGCGTCGCTTTCCTTGTTACAACCTCCTCCGTTGTCGGGGGTGGAGGCGACTCGGTCGGAGGTTGTTTCGCCCCAGTTGTGTCTGCTTTTGTCGGTTCCACTTCCACAGCTGACAGTGCTGAAGTGGACGTGCCTGTTGCCGGTTCTGGTGTGCTCGACGTCGTGACTTCCGCCGTCCCCTTCAGGTGCTCCGGGGTGGTCGGGGTGCGAGGCCGCACCTCGTCCTCGACGTCGGAGAGCTCTCCAAAGAGCTCATGTAGCTCTAGATAAAATTCATCGGGCTGCTGCATATCTGTTTTTACGATCCGTTTTGCTGCCTGTGACAAAAAAAGAACACTCCCTTGTCCTGGTACCCTGAGTTCCCTACCCTGGTTTAGGTACGCTGGGCTGTATCCGGTTGCTTCGTGCCAAGCTGTGTTAACGGCAAATCTGGCTTCGTCTAGTTTTTCATCCCAGCGATCGTGGTGTTTCCCGGCGTATTGTGCCAACATGGTCTTCACGACTTTGTTGGCCCTTTCCACGGGGTTGCAATGTGATGCATAGGGTGGTGTCCTTCGGTGTTCCGTTCCCGCCGCCTGTAAAAGTGCGGTGAATGGTTCACCTATAAATTGCCGCCCATTATCTGTGATGATAATTTTTGGTGCCCCGTGTCGTAGGATAACATTCTTCTGGATTGCGTTGGCAACAGCGGTGCTTGTGGCTTTTCGGAGAGCTGTAAGCTCGATCCAGTTTGAAAAGCGGTCCATGGCGACAAGTAGCCATATGTGGCCTCGTCTAGATCGAGGTAATGGTCCTACCAGGTCGATTGAGACGGTGTGCCATGGTTGCGTCCCAGGATTGGCATGCAATCTCCCAGGTGGTGGTTGTGGAGGGACCTTGTACTGTTGACAGCTGGCGCACCTGTGGACGTAGCGAGCGATTTCGCGGAACATTCCTGGCTAATAGAATCGTTGTGCAATGCGCACACTTGTCTTAGCGATTCCCAGGTGTCCTGCTGTGGGGTCGTCGTGGAATTTCCGTAATACGTCTTCTCGCTCGTTGGCTGGGATGCATATTTTCCAGGCGTTGCCTGGCTCAGGCTCGTTATAATCGAGTTGGTAAGGTATCCGTCGGTGTAACTTCCCTTCTCGGATCTGGAATTCTGGGACCGATGCTGGGTTTTGCTGGACTGCCTTTGTTTTTTTTTCGTACCATGAGTCGGAACGTTTCGCTATTCGGAGCAGGTGCACACCTGGTGTGGTCTCGCTGTGTGATAGTGCATCTGCAACTTGATTCAGTTTTCCTGGCCGGTATTTGACTTCGAAGTCGTATTGCTGGAGTTCCAAAGCCCATCTGGCGAGCCTTCCTGTGGGGTTGTCGATTTGTTGTAACCATCGCAATGCCTGGTGGTCCGTGATGACAATGAAATGATAGCCCTCGAGGTACGGCTTCATCTTTCGTATGCCCCACAGTACTGCAAGACACTCCTTCTCTGTAGCACTGTAGTTGCGCTCGGTGTTGATCAGTGTGTGGCTGGCATATGCAATTACCCTCTCTTCTTCATCGTGGCCCTATGTTAGTACGATTCCCAGACCGTAGTCGCTGGCGTCCGTTTGTAGTGTGAATGTTTTTCCGAAGTCCGGGCATGCCAGCGGTGACTAGTTTTTCCTTCATCGTCCTGAAGGCAATCTCCTCCACTTCCGTCCAACGCCATTTTGCATTCTTCCGGGTGAGCTGCGTGAGTGGCTCCATTATTTCCGCGAAGTTTGGTATGAAACGGCGATACCATGATGCCATACTGTAGAGAGCGTTTCGTTCAATAATTTAATCTTGCAGCCCGTTAGTGAAAAAGAGATAGAGGTTTAACGATAGATTTCAACACGAGGTAGACAGACAGAGAAAAGTACTGATAACTTGAGGACAGATCCGTTTATTTAGACTGCGCGAACTATACTGCCCGACTGAGGACAATACAGACAGAGCGATGACATACAAGACAGAGATCGACATATACATTTAAATAGAGCGAGCACAGGTGACGAGAAAACAAAACAAGTATTGCGCGAAATACAAATTACATAAGAATACGCTTTCGCGTTAACACATACCATGCAAATTTAATTCGATGTTCAATGAGGGTAGTGTGTCCCTGAGCGGATTCGAATTTTTTTAATTCAGTCCCTAGGAAAGTCTCAAGTTGGTCGCGGTCTTCCTCCCGGGGTACGCGAAGTCCCAATTGGTGTCCTGGTTCGGCGAGACAGGCTACTGGCCACGAGGCGACCTCTAGTGGTGGCTTGACTTCAATCTGAAGTGTGGCAATTGTTTGTATGCCTAGCAGTACTGGAGGTCCCATGTCAAGGAGTACGGTGAAGTCCTGTAGCCATTCGTATCCCATGGTACAGAATGGTAGACGCATGACCCCGGCAGGTACCGTGTCGGATCCGTCCGCTAAACCAACAGCATGCGTTGGTGATGATGGCCGGACTCCCTGCTCGAGAGCCCATTTCTATACTTACGTGTTAATACAGGATAGTTGAGCGCCGGTGTCAAGTAGTGCGTCGATTTCCCGACCGCATATTAAAATCGGTAACAACGGGCGCGGTGTATATTTTATTGCGGGGGCCGGCGATTGCCCAGCTGTTGCGGGCCCCGTGGGCCGTTTCCCGGCGGATGACATTCGCGAGTTAGTACTCCGTCGCGGCCGCATCTGGAGCAGAACCGGCGGTATGCATTCCGGCACTCGAACCGAATATGTCCCCTCCGTTTACACCGCCAGCAGTGTGTTTCGGTGCTATACTGATCGGTCCTGTTGGCATCCATTTTTACAGCGCTGACCTGCAGTGGTTCCGCTGCTCCATTTTTTTCTATTCGTCCCTCGGTGGCCGCGATTGGACGGACTCGTTGGAGACGCGCCTTTTTCTCATTCAGCCTTTCGATACGCTGTACCTGGTGTAGGAGTTCATCCAGGTCAGTGATTTTGTCCGGATTGATCAGAGTTACATATTCTGGCAGCATGTTTTCACACACTGTTTCCACGCATTCTGATGTGGGGATCCCGGCGCGACGCATTAGAGTTAGCAGAGCATTGACGAAGATGTGAAACGGTTCGCCCGGTTGTTGCGTTCGTTCGCGTGCTTCTCTTTCTTGTTGTAGTCTGGTCTGGTTCGCCGCGAAGAAAGAAATGAATTTCTCTGTAAATTGGAGCCATGAGGAAATCTGGTGACGGTAGTTTCGGAACCATAATTGCGCTTCCTCACGCAATACTTCGGGAATCCCTCGTAACAATTCGGCGTCCGAAAGGTGATACGCCTCTTGAAGTTCGGCGATTCGCTCCAAGAATGAAAAAGGATCTTTTCCATCTGTTGTACAACCCCATTTTCTTATCCGGTCGATGTTCTTGCTTGGGTCAGGTGGGGCCGGGGTGCTTATCACCGTGATGGGGTTGATAGCAGGTGAATCGGGCGATGTATTGGGTCCTGCGATCGGGTTAGCTGTATTTTCCGCCATTTTCTTCGCGTTGGTGTCTTGCTGTTTGATGTATTCTGTCCAACGTTGTCGAAGTTCCTCGAAGGTTCCAGTCGTTGGTAAATTCTTCCGGCGAAGTTCCGCGATGATCCTATCCTTAGTAAGATGTAAACCGCTTTGTACCATTCCCTGGGGTGTTTGAAATTTCTTTCGTTCCTGTGAACAATACCGTTTCTACCCGAGAGATGTTTGCGCGCGGTGTCTCTTTCCGTTCGAACGGTTAGTACCGCGGCGCGCCAAGAGATGGCGCTCGCGATATTGCTTTGTAGGGGCAACATGCGCTTCCGCACATTGCCACGGCGCTAGTGTTGCCTGGCAATAGCAGCATGCGAGCTGCATAGCGAGTCGCCCTTCTTGACTATCGTTCGTCCGCTGCCTAGAGCGTTTTCCGCCTAGGCGCCATGCTAGTAGATTCTGCTCTCAGTCGTCTTACTAGGCAGACGTGCTCGTTCCTTAGCCGTTGCTAAGCGTTAGCTATATATATATAACTTCCGTTATTGCCTCGTGGGCAACACGTGCCATTGTAATAAGTAATAAAGTTTTCATTGTTAATATTACTAGCAGCAGTGATTTCGATTCAATTGCAATCTATTGGGACTAAACGCGTAGTAGGTCGCCTTCTCTATCAGGTAACCATAGGGATAAAACCTACAACTGGAGACTCCGACGTGATTGCCGTTTTTGAATCCGTGAGGACATGAGGTCTGGGACGCTCGTAATTTTTCCATCCTCCCTGCTGTCTCGCTGCCGGCACGAAGCATCTCTCTACAAGAAGAATTTGGCTGCACGTGGCCGGAAGTTCCTGTTGAAGTTCGGCCGGCGCCGAATACCGCATCATAAGAAGAAATTCCTGCCGTTGCAGGCGGCGAGCAATCCGCTCGCTGCATTCATCGCTGCCGTTTGCAGGCGGTGAGCAGGCCGCTCGCTGCGCGTTGAAGTTGTTCCGGCGTTTCCGGCACCGTGTGGGTTTCACCATCACCGCCATTGTTGCCGCCATTGCCGCTGCCGTGTAACCGCCGAGTGGAGACCACCATCGACGCCATTACTGACGCCACGTGGAAGCCACAAGCGGTGATCGTTTATTTTTAAGTCCTTTTGCGTTTCGCGTCGTTTGATATTCGCCGTAATTATGTCAGTTCCCTCGACGGATGAAAGAGTCGCGCAGCTGTTGCAGGCCGTACTGGCGGCCCAGCAGGAAGCCGCAGCTTCCAACCGCGTCTATAGCTATCGCGCGCCCAAGTTGCCGGTATTCTTTAAGAACGAACCCAAGACTTGGTTCGGACAGGTCGAGGCATCGTTCAGAATTGCTCGCATCACGCGCCAAACGACAATGGCCGACACCGTGATAGCCGGTCTCGACGCAAAAACCGCGACGGTCATTTCCGACCTCATCGCGTCACCCGATCCTATCGCGCCGTATACTCGTATCAAGGAGCGCCTAATGGCGACGTTCTCCACGTCCGCGGAAACGAAACTTCGACAACTCTTGAAGGGACAAATTCCATTGCACGGCATACCTTCACATACGCTCGCAGTCATCCGTAATAAGAATGACGGCGAGTGCTCCGAGGCCGTGCTCCGATCTATTTTCCTGGATTTAATGCCAGAGCAATGCCGCGCGATCCTGGCCGTGTCTAAACAGGATGACCTTCTGGAGCTGGCCCTTCTGGCCGACAAAATCGTCGAAACAATGAATCCCGCGTCCGTCCATACAGTCGTTGCCGCGACATCGATACCTGCCGCCGCGACATTGACAACCGCTGCCGAAACATTAACAACCGCTGCCGCGACATCGAGACCTGGTTCCATTCAAGACCAACTCGATCTGATTATGCGTGAGATAGCGAGTCTCAAAGTGTCTCATCAGCACTGTTCGCAACCGAGTCAGCGAAATTACAGTCGTAACGCCGCTGGTCCCCGATCTCGGAGACGCTCCCAAAGTCGCGATCCGTCGGGACTTTGCCGAATCCATGCGAAATATGGAGAGCGTGCAATTCGTTGCATCAAACCGTGTTCATGGTCCGGCCCTCCGCGAGCGTCGGAAAACTAGAGTCACTCTCCTCCTCGGAGACTGTTGGAGTGTGCCAAACGTCCTCTAAACGTTTCCATGTACGCGATCGTGAATCAGGCCGCGTGTTTTTGATCGACACAGGTTCGGACCTGTCGCTGCTGCCGGTTTCCGCGGAATCGCGTACCTCCCCCAGCTCGTTCAAGCTGTTCGCCGCGAACGATACCCGTGTCAATACTTACGGTGAACTTCGCGTAATCCTCGATTTGGGATTGCGTCGCCCAATCGAGTGGAATTTTTGCGTAGCAGCAGTCTCGTATCCCATAATAGGAGCCGACCTGCTTACGCACTATGGCCTCACGGTCGATCTTAAAGGGCGTCGTGTCATTGATAACACTACGAGCTGTCTCGCGAACAAGAAAAGGATCCCGAACTCAGGGAAATTCTTCGTACGCCCGATCACTCTCTCGCTCTTAAAAGGCTGACATGGGGCCCGGAGCACTCTCCTGGATATTGCAGTGTTTGTGATGAGTGCATTCGTCCGTATATATCCGCCTCTATGCGCGAGCGAGTGTTCACGCTCTTTCATTCACCTGCTCATCCGAGCGCGAAAGTGACCGATCGACTCATTCGATAGCATTATGTCTGGCCCGACATGCACCGTGACATTGCTCGCCAGTGCAAGTCGTGTCTTGCAAGTTGCCAGCAATCGAAAATCTCTCGTCACGTTAAAATGACACCGTCGCAGTTCGTCGCGCCCGACGGACGTTTTATGCACGTGCATATCGACCTTGTCGGTCCGCTGCCGGTCAGCGAAGGTTTTCAGTATTGCCTTACTATGATCGACAGATTTTCGCGCTGGGCCGAAGCAGTTCCTCTCCGCGACATTTCCGCGCAGACAGTCTGCCGTGCTTTCTTCGACAATTGGGTGTCGCGTTTTGGCGCACCCGCATTCTTAACGAGCGATCAAGGTCCACAATTTGAATCGCAGCTTTTCTCAGCCCTTCTAGCGCACGTCGGTTGCCGGAGACAACGAACGACTGCGTGCCACCCCGCGTCTAACGGTATGGTTGAACGTTGGCATCGCGTCTTGAAGGCAGCGATCATGTGCCACGTCAATCAACAATGGTCGCGTGTTTTACCCGCGGTATTATTAGGTTTGCGTACCCATGTCTGTCTCGATACAAATGCGTCTCCCGCCGATTACGTATACGGGGAGCATCACTGCGTTTACCGGGCGAATTCTTCCTAATAGACGATTATAAACCCGACCCGCAGCCGTTCCTGGAAGAGTTTCGACAATACATGCGTGCCGTTAAGCCGGTGCCTGTGGCACATAAGCGTAACGTTAAGACTTTCGTTTATAAGGAATTAGAGTCGTGTTCGCATGTGTTCATGCTTGTAAAATCCGTGCGTAGACCCTTAGAACAGCCTTACACGGGACCACACCGAGTACTCCAGCGCATTTCAGATCGCGTATATTCCATTGAAGTCAACGGTTCACCGCGTAACGTTTCTGTCGAACTCTTAAAGCCTACGCACATTGTAAATGAAGGACTCGTAGCTCCGACATCGGATGCATCGCTGCCTGTTCCAAGTGCATCGCTGCCGTTTCCAAGTGCGCCGTTACGCACCTACTCGCGCAGGGGAGTCACCCTCGCAGACTCCGCACATTAACTTAAGTTTTGTGTTTTAGATTCCGGGTCGATTCGGGGAATCGGATCGATACCGGGACTCTAAAATTATAATGTAACGAATTGAGAAGGAAGACTGAGGGGGGTCAACGAGACGGATACGAAAACTTCGGAAGGTTGAGTGTAACGTATACGAATGCCGCTTGATAGTGTCAATAGACGAACTGAGCGATCAGCTGGGCGCGCCGAACTACCGCGTCCGCTTCCCCTGCCGCACCCGCGAGGCCCGAGTTGCTCGATCCACCCGTGGAGCTCGCGGGGAGCAGTGGGATGGTGCGGGGACGACGACTCGCCGAACTGATCGCCAGAACTGAGTCAGTTTATTAACTGTTTATTAAACTTCGTTTGAAGTTTTATTTTGCCTGAAATTTCAGAAAATAAATCTGATGCTTATGAAGTTCTTAAAATCATGTTGTGAATATCCTGATCATGATTAGCGAAAATCACCCCCCAAAACTGACACCGACAAATTTGTTTCCGCGATATAAAATCTGCTTAAGGGGGTAATCCCACCCTAGAATCTTAGTAGAAAACATGGGTTTGCGCGCTTCGGTTGTTTGACCTTATTTGAGCAGATTTTGGGCTGGGTGAGGGCTCGTTCTAAAGAGGAAGGTTCATCACACCCCGCTATGGTCATGATTTTAACGAGATTATGTTTAATATGTATAATATAAGGGCCCAAAGTAGAGAAAAAATCTAGGGAAAAAACCGCAGATTTCAATGCATTTTTCTGTCTCTAAAAGACTTTTTGACTGCTATGATGACCAGAGCGGGCTGTGATGGACCTTCCTCTTTAGAATGAGCCCTCACCCAGCCCAAAATTTGCTCAAATAAGATCAAACAACCGAAGCGCGCAAACCCATGTTTTCTACTAAGATTCTAGGGTGGGACTAACTCCTTAAGCAGATTTTATACCGCGAAAACAAATTTGTCGGGGTCAGTTTTGGGGGGGTGATTTTCGCTAATCATGATCAGGATATTCACAACATGATTTTAAGAACTTCATAAGCATCAGATTTATTTTCTGAAATTTCAGGCAAAAAAAAACTTCAAACGAAGATTTCTCTATGAAATATTGATTTCCGGCATATGGTCCCTTTGAGATTCATGTTCAGCTCGACGAGTAGAATTGATTAAGCCAATAAAAATTTTTGACCTTGAAAATGACCTTGAAAATTAATTTTGCGGGGTTATGTTTATCATGCAATGTTGGCAATCTCGACGAGTTCTATCACCTCCCAAAAGGATGACCAATAATTTTTCCCCACCCTGTACATCTACGGAGTTCGCGGTTCTCCTTTGTAAAGGCGGAACGCGGTGTCGTAATCGAACGCGTCGCGAAATTGATCGTACACGGGATGCCCGACGGCATGAATGTTTTCGGTGATCATGAGAATGGTGGATCGTTATGAAAGTGACCAGGATTCAGCTGGTGACACACCGTGGCTGTGTAAGGGTGTAGTGTATGAAAGTGAACAGGATTCAGCTGGTGACACACCGTGGCTGCGGAAGAGAGTAGCGACACGCCGTGCTCTCAGGACAGGATTCAGCTGGTGACACACCGTGGCTGCGGAAGAGAGTAGCGACACGCCGTGCTCTCAGGTTAGGAATCAGCTGGTGACACACCGTGGCTGCGGAGGAGAGTGGCGACACGTCGTGCTCTCAGGAATCAGGATTCAGCTGGTGACACACTGTGGCTGCGGAGGAGAGTGGCGACACGCCGTGCTCTCGGGAGTCAGGATTCAGCTGGTGACACACCGTGGCTGCGGAAGAGAGTAGCGACACGCCGTGCTCTCGGGACAGGAATCAGCTGGTGACACACCGTGGCTGCGGAGGAGAGTGGTGACACGCCGTGCTCTCAGGAGTCAGGATTCAGCTGGTGACACACCGTGGCTGTGTAAGGGTGTAGTGTATGAAAGTGAACAGGATTCAGCTGGTGACACACCGTGGCTGCGGAAGAGAGTAGCGACACGCCGTGCTCTCAGGAGTCAGGATTCAGCTGGTGACACACCGTGGCTGCGGAGGAGAGTGGCGACACGCCGTGCTCTCAGGAGTCAGGATTCAGGATTCAAGGTTCGTCCGGTAACATACCATGACTGGAAGAGTGGTGACACGCCGTGCTCTAGGAGGTGGATTCCCACGGCAGGCTTCGAGGTGCTTTAGCTCGTCGAATGACAGCGTGGGAAACCCAAGTATGTCAATGCATATACTTACTCTGTTAACGAAGTCAGGAGTGATCCTTACCCGTTCGTAACTTTGCATTGAATGCCGTCCCGAGCTCTGGCCGTGACGGCTTTTATAGCTCTCAATTAGTGGTGGGGATGGTGGCGCGATGCGGTGATTCGCGGATTGTTTCTAGGCGCGGGGAGTGGCGCGCTGCGGTCCGTCTCGGCGCGGCGACGGGGATACGGCGGTTCGTTCCGGGAAATGCTCGCCGGTTGATCTCGGTTCTCACTGGTTTGATCCGGTTTGCGTTGTTCTTAGTAACAGGCCTGTACGGTACAGGTCTGTTACAATATATTAACTGTTAAAGTTTTCGCAAAATTTGATTGTGTGGAATTATACGTATAGACAAAAGCCTATTACAGTAATTTTTCAATCGGAGTCCTGGGTCGCCTATCTAACCGTAGTCCAGTGCCTACTCACTCCACTGCCGGCCAACGCTGCGCCGCGCCGTAGGGCGGCGATGTTTGATCTCGGCTCGGGTATATCGGTGTGAACACCACACATTGACTCGACTGAATCGAAGTCTCAAACTTCTTAATTTTAATGATCGGTTTATGGGACTTTAACTAGCTTATTCCTGGCGTTTCGCTGATTAAACTGGTACCAAGAACGATATAATTGGGCCAATATTTAGTGGTTTAATCGACGATGAAAGTTTCGAATGCAACGAAGAAGAGCGTATTGAAGAGAAAGAGACGCGAACAGTAGCCGTCGCCGGCACAGTTCAAAGGCCCGCGTTGTCGCTGTTCTTCGTTGCGTTCGAAACTTTTATCGTCGATTAAACTACTAAATATTGGCCCAATTGTATCGTATTTGGTATCATTTTGCATTAGAAAAATGCCACGAATATGTTGGTGAAAGTTCCATAATGATATCATAGAAAATAAAGAAGCTAAGATTTTGGTGTTTCATTGTGATGACGCACGGGCCTTTAAACTGTGGCGGCGACAGCGACACGCTTCGGCCACACGATCCTATTTCATTCTGTCCTTCTCTATGTTCGGCTCGTCGTTTGAAGTCTCGGCGCAGTCGACGGAGTCATAAAAAAATAGCCTCTCTACGCTACCCAAGTCCGTTCAACACACGGGTGTTGGGACTCCGATCGAAAAATTACTGTACTACAGTCCACACGTCCGTGTCGATGAGACAGAACATGATCGTGTGCGTGTCAATATAACTGACTTAGGGTTCTGGCCGCTCTGTTACCCAATAGTAGATACGTTACTGTTTTCTCGCGCATGCGAAAAAGGCTCAATGGAAGCACTGGACCAGACCAGTGTCGCCAGGTCGAGAAAATAAAGGGGAATTAGGTACCCCTTCTCTGACGACCAGTCCAGTCTACGGCACGGGCACCGTGGTCTACGGTCTTAGTGGGGGACGTTGGAGTGTGCGCATGGTGCTGGAATAGGATATTGGAAGGGGAAAAAGAGGGAACGTGTGAGCTCCAAGCGGAGCTCAACTGACGACACTGGACCAGACCAGTCTACGGCACGAGCGCCGTGGTCTACAGTCTTAGTGGGGGACTTTGGATTGTGCGCATGGTGCTAGAATGGAATAGTGGAAGGGGAAAAGGAGGAGAGTATTTCCGAGAATTTGGCACCACTGAGCTTCGTCATCACCAAGTGCTCAGTACGCAGGCCTTGCGCGTCGCGACGAAGGCGCGCGCTTCATGAAAGGGAGGTTGGTGGGGGAAGCAGGCGTTTGAGGGGCTCCTACTGTGCCCATCATTACACCATGTAAGTCACTCGCGGCATGTAAACAGTGTCGCCAGACTGAAGAAATCGAGGAGAATAGAGGTACCCCCTCTCTGATGACCAGTCCAGTCTACGGCACGGGCATCGTGGTCTACGGTCTTAGTGGGGGACGTTGGAGTGTGCGCACGGTGCTAGAAGGGGATAGTGGAAGGGGAAAAGGAGGAGAGGAAATGAAGCCACTTTCTACCTCATCTGGCGACACTGCATGTAAATATGTCGCGTGCGTCGCAGCTCGCAATATTCGTGTTCTGGCGGTTTCCTAAGCATGCTCGGCGGGGATAAGTGAGTCACCGTTAACGTGTGTTGCCGCTTGGTTCGTTTAATTTATTTCATCCGAATTACACAACAAGCGTATACTCATTTTAAGACAACATATACAAACTTGCATCGTATTGAAATCCAAGAACTTTGTCATCTCCGATAGTCAACTAGTGATCATGAAATTGAATACAGCACCGTGAAACAGGATATTGAAACTCTGAGAACCTTCAATAGACAATGATGTAATGTATTTAACAATGTCCAACTACACGACTGATTATGTGCTATCTCTTACCATGCCGAACTTCTCCATCGATATCGTTACAATGTTGGCGGTTGTGATGGTGGCTGGTACCATACAATTTTGCATAATGAACAGCAACGTCTTTTGGTCTGAGATCGATGCATTGTACCATTCACCGAAGTAGCTGTCACATGTATCGCTAATTGTGTAATTCTAATACAAAATATGTGGTCATATTCATGATTAACGAAAGTGGATACAGTAAAGTACCATTCTAAGTCCGACGGAGGAGGCCGTTCTAATTGTCAGTTCGCCTATCCCTTCCACTGGGGGGCATACCCCGCGAGGGGCCAAGAAGCTCGAGTTGCCGCGGTCGCCGAGCGGTGTTAAACATACTGCGTAATCCGATACCGGGACAGGTATATCGGTGTGAACCACTACTAATCCAATTACAAAACTTCTGTATTTTTAATTATTTTTTTATGGACTTTCACCAACATGTTCGCGGCATTTTTCTAATGAAAATGATACCAAAAATGACATAATTCCGATGATATTTACTTGTGTAATGAACGATGAATGTTTCGGACGCAGGGAAGAACAGCGTATGGGAAATGCTTTGAACTGTGCCGACACGCCGCGGCTCTTCGCGTCTATTTCTTTCCCATACGCTGTCCTCCTTTGCGTGGAAAACTTTCATTAAAATTTTCATTAAAAAAATGCCACGAATATGTGGGTCAATGTCCCCAAAAAAATAATGAAGAATAAAGAAGTTTTGTTATTGGATTAGTTATGTTTACACTTCTCGGCAACCAAGGCCTCTCAAAAAAGTATCCGATCCCGATCTATGTGAAAACACAGAACCGGGAATTGACTTAGATCGGGACTTTACTGTACTACTATTTATAAAGTAGAACAGTATTAGAATGAGTAAGAAGAGCCAGTTTTCCAATTTTTTAAAGAAACTTTTAACACACATTTCACTTTGTGTGACCGATGTAAACAACACTTTATTAACCCATCATGGCTGATGTGCGTTCGACACGAATAACTGTTTTTCCTTGCACGATAAAATTTTCTTAATTCCTTTGACACTAAATATTCAACTCCTAGCTCGTACACAATCGTAAATTACATTTTTAATCATTTTATTTTTATCATATATATCGAACTTTTTATTGGTTAAAAACGTATCATGACGTTCCTGAGATTTTATCGTTAACCCTTTTCCTGCCAGTCTCAAATACATTATTAAGAGAGTCGTGATTTCGTAACAACACTAAAAATAAAATATCTCCTTAACTAATGGTTTTTCAATATTAATAGGTTTAATACTTTTTCCTTCATCGATTGGTGCAGGAAAAATAATACGATTCCATTTTAAAAAATTCTGATGACCTTCATATCTCTTCTACGCGGCCACATACAAAATCTCACAACATAAAAGTATGCATCCCTCGAAACCATTCAACTTTATATAAACCTTCTTCGCTACGAATAATAATAATGACGAAAATCGAGATGGTAATATCTGGTGAACCACCCTGTATACCAGGCCTGGGCGCGGTTGGCTCGGGGAACACATGTTGTTGCATCTCCTCTTCGCTTGGTCGGCAAGTCAGTCCCCACCACGGCCACTCAGACTCTTCCCTTAGCCTTAGCCTTAGCACGAGCACCCCCACGATGCTGCACCGGCAGGTTACTCACCACTACTAACAAGTAAACATATACACGCACATAAGACCCTTGCCCGAAGCTGTGGAACTAGCGGCATTTACCAATTCCTTTAATTTTTATGATAGGGATGATTCAGGTACAGGCGATCTCAGGTAAAAAATTCGCAGAGCCGAAAGAATTTGAAGAAAAGTTTGTAGCTGCGACTAGTAAGTCGCTTGCTATCGTACGCTACACACCGTCTCTTCATCACTGTTTTTTTGTTGTTATCGTTAATTTTGGTTATTGTGTTCTCATTTTTTGTTATTGTTGTTGTGTTGTTATTCATAATTGTTTTTATTGTTGTGGTGTTATTGTTCATATTTTTGTTGTGTTGATACACACCATGGCCAGTGGAAGCAGAAATCTTAATGCAGATGGAGAGGTGCGCTCATTTCAAGAAAGCTGGGAGAAAGAATTCTTTGTTGTGGATTGGAACGGTCAGCCCCGATGCTTAATATGCAACAAGAGTTTATCTATGAAGAGAAGCAATCTTTCCAGACATTATGATACGCACCATGCGGAATTTTACAAGACATTTCCTGCATCGTACCGAGCAGAACTCTTGAAAAAAATGAAAGACCGACGTGGATATGTAGAAAAAGGAATACGAACGCAACAACAGCAATCTGTCGCAGCATCATTTGCAATCGCCTTAGAAATTGCGCGTAGCAAGAAAAGTTACACAGATGGTGAATTTGTTAAAAGATGTGCCATTGAAATGGCAAAGGCATTTGGCGATGAAACAGCTGCCAAGAAATATGAAGCGGTGCCATTATCGCGCCGTACAATTACCTCGCGTATTGAACGGATAAACATACATATTTCTGAAAAATTAAAAGTGATATTAAGGGATTGTAAATATTTTTCCTTGTGCTTAGACGAGAGCACTGATGTCGTCGACATAAGTCAATTGTGTATTTTTGTGCGATCGATAGACGATAAATTCCAAATTACGGAAGAGCTGCTAGAAGTAGTGCAGCTGCTGGAAACGACACAAGGGAAAGATATATTTGCAGCATTCTACAAGACAGTAGAAGGGTATGGAGGATTTTCGAAATGCACCGCAATTGTTACGGACGGCGCAAAGGCAATGGTAGGGCAGGAAAAAGGGTTGAGAGGTTTATTGCGGAAACATGGAATCAATTGCCCAACGTTCCACTGCATTATACACCAAGAGGCATTATGTGGGAAAATTATCAGTGTGGGCCCCACTATGAAGATTGTGACAAAAATTGTAAACACAATTAGGGGTGGAAATAAATCTTTATCCCACAGGAAATTTAGATTGTTTCTCGAAAGCGTTGACGCTATTTACAACGACCTCTCATTGTATTGCGAAGTTCGCTGGCTCAGCGCGGGAAAAACTTTAGAAAGATTCTTCGCTTTGAGGAAGGAGATTTTGGAATTTCTCCAAACAAATTCAAAATTACAAGAAGACATCATCAAAAAATTGGATGATATTGAATTTTTATGCAATTTAGCATTTATTACAGATTTGACAAAGCATCTAAATTGCTTAAACACCAGATTGCAAACGCAAAATCAAACGATATCTGATTTAATATGCAATATAAATGGATTTAGAAACCAAATCGATTTATTCATAGCAGAAATTAAATCGTCCGAGCTGCACAATTTTCCAGCATGCAAGCAGATTGCTGATGAATATATAACTGCAAATTTCGACAAAATAGTGCCAATTTTAGAGGAAATATCACATGAATTCAAATCAAGGTTTCAAGACTTCAACACACTGGATCAGGATCTTCAATTATTTAATAATCCGCAAGGATGTGAAATCAGGGACCAGAAACTAGAATACCGTCTGGAATTATGTAATTTGCAAGCAGACCCATTTGCAATGAGCAGAAGAGAGCACGGCCAAGAATTTTTTAAACTTTTGTCTACGGAGAAATATCCGAAATTAATAGATTTCGGCCTCAGAATATGCTCGATGTTCGGAACGACATACAAATGCGAGGCGGCATTTTCAACAATGAAATTTGTCAAATCCAAGTATCGCTCCAGCTTGTCAAGTTGGTCATTATCATCTTTGATGAGAGTGGCAACCTCAAGGATATCAGTGGATATTGATGCACTGGTCAATGATGTGATGCGCTAGGAATAAATAAAAAATCAAGTAAGTATATAAATATTAATTTGCATGAATTATTATATGTCCGTCCATGGCTTCGGGCAAGGGTATAAGACCCTTTACCTGAGTTCGCCTGTACCTGAATCATCCCTATCATAAAAATTAAAGGAATTGGTAAATGCCGCTAGTTCCACAGCTTCGGGCAAGGGTCTTATGTGCGTGTATATGTTTACTTGTTAGTAGTGGTGAGTAACCTGCCGGTGCAGCATCGTGGGGGTGCTCGTGCTAAGGCTAAGGCTAAGGGAAGAGTCTGAGTGGCCGTGGTGGGGACTGACTTGCCGACCAAGCGAAGAGGAGAAGCAACAACATGTGTTCCCCGAGCCAACCGCGCCCAGGCCTGCTGTATACAATAAGGTTCGTATGATGACGAATCAAAGGAAATTGGTAAATTACTTACATTTGACGAAAAACTTTAGAGCTGGCGTCTATGAGTTTCTGCGCCGGAACAACTTCGGTGAACATATACAATAAACATATAGCAACTAACATTGTGAGTAGAAAGTTTCTTGAAAACATGCAGAGCCGTTGAGCGCAACATACACCTAAACATAAATGTTTTCAACGTATGAACTAAGTGGAAATGAAGTCTGCTTACTAATTATTTCTTTATTATATTTTCATTAACTCATTTCACGATCAGATCTCCGTGTATGACTGGCAATTCTGACAATTTCTTAAATTGTTTTCAGAAACAATAACTTGTAAGAACTTATAAAAGTATCTTTTTCGCTGGAAAAAATCAACTTTAAACATTTATAAAAATGCAGTAAATTGAGATATCGAAATCATCAACGCTACATTGAAGATAATCTGTTTTTGTTTAAGTTAATACAACAATTTTTTATATTCCAGTCACTTGTACCGCTGGGGGTATGCGACCAAGGTTTTGATAGACTCCACCATTTTATAATTTTATGCAATACAGAAAAATATAAAAGTAAAGCCAAAATGTTGCTTAATGTTTCCTAGAAAAATCTTTCTTTTTACAGTGTCTTTATATGGAAAAAAAGTGTTACTCTACTTTATTAGGCTTACAGGGTTGCATGCCCCCTTAAATGACGTAACTTTCTCATTGGAATGTTGATAAGGTATAAAACAAAATTTGTCTGAACTAATTGTAAAATACATGAGCTACATATAACATTTCTTTGTATCTTTAATAATTTTAGTGAGTTGCAAGTAATACAATAAGATTTTTAGATTGTTCAGATATTTTTCTTGCTTTGTACCCAATCTATTCATGTTTGCCATAAATCCATAAAATCCACAGTCTAGTTATTGTATTCGAATAAACTTACTTGAACAAAGAATGTGCTGAGACTGACAATTCCCATGATCAGGAAGGGCAGATAATAAAATGTATAATTAGAGTTCACTGCAGCAATATACCTGTAAACATCATAGCTAGAACAGTAGAGTATTATTGATGTGAAAACTTCCTTAGGCACACCGCGTATAAAATCGCTGTGCAGCGAATGAGTCTGATCCGTCACGCTCTGGAGTGAAACGCTATTTGCGTTAACTCGGGGAGCCGGCTTTAGCCAAGCGAAGTTTTCACTTCGGTTGTGCGGTCCTATGCGCACAGTTGGTCTGCTTGCAATATTTCTTTACTTTTTTTACAATTATTACAATGCAGACATAAAGAATGTCCCAACAAGAGTGGAATATTTATATTCCAAATAAGATACAGGTTTTTTTATTTACTACCGAAATTTTGATTTAATCATACAGTAGACATGTGGGAATTATGTATGGAACAACACATCTGGTAAATGCCCTCTTCGGCTTTGCTGGCACATTTGCGTTCTCTTGACGAAATTTTCAGATACAACGTTTAGTGTCCTCCTTCATGGCTTGGATAGTCGTGGGCTTGTTCACATAAACTTTCAATTTTAATAAACCCCAGAGAAAGAAATCCAAAGTCGCTAAGGGGATAGACTCGTTTCCAAGATTGTAAGGGTGGGGGATGCGTCTTCTCATTTCTCCATAATGCAAAGATGGGGTTTTTCAGTAGTCAAAAGCGCTAGATTTTCACCATTTTGTTGTGTGGAACAGCGATCCATTTTTAATAATGGCTACCATCGAACTGTGATATGTAATGGTTTGACTCTCAAAGCACAGCAGCAGAAATGGCGCCAAATTTAAATTTTCCGCCCTTGTTGGGGACACCTTCATTAACGAGACATACTAACTTAATTATTTCTTTATGATACTCGACCGTGTGAACAAGAAACTTTTTTACACTGTCTGTTCTGCCACGGTTTCTCGAATTGGCGTGGAACACGTGCTCCAAACGATATCTACGGAAGAATCGGTGAATCAAACATGCTACTTTAATATATAACAGGTGGTTTTACACCTGAATACTAACCCAAAGATAGCGAACATTCCGCATGCGTGATTGATGATCATAACCCATTGCAGGCTCAGGGCGGCAGACGCAACAATCACATAAGTGAAGAGCATAATCAAATATGATAGAATAAGTGCATAATATTTATCCTGATCGAGAAAAAATTCACCTCGAACATGCTGTAGGAAACGGGTCATTTTATTTGATGTCGACATGTTCAAGATCTCTGGTAAGATTTGAAGGCTGATTATGCAGGATACGCACGCGTAAACAATTACTGAAACAAATGAAAGCACAACTAATTTCATCTCATCTCTTATTCAACTCTAGAGAAAGAAAATCCTTTCACCAGATTGTTAATAGAATACAGGTGATGCTACGCATAGAAATGAAAGCTTCATCTTCCATTTAAAATCAGAGACCATAAATAACAGTTATTTTACAAATTTAATCCAAAAATATTTATCGAAAGCTCATATTTCATCACAGGGGAGACAGTAATATTGATCAAATTGAATTTCGCAGAAATTACAGTAAAGTCCCAATCTAAGTCAATTCTCGGTTTTGAGTTATGACATAGATCGGGATCGGACACTATTTTTTTGGTGGCCTTTTGGTGGCACTAGTGATGTGAGAGAGAGGAGGAAAAGGAAGGGGAGCGGCGTTTCGTCCAAGGCCCGCTAGAGGACTCATCGGCTACCTAGCGGGCCCTGCTTTAGGGTACGCGGACAGTGAATCGGTTTTCGTCCGACGTCTGACTTCGGCACACGGACGAGTGTTCCAAGCGTGTCGGGAGGCATATGTTGGTGTCGGTACAGCTGATTTCGTGAAGCTAGCAGCTAGAAGGGTCTCACAGACGGGCCTACCCACACATTTGAATTGTCGGATGTCATGTGCACTGTACGCTTACCCTTAAGGGTGACGGTCCGAATTTGACCTTGGTCGAACTAACTATCTAACACACCGATAGATACTGTATACGTACACGAGATTGCAAGGGTTCCGTACTTCTCACATCACGTCTCGCTAACGCACATTTGGGGCTCATACGTAGTCACAATCGCTAGATAAAAGACCCACCATATGCGGATGTATCCAAAAATGGCCTACTTTTGCGTTTTCGAGGCGTGATTTGCATTATTCGGCAGCATGTAGCGGAGCCGCGAGAAGCATTGGACGGTGCGACAGTGCTGTCACTGTTTCGTGACAGTGCCGCCGAATGTTTACACGAGCTTCTTAATTCCCCGCGCGGTATGCCGCCCTCCCCCTCCCCCTTCCCACACCATGAGAAGGGGTAGGCGAGCTGACTTGGAACGGTCTCCACCGTGGGATTTAGAATGGGATTTTACTGTACTCGGAAAATTTAATTTTTCTAAAATATTAATTTGTATGTGTTTTGGTTACAGATAATCAACATACAGTCAATCGATCTGACTCTACCCCTCTCTCCTTTCCCCTCTTTCACAATCCACATTCCTCTATCTCGTTATAGAATTTTAGTGAATGTTTGAACAAGGGGATCTACTTAGGAAATTTTTCCCCAAACCCATCTGCCACAGGTGCCAAGCATAATTGTTTGCTTACCTATGTAGAGCTTACAGTATCTCCACCCCTTTTCGGCGTTAGTTTTAAGAATATGATCCTCGTTATTCAGTGTCGCATTATGCCAATCGTATTGTATTTTATTCATCACGTTCCTCATCTGAAATATGGGTGTAACAAATTTTTTTAGGAATAGAAAAAATTAGAGAATTACATAATTTGCTATTGACATCAAAATTTTCAAGAATGTACACTAGGGTAGCCTTATTTTCGAGTTTTGAATTTTTATTATAAGTGTACTGCGTTTTGAAAAGCCCTCTAAAATGAACCGTTAAATAAATATAAGCGAATCCGTAGGATGTTGTCTCTGAATTGACCGGGTGAGGCATGGACAGTAAAGTTGCGATTTCTATCCCTGAGGGTATCCTCGATCACTCTCGCTTGCCTACCCATGCCACTAAAGGGCAATGCTGCAGAGGCTACGAAGCTCAAGCTGCCTCGTAATATGATATCAGGTCGGGTATATTGGTGTGAACCACTACTAATCCAATTACAAAATTTCTTTATTTTTTATTATTTTTTTATGGGACTTTCACCAACTTATTCGCGGCATTTTTCTGATTAAAATGACAGCAAATAAGATACAATTTCAACTGTATTTCTGTACATGTGAGACATAGAAATTATATCGTGTTTAGTGTCATTTTAATAAGAAAAATGCCAAAAATAAGTTGGTAAAAGTCCCATAAAAAAGTACGTAATAATAAAAAAGTTTTTGATTGGCATTACATTGTGAGGATAAGCGGGCCTTTTAACTGTGCCGTCGACGGCGACTCTCCGCGTCTCTTTCTTTCTCATACACTGTCCTTTCTTGCGCCCAAAACTTTCATTGTCAATTAAAATTATAAAAATAATTATGAATATAAATAATCATAAATTATATCGCGTTTAGTGTCATTTCAATCAGGAAAATACCAGAAACAAGTTGGTGAAAGACCTATAAAAAAATAAAGAAGTTTTATAATTGGATTAGTAGTGGTTCACACCGATATACCCGAGCCGAGATCAATCATCGCCGCCCTGCAGCATTGGCCGTCAGTGGAGTGAGAAGGCACCCGATTACCATCACGTGCGCGGTCGCTGACAAATAACGCGACTTTGCTGTACAACTATGAACATCTACCTCAGAAGCGCCAACCTAAGCCGTGATGATAATTATGTTTCACATAATAAAAGTGATATATGCAATTAAAGGAAAGTAAGTTCTGCGAGTTCAAAAAAGAAAATACACATTTTTCGTTAATAATCGGAAAAAACTTTTGATTTTTGTCCTAGATTTTTCTCAATGTTTTAGAAAACCAATTGTTTTACGAAAAAAAGTATTAGGACATAAAAGACGCAGCCTGTCCGGATCTACAGATTTTGTCCAGCATATTTTTCGATGCGGTAAATGATATAATATGTAGTATTTCATTAATTATTTTAATGTTTATATGGGCCTTGCGGCACGTTTTCTCGTTATCCGATCGAGCTCAAACTATGCACAGATTTTTTTTTAATTCTTTGGAACAATGCTGGGGGTTGTCGTAAAAGTAATATAAAAAGAAAATTTTCATCAAGAGTAAGTAAGAGCCACCCTAATGCACATATACTCAACCCTCCTATAACACGGTGCACAAATTACGATACGATAAATTAAGATACGATAAAATTACGATCTTTTTATACTACGATACCCTGATAAAACAGAGTAATAGAGATTAGATGTTGTAATATACGTTTCGCTCAACACGGTTGCGGTACAACACGAAACACGGAACAGATTGCGAGATGCGTTTCTAGAAATTGCGGCGTTACAAACAGAAATACTACAAGTGGTACAGTAAAGTCGCGATTCTTATCCCTGAGAGTTTCCACGATAATTCTCCCTTGCCTATCTACTCCACTGAGGTGCAACGTCGCAGGGGCATTGAAGCTGCCTCGGTCGCCGAGCAGTGCAAAGTGGAAACATGCCGCGTAATCTGATCTCGGGTCGTGTATATCGGTGTGAACCACTACTAATCTAATTACAAAACTTACTTATTTCCTTTTAGTTACTTTTTGTATGGGACTTTCACCAACTTATTTCTGGCATTTTTCTGATTAAAATGACACTAAACACGATATAATTTCAACTGTATTTAGTGGTTTAATTGAACTAAGTTATGCTTCACATGTACAGCAAATATGGGCCAAATTGTATCTTGTTAGTTACCATTTTAATCAGAAAAATGCCAAAAATAAATTAGTGAAAGTCCCATAAAAAATATTGAAAAATAAAAAAGTTTTGTAATTGGATTAGTAGTGGTTCACATCGATACGCTTCGGCCGTACGATACGTGTTTGTTTTTCAATCATCTAAAAAGGCAGAAAGATAGAAGTTTAGATTAACAATGTTCGAACTTATACTAAAATAAACTACACAATATTTTCCGGTTAAACAAAAATTCTTGCTTCGGCGTAAAAACCTCGACGGATTACGAGGAAAAGCCGAAACAAGACACAATACATTTATTCAATTAAGAAAGAGTATACAAGTATTATTATACGAAGGCTCAACTCTTTCTACAGCTAACGCGGTTTCAGAAAATCAACTAGTTGACAAATTATATCCTAAATGGCCATTATACTTTAAAAAACTAAGAGAGCTCTCTTACCGTTTGTCATCAGAGACATCAGACATCCATGCGCAGTGATCCTCAACAGAGTTCCACTGGAACTCTGTACCATTGCCGGCCTCCTTTGCCGGCGACACTACGGTTAGCCTTGCAAACCGTCCCAGCTTCGGTGTATACTGGGTAGGAGCTTCAGCGCTTCCAATGCCCTCAAAAGTATAACCGGCCTGGTAGGATCCAAGTATTGCCGAACCGAGTGGATAAGGACCCAACATCCAACTTCCTTTTTAACCCGGGATCACTGCAAGGACTCGTTCCCACAACAACCATGTCAAAACGCAACCGCCGTGAATCGCTCGCCAGACTCGCGAATATACATCGACACGACGAGCCTATCATATACCTTCACGGTGCATACGATCAGCATTTAAAAATTGCAAACACACCGCCCGCCTTCGTCATCAGACGAACTTACATAATAAACTGAGAGCACCGACCTAATCCGATTTGTTCCAATAAAAATAGCTTTAATTTAACTTGGCAAATCAATTTAATACAATAATCAAATTAAGTGACGTATGCAATACAAAAAATATAACTAGCTCAACTATCTTTGTCCCCACGAGTCGATTCGTTCGACTCTTCGGAATTGTGTTGAATAAAAAGAGGACACAGTCGTGCGATATGTCGTCACAAACTTGACGTAGCCGTTTTAACAGTGACGACTCTAACCAGGCCGTCTGAACCGGGGTGAACCTCTATTACTCGTCCCAAAGGCCATTTCGAAGGTGGATAACGATCATCGCGCAATAAAACTAATTGACCAATTGCAAAATTCTCAGTTTGGCCTCGCCATTTTGAGCGTTCTTGCAAATGTTGCATATATTCTGATGACCACCGTTTCCAAAAATGATTTCGAATGACTTGAAGCAGATGAAAACGTTCTAACCGGATTTCCGGTACATTGAAATAGTCCTTATCAGGAATTAAACCAGGAATTTCGCTGATCAAAAAATGGGCAGGTGTCAGAACCTGTAAATCGTCAATATCAGAACTCAAAGAACATATTGGACGCGAGTTTAAACATAATTCTATTTCGGCAAGCACTGTAGAAAACTCTTCGAAAGTTAATATTCTATCACCGAAAGCACGTTTGAGATGATACTTCACAGATCTTACTCCAGCCTCCCACAAACCTTCATAATGAGGAGAATTCGCTGGAATGAATGTCCAAAAAGTTCCATCATTCGCAAGAGACGCAGCAGTGCTTTTATAAAATTCGGAACCTGATTTAAACATAGTTCGCAACTCTTTATCAGCAGCTTGAAAAGTGGTTGCATTGTCAGAAAAAAGATTTGTACAGATTCCGCGTCTACTTGCAAAACGTTTATAAGCGGCGAGGAAAATCTTAGTCGTAAGATCGCTAACCGCTTCAAGATGTATCGCTCGCGTCGCAAAACAGATAAAAAGTACTATATATCCCTTATAAGATTTGTGCCCTCGACCCTTAGAGCTTTTAATTTGAAAGGGACCGGCATAATTTAGTCCTGAAGTCGAAAATGGTCGAGCCGGGGTCACTCGTGAGACAGGCAGATTCCCCATCATCTGATGAGCTAGACGTGGTTTGTTACGTTGACAAACTAGTTCCTGATCGCAGTGTTAACTAACCGATTACGACCCAAAATCCATGCATATTGCATCACAATATTAGAGGTAAGTGTTGGTCCACCGTGAAAACATTTCCGATGCGCGTACCGTACTAATAAACGACTAAGTGCTGAATCTCGCGGCAAAATCAGGGGATGTTTCTTTTCGTGAGGTAAATTTGAATTTCCAAGACGACCTGCTACCCGTAATAAACGATCCGTCTCATCATACATCGGATTTAAACTACATAAAACGTGGCGTTTGGGTAACGGCTTCCCATGTGACAAAAGTTCAATTTCTGATGCAAATGCATTATTTTGAGCTAATCTAAACACAACATTTCGGGCCTCGCTCAATTCTATAGCTGTGAGGTAAACGGGCAATGGAATTAAGCCTTCTTTGCGTCTCCTCAGAACATTTAATGGACGCAAACAATATGCCATAACGCGAATTAACAAAGAAAATGAGGAAAATCTACAGAAGAGCTCTGGTTCCCTCACAACTTGGTTAACGTGTAATATCTGAGGAGACGATGCCACCTTGGGCCAATGCTCATCAGTTTTCTATAGCCAATCAGGCCCGTTCCACCATAAATTAGAATTGATCAGAGCAGAGGGTTTACAACCTCGTGTCGCCAAATCTGCCGGATTCACACTAGTCGGTACATGTGCCCAAATAATATTAGGTAACTCTGTCTGGATATAGGATACCCGATTCGCAACAAAGGTCTTCCAGCTACACGGATGTTTACGAAGCCAAGTCAAGACAATTTGGCTATCGGTCCACGCAAACATTGGGAAACTTGCAAAAATTCCAAACCTTTAACATAACGCAAAAGTTTTACGAGCAACACCGCTCCGCATAACTCTAGATTCGGAATGCTCACAGTTTTGATAGGCGATACTTTACATTTGGCAGTTAATAAGGAAACGCGCACGCGATTGTTATCGTCAATCATACGAATGTAGACAACTGCAGCGAAAGCCCGCGATGAAGCGTCAGAAAATCCATGAATTTGTACATGTGAATTTAAAGATGCACCTAGTAGTAGTAGTAGTAGTAGTCGTGTTTACTGCCGGGGAAGAGCGGTTCGGCCGCCCCTCGCTTCCTTAAGGCACACCGGTTTTTAAACACCAGTTTCACAATTGGCGCTGCCGGCACTCGGCCCTTTAGCGGGTTGCAATTATCCTCGTTTTTCAGCCGTCCCCTCTGTTTTATTCGGCCCGGGCCATTTTCAGAGTCGTCGACTTACTAGACGGGTCGGTCGTCATTGATGAGCGGGCCATGCTACCTAATTTTTTGAGTTTTTGAGCTGTTTTACGGCTCGGTGTGAACGTCGGGCCCCCTCACCTTCGGACCTGCAGGGTGTCTCGCCTGCCCTTTTTGACTCCCCCCCTCTTCACCATATTTTCATGTCGAATGTGTCAAGTTTTGAGCCCGTCCCTACACTGTTTCCGGATAGTCCAGAAACTTACCCATACCCACCCCTAGGGCTATTCCCTTTGCCTGTGCTGTGAGTCTACTGGGAGTACAAAATGCAAAGGACCGCGAATTTGTTTTTTGACCATTGGGAAGAAGTTATTGTTACTTGGGATCCGATCCGACTTTATCGAAATCTCGACTAGGCCGAGATATCAATTCCATTCGGTCTTCACTTGCCGACCTACTTCGCGAGGGGGTTGAGAGGGAAGGGTTCACCAACTTCACCGAAATCTGTCTCTTGTGAGATTTGATATCAGGTTCATCGGGATCTTCTCTCTTGGGTGGGCTTGACACATCCTAGAAAATATGGCTGATTGTTCGGATGTGACCATCATCCTCGGTTGTTGTCGGTGTTCAGCAATTAGCTCCGTCCACTCGACAATTTCCCTTTAAGGTTTGTTTTACCTTTTGTTTATTTTTTTTATTGCACACTTCTGTGCAGGCCGTTTTCTTTCGTAGAGATGTTAGGTTGTATGTGTTTATCCCCAACTGTCTCTTTTTCCTATGTCTCTTCGCTTGCCTTTTTTGAGAAGGCTTTTCTGTGGCTTCAGTCTCCTCTTCAGGGTGGTCAGTCTACGGTCGTGCGAGTTCCAGCCATTATTCCGGCTGTTTTGCCAGGGCGGTCTTCTCGTTGCCCGAACTAGATTCTCAGCCTTTCGGAGCCTGATGTATATTCCATTACTGTTAGTTTTTCTGAGTTTTTCTTTTCAGGTTGTTGCCGTTCCATTTTCCGTAACTGAGTTTCTGCTGGTTTAGTTACCTCGTTGTTGGTGCGTGATTCCTTGAGGTTTTAAGTTCCGCTTTTTCTCATACTGGGGTTGAGAAGACGTTTTCCCTTTTTGTATATTTTTTTTTTTTTTTTTTTTTTTATGTGGGAGTCCACAGTATTGTGTAGAGATGTTTGATTATATTTAGGTCTTCTAATCAATTACTGTCTCTATTTCCTTTGTCTTTTCGGTTGCCTTTTGTGGAAGGCGCTTTCTGCACTTCCTGTCACCTCTTCCGGGTGGTCAGCCTACGGTCATGCTGTTTCGGTCGTGTGCGTGGTCGTTGACCAAGCTGACTTTCACAAGCATGAGCTAGGTTCGCAGCCGTTCGGAGACAGTTGTGTATATCTCTTTGGTGGATTTGGTGTTGGTCCCTTTGACTCTCTTTTCTTTCCTATTTCTGTTGATTCGACGGTGTCTGCCTTCTTCTTCTCTCTTTTTTTTTTTTTTTTTTCTCATTGCACCGTTCTGTGTTCCATGTCTGAGATGTAGGAGAGCTTAGTCTCCCTCGTCGTCAGACAGAGTATATCACTAGTGTCTTTTTATTTTATTTATGTTTGTCAATTTACTAGTTTATGGTGTTACTAGACTGTGCCTTGTAGGTATTCCAACAATCATATTTGTACCGTGTTAAACATCCGTAGTACGAATGCAGTGTATTGAATATTCAGTTTCTGTTAATACGCGAGCGTCGGTAATATTGGGCACGAACCGTCTAGGTTCCTTGCCAGACTGTACCTTGTAGGTATTTTATTACGTATTTATTACTTATTTCATTCATATTTGTGAGTTGTCAGACATCCGTAGTACGAATGCAGTATATTGAATATTCAGTTTCTGCTAACACGCGAACATCGGTAATATTGAGCACGAACCGTTTAGGTTCCACGGGATTCTAAAAGTTTGCCTTTTCCCTTTGCAGATGGCACTGGCCGAGTTGTGGAAGATACATGTTTAACATAGCAACGGAATTAATTTGAATTTTATTGCTAAGAGCACCGACGAGATACTATTAAAGACTGCCAGCCTTATGGGAGTTGGTGTGTCTCGAATTTTTCGGTGTTCTCTTACGCCCTCTAGGATATATTCTGCCTGGAGTGAGAACCAGAACGTTCCTTTCCCAACGCGCCCGCGCGCTACACACACGAGCGTACCTCTACTATATCCGTGTGCGCTGCTTGTGCGCTTGCGCCAGCCACAATCTATTTTTAGCACTTGCCGTGTTGTATTGCTCTACAGAAACGAAACTGAAATTCGGCTGTCGAGCCGTCGAGCGTATGAATCGCAATCTGGAGCTAGCCTTCGAATCCCTGTGCAGCGATTTTTATTTTTATTTCTCATTACTTTTTTAATTACATTTTTAACCTTGCAAAAAATTAAAAATGTAAAAACTATGTTCAAAATATGTATTCATTTTAAATAGAAACGTTTTGTTACTGTCATAATTGCATTAATAAAAATTGTTATATGAGAACCGGTTGATGGTATTTATTTGGACTGATTGGAGAATACGAAAATGCAGAAAGTATTTTTTAGTTTCTGAAACAATTTATAGATTTATTAGTTGTTAAACAAATAATAGAATAAATTGTATAATATATATAAATTGATTTTACTAGCATACATAAGTTTATTTGATCTTCTGTCTTCCTATAATAAAAAAATACAGTCATAATTATAATTATAATTATAATAGAATTTCATAGAATATTGAGGTTATTGCAAACTCATCTTTTTTCGCAATGATGTTCTAATTTCATTGCTTCTCTCAAATGTCCATTTCCTTCCGAGACAGTGGCGTTTATAGGTGTAAATAACAAATGTTGATATTCGTCATAATTAAACTACAATTATTCTAATAACGTGGAATGTAGTACATATTAAGTGTTAGTTACCCGGATTTTCGTCTTCGACGTTAAGCATTCTTTACTGCTTCTCGTAATTTACGTATATGTAACATTAGGGTTGACCTTATTTTTCGACCATGAAATTTTTTTGGTCCCGTAAACCAGAATTGCAACAAATGTTGAGAAAATGTTCTGGAAAAATTTTGGGGCCGTTTGGATCATGGGAAAATGAGGCGCAGCAAATTTGAAAATTTTGAATTTTTTAAATCTTGTCATAAATAGAGGTTATGATATATCGTTGAATTTGTCTTTTTTCTCTTTAAGAGTCCATATATAGTATAAACAGTTGTTGACAGAAAAAACATCCGTGACCTTAAAAACTTTAAATAATAACTTTGAAAAATTGTTTTTTCTTTGAAACTATATCCACCTCCTTATATACTACAACTTTTGTTTGAAGAGTTTTTTCATATATACATTACTGACCGAGATATTAAGGGGCGGAATTTGCATTATTCGGAAGCATACAACTGCGCATGTAGCTATTTTTATAGCTACATGCTGCCGAATAATGCAAATTACGCCTCGTAAACGAAAAAATGGGACTTTTGAGGCAGATAGTGCCCTAGATCGATCTTTTATCTAGCGTTTTTGACTAGTGGAAAACCCCGTGTTTGAGAAGGTGAATCCAGCACCCTTGCAATCCTGGAAGTCTCTCTACTCCCTTAAATAAATTCATTAATACGCTCCAATCTACAAAAAAACAGTTCTAATATCGGAAAAAGAAGTTATTATGAATAATAAGCAGTCTGACTGAAACATGGACTGAATGTGGTCAATGATACCGCTGAACGGGGCGTTAAACTAATGGAGGATCATAATTAAATTTTATCTAGAAACAAAGAGGAGAAATAATATATACTATACAAACTGTGATGGAATATCGAAAGCAGTACATTCTGACGCCACAAAATAGAATTTGTCAAAGGATTTTTAAGTATTTTTTAATATAGAGAGAAACACCTGAGTAATCCCTGCATGATTAATTGCATTTTTAAGAGGCATTGAAGACTGCTTATTAACTAAGAGTTATTACATTTTTAATTTTCCTCAGAGTCAGTAAGTTCTTTATTTTTTTCGGAGTCATTGAGTTTTCCATTTGTCTTCGAGTTATTCAATTTTTCATTTTCCTCAGTGTCATTAAGTTCTTTATTTTTCTCGGAGTCATTAAGTTTTTCATTTTTCTTGGAGTCATTGAATTTTTTACTTTTCTCAGAGTCATTGAATTTTTTATTACTCTCTTTAACTTTCTCAGCCGCCGAGTTGGGCGTTGGGCATGCCTGTACTCCAACTTGTCTGATTTGTTGCGTGTTTAGACCATTCCATGGCAGAATTCTGAATCGTAACAAACATTTAATTGCTATTAATAAATGATGGTGAAACGCTTACATTGTTGTCTCTAGGAGGCACACAACGCGACGCGACGTTCGATACGGTCGTGATTCAGCATCAGAGGCAACATTGTAACGCACAGCGTATTGGCATTTACTAACTAAAACCAATATGTATTACTTATTATGAACGTTACCATAATGATATTATCACCTATCGATTGAAAATGTTTTCCCAATCAAAATAAGCTCAAACACGGCATAAATCGGATAATAATAATAATACAGCCAGGGTGCACTAGAAAATATCAGGCGAAACAGTCATGTTTCAGGCGTACGAATCGTCAAGTCGGGGCACTGACAGGACAGACAGTCGAGGCGTCGAGCGAGCTCAAGCGGACTCGAGTCGGGTACGCGATACATCAGACACATCCTGCGGCCCATGACTCACCTTTGTCGGGCGGCTTCTAAAAGAATAGAACAAGACCGCGCGAGCGTGTTATCACGATACCCGAAAATCAACTCTGGGTTCTTATGAAATAGATAATGATAATAATGGTACGTATTTCTTTCATAACTTATAATGTGATTTTTAATATATGTACTTGGATTTTTTTATAACTACATTAGGTATATTTGGCACACATGTGCATGATCTCCATTTGTATTAAAATTTGAAATAATGCACGTTTCACGTGAAAAAATTATAAGAAAATATTGACAACGTGGTAATAAGTTATGATACCTTTTTAGTAGGTGATGTTTTTATTAACTGTTAAGTAACCTACTTACTTAACTATCATTAACCTTACACAAATTCTTAAAAGATAATATATAATATACAATATAGAATAAAATAGAAATTAACTTAAAATAAAATCATATAAAACAAAAAATTATACATATAGAGCCTATAGATAATACAGAATAAAATATAAACACGAAATATAATATGTATAATGTTTATTTTTATATTTCGTTTTTAATTATTGCTATATTTTACCATATTGTAACCTTCTAGGTGTATATAACTCCGTAAAGATATTGTAATGATATATTATCGATACATATCTAAGTTCACTGGGAGAAAATTCGTTAAAAAGCCAGAAATATTGTCTTTTAAGTTTTTCACATGAAACGTGCATTATTTCAAGCTTTAATATAAATAAAGAGCAGGCACACGTTTGCCGATTATACCTAATGTAGTTATAAAAAAAACCAGGTATATTAGAAATCACGTTATAACTTAAGAAAGAAAACCATTATTACCATTATCTATGTCATAAGAACGCAGAGTATTTGAATCTCGGATATCGCAATAACTCGTTCGCCCGAACTTGTTCGATTCTTTTCGAACCCGCCCGATGAATTCGAAGTCGAATCGACGCGACGGGCCGCGTAACTTTCTGCGACCCGACCCGAACCCGAACATCGAGCGGCCCGCAATCTCCCTTACGTTTATAATTAAAAATTATATTATATTAAATAACCTATATCATTGCGAGTTATGATCACGCTTTAAATAAATAAATGTGGCTCAAATTATGACGTATTTAGACTCATTTTAATTAGAAGAATCTCACAAATACGTTGGTAATTTCATAAAAAAACAATGAAAAATAAAATACTTTCCTATGTGTATTGACGTAATCGGTACTCAGCCTTTTGAACTGTGCCGGCTGCCTCGTACCTCAGTCCCTCTTTGTCGTTTACGCGCTGTCGTAAAAAAAGTTCTGGTATGTTGCTAGTCTAAAAATATGATCAATGCTATTTTTGAATATCTCTAAAAAACCTGCATTTGTCGAATTTTTGCGTATTTTCACTTTGTGTAAATAACATTTTGAACCAAAAAATCCGGAAGAAATCTCAAATATCGTTACAATTATATGCAATTAAATGATTAAATTAATGCAAGTAAATGGGAAAAATTGACCAAAAATTGAATGGCGCAACGGCTGTTTAAATAATTCGAAGGACTACCTCATCCGGCTAGGCCCTTTTTTCCAAATTGTAATATTCCAATATTTCAAATATATTAATGATAATAATATATTAATGAGTTTTAACAACAAAATATTTTAAATAGAAAACTAAATTTTGACAAATAAAATACGATTATAGCAAGCTTCCTATAAATGTCTAAACCTTGAGTCTGGCCAGAGACATCAATTTTCAGGAAACACTATTCTGTGATGACGAAAGGAGAAAAGACAAGCGAAGCTCGAGGGCTTCGGTCGCCGTGGAATGGAGCGAAACATTGTAACATGATACGGGTTGGGTCGGGTATAACAGTGTGAGACTTCTAATCAAATAACAAAACTTAATTATTTATCACTATTTTTTTATAGGATTTTTCTTAACATATTTGGTGAATCCCTTTGGTCCTTCTTTTAAGATTTCGACTTCCGACTTCAACTGCTACCTCTTCGCCTCGTCGCACAATGTATACAATGTATAAGCGATTCATATTTCAGGAAAGTGTTCAGTTCAGAATGAAATAAAATCATGTTACACGCACTTTTTAAATAGCGTCATGTTGCAAGAAATTTTCGTATAGAGTGAAATAGAATTATTTTGTTAGATATCTTCGTACGAAATACTGCCTCTAAATAACATTGTATGGATAGGAACCGTCGAAAATTAGTTTAATTAGTTAATACTTTTATCTTATTGTTACTACCTCTACTATATTATAAGTAAAAAAATTAATTTTCTGTTTCCTACTAAGGATCTTAATAAGAACGATTGAATTTTGTCATTACATAACATAACAGAATATTTTATAGAATCATTATTTTATATATAACGCAATAACGTTCAAATTACTTTTGAATTTCGATAAATTTGTAGAATATTACGTAGTAATTACTATCATTTTTCCTACATCTATAAACTATCGATTATATTGTAAAACAATTATTACAATGGTAATAATAAGGAAATAAGAATGCAATAAGAGAATTATATATAGTATTATAAGGCAATTACAGAATGGGTAATGTCAGCATTCTACTATATCATTCTTCTTCAACTTGACGAATATCTCGTCGGTGGTGGAACTTTTGACTATGTGGTATATCAGCTCACTGTAAGCTCTACGTTATCTCCGCGCCCATCGCGCCCACTTACCCGTCTCGCTGTTTAACACAGGGGCTGGCAGTCTTTAATAGTATCTCGTCGGTGCTAAGAGTGTCTTATTACTGTCACAAATTATTCAGGAAGATGAAAAATTGTTATAATGAGTGCGTGTTCGCTGATATTTGTATATTAGTTATTATATTAGGGACTGAGGCAAGCTTTTTTCCTGAATAGATCTTGTATATCTTTGTAATTAATAAATTAGACATACTTGAGAATATTTGTGTTTGTCAGTTTTGCTACTTTATGCTGTTACCAGACTATGCTTTGCAGATGTTTCATTACTTATTTCATTTCCCTCATTCATATTTGTAACGTGTCAAACACCCGTAGTACGAATGCAGTATATTGAATATTCAGTTTCTGCTAATACTCGAGCGTCGGTAATATTGGGCTCGAACCGTCTAGGTTCCTTGCAAGACTTGTACCTTGTAGGTATTTTATTACGTATTTATTACTTATTTCATTCATATTTGTAAGTTGTCAGACATCCGTAGTACGAATGCAGTATATTGAATATTCAGTTTCTGGTAACACGCGAACATCGGTAATATTGAGCACGAACCGTTTAGGTTCCACGGGGCTCTAAGAGTTTGTCTCTTCCCTTTGCAGATGGCGCTGGCCGAGTTGTGGGCCGAGAGTATGTACATTGGTACAAATGATGCGAGTTTATTTGCTTCCGAGATTATTTGTTTATTGCTATATGGTATATACCCATTTTATATTATTTGATTTCAAGCTTGTTTGTGGCTTTTTGTCGTTTGTTTAACGATTGAATTTTATTGGATGCCGATTGGCTGTCGTTTTTGTCTCCGAGCATTCCTTTTTTTCTCATGGCGCCACCTGTTCCGGGCCTTTACTGTTGTGTTCGCATCTCCTTCTCAATGTTTGTATTATTCTTCGTTTTCAATGGCATGTACAGACGTGTCTTCCAGAGTTAAGTATATTTCTCTTATTGTTTTGTCTTTTGTCAATTTCGCTTATAATTTTCCTGTAATATTATCTTTCTCTTTTTGCTTCTCGATGTGTTTTGGCGTTTTCCTCTTTTTATATCGGTTGTGTCAGACAGATATTGATGGTCGGTGTCAACGTAACCTTGTTGTTGTTTTTATATATATGTTTCTTTTCATATATTCTTCGTTGTTGTTCCATTATCCAAGTTATTTGTTAACTTGTTTGTTTGTTAATTGTATTTCTTATTTCTTGTCCAGGTGAATTTCTGCTTTTTCCCTGTGTGTGTTTATTGATACATTTCTTTGATTTTCATGTTCCTTTTTATAATTATTTTGTTATTTCTCAGTTTCCCATGGTTTGCTGTCGCTGATGGACAGGACATGTTTGCTGTGGCTGCACCTTTGTTGAGGAACATGCGCATCGTTCTGGTATTATGATCGTTATCATTTCTTCGTTTCTTATACGAGAGCTTGTGTCTCTTCCGTCTTGTGTTTTGATTCTTATGCTTGTAATAGGCAGTTTTAATCTTTTGGTTATGTGTGGGTACGCAGTGTAGTGTTATCTTATTATCATGATAAGTTAAGTTCGTTATTGAGGGTTTTAGTCTGGGTCTTTCGCCCTTTCGTTATTCTTGGTCATGAGCGTGTTTGCTTGTGCAGTGTTCTCGTTTAATACCCGTTCTTTAGGGCTTAATTGTATTCTAATTTGTTTGTTTAATGTGTTTATTTATGTTTTTTCTCTTTCTCATTTTCGTGAAGCACCGGATTACGTCCCAGTGTCACCTATGTGCAAGGTGCGCACCTCCGTCTCATCCTTATTATGGGAACGAACCAGTAACCGGTCCTGCATCCATTCACAGGCGAGGGAGGTATACCTTTTGAGAAATTATCTCGTAAGTGTTACTTTATTCTCTCTCTTATTTCTTTTTGCGTAAGAGCTTCTGGCCAACTTGTTTTTGTTTTGTGCTTATCGGTTTTGGTCCCCTTGTTGCTGACGGGTAGTGATGTTGCTATCGTGTCTTTATCCTGTGATCTTTCCATGTTGTTGTATCTCTTTTTAAGATAATTTACCTTACTTTTTCTCTCTCTTTTTTTTTTTGAGGTGTTTTCTCTTTTCCTTTTATCATTTGTATTTCGTTCCGTTTTTTGGGTTTTTCAGTGTGGTAGATTTCTACTCAGATGTTTTTAAATTGTTTTTGTTGTGTTTATAGATGAGCTTCCGGACTTCGTTTATTTCCTTGGGTCATCGGCTTTCCCAAGGATGGGGCCATGCCAGTGTCATTCCTGGTCTTTTGTGCTTTTCATGTGTTCTGCTCTGGGAGAGAAAGGACTGACTTTGGCGGGTGATAATCATCATTGACTCTTCAGGTCTCAGTGCCCCCCTGCAGCTCTCTTTCTTCCTTGTACCAGTACATGTTTCTTTTCTATTTCGTTTGCTTGGTATGTTCCATTTTAGTTTTTCCATGGATTAATTTCCTCCATGTACCGTTTTACTTTCCTCCATCCCACTTCTTCTAGGATGTCTCCTTCTATAGAGTGTTTGCCCAGATACGTCAACCTTTTCTGTATGGTTGCTGGACAGTTTCTTACCAGATGTTCTGGTGTTTCGCTTTCCTCTTCGCACAGCGTACACTTGTTGTTGCTCTGCCAATTTTCTCGAGATACTTGTTTAGCGGCGCAAAGCCTGTTATGGTTTCCACCATTCTTCTGGTTTCTTTCCTTTCAAGGCTGGTAATGCCTTTTACCCTTTTCGCTGGCCAGCAATCATCGCCTAGGAAGCTTTTGCTGTGTTTTAGTCCTTTAGATTCGATCCATTTGGTATCTCTTTTTCCTCTTGACCATTTTTCTACTTGTAATTCGTAGATCGTGGTAGGAATTCCAATCATTGGTTGTGGACCTACTGGTTGGGAGTCGGAGCCCTTGTTTGCCAGTTTGTCTGCTTTCTCGTTGCCCGTATGGCCCGAATGACCTGGTATCCACGTGAGTCTCACGACTTTACCCGTTTTGCCCAGGTCATTTAGAGCTTCGTGCGTTTCCCATAGTAGTTTTGATCTACTTTCCATTTTTTGTAGGCTTTTTATCACCGCCTGGCTATCTGAGCAGATGGTGATCATTTCCTGGTTGCAATCTCGGTTTTTTATTTCCCTGGCGCACATTTGCACGGCCAGTAGCTCCGCTTGATATACCGTTGGGTATTCTCCAAGCTTGATGTAGCAGTCTGTTCCTTTATTATTCGTCCAGGCTGCGCCCGTGAGGTTTTCTTTTCTGGAGCCGTCCGTGTACCAGAGTTCCGTGTTTTTTAGTTCGTTCGGTGTTCCTTTTTCCCATTCTTTCCTTAGTCTGATCTCTGTTTTATATAGTTTTTGATCCATGTATCTTCGTTGATCGTTATCTTTAGGCATTTGAGCCAGATTCTTTATTGTTTCGTTACCTTCGCTTTCTATTATGTTGGAGTGGCCAAAGTCAAGTTCGTTCCATTGACCCCAACTCTTTAGTCTGTATGCTGTTTTCAGCGCCAGTTCTTTTATCCTTATATCCAATGGGTTGGTATTGGTTAGGACTTCCATTGTTCTTAAGGGTGTGTTCCTCGCACATCCCAAGATTTTTCTATTTGTTGCGCCTTGTAGGCTGTCCAGCTGAGTTTTTATTGTAACTAGGTTGGTTGCTTGCCACCATATTATGGCTCCATATGTTACTCTAGGTACCACGATTGCCTCGTATATCCATTTCATTGTTTTCGGAGTCATACCCCATGTTGCCCCAACTGCTCTGTTCAGCATGATCAGGTTTCTCTTTGCTAAGTTTATTTTACTAAAGACATGTTGTCTCCATTTTAGTTTCCTGTTTATCGTTATGCCAAGATATTTGACACTCTGTTTGAGCGGGAGTGACGCTCCCATGTACGTTAGTCCGCTGTCCTCGGGGTATCTTGTTGCCCCAGTGAACTCTATTACTTCCATTTTTTCCGGATTTACCGACAGTCCTACCGAGTTACACCATATCTCGGTGATGTTCAGGGCTGTTTGTATGACGTCTAAGCATTTTTGCTTGTTCTTGTGTCTGTATATTATCGCCGCGTCGTCTGCGTATGCGATTATCTCTGCTCCGCAATTCTTTAGTTCCCATAGTAGCGAGTCTAGGGCTAGGCACCATAGAAGGGGGGATAGTATTCCTCCTTGTGGGGTGCCTCTTTTCACCTCTCCTGTTACCGTTGCATTTCCTCTATGCGCCTGTATTTTTCTGTTGCTGAGCATGTTTATGATCCACCTTTTGATATTCTCTTCCACACCAAAGTCTTCTAGTGCTTGTTTTATTGTTTCTATGGGCGTCATATTGAATGCGCCTTCTATGTCCATGAAGCATGCTATTACATGTTCCTTCTTTCTTTTGGCTGTTTCGACTTCGCAGACTACTCTGTGGAGTGCTACTTCTGTCGAGTGGCCTGTTCTGTAGGCATGTTGCCCAGGGAATAGGTCTTTGTTCCTCAGAGTTACCGTTTTTATGTGCCGGTCGATTAATCTCTCGGCCGTTTTTAGCAGAAAGGATGTTAGACAGATTGGTCTGTATGCCTTTGCTTCCGTATAATCTTTCTTGCCTGGTTTAGGTAGAAACACCACTTTTGTATTTGTCCATGCATTTGGTATGTGACCTAGTGCGATGCTTGCTTTGATCAGGTTTGTTATTGCCTGTCCGTATTGTTTTTGGGCTACCTTTAGGATCTTTGGACTTAGTTCGTCCATTCCTGGTGCCTTATTGGATTTAAATGAGTTGATTGCCCATTTTACTTTTGCCGGGTTGGCTATTTGGTTTGCTAATTTCCAGTTTGGTATAAGTCTGTCTTCGGTTATTACTGGCATTTCTGGGTTTTTATTAAAGCCCGGGAAGTGCGTTGTCAGTAATTGTTCCATTATTTCGTTATTCTCGTGTAGCATTCTATTATCCTTTTTTATGGCTCCCATTGTTGTACCTCCGCATTTCAGAAGTACTTCCGTTATTCTAGCCGCTACCGGCATGCTTGTTATTGATTTTGTGAATTTCCTCCAGTTGTCTGTTTTGCTTTTCATTATTTCCTTTCTCAGTTTCGTTCTTTCCTTCGTATAACTATTCCATTTGTGCGTGTTGTTTTGTTTGCCAGCTCTCTTGGCTTTGTTTCTTTTTTCTTTTGTTTTTCTTAGTCTCGTTTCGAGCCGTTTATTCCACCAAGTGATTTTCTTGTTTGTATTTATTTCCCTTGTCTGGGTCGAGTCCTCCCAGCTTTCCCTGATGTTCTTGGCTAGTTCTTCCGCGTATGTGTCTATTTCCTCTGGGTTTCCGTAGCTGCCTTTCAGGAGTTTTATCTTTGTCTCGTTTAGTTTATCGAACTTTTGCCAGTCCGTGTCTTTTGCGTATCTTTTTTCTTGTGTTTCTGTCAGATTGTCCCATGTTACATAAAAACTGATGTATTTATGGTCTGATAGGCTTTCCTTTTTTAGTACTTCCCATTCCTGGATATTGTTGGTTATGTTCGAAGAACATAATGTTATGTCCAGTACTTCCCTTCTGTCTCTTGTGATGAAGGTGGGAGTGTTTCCAATGTTCAGGATACTCAGTCCTTCCTCGTTGATGAAGTTTAGTAGCTTTTTTCCCCTTATGTTTGTGTCAGTACTGCCCCATGCAGTGTTCCTTGCATTTGCGTCTGCCCCCAAGATTATGGGTGTGTCTTTATTTTGGGTCCAGTCCAGTATGTCTATGCATGTCTGACCTGGTATTTCTTTTCCTGCATGTGGGAGGTATAGCGAAGCTACAATTACTTCTCTGTGCTCTGTCCCCTGTCCAGTTTGTAGGGATATTGTTGTGATATTGTTGTCGCTGAATTGAGGCATGATTGTCCCCGTTATTCCTTTTCTTGTTATGATACATGTTCTGGTTTCGTTGTTTGCATTGTTTGCATGTATGTTGCCAGCTTGGCTCAGTCCTTTTATTCCCCCATGGGTTATCCAGGGTTCTTGTACGAGTGCTATGTCGTAGTTTCCTTCGATAAAGTTTTTAGTCAGGAGAGCTGATGCTCCTGCTGCGTGGTGCAGATTTATCTGGATTATTCTCATTTTGAGAGATAATCCTGTTTCAGTTTTCCTTTTTGGTTATATAGGTTCCTTTGTAGGTTCCTGTTTCCGTTTTCAGTTATATTCCTTTTTGGGTTGTATTCCGTTTTCAGTTATATTCCGTTTTCGGTTGTATTCCGTTTTCAGTTATATTCCGTTTTCGGTTGTGCTCCGTTTTTGATTGTATTCCGTTTTCATTTATATTCCGTTTGCAGTTTTATTCCGTTTCTTCTCGTTCTTCCGTTTTGCCGTTTCTTGTTCTTTTCCTGTGCACCTGTTGACTCTCGCGTTCTTTCTTATCCTGTTGTGTGTTGTCGCTTGTTTCTTTAACCTGGTCAATTTAATTACTTGATGGTGACCTGTAGGCTGAATGAATGAATGAATGAATGAATGAATGAATGAATGATTATGATTATTATAATTTTACATATTGTTTCTTTTTTCTTTTTAGGGTTGTCAGGGGAGAAGAGGGAGAGAGGATGGGGGACCAATCCGCCCGCAGTGGAGTGAGACTAACCCGTCCACTTGTTGCTACGTACATGTGCACACGCTTCCGGTATCGTCGCTTTCCACGTCTTGTGTGCCCTACCATCAATCCATATTACCCATATTATAATTGTGCCTGTATTACTTGTTACTGATATAAACACGAAATGTATTAATCATCTAAGTTGTATTGCTTCTTTATCCGATATTCTACTTAATCTAATACCCTGAACTAGATTGATATTTTGTAGCTGTGGTATTACCCGGTGGATTTAGGGTTTAGGATGGGTGGAGCATCGTTTCTTTATTTTATTTATTACATTTTACATTTTGGTTCCGGATCTGTTCAGACCGGTCCTTTGCCTTACTATTACTACTATTACTACTTTTACTACTACTAGATTTTGCTTATTACTAACTTAGTTTATATTTTTGGGATTAGCTAAGGGGCTCTGCCTCCTGTTCGCTTCGCCCCCCGTTCCCTGCTACAGCGGTAGCCTTTCCTACTCTCTTTTTCCTCGCTCTCTCTTTTTTGTACTCCCTCCCGTTCTCTCATACTTTTTCATTTTTTTCTCCCTCTCATTCGCTCCTTCCCACGCTCTATCTCTCCAGCCCTCTCTCTCTCTCTCCCTCTCTTTCTCTTAGAATCAGGGCAGAGCTACGGTGTAGCGCCGAGCGTCAATGACAGCAGCATGGTGAAGATCAACCAGCATTCGTGACAGCCTTTCGGCCCATGCCACTGTTTCCACCGCTCGCCGCTTCCACCGCAACTCTACTCTTACCCATTGCAGTTCTTCGCCAGCGATCTGCATCTTAGTTTTAGGTATCCCTTTTACTATGAGAAAAAAAAAAAAAAAAAAAAGAGAGAGAGAGAAAGAAGTTTAAATTAAGCTAGCTTAAATTTAGATTATATTTACAAGTATACTAAGTTATGTTAGGGGTGGGTAGGGTAGAAATGTGAGTACACACTATATATATGTTACAACTCGCAATTTATTTATATTCTGTAAAAATGTGAACATCTAAAGAGTTTTCGTTAATTTTATGTTTTAATCAATATAACTTAATGTACCGCTTTAAAAATATTAATTTCTACGTACGCTTTTCATTATAAAGTCTTATGTACTAATACGCCATGCTTACACTACTGTACATCTATGCTACCTTATGCACTATCTTAATTCTAACACTTAAACTTAAGTTAACACATTTGTACACTTATGCTAATCTTATATATTATTTTATCCCTAATTATCACTAAACTTAACTTATCACGATTTACTTCGAGTCTCTGTTTATGAACGACACTGTCACTTTGATCGCTCCTCCCATTATTCCTAGTTTGGGTCCCGTCTTCTTTAGATGGGCCGCGTCCCTCGCTCCAATTTCCAGAGTGAACTCCTTTCCTCGTTCGCCTGATGTCCTGCTGCGTATCTCGGTCCATCTTCTCGTTGTTAGCTGTTTGTGCTCCCTCCCCAGCAGCCCCAATATGGTTGTGAGCTTCAGTTCCTTATTGCTCACATATAGAGTGATCAATGTTGCTTTATTCAATTTTCCGGCCTCTGTGGTGTAGAATTTCAGCCCTTTTATCTCGATCTTATCAAGGGCCTTGTCCACATCCTTTCTAGTTGTGAGTCGGCCCAAAGTCATTATCACTCCTCCTCTTTTGAGCCCCCATCTGGGTAGCTCTAGGGGGAGGTCTTGTACCAGAGCCTGCTCTGCCAGCAAGGCGATTAAGCAGTTTGCTTGCTCCCTTTCAATCTCCTCTTCAGGGAATCCTTTCGCTATTATCGCGATTGTTCTTTCTTCTCTCCTCGTCCTCTCCATTTCTTTCCCACCAGTTTGATTCTTCTCGTCTGCTGGGCGGATGGGTAGGAGCAATTTCTCCTCCTCCGTTGGTGTTGGCGATGGTGATCTTGCCTCGTTTATTGACTCCATCTCTTCCTGACTCCGTGTACTCGCACTCTTTTAGACTCGGAGAGATTTACAAAAACTTTCTTGCTGCTGCTCTTCGACAATTTCTGAGCGACTGTGCTTCTGCAGTGCTTGCTGCCCCTATTTATACTGGGTCTTCTACCCCCTTGTTGTCGCCCCACCCCTGGTGGTCCCACTCCTTGCGATGCAGCTGCTGGGTTTTTCTCCCTTCTCTCTCTTACGCTTGGCTATGCGCTTCTCTTTTTCTTTCTGCATGTTCGGGCGCTCCTAGCTTTTCCTTTTGGTAGTTTTCACCCTCTTGTTGATTTTAGTTAGTTTGTTAGAAGTTGAGTTTTTCAATGTGTTCTCTCACTTGTACTCGCTTCTTTTTGTGCAGTTTCCTTGCCCAGCAACGCATATCTGCTGCTTCCGTTGTTCAACCGAAAGATGCACCTAACCATCGATTAATCGTTAATTTCGATAATTCAGAAAGCGAACTACAATATTGAAGCCATCGTTCTCGAAGATCTGTAGGCAATGTTTCATCCCAATCGCATTTCGTTATCCAAAGGTCCTGCATTAAAATTTTAGCTGTAACTGTTATCGGAGCTAACCAGCCCAAAGGATCAAATAAACGCGCGATGTTTGATAAAGCAGCACGTTTCGTCGTTGCTCTAGCCAACTCCTCGAAATTTACAGCGACAAAAACGAATTCATGGGACGTAGGATTCCAACGAATACCCAGAGTTATCACTAACTCGTCATCTGCGATGCTTTTTTGGTCAATGTTCTCATATTGCGAAGATTTTGTAGGCAACAAATCATTATGATTCGCAGCCCACTTGTCGAGTTCAATTCCTGCTGTATGTAGCATATCGACTAGTTCTTGACGCGTTTTCAACGCATCAGAGAGATCATCTGCTCCGGCAAATATATCATCTACATACGTGTTAGAATTTAGACAAGAAGCACCGAGTGGAAATCGAGCACCCTCATCAATTGCTACTTGCTGAAGTGTGCGAATCGCAAGGTAAGGAGCACATGCTGTGCCATAAGTCACTGTTGTGAGACGATAATCGACAGGGGGATCCGAATGACTAGGAGATCATACGATTCGTTGAAAATCTCTATGTTCCGACGCAACATGAATCTGATGAAACATCTTAACAACATCGGTCGTGAATACGAACCGGTACCGACGCCAATTCAATAAAATTAGACACAAATCGCGTTGAAGTGCAGGCCCTTTCATAAGAAAATCGTTTGGACAACGTCCTTCCTTATTCTTCCGAGATGCGTCAAAAACAACCCGGATCTTTGATCGCACCACCGCATGATGCGGAAAATACCACGCCTTCGAGTTGTTAATTTCATCAAACGGGACGCGTTCCATGTGACCAAGCTCCTCATAAATACTCATGAACTTCCGATAAGCGGTTGCTAGATCAGGATCACGATCAAAACATTTCAAAGCCATAAACCGAGTCTCGACTCCGACTTCTGGAAGATCTGAATTGAAAGGTAGACGTACAACATAACGTCCATTGGTATCTCGAAAGTGTGTATCCCTAAACAATTTTTCGCAAGCATCATATTTAGAATCAAGAGTCGCAATTATTGGTGGTAAATCTTCGAGGATCCAAAAACGTTGTAACGATACATCTAAATCGTCTTCCCAAACACTGTGATACGCCTGAAGATGCTCAGGAGTTTCCGCCCGCCGCACAGTGATCGATTCCTCGATTCTAGGTGGACCAAAATTCAAATTTTTGTGTTTTCTTGTAGTAATATAGCTTTATTTCTCAGAAATCATGACAAGTGTATAAAAACAACATGAACTTTAACGATTTATATAATTTCTTTATAATGGACAAATAAAACAATTAATTGTAACATTTGTAAAAATAACATAAATAAAATATTTTATAGTTTTTGTTTAAATACGTGAATACACAATACACAAAATGAAAAGAATTAATCTTATATTTAAAAATTCGATAAAGTTGTACGAAAATATAATACAAAATTACAAAATTATAATAAGGAATGTGCATGACAAAGGTGCATATCCTAAATTATTATAAATTATAATTGTCATATGTAAATCTCGTACCTTTTTTAAGGTGATTTGAGTAAACTTTTTGCCTCTGCTGCTAATTCTTTAGAACATTTTTTAGTAATTTTCCTCTTACTAATTATAAGTGGATCGGACGTTAGAAGTAACATATGAAATATGTCTTCTACATTTTTTTTTCTATTTTCTTTTAAAAAGCGGTCGATAGTGCGATGGCATTTCTGCCATTTTTCTTGGACTCTTTTGCAAAAACTTGTAATGTTTGTATGCAAAATATTTTTTGCTGAATCATTAATAGCTTCGATGTTAAAAAAGTTTAGAATCAACCCTATTATTGCATCAACTTTGGATTTGGTATCTTTAGAACTTGTTGAATACCAGGTTTCAAACATCAGTTGTAACGTTCCGATTTTCGCATCTGCCTGTAGCTCGGAGTTACCAGGGTTCGTGGGTTATCGAATGAACCGAATGCGAGAATCGGGTAAAATTAATATTTATTGTTCGGCCGTAAGGCCGTCTAAACGGCGTGGACCAACCACAATGAACAATCAAGAAAATAATTAACAGGAAACGAAATGACCTTCTTGTCAACGTAGTGAACAAAATAAATAACGAAACAGTCTTCTTGCCGAAAGTCGGCTGATAACGAAAGTTTTCTTAACAAAGCGGAGTGCCCGCGTCAGTCAACCGGTGACTGATTTGCTCTCCTCGTACTCTACGGACGGGGAACCGTCTGTGAGTCTTCCTGGTTCGGCTAGAACAAAAACGGTAACGAAAAAAACTGGCAATCAGTAATCGTCTCACAGATAACGTAGAATCGACTTAGCTTATGCTAGACGCGGCGGTGTTTCGCGGAACGGACTAGGCCCGGAATTCGCAGCGGGAAGCGACACGTGTCGCGAACCGATTTCTACGGGCGGACGCGGACCGTATCCGGACGGCAGGTTTCGCTCGGCGGGGTGCTTCGACTCCGAAGCGATCGCGCCCTACGCATCCGTCACAGCGAGACGTCGCAGCCCTCCACAGATGGACCTGTGGTCACGAGCCGCGAAACACACGCGAGGGTATTCGTGCTCGTTATCGCCGTGAGGGAAACGCGAAGCCACGACGCTCCGGAATAGCCGGTACTTCGGACAGGCCGGAGGCCGGTTCGTCAGTACGCTCGAGCGACGAAACGGACAGTGCCGCACTTCGACCCAGAAGGACCTGAGATTCGAAGTGAAGAACGCACGCGCCTCAGAAGGGCCTGAGGGTATTCGCGCTCACTATCCGCGACCTCAACTCTCGCTCGTAACGACGGCGGCACGACAGGTCTTTCGTGCACGGCTGGACGTTGGGAAGTACTCCCAGGAGCGGTGATCCCAGTCTGCGTTACACTGGCCGGAGTCTATGCCCGGCAGAGCCGTTTATTCTAAGAAGAACTCGCAAGTCCGGTGATCGTCGTTCGAATGCTCCCGGAGAACTCCGCTCGCGCGGCGTTACGTCGCGCCTTTTATACGCGTGGAACGTGTGTGACGCGTGGAGGGGGCCACTCGCTCGCGGCCCTCCGATTGGCGCGCTCTCGTGCCTCGGGAAGTCTATAAATATGAGTGCCGTTCGCCCGGCTCGCCTCATATGCTTGCATGCGTTCGCGACGAGACGTCGGTTCGTCGCACAGTCTTCGTGGCATACTCCATGTCTTTTCTAAAAAATGATATAAACGACTAATGGGCCAAAACGGGCAAGTGATATTTAGTATCATTATTTTGAAATAAGTATTCTTCAAAACTATCAAAGAACGAAGTCCGGCCGAGTCCGGGGAAAGAAGTTATACAATTTGACCTCTTCTTAAATAATATTATTAGTTAACCTGTTGTATATGATATACACGGCAAAATAAAATTATACCGATATGTAAAAATTAAATACTTACCTTCGCTTACACGCTCCATTTTTTAGATAATAATTTATACAACAAACAAACAAGTTATACGATGGAGAAGAATTAGCTTATTTATAGTATTTCGCAAAGACAAAACTTTAACGCCGTATTACGTTGTAATAACCACGTGCAATCGAAATATTAGGTTATATATCGAATAAATAAATGTTCGTAAACAATATAGAACGGCAGCGAAGATATCTGAAGTTAATCAAATTTACCATTTTGTCCGCCTAGGATCAAGGAATCGATCACTGTGCGCCGTGAAACATCCGCGGACACTGGACCGGAAATTATCCAGCCTAACGCTGTATCTTGTGCAACTAAAGATGAATCAGAAAATCTTTTCAATCCTGACTTCAATAGCTGTCCGTAAACATTTGCGCCTAAAATAATATCTACAGAATCAGGAACATAGAACAATGGATCTGCCAAAGACAAATCAGCAAACATTCCAATATCGATCTCCATTAACCTACGTGTTGAAAGCTGCGACGTTAATTTTGATAAAACAAAGGCATTGACTTCAAACTTAGTTGACGGATCAACAACAGACTGAAGTATTAGCTGCGTTGCGGCCTTAGCTGTTCCTGCTGAACTGGCTCCGAGGCCGGCCAACGACATGTTGACACGACGTTTCTCTAATCCTAAAAGATTCGTGATAAAAGTAGAAACAGACGAAGCCTCCGAACCTTGGTCAAGTAAAGCTCGAACACGTGTCCGTGAACCTTGTGGCCCTATCAACATTATCTGAGCAGTCGCTAATAAAACTGAACGCTTACTAGATATCACATTCGCGGTATGCCCATGTACACTCGAGACCTTTGCTGAAACTCCAGTCTTAGACTCGTCCGAATTGCTTGATTCCGATTCCGGAATTGAATTCTTAGTAAAGCTGGTGAAAACTTTGTCAGAATGGAGTAAAGAATGATGCCTTCCCTTACAGCTCGAACACAGTGTCGCCAGTTAGTAACCGAACGGTTACTCGAGGGGAATACAAGGTACCCCCTCTCTGATGACCAGAGCGGCAGAGAAGTTCAGGAGTAGGGTAATATGTGACACGTTGCGCGTGCGCGACGAGAATTTAGTGGGGCGAATGGAAGACACGTTGCGCGTGCGTGATGAGGACGCAACAATGACATGACATTTCGCAGGTTTTAGGTTATTGCAGCGTATCTACGAATCGTTCTGCAGATTATGAACTTTCTTTATTATAAATGAAATGAATTGTAACATGGGAGTTTCAGTTGTGAAGCGGAGTATGAATATTGAAAAAAATGTTGAAATCTATAGTACTATATATTAAAAAGTTTGGTATAGGGAAGATGAAAGAAATTGTAGAACTGAATACTGAATGTAATAAATATATTATGGGTACATAATACAATAAAATTGTAGGAAAATATAGTCTATCAGCTATATATGTATATACGCTATGGGAAAGGATGGTAAAGGGCAACAACTATTGATTATTGACGGTGAATATTAATATATATATTAATGAACATATTAATGAACTCTACTCATATCACATCTCATATAACATACAATAATATCGTTCTGCAGAACGATTCGTATGATTCATTTCATAACTACGATACGCTGCAATAACCTAAAACCTGCGAAATGTCATGTCTTGTTGCGTCCTCATCACGCACGCGCAACGTGTCTTCCATTCGCCCCACTAAATTCTCGTCGCGCACGCGCAACGTGTCATATATTACCCTACTCCTGAACTCCTCTGCCGCTCTGGTCATCAGAGAGGGGGTACATTTTTTCACCGTGACTCCCCTCAACTGGCGACACTGCTCGAACATCTAGTAGAAAAAGAGCAATTAGCAACCCTATGAGCACAGAGACAATTAAAACAAAGCCGCAAGCGAAGTACTTCAGCGCGACGTTCAGAAACATTCTTTGCTTTGAATTTATTGCACTTGAAAATGCGATGTGGTCCAGAACATATCACACATTTAAATTTACCGTCGGTCGAAAGCGACGTAGACGCATGAAATACCTTTCGAGATCCTGATATTGGTTTAGATAAAATTGCTTTCTTGAGATTATCAGCCTGTTCAGAAGTGAGCATACAGAGTGTCTGTGCACGGTTCTCTAAAAACTCAGTTAAATCGGAAAACCTTGGAAATCTATCGAGAGCATCCTCCTCGGTCGAGTTCCCATCATAATTTAGAATTACCTGACGATCCTTCTTACTTAACTCTGTTTCCCAAGCCTTTCGCGAATCGGGATCCAAACGTGAAGCTACTATATACACTAACCAAACGTCCTAATGATCAACTGGCATTTTCAAATTCGATAATGCACGCACAATACGCTGAGATTCGTCCGCGAGCAAACGCATTTCACCCGCAGATTCCCTTTTCATATGAGAAAGATTCATTAACGCTCGCAAATAACTGTAAACTATTAATCTAGGATTATGAAAACGCGCCTTCAAAGCCCGCCAAGTCGTCGCATAATTCGCGTTGGTAGTGGTAACATCCTTCACAAGATCCGCGGCAGAATCTTTCAAACAACCTTTAAGATATTGCAATTTCGTGGCGCATTATGAACTAGAGTAGTGAACAGATCGCAAAAATTCTCCCAATCCTCGTAACGACCCGCAAACGTCGGTAAATCTAATTTTGGTAACTTCGCGGGACGTGTATCATCATTGATTACAGACTTGATTCCGGTATTACTTGAACGGCTGTCTAATTCTGACCTTGTGGTGAGAAGAAAATCGAGCGTATCCTCGTACGTTGCCTGCAAGCGAGCGAACACGTTCTCAGTAATGTAGACTTCGTTCAGAGCATCCTCTCGAACGACAATTTCTTCATGTGTGGCACGCGCTTTGCTCCAAATCTCAACCAGTGAATTGACTTGTGATGAAATAATATTTGAATTCAAACTATCACGGGGTCTTTCTCGTCAACTCAATTTCCGCTGAACAAGAATTCTGTAGCGCAATGAGCCTTCGTAACGACGTAGGAGCCATTGCAAAAGAAAACTTGGTTATCAAATGCAACCAAAACTCTGTGAATCAGAATATACAGCTAAAATACTTCTCGAGAAAAGCTTAGATACAATGATATGAATTAATAAACTAATATAAACTAATCTTATCCTCTCGTAACACGACCGAGCAAAAATGTGACCTCGTATGAAACCTCGTATGAGACCAAATGAAACACGCATCATCAAATATCAATTTGAACAAAATACGAAAGCTAGAAACAAATCGCCGATCGAAACAAAAATAACAACTTTCACTTGAATATGCATTGCAACGTGAACATTGAATTATCGAATTGAAGACAGCCAATTCATATCGTATAAAATTGACAGATCTTGCAATGACTCCTCAAACATACTCGACCTTTACAATTGATTGAAAATATCCAATGGATATAATAATTTAATCCCATTAAATTCGAACATTGTTCCTCACCCGGAGCACCAAAATGTTTTTCAATCATCTAAAAAGGCAGAATTCATAGAAGTTTAGATTAACAATGTTCGAACTTATACTAAAATAAAATACACAATATTTTCCGGTTAAACAAAAATTCTTGCTTCAGCGTAAAAACCTCGACGGATTACGAGGAAAAGCCGAAACAAGACACAATAGATTTATTCAATTAAGAAAGAGTATACAAGTATTATTATACGAAGGCTCAACTCTTTCTACAGCTAACGCGGTTTCAGAAAATCAACTAGTTGACAAATTATATCCTAAATGGCCATTATACTTTAAAAAACTAAGAGAGCTCTCTTACCGTTTGTCATCAGAGACATCAGACATCCATGCGCAGTGATCCTCAACAGAGTTCCACTGGAACTCTGTACCATTGCCGGCCTCCTTTGCCGGCGACACTACGGTTAGCCTTGCAATCCGTCCCAGCTTCGGTGTATACTGGGTAGGAGCTTCAGCGCTTCCAATGCCCTCAAAAGTATAACCGGCCTGGTAGGATCCAAGTATTGCCGAACCGAGTGGATAAGGACCCAACATCCAACTTCCTTTTTAACCCGGGATCACTGCAAGGACTCGTTCCATAGACATATAGAGATAGACTGCGCGGCCTGTACGAAGCGCTGAAGACCACAATGGCGGCGCGCGAGAGAGAGAGCATTAGCCGGGGTCACGGTGCATTATACAGGTGTGCCGACTTAGCATCTCTGTAACGTTGACGTTTTGTGGTAGATGGGTAGTAATTCTCTGGCCGCCGCCAGATGGCGCATGGTCATAGGTTCCGTACGTGTGCGAATGAGTGTGATTGTGTGTATTCAGCAGCGTGCCCGCAATCCCCGCGATTGTTTGAACGGTCGCTACTGGCGACGGACGAGATGTTTTTGTTTCAGTTGCATCGTTATCACGGTGCATTATTCCACCGTGCATTATACGTTGCAAAAGCAAAATTAATAAATTGTGCGTGTATCATTGTTTAAACCTCCGAGTAATTTTGATATGTATAAAAAGTGGGATGAAGCTGTAAAAATTTCAAGCAACACACTTTATAAAAATTGTTATGTTTGTGAAAAACATTTTCTTAAAGAAAATGTCAGAAAAGAATGTCTTATGAAAGACATATCAGGCAATATTTTGTTCCAAGATCTTTAAATCCAGACGCGAACAAACAAGGGTTCCTTGTTCTAAACCCAACGGTTATACAATGTACATATCTAAACACGAAATATTGTTTTTGTATGTATACATATATCGTGAAAATATAATTTATAATATTTACACAAAAATGTTTTTCTTCGTATAGTTTAGTTTAGTTTTAGTTTTTCTTTTTATATATGTATATATATATATATATAGTATTGTTTAAAATGTTGTCAAGTAACTATAAATAGTATATGCCGTTAATTTTATTTGCTGATTATCAATCACTAAAAACAATTTATAATTTGCTACAATATTAGTAAATTCCTTCCTCTTCCTTAATAAGTTACCGGCACCAAGAAGTGTACGTAAGTAAATACATACCAGTACATACTATTCTTTATATTCTTTACATAATATGCAAATACATATATGTATGCAATTGTGGATGGAGTGTGAGAATACTCTTCCGGGCTGTTCCGAGCACAATCGTATACTAGCGAGGTTTGGCGTTCGGCAGTTCGGCGTGGAATGAATGTACTTGTCTCTCCTACATACCGCTGTGCCTGGGACTCTGGGACACTAGCAAACTCTAGCGGCCATCAGAGAATTACTACCCATCTATGACAATTACGTCAGCAGCGCGTCCGAATACACACAATCTCATTCCTACACGTACGGAACCTACGCGACAGGCATGGGCAAAAATAGCACGCGAGCTAAGGAATTCAAGGAATACCCCCACTTTTCCCAGCCGCGCGTCTCAATCCCCTTGGCAGCCGTAGTTGCACCGAGCACTATGGCCGCCACGGGGAGCGAGACGCGCGGCCGGGAGAAGTGGGGGTATTCCACGGGTATTCCTTGAATTCCCTAGCTCGCGTGCTATTTTTGCCCATGCCTGACCTACGACCCTGCGCCGTCTGGCGGCGGCCGGGGAATTACTACCCATCTATCTCAATTTCTGAGGGAAGTCGGCACACCTCTATAATGCACCGTGGCCGGGGTCCATAGCGCTCTCTTTCTAATTGATGTGTCGGTGGGGAAAGATTCCCCTACTTGCTTGCTAGATAATGTAGATTTCTACATAGTATTGATTAATTTGTTAATATTTATTTGGTTTTTGACATTTATTTGTTTTTTGGTTACCTACCATCGAATTGTAAAATAATAACAGATTAGAATAAACATTCAAAGACACACGTTTATTTATTGGAGAACGTTCCTCCACATAGGGCCGTTTCTAGGTGTACAGCCGCCTGCGTGCTGAGCAATTTTTCGCCGTCCCCCACCCTCACCTTGACAATGAGAAAAAATATTTAAACCAGTATACATAAGTGCTTTATTTAAATTTATAATGAGAAATTCAGAATACAATGAATTTGTTGTATTAACGCATTTTATAATCTAATAATTGTAGGATCTCAGGAAAAATGAGGGCACCGCCGCCGCGGGAATCGAACCCCGGCCTCACTGGTGGTAGCCGATCGGCTAACGCGCTCACCCACGGAACCCTCCCATTCTTCCCAATCTCCTACAGTATACTTGTTCTGGGGGTCCTGATCCCACATAATATATCGCATTCGCAATTCATAATATAAAATTTTATTTTATTTCGGTTGTGTTGTTCTATTTTCGACCGCAGTCAACTGCCCCCTGAAATCGGCCGCCTGCGTGCGGGCACGCACTGCACGCGTGGTAGGAACGGCCCACCTCCACACTCTGTGCTGCTCTGTGCTTACAGAAAAAACACGTGCCACGTGCCTAATTAACGTAATTAAGTGAAACCATACTTATTTTAAAAATGGTAAAAAAGTGCTATCAACCAACATATAAATAATAAAATAAGTCAAGGATCATTTTTAGTTGTTTTTTATTGATTTTTGAAAACAACAATTCTGTTATAATAACTTCGAATTCGCTGTACCGAATCCTGTACACACGTGGCTTCATGGTGAAGCCGTAGATTAAAATATTTTTTTAAAATGAGATTAATTAAATTTAATTTGTGGTTTCTTTCCACCGTCTGTTCAACAAACGTATCCATACGTGGGAAAATATTTACTGTTGAAAGCAACATTTTTGCTTTGATGATTAATTTTTGTAAAATATTTTTTGAACGTAAATTTGGTGCGAGTCTTATTACTTTTTCCGCTGTTTTGCATATTGTTACTACGTCATTACTTGCCGATGTTAATCCCCTTCTTTGTTTTCTATTATCTACTTCTCCCTCTTTTGTTGCAGGTACACGGTTCTTTAATTTAATCAGTGTAGATGATAATGAATCATCATTTTCTATTTGCTCCAGGCACATTTCGCATTTTAATTGTTTTTTAATTGATCGAACAATTACGCCAGCAATGTAAATAACTATGTCATGACTGTATTCAGTCCACGACCATCCACTTGATCCGACGTAATCGTGATCAAATTGGACGTTACTTAATAATTGTAACTCACAGCTAGTCTCGTCCTCATCATCATTATTATTTTTTGAAATCTGTGATCTCAATATTGTAGTACCATCCTGCAATATGCAATTCGCGCTGTCAGGAACAATTGAATTGACATGCGTTACTAACTTTCTGTAATTCGATTTAAATTGCCTACATGTAGGGTTGTTATTAAAACCACCCATCCTTCGCATACAAGAAAAAAAGGTTTCAATATGGTCCTGTGATAGTTTATATGTTAATAGGTAAGACATAGACTTTTTATCAAAAAGTTGACGAGCCAATTTTAATACGCTTTTCATAGCTACAATCAGTCCCCAATAGCCAACGCGACGCACAGTGGTAAATGTTTCGATTTTAGGTGGACAAAATTGTTTTCGACTAATTTACATCCTTTTGATATTTGATAATTACAATTATGATGTTTATTTTTTTGTTATGATGGAATTGAACATAAAAATTATAACAAACGGATGTTTTCCTTATATTTCTATATTTCCGATGTATAAAAGATAAAGTCTGTAAATATAAGAAAATGACTTTAATATGATTACTTTTTTTATTAATTAATATTAGAATACATTAATAAAAAATTAACTTCAGGTAATAGCTTCAAAGCTGATGTGGTTGTTCTTCGCCTATAACTATTTATAATGGGATCAGAGGTAACTAATAACATATGGAATATATCTTCCATTGTGGATTCCCGTGAACATTTTCTCGTATTTCCTTCTCTGTACTTTTTTATTTCCTTGTGCCTACACTCTTGTGCTTCTTCGTAGAGCTGGCCAATCGGCAGCATGGCATGTTTAATTATTTCTGACCCATGCATAAGCAATTTATGCACTGTTGGTTGGAGAAGATACCATGGATATAGGCTCAAATATTTTTCTAACGTATCTGAAGCATATTTTTTGAATTTATTAGGATCTATTTCATATCCACATGAAATAGTTTGCAGCATAACAGAGAACTGACTTATTAAATTTTCATCTAAGCCCGTTATGGCACTTGATAGCAACGGATTTTCAAAAAAACGACGAGCTGTATTGCCATCATTAGATGTGCCATAACCAGGCTTTACTACGTCAACGAGTAAACCCATTTCGTTCCAAAATCTTTTCTGTATTTCCTTCTTTCTTTTCGCTAATTTTTCTTTGTTTTCCTTCTTTACTATTTTTTCTCGAATTTCCAAACGATAGGAAATTTTAATTAAACATTCGAAACAACGAATTTTCATATGTAAAGGTGATAGGCCAAATCTATAAGCTGATGGAATGTCCGAAATTGCAGCTGATGATGGTTTGTTCATATCACGAAGTCCACATCTACATATATAACATTTTTGAGAAGACACATCCATCAAAGTGTTAGAAATTTTACCATCAACCATCGTAGAAAGAAGTACTGGTTTTATATTTATTTCTTTTTCTTCTATCATTATTTTTATAGAAGTTAATGTTTTTATTTCATTTTCTATCTTTTCTGTTTCAACTTTGATTAATTCCTTATTTTCAGATCGTAACAATATTTTTATTGGTCTACAAAATCTAGTGCTTGATGGTACCCTATTTTGCCATAATATTATCTTATTATCTTCTTCTTTAAAAAACATTTGCAATAGTACCAGTGATACTACAAACATTGAATTGTCTTCTTGTTTTTCATCACATTCTCGGAAGCGTTGTTTGTACCTGCTCATGCCAGAGGTCCCATCACAGCCCCATTTAAATATAATTATAGGATCATATATTTTCTGTTTCAATTGCAACAATACTTCTCGTTGAACTGCACAAAGACGTTTAATAGTATGCACGATTAGAGATTGTAAAGGTACCTCTGCGGAAATTTCAGTAATTTTAATTTCCTCGGGTAGCATCCCTTTTTAGCTTCAAGTATGTAAGGATATGAAGGAAAAGCATTTAATTCATGCATATTTAAGCGTTGTTGCACTGTCTCATACGCCCGTTTCGTCATTTTTCCATTCAAAAATGTAGCTAGTGCTTCTTCCTTGCTAATTTTCTCTTTTTCAATTTGTGGCGTTTGAAATTATTGTTTTATTTCTTGTAATTCTGTAGAAGAAGAAGAATTGGCAGAAGAAGCCCGTTTCACTATATAAGCTGCACTACGCTTTCCTTCTGATCTTAAACTTACTTGTGCAGCATATACAATTTCGTTATTGCTATGTGATTCTACTAGTTTTTGAATTCGGCGTCTTTTTGTTTTTTCACATCCGTTATCAAATAGTTTTCTAGGCCGACCAGGGCCTTTAGATGTTGACAGCTGCTGTTGTAGATTGGTTTGTAGCTCAGGGAAGTAAGTAAATTCTTTCAACCATGAAGAATTCTTTTTCTCAAATTTTTCTTTTATGCGACAACTCTTTGTCCATTTCTGAGACATAATATAGGCTAATTTTCTAATACGATCTTGAATACCATTTTCTATTTCCTCATTAATATCTTCAATACAAAAATAGTCAAAGACATACTGAAATATTTGCGTAATTTTCATCTCCTTACTCGTTTCGTTGAACCATACTTCGAACAACTGCTTTCGCGAAATAGCGTATGTATCTGAAATTTGAAAATTTCTCAGTAAGTAGCAGGAGGTAGCAGCGAATTTTTCTTCGACATTGTTAAGTAATTCATATAGATAAAATATACAAAAAAATTGCAGCTTGAGCATGCTTGAGTCAAAGTATAACCTCACTTCATTTACTCATTCATAAAAACAAACGCTTTTGATTATGGTTTATTTGATTTATTTCCTCCTTTTGATTTTAAACTCAAACGAGAATATATAAATTCGTTTCATATGTACTTACTTTCCATTTTTCAATGCACAACAAAAGAATTCACTTTCTCTATTAGTTTTAATTTAATGAGACGTGTTTACGTTACCGTTCATTACCTTACTGAAGATTATCAATATACACCGCAGTTTCGGAACATTCAACTATTCGTTAATCGATAAAAAATAGAAATAACGAGATATAATTTTTAGAATTATTTAATTCAGTATGTCTAATAATATATTTTCTCAATAAAATTTTTTTTCAATAATTGAGAAAAATTAATTTTGTCCAACTAGAATTAGACATTTTACCACTGTGCGACGTTGACTTTCAAGAATAGGCATACATAGTTATATTTCCTTTAATAATTTTTAAGCCTTTTATATATTCTATATAACATGAAACTCTTGCTTCCATTTCCTGATAATTTTGTTCAGTTATACAGTTTTGTGTTTTGTTCTTTCCAAACTTTCGTCTTACATTTAAAAAATCAAAAATATCATTTAGTGTTAGACAATATCTCGATGTACCATCTACGCCATCAAATTCTTTTGGATAATGTACTTTCATCGACAGTAAACCGTTTGCAACTCCGGTACTGAAAGTTTGAGCGGCGAGCAGTGTCGCCAGTTGAGGGGAGTCACGGTGAAAAAATGTACCCCCTCTCTGATGACCAGAGTAATATGTGACACGTTGCGCGTGCGCGACGAGGATTTAGTGGGGCGAATGGGAGACACGTTGCGCGTGCGCGACGAGAATTTAGTGGGGCGAATGCACTGATATATATACTATGGATACGAGATTCCCATAAGCCAGCCGTGCAGCCGTTGAAGCCAATTGAAGAAGGCACTTTCGATGCCAGCGCTGTCAAATGTTAGAGAGTGTACTAATGGAAATGGCGCGATCGCTATATAATACGAATTGCTTGTATGACGGTTGCACAGCCTACTCTAGTACAAGCCGTGCTGTACAACTTGACAACACTGTCGTGTTTACAGTTCGAGAGTCCGATTTTCAATAATGGGAGTCTTGTGTTTGAGATTATAATTAACGTTTTTTTCATAGAAAATTATGTTAAAATACACAGTTCATTGTTGATTATGTTTAAGCAATGTGTAATTATTATAACTATGGTAAGTAGAAGTGATATTAAAGCATACTAGTATTTATAAATGCGGTATACATTTTGTGGACTCTCGGAACAGTTTGGTGTTGTGATACATAATATTTGAAATATTTCCAGTGGTTTTAAGAAAATACAAGCATGAAGCAATGGGAAATCATCTTTGGACTAAAATGCAACATTTAAAAATGAATGAAGGGATATATAAGTCAATAGAAGCCCGAAATAGACGAAATTATTGTGACGAAGTCGAAGAGGTTAAGTGACTGCATGTATACGTCAAAGAGGTTGGGTAATCAGTTACTGAAGAGAGAAGTTGTGCAGGTAATATATTATAATATTGTCTTATAAAGGATAATTTTATAATTGTTGTAAATTTTTGGAAATGATATGTGCATTAATTTCTAATTGACTATTGTTTATAGTTATAACATAATCATTTATGTAGTAAAATATTAGAAAAATTTATAATTTACACAAAATACTGGGATAATCTTTACCACAAATGCATCTATCTAAAAATGCTAAATGATGTATATCTGACTAATATGTTAATTTACATAAAATGTGTTTATGATTTTCAGATTTCAGAAAATCTGATTCCAAATTAGGAACATTTATTATGGCTTCGATTATTGCACACATGTGAGTAAATACAATTGTTACATCTTCTGTAGAAGTGGAAAGACCACCCCTTTGTAAATGATCAAAATATTAATTATTTACAATTGTACCTTTATCCTCCATAATTAATAATTTATATATATTAAAATTTAATTTTTTTGCAACAGAATGGAACCCATAACTGGATATATAAATCTTAATGGAATCATCAACAATACAAGTGGATAAATAATCAGTGTCAAGAATTTTTTAAAAATGCTTACATCAACAGAAAGATTATGAAGATCAGTATTATCATCATCGGAATTCATGAAATATTAATTCATTACTTTCTTGAAAAACTTGTAATTTCGTGACATTACTAATCACAATCTGTGTTTTAAGTACCAAGAAATCAAAAGTATCGCTACATACAAGCATGCAAAAATAAATTTTTGAATTTGTTATTTTAATACCCCAATGGGGCGAAATTACAAGCTTTTCTTTATAATTATTCATTAATTTTAAGAAACCGTTAATTAAATCAGAATCAATAAACTCTATAACTAAATTTTCATGCTCTTCAATTATTCTTTCCCTGCGCTCTATCATAAGTCTTGGATATCTGAACAAAACATTCTCCAGTACATCGTTAGAAGATGGAATATATTCTGTTACCTTTGGATATCAGTTTCTGCAAAATGCAGACTACAAACTGCAGAATATTTTGTTGGTGTCCAATTTTTACGGTGAATAGCCATCCATTTTTCCACAATTGCTCATCCTTGAGGAATTTAAATACAGAAATATAATTATTTTCTTTCAGCGTACTATCATAATTTCCCTTACAAGTGGGGACACAACAACGCCGTGGCATTATTAAGTAATAAATATATTATAAAACTTGTGAAAAGAACTATGTAAAACAAATTTTCTAAAAACTCTGTATGTATATAATACATATGATTTTGTAAAAATTTAGATGTGATATTATTAAAATGTTATTAATACTAAATTGAAATGTATTGAAAAAACAATAGATTCTATTAAGTAAATGTGCTACACAAAAAGATAATGACCTAAACAGTTAATAAATAGTACTTATCTCCATTATTGCACTTTTTTCTTTTCGAAAATTAGCTATACTACATAATAATTAGTACACGATATGTACTACACATTGATGAGAAAATTTGAAAACTACGCGGGAAACTGAGAGGCCGGTAGGGGAGATTGAGAGTCTGATTCAGTGGGTTGGGTTAGGTATATTGGTATATATATATCAATCGGACTCTCGCAGTGTTGCCGTTTTTACCTTCAGCATGGCTTGTACTAGAGTAGGCTGTGACGGTTGGCGTCGGTGCACATGCCGTGTCGCGTCGGCGCAATGTTATTATTTTAGTGTGCGTCTGCGCGTGCCAAAGCGTTGAGCTCCACGGGTGATCGCGGGGTGTGGAGGGAAGTAAATAGTTCATATTCTGACATTTGAGGGCGCCTCTTGCAAACTGGCAAAATCTCCTTCTAATGAGCGTCAGGCTTCTCCAATCCATAGAATATATATCAGTGGGCGAATGGAAGACACGTTGCGCCTGCGTGATGAGGACGCAACAATGACATGACATTTCGCAGGTTTTAGGTTATTGCAGCGTATCGTAGTTATGAAATGAATCATACGAATCGTTCTGCAGATTATGAACTTTCTTTATTATAAATGAAATGAATTGTCAAAATCTATGCATCACAAGGTGAATTTGCAGAAGATGATAGAGACAGAAAGAGCAGGTACTAGTTCAAATGTACTTTCCAAAAATGAAGTGATGGAATTAGAAATAAGATATTGTTTATTTGCTATTCAACGAAATATTAGTTTTGAAACGCTCCAAGAGTGGCGTCCATTTAATAAAAATAGTTTAGTTTCAAAATTACCATCGCTGCAATCAATTAGATTAGGAAGAACTAAAATAAGAACAATAATTAAAAATGTCATAAATGAGTATATAGCTTTAGATATAAAAGAAATGGTAAAAGACAAATATTTTTCTCTTATCATAGACGAGAGTACGGATGTTTCGAATATTAAAAATTTAAGTATTTTAGTCAGATTTGTAAATAACGACCGTATAGAAACGCATTTGTTAGATTTAATTTCAATAGACAACGCTACTGCCGATAATATATTTAGATGTATTGTAAATAGTTTGAATAAGTTTAATTTGTTAATTGATAAGATAGTTGGAATAGGAGTAGATAACGCTAGTGTAATGACAGGTTGTAACAACTCTGTAATGAGCAGATTCAAAGATAACAATAGGGAAATTATGACATTCCCATGTTTATGTCATACCATCCATCTCATTGCTGCACATGCAAATAAATGCATACCAAAATGTATTGACAAAGTACTGCAAAACATTTATAAATATTTTTCACCCAGTCCCAAAAAGGCAGCAATATTACGGGATGTACAAAACATAATGCGGATGGAAAATAGGAAGGTTTGCGTCCATCGAAAACCAGGTGGCTGGCGCAAGGAGCTTCTATTGGTAGAATTTTGCAGCAATGGAAACCATTGTCCACTGTATTTGCCGAGGATAATGTAAATAGTAATTTAAATGAGGACAATATATTTTATCAATTCACAAACGATTTCACTAAGCCTTATTTGAAATTCTTAAATCATATACTGACACATTTTAACAAATATAACGTCGAATTTCAATCAAATGGAATTTTAACAAATAAAATCACTGAGAAATGCAAAACATTTATAAGGGTGATAGCAACATATTTTATTAAAGAGGAGTTCTTGTTTGATGACAATTTTGGAATATTGAATGTCTACGATCCAGCTATATTATTGCCGCTGGAAGATATTTATATTGGGTCAAAAGCATCGGTGTTAATACAAAATTTAAAACAGAGTAAGCCAGAAAAAAGCAACGAAATTGAAGAATTTTATAAAATAATACAAAACTTTTATCAAATTGCGTACACAGAATCAACAAAAAGACTTCCATATAATGATAAGTTTGTAGAAGCATTACATTTATTAAGTCCAGAGGTAGCGTTAGATAATAATAAACACATAGAGCAAGTAGAAATTATTCTAGAAAAATTTTCATCCAAAGTGGATTGTGCAAAAGCGTCTCTCCAATGGTTTTCATTAGCCGTAAAACCTTCCGCAGATGAAAAAGAAAAGTTAAAAAAATTAAATGTCATAGAATTTTGGAGCACCATTAGCAAATTAAAAGATTCACTAGATAATTCATTGTATGATGAAGTGGCAAAACTTGCATATATATGCCTGTCACTGCCGCATTCGAATGCGGATGTCGAAAGATACTTTTCCACAATAACAGATATAAAAATTAAAAAAAGAAACAAGTTGAATACGTATATGGTTTGCGCTCTTACACGGGTTAAATTATATTTGCAATCGAAGCACCTTAATGCTTCCAGCTTCCAAGTACCGGAACAAATGTTACAATTTATTAATAACGACATGTACGATAGAGAAAAAATACCACCAGAATTAACTGGAATCTTGTTCGCTGATGAAACTGAGAACAGCAGCAGTGACAGTGACACATGTTGTATACTTGTTTTCTTATTTATATGTGTGTATTTGTTTATTATTGTATTTTATTGTATGTTATATGAGATGTTATATGAGATGTTATATGTTCATTAATATATATATTAATATTCACCGTCAATAACTCAATAGTTGTTGCCCTTTACCATCCTTTCCCATAGCGTATATATATAGCTGATAGACTATATTTTCCTACAATTTTATTGTATTATGTACCTATAATATATTTATTACATTCAGTATTCAGTTCTACAATTTCTTTCATCTTCCCTATACCAAACTTTTTAATATATAGTACTATAGATTTCAACATTTTTTTCAATATCCATACTCCACAACTGAAACTACCACATGTTACAAATTCATTTCATTTATAATAAAGAAAGTTCATAATCTGCAGAACGATTCGTATGATTCATTTCATAACTACGAAACGCTGCAATAACCTAAAACCTGCGAAATATCATGTCACTGTTGCGTCCTCATCACGCACGCGCAACGTGTCACATATTCCCCTTCTCCTGAACAGTGATGTGATCAGACCCACCGTAACTCGCGCATGCGCGGCAATTTCAGCCTCAGTAACGTAACTATTTCGATGAAATCGGGTAGCTTAAGCACCACGCAGACTTTTATAATTGAAACTTATTCTTTATTTTGAGGATGGGATAGGGAAAAAGCACTGCAATAACTACGCAAAAGAATACATAATAAAACAAGGAAATAACACTGGTACATTCCCGCCAGAATAACTGCCTCAAGGCGTCAGGGCCCTGGCCGCTCGGCTGCGTCATTGTACATACGCTACTGTCTTGGCCGCGCATGCGCGAGTTACGGTGGGTCTGATCACATCACTGCTCCTGAACTCCTCTGCCGCTCTGGTCGTCAGAGAGGGGGTACCTTGTATTCCCCTCGAGTAACCGTTCGGTTACTTTGTGGCGACACTGGCGGCGAGTTTCACCTTCATCTTCTCTTTTTGAAACTGTATATGTCGACGACGGATCTTTGTTCCTGGGTGCAACTTTTCATTCTCTTGGTACTGAACGAGTTTTTCTAAGTAACTCCATTGTATAATTTTGCCATCCATATCAATCAAATTAAATTCGGAAAGTGTGTTTCGAATTAATTTTATCATATGGCAAGCATCAGGTACAATGACAATGTGATCCTTGCTCATAGGATGTTCAAAATACGAGTATTCCTCAATATCTTGAACTTTAGCGCCAAGCTGCTTACTCATCGCTATATTTGTATTAGTACCATCAAATGTAAGTGACGAAATATTGGTTAGACCGTTTATGTACAAGGTGATTAACACTTGATTTAAAGTGTTCGCTCTAGCTTCTGCTGTTAAACTTCTTATGAAATAATAAGAAATTGGGGTTTTGAAGTGACCATTCAAACAAACAAGCATAATAACTAAAGCGTACGTCGCTTCATCTGATTCTTCGTTATTTAAACCTAAATCTACCAGTCCATGATACAATTTTCCGTCCCACTCAATTCCTTTTTTAATAGACATTTCATCCATTTGAATACCAAATTGTAACTTGACACCCTTAGCTGCATTCTTGTCAATCAGATTTTTTAAATTATCTATAACTGGTTTGCTTATACCAGGACTAAGATCTATCTTCGAAAACCATTTTCTAATCGTTTGAGGATGAGGCAAACATTTCATGAACTTCTCCCGTACGTAATGATAAGCTGATGTAGAATAAAATAATAGTGTGCATGCAAATTCTTTTAATTCGGGAGGATATGTTTTAGTTTTCTTGTTACTTAAAATATTCTTGATGAGCTCCGATAAAGATGGACATGAACAACACTGAAAAAATATGTCGAATACGTGTGATTAAGAAGATTGGATAGAGAAGGATGAGGAGGCGAAGAAAGGTGAATTTATATAATCGAAAGTAAAATGCAACAAAATTATATATATATATATATATTGTGACGTTGCAAACCTTGCGACGTCACTTTCCCCGTTAATTTCGGTTACCATTGTAACGTAAAAGGACTGAACCGCCCTCTCACGGGTCACGACACGGCATAGCAGGATTCGAGAGCGTTCCCCGAGGAAATTCCGTACCCACCGATTACCGACGACTGACATCTGTCGTACGCGCCGAGAACGGCCAGTTTACAGGGCCGTGACAGGGATGCGGAAAAGGTACCCCGACCGACCGAAGTTTTCCCGAGAAGGAGACGCAGCACCAGACGATCCCGCGGAAAAGAACTGGCCAATATTGCGGAAGCCCCGTGCACGGGCAAGGACGACTTGGACCGAGAGCACTCGGGAAATCCACCCGGAGGCGTCGAAGGGACCGGAGCCCTTACCGAACAACCGGTCAACCCGACCTTTCGTGGTCCCGACGCTGCCTCACCACGTTAAGCTCCGGCGTAGGTGGTGCGATCGTGCCCAGAGAGAGGACGAACCTCTCACGGTCAAGAAGTGACCGCAAATTCCGTATTGCGTTGGTCTGGGGCCCAAGGACCTTAATAGGGACGATCCTGGTAGCTAGGATGTCGCGCGCGTGGCACGCGCCAATCGGGAAAATTCGGCAACGAGTCGAGAGAGGGGGGAAGAAGGATCGAGCCGTCGCGCGATCGAAAATCGATGCGACACTGTCGCGCTGGCTTCCGTGACGATCACACGTTTACGCAAATTTCGCCACCTGTAATTCCGCGAACGAGCAGTAGTATTCGGCTGTGTCGTGTCAGTTCGCGTGGGGAGGCAGAAACTTGAAAACACCGACGAGGTTACCGAGCCGAGCAACCCGGCGAGACCGCTTTCCGGAAGCTTTCCCACGTTAGACGCGTCCGAAGTCAACCCGGCGAAACGGTAAGTCAGCCAGTGATCTATTCGGTATTTCTTTGCGAGGTGGCTCGACTTTAATCGCGCGAGGACGAACGCTTCTCGTTCTGTCCTCGAATTTTCGCGTGTGCCGAGGCGCAGGACGCCTCGTGCCAATCTCTCACGCCCGTTCCGAGGGCGTTTTGAGGTTCGATTTCTGAGAGTTTTCCCCGTGTGTCGTGAGTTTGGAAGATTCCTCGGAGGAGTCGCGTGTCGTGAGAATAATCTCCAGTTGTCTCGAATCCTGTGTCGCGCCGACGATCGAAAACGTAGCATCGATACCGCGTGCGTAAAATCGAATCGCGGGCGACGGCCGCCGCGACAGTCTCATATTGCGCCGTCCACCTGCGTTGCGTGCGAATTTCGTTGTCCAGCGTTCCTGGAAGATCGCGATTTTGTACGACGATTCCGACACGCGTTCCACTGTATCAGACAACCGCGCTGCGAACGTTCATCTATCGCCAAGCTGTACAAAGAGCGCGGGCTCTCGGGTCGCGGCCACGAGGCCGTAATTTTGTATTTTCCGACGACCGATTAAACATCTCGAGCCTACATTGTCGTACATCATTTGAATTTTCCTGTGAGATCCGCCCTGCCGAGGGGGTCATCCGAACGTTCCCGTGTTCGAATCCTTTGGCCCATTTCGAGGCATAATTTCCGTCCGCGTATCTCGAGAGTTCGACCGTCGGCCTCGGCTTCTCCGAGGCCGAGAATCGCATCGCGTCTCGCGTGGCACCCTCAAAGTGCCTGGCGCCCGAACAATTCGATTTTGATCCGTCGGACTCTCGAATTCCGTTGTCCCGGGCGGACCGCGTGTACTCGGCTAAACGCGGCCCGGTCTCTGTACCAGCAAAGCCCGAGTTTGACTCTTTTCACGAGCCTTCCGTTCGTCGAAAAGGGCGTCAACGTGACAATATATATATATATATATATATATATATATATATATATATATATATATATATATATATATATAACAAAAAAAAATTAATAAATGTACAGAACGGCGAAGTATTGTAATATATTATAAAGGTGAAATGATCCGCTCGTGAGATTTTGAACATTCACTTCTAATGCCATAGATCTTTCTGTTGTTATTAATCCATTTTCCTTGAGATGATTCAACAATGACTCTAAACTTTTCATTTTTTTAATTAGTCGCTTTACCTTTTGGTTTAATACTTTATTTTTTTTTTACAGTCATTAAGGTGATCATTGACAGTTCTATAAGCAATATCAGAAGTGAAGTCTTCTCTTATTAAATCTCCTACGTAACGCGGATTACAAACACGCTTTACTGATGTTAATGATTGAGTATCGCTACTTTTTCTGAAATAAGAATTAATTTTTTAGAAGAGTCATCACTTATTAAGATATGCATAGTACATTAAATTTTCTATAGGCGCGACGATGTCTAACACGATAGATTCGACCAAGATATCCCCCAACTTAGTAATCTGATCTCGGCTCGGTATATCAATGTGAACCACTACAGACGCGACGCGGAGAGTCCAGGAGAGTCTCACAATCAGTCAGTCGCCGGCACAGTTCAAAGGCCCGCGCGTGGTCTCTCTTTACACGTGCTGTCCTTCTGTATGTTCGGAATAAATAATATAATATTATAATATAATATAATATTAATTAATATTATGTTATATTATTTTCTTATTTATGTTTATATTCATAGATTTTTCTACCTTTTTAATAAGGATTTTTTCAATATTGTTACATCTTGTTGGTTTTCCAATGTGATATCATCATTAGAATTCTCATTTGATCTTTTGTGTGACTCATCTACTTGAGGTATGGATATATCATTATTATTATCGGAGTTATTAGGCTTCATTGTCTGTCTTTGAACACTTTCACTACAAAAGTATTGAACAGGTTTAATATCAAAATATATATTCTATTATAAGCACTATTTATAGTATGGATCTATACTTCGAGATACCTGTCAGAATGGCCATGTATTATTGGAACAGCTTTAGGCGATATAAATCTCTTTACATTATCTCGAACAACTTTATAAGTAAAATCTCCTTCATTAAAATGATTACTGCATACTGTACTGTACTTTTTTAGTTCTCGCCCTATGACTGCAAACCATTTTAATTTTACCTCTTCGTTTTTAGGAATTCTAAACATTAAAACGAAACAGTTTTACATTACTATTAACAGATAAATAAAACTGAACAAATAGAAAACGAATTAAACAAATTTTGTAAACAAAACCTATTACGAATGTAAAATCTACAAACAATTATGTCTTTTATTTTACTTACTTATGAAAAGTAACGTCAGGAGCATATTGGAGCTTGCAGATGCAGCACTTTTTTACCATTCTTAAAATAAATATGGTTTCACTTAATTACGTCCAATAAATAAACATGTGTCTTTGAATGTTTATTCTAATCTGTTATTATTTTACAATTCGTTGGTAGGGAACCAAAAAACAAATAAATATCAAAAACCAAATTAATCAATACTATGTAGAAATCTACATTATCTAGCAAGCAAGTAGGGGAATCTTTCCCCACCGACACATCACTTAGAAAGAGAGTGCTATGGACCCCGGCTAATGCTCTCTCTCTCACTCTTTGAACCACGCGCCGCCATTGTGGTCTTCAACTCGCCCATAAGACGGCGCAGTCTATCTCTATATGTCTGTGACTTGTTGCCACAACAACCATGTCAAAAAGCGACCGCCGTGAATCGCTCGTCAGACTCGCGAATATACATCGACACGACGAGACTATCATATTACCTTCACGGTGCATACGATCAGCATTTAAAAATCGCAAACAGTGTTTACATGCTGTCCATTTCTATATTTTCTATAAACGCAGTCATAAAAAAATAGTGCCCCTACACAATTTCTCTTCCTGCTCGAAACTGGCGATGGGAAACAAATCGCGACTTCACTGTATATTGTTATATGGTGTGACGTGGCAGATTTTGCCAGCGTCTGTCCGAACCTTCACGAAAGACCGGGTCACGATTTTGCGATATCGAAGCGAGGCGGGCACCGCGAACGCTCTCCCTGGGACGTCCGATTACCAGAGGAACGTAATTATCGCGCTCAAATGTCGCGCCTCTGAGCGCGACACGAAGTTTCAGGTCATACCGACCCCATAAGGGGCCAGGGACCTATCTCCGACCGCTGATTGGCGAACACCCTCAAGACGAGGCGCTCGGTAAACCTATCGCAGGACGCCGTTTTCCAGAAGGACGGCCAGGATTGGACCGAGCCCGGATCTGCCAACCCGGAGAGATCGACGAGGATAATTGAATTGGGAACGAACGTCTGTCCACCCCGTCGATACCTCACCCGGAAAATGCCATGAGAGCAGCTCCGGAATGGCGCGGACCGAACCCTAACGCCCTCGCCATCGTATATCGGCCGAGCCCCGAAAGTGTCTAAATATCGGAGGCCCGGGGCCGAAAGCTATCGAGTCGCCCCTGAGGCGAGGAGCGACGCGATAGGCCCGAGCGTCGCCACGGCGGAGATAGTTAAGGGAGTAGGGGGATGCCCCACTTCCGCGTTCCTCAGCCGGCTCGAACTGGGTCACTGGGTCGAAAGACTACGAGAAGGAAAGATTGAAATCACGCTCTGCGAATCGAGAGTAAAAGTAATCGACCAACGGTTAAGAGATTATCGTGGTAAGTGCCGGTCAGGCCTTTGTGATTACATGTAATTAGTGACCAGTTCGTGTCGGTTCAGGGGCGTTATTGGCGGGACTTTGAATTTCGTGTTCGTGTAGTCTACTACTGCGGATCCGTATGCGTCTGCCCAAGACCAGGAGTCGCTCTCCTGCGAGGTACGCCCGGCCGCAGGTCGTGAAGTCGCCGGTTTTCCGTGCACGGGTTCCGGGACGCACGATTTTCGTTAAAGACGTATTTCGGCTCACCTCGAGACGTTACCCGGTGTAGCGCCGCCAAGTGCTCGTTTCGTTCGCTCGATCGTTTCGCCCGCGTACCGTGCCTCGTTCGATATTTCGAATTACTTTCGACCAGTCCGAAATCTATCCCCGTATGTTATCGGAGCTCGGCGGAAATCGTACCTTTTAGGCTTGTATTTAACGCGAAGTCCTGTGACCGCCGAGCTCAACGCGATCGAAGAAATTACGCGCGAGCGGCCGAACACCCGCCGAGAATTATCGCTTCCGCGCCGGCAAATTTTGTGACTACCGCCGGCCTTCGCCGGTGGCTTGTGTATGACCCATCGTTAATAAACGATTGTGATTTGCCAAAAGATCGGGAGTGATTAATTTATTCCGTGAGAAACGTTCCCGTCGCGGGGAATGCTCCGTCCTTTTTCCTCACGCGGAATCCTGGCCGCGCTCATGGCTATCGCAGGTTATCGTGGTCCTCGCAAGTCCGGAGAGAGAGTATTTGTCGACCGCGAAAAGTGAGAGTTTCGCACGGCACGCCGATGTGCCTGGCGCCTGAGTGATCCTCGATCGGTTTGTTGTATTTCGATCCGGATTTGCGAGAGATCTCTTTGTCCCGGGAGGACCACGTGTCGCGCGACCGAGCGTGGCCCGGTCGTAAGGCCATAATTTCCCGAGTTCGGCCGCGTTTCCCTTCTGGAAACGTGATCGACGTGACAATGGATTTCCTGTAAAGGACCATGAACGTGGCTTGTTAATTGCGGCTTGAATGCTGGGTGGGGAAAAGTAATTCATTTTTAAAGATCAAATACGTATGTGCAGTAAACATTTGAATAGAAATCGTATGTATGCTTCCGGTCGGCTTAGGATAACCGCAGTTCCAAATTTATACGATATTTGTGATGATGCTTCGGAAGCCATCATTTTGCATAGCAGTACTACAATTGACATTGAAACCAGTGCAGCCAGATGCAATCCGAACGGATTGCATGTACTATCTTCCTTTTCCCCTTCCACTATCTCATTCCAGCAGCATGCGCACACTCCAACGTCCCCCACTAACGTGGAGACCTCGCGTATCGAGAACGCGGGATCGCAACGAGTTTTTGTGCGGACATAGCTTACGCATCCTCATGAACTAACCAATTGGTTTTAGCCGCCAACGCAAAACCGTTTTCGAGGAAATCGATTTTCAAATTGGAAGAAATTCGTACCACTCGGATATTCCAGGTTCGCGCCCCGAGCGGGGACATTTTTTTTTGTTTCTTTTTCGAGGTTTCTGCAATAATGTACAATAATTTTACAAGAAATAAGCAACAAATTAAATATATTAACAATATTAATACTCCGAATCCCGTGTGCACGTAGTGGGGTGATGGGCGTCGAAAAAGCACCCGAAACATAAGTATTTCCTGCACCACGAACACCGCACAACCGCTGTTGCATCCTCGTTGCAGTTGCACTTTTCTTTTTTCATATCTTCCGGAAACGCTATATCGTTCACGTTGGCGAAGATTTCTTCACTCGTAAGGGTGAGTAATAGATCGAACACTTCATCCTCCACATCCGCAATTCTTTCCACGATCGCTTCCGAATTGCTTGGTAGAGGCTTCATTGTACGTTAAACTATACGTGTTTAAACACACAGTTTGAAATTTGCCGAAGTACACCTCTAGACGGAGGGTTAGATAGAACTATAGTTCCGGCATTTTTCGCTAGGAGCGCTGTCTGTTTCCGATCATTCAGTAGCGCTCCTAGCTAAAAATTCCATGGAACTGATACTTGTACCGAAACCCTCCGTTTAGGAGTGTACTTCGTACTTTTCAAACTGTGTGATTAAACACGTATAGTTTAACATAACCGCGCAGGTATATCTCGTTTTATGGTTGAAACGTTACAGAAATCTCTTTCGTACTGTGTGAAGAAAGACACAGCAAAAATAATTTTCGTTGTAATACTTACCACAACGAATATGTTAGATTTTTATCAAACATATATCTTGTGTGGGCGCGCAGTGGCTCAGTGGGTAGAGCGCGCGCCTACGGACTCCGTGGTCGTGGGTTCGATCCCCGACGCCGGCACCTCTGGAAATACTTCTATGTGTGCTCTGTAAACTGTGGTGCCCAAGGTGGTTCGGAACCCACCTTACAAAAACTGTAGGTCCCGTCGTTAGTGACCATAGCAGTTGATGCGACGTTAAATAAATAATGATGAATGAAAATATATCTTGTGCATCGTAAAACTAGATTACTTGTCATTTATTATATTAGAAATAATATGTAGCACGTAGAAAAATGAAAAAGAAAGTGAAAAATATTTATAAAAAATGCCGACACGGGATGCGAACCCCGACCAATCTCGTGGTAGACATTCGCTAACCCGCTCGGCCACCAACCGTTTTTTTGCGTTTAAAAATTGTTTATTTCAGGCATAAGAATGTTTAACAATGGTTTAATACTAAAAAAATAAACGAAAAGTATCTTATTGCTAAATAAATTCCTAATTATTACTAATGTAAAGGCACATTAGGGTGCTTTTACGCTGAGCTCGCCGCGGCCGGCGATTTTCTGTTGTATAAACAGTTGATGGACTACGAGGAAAAATTTTACAATTATTTCCGGATGAGTCATGGCTGTTTTGCTTCGTTGGTGAGCCGACTTCGTCCCCAGCTAACTAAACGCAGAAGTTCAATTGGCCCGGATGAACGATTAGCCGTTTGCCTGCGGTAGGTGATTTTTTAATACTTGATTGCTATTAAGGCGGTAGGCTCAGTTCCGTTAATTAATCATCTCTAATTGTTTCAGATACCTAGCAACGGGAAATTCATTCACGTCCCTAAGCTACAGCTTCCGAATGGGGATTGCGACCGTACAAAAAATTGTGAACGACACATGTCGCATTGTAACAACAACGTTGCTCAAAGAAACAATTAGACTGCCCGACAGGGCAGGATGGGAAGGAATCAGGACCCAATTCTGGGAACGGTGCAGGTTCCCCAATTGCGTAGGCGCAATAGATGGAAAACATGTGACAATAAAGGCTCCACCGAACTCGGGGTCGCTTTATTATAACTACAAGAAGACGTTTTCCACGGTGCTGATGGCCCTGACGGACGCCGATTGCAATTTTCTTGCCGTGGAGGTAGGAGGGTATGGGCGAAATAGCGATGGGGGCATTTTTGCCCAATCGAAACTGGGGCAACAACTTGAAAACGGCACGATACAATTGCCCGACGCGTGCTTGCCGGGCACAAATATTAGCGCGCCCTGCGTTATTGTGGGCGACGAGGCGTTCCCATTAAAGCCGTATCTTATCAGACCCTATCCGGGATCTCAAGCCGAAGGGCATGAAGATAGGACACATTTTAACACGTGTTTTTCTATGGGAAGGCGCGTAGTGGAGAATACCTTCGGTATTATGTCGCGAAAGTTTAACGTGTACAATCATAGGATAGATTTAAGCCCTGAAAATGTCGATTTCGTAGTCATGGCCACATGCGTATTTTATAATTATATTAGGGCCTATGAGAAACCGACGACAGCGAGTAGGACAGAATCCCCACCCCCCCCAAGGGAGCCCCCGACGAGGCAATGGGGCGTGGGATGGTTTTTCCGTTCGTTTCAAAGATATCTGAGGTGCTAATAGTTAGTGCCCCACCCTGTATATGAAATTCTCGACTCGCAATGCTCGCTGTTTCGCTCTTACCCGCGGCCGCGACCTACCTTACATATATAGGCCGATCGTCACAACACGTACGTGCGAATCGACTCACGTATGGAGTTCCCGGTTGTCGCACCTTCGTCGCTTTCTATATCTCTCACACATTCACGCTCTCACTCTTTCGCACACGCTCGCTAGGGCATTCACCTGTCAGCTGTTTATTATTTCGGCGATCCGCAAGTGTACTACTTGGCAAAAGCGTCCTAACCGTAGGTCGCGTTAAACAGTTTTCCATCCCTGCATTAGTTTTCATATTCAACTTGCGATACGTAAATTGCTACTCAATGACGATATCGCTACTCCGGAAGTATAATGACGCAACTGTAAAATTTTGTGAAATTGACTTTATTTGTTTTCCTTACTCCTATAACGACATAAGTGTAAAATTTGTGCTCTCATAGAAGAATTAAACCGAATCTATAGGCCATTCTATTAAGATAAATGGAATAATTTTTCTTTTGCTTGTCTGGTAAAATTTCAATTTTTGCAGTTGTCATTAGACTTCCGGAGCAGCGAATATGCTAACCCGTACAAATCAGTCTCTGTTATAACAACAATGTCGAAACGGTGTTTATGTTTACGACATTTTGCGGAAGTGCTTGATCGATCTTCTTCAATAAAGACAGGCTTTGAAAATATATAGAAAACTAATAATTTTTTCCATGGTACCCTAATAATTTTTTACGTAGATTGAATAGAGAAATCGAATAGCGCAGCAAAAAATATGCATCCTATTTAAAGAAATGATTATTATCAAAAAAATATTACCAACCTTTTATTTTAAATTATTTTTTCTTGGGAGATATGAATACAGAAGTGTATGGGTTCCAGAGCCCCCGTTGGGAGTCCGAAAAGGATTGGAATTTGGGAGTGCTAGGGTTCAATAAATGATTCAACTATGCCTGTCTACACTTTCAATTCTTTTTAATCAAATTTTTTTAATATTAACACAATAAAAACAAAAGACAAAATGAATTTTCAAAACTTAATCAAACGGGAGATCTCGTTCTCGTTGTTCTCTTTCTTTGTCTTCCTCGTCTTGCATCTCGGATATCTTTTGTAGGAGGGCCATTTTTACAATATTTTGGCGCCTCCGGCTCAATTCGAAGACATCGACGCCATCGATTTAAAAAACCTGACAAGGCTTGCTTTAGCCTGGCACCTAACATCGTCGCTGCCGCTCATCGATCTCTCAATCAAACCAGCACATCGATTGATAGTGGATAACAAATCCCCCTCTGTTTCTGTTCGCCCCCTTTTGGGCGGAGGTTCGTAATCGTCCTCCTCCTCGGACAGTATACCGGAAGTAGTGTCCTGGCTCGCGCTTATATTTGCTGTCGCCTCCTCGGACAGTATACCGGAAGCAGTGTCCTGGCTCGCGCTTATATTTGCTGTCGCCTCCTCGCAAAGTCTTCCGGAAGTAGTGTCCTGGCTCGCGCTTGTAGCCGCCTCCTCGTTAGTCCCGGAGGCCTCCTCCACGAAGCTCTCGCCCACGCTGGACAACATAGCCCTCTCTTCAAAGGAAGGGCTCAAGAAATCTAGACTATTGCCAAATCTGAATGGCCTCTCGGTAGTTGTCGCCTGTCCGCTCCGCGTTGCATTCTTGCGGGCGCGATGCTTCCTGTAGCAGCTTCTTATGTTTTGCCAGCGGTTTTTGCATGTGTCCACTACAAAGCAAAATATTTTTTAATAAATCATCAGTTACTTGATAGTGACTATTAAGATATCCCCTAATTATAATAGCATTGTGGCAGGACACCCGTCTTGTTGAAGGTACATATCGTTCCTAATGTTACTGTACTTGAAAACTTACTCATTCGGAAAGATCAAATCGTGATATACTAAACTACGACTGAAGGAATACTGTCTATAAGCTGATTAGATCGATGACACGATGACACACTGATGATTCTGAACCGTAAGTGATAAATACAAACATAATATGGGAAGCGACGAGAATAAACATAAAGTGAGACGCCCAAATTATGGCAACAACGAAAAATCTAATACAAAGAGCGAAGTTCTGTACCATAGAAGGTGGATCGCAGTTCGAACATCTGATGTGACTTGGATTTTTTGGAAGAAATAACTTTTCATTAAAATTACGTTTGCACAAAATTTTTTTGTTTGAGGTCATATCAAGGTCATAGTAAAATACACTGTTGAATTCGTCTCAAGACGTCAGCAAGAATCCTATGACGTCCAAAACATATAGTGCCATTTAAAAAAGTCAAGGTGACTTTTACTTTTTTATATAAAAGCATTTTTTCAGATTTGAGAATGTGCGAAAATGTAGCTCACCAAGTACTGATAAACTTTTGTTTAAAACATTTTTTAATTGTACTACTGGAAATGCCTAAAAAATGGTGACATAACTTAACGCGTAGACCCTGCATAGTTATAGAGAATGGAAAGACAAAGTCAACGATGTAGGGATGTATATTAATGCAGAAAATCAAATTTAAAAAATAAACAATTTTCAAGCGCGATGCAGTACGGGTTTCCGTTGCCCGATCGAACTGAAATTTTTATACACATCATTTTTTCACCAAGTGTCATATTACAGGGAGCTAAGACCAAAAAAATTCGAAAGATGGAAAATAAGGACCACCATAATGTATAAACGAAGTTGTTAATAAAATATAGTGAATACTGACCAGGTAGACCCATTTCTCGCGCGATAGTTCTCCAGGCGATATTCTTAAATTTAGAATCCATGTATTTAGGGTGTTGTAGATCGTACAAAAACGTACGACTCCTCACTGCTTCTACGAGTCTTTCGTCCTGCGTGGGTCGGTCCAAATCCATATTATAGTGAAAAAACACGCGCACGCTGAGTTCACAGGTTCAACACAAAAAACAAGCGCACGAGGTGAATGTTTCGGTAGAGGCCAAAAAAATGGTGCGGAAATCTGGCTTCGCAGTCTCTTAAATACATTTTCGGCAGCTGAAATACATTAAGTGACGTGGCGGCGGGGGTGTAATTTCCCTGGCGAAAAACGGTTGACACTTAACTTTGCAGGTATGTAGAAACAGCGGAACATTTATAACAGGGATAACTGAACGTGCTTTTTCGTAGATTGCTCGGATATACAATTTTTATTTTACCGGAGAAGTCTCGGGGCCTACACAAATTACTTTACAGTAAGCACGTGTTGCCCGAAAGTACCTGTGTCATAAACCTCTTCATAAAGAACAGCCTTGGGTTGACGGCCAGACCAGCAATGTTCCTACGACGAACTTTCGTCAAAAAAAGTAACCTCGGTTGCAATTAACCCCTCCCTGGAGGTAAACAGCCGTAGTCCGAAATATTAGTGTGGGATGCGAGGTTTGCGATAAGGCCTGCAACTGTCCCACCTGAACCGGGGCGCAATTGCAATTTTCCCAGAAATCTTGCTTGCAAGTCATTTGGTAGATCAATTCTTCCAACATTTCGAAGAAGACAGGTCGCTCGGTCCGATTATTGAAAAGTCCAAATTGGATGATAAATTTTCAGTTTGTATTGTGAGTTCAATCCTTTGCACTCGGAACCATTTTATCAGGAAAATTAAACATTTCTTCTGACGTAGAATATTTTCATTCTGACGAAATTACTCGTGCAGCACTAAAATGTGTAGTAATTTATTTGACATAAAATAATTTAATAACGATTCAGAAGCGTCAAAGAAATCTCGATATAAAATTTTTGTCAGGAGTGGTTAAGAGCTACCATAGTCCTCATTCCTCTTCCAACATGTTAAATACTTACCTGCTAGGAAAACACCAAATCTGTTTAAAATATTCGGCAAATGAATGGCGAAAAAAACATGTGTTCTCAACTGAAACAACTTGAAGTTCCGCAAATGTGCAGCCGTTATAATTCAATAAAAAAAGGTTGACACTTAACTTTGCAGGTATGTAGAAACAGCGGAACATTTATAACAGGGACAACTGAACGTGCTTTTTCGTAGATTGCTCGGATATACAATTTTTATTTTACCGGAGAAGTCTCGGGGCCTACACAAATTACTTTACAGTAAGCACGTGTTGCCCGAAAGTGCCTGTGTCATAAACCTCTTCATAAAGAACAGCCCTGGGAACGATACCTAAACAAATCGCGCCTATCACAAAGTCTCCCAATCCCCAACGCAGCCGCGTCCGTAGTCTCAATGTTTTGACTTTGACGTTGCACGGTACATAATATGTGTGGCCGCTGCAACCAATATTTCGACAAGAGCCGAAAATGCGTGTGAACCTGACCTGCCTCCTCCACTCTGGTCCAATCGGCCGCGCACTCGTACCTAGACCGTTCACCGTTGTCCTGTCTGGAAACCTCCTTCAAAGGCACGCATCAATACAATGTCAACAGTTCGGACCCATGCGAGATGGCGTCTTACCACTTCCTACGATCGCGTAGTAGTGGGCGGTAACGGTTTAATATCTTAGGTCCTAGCCCACACTGCTGTTTCGCTATCGCTCGTACGGGCCAATGTATTCGACTACTACTCGGAACATAAACAATGCGATGTGCATTATAATTTGGTATGAGGAAGTCCCTTCCAACACGCGTTGGCCACGCGTTTTCCTTCGTGTTTTCGTCGGACGGTGGTCATAAAGTAATTCATGCTCGTCAAAGCAACTAATCCTTACAACAGCCTCATTTTCAAAGTCAACCAGTAGCCGTTCTTACCCGTAATAAAATTGACGGGCTTGGGGCAGAGGCTAACGGACAAACGGTACAACGCCTTTTCTACCTTAATTATTGCCACGTGCCCCATACCTCGCCGAGTGGAAGAATTTACCTGAATAATATCAAGGCAATACTACTTTTCGGAGCCATTGATTTTTAACAATGTAGGAGATAAATAAACTGTTAGGTCTTTGCGGATAGGAATTCTGATGTCGAATGTTTTCACTATAAACTCCAAAGAACCCATTTTCATCGATTTGCTAAATCAACATTTCATCAAAAAATCATTTCGCGTCCGGCGATTTCGGCAATTGTAAGTGCACGAAAAGAACAAAGTGACATGCACTTACTATGGACGATATTAACCTGTGCACCGCACACTCGGAGTGTACGACACCCCAACAACAAGTTAGGTAAAATAAAGGACATCTCGCGTACTCCTTCCCCGCGTTCTGTTTTTTCCCAATGTGAAAGTTGCGATTTTAGGACAAACGCTGTCCTAAGGAATATTCAGCAATCTTATGGACCCGGAATAACAAACAATTCAAACCTAACAGCTGTTTGTGATTACTAGAGTGTTTCACATCTCATGTCTGCCGCACAGTGGCCAATTTGGACGAAATCTGTGCCACAATCAAAGAACTTTCTATTAGAAATGAGATATAGAGCGATGAAATTTTTTTTCAAATTAAAACTGAAACTTTGCAGAATATAGGAAAAATGGGGAGAAAGTTCTTTCATTTTGACACAGATTTCGTTCAAATTGCTCACTGTGTACCGTATGAAATTTTTACATGGTGTGTTTGCTCATATAAGGACAAAAAGCGAAAATTCGCAAACCCAATTTTTCTAATAAGATTCTAGTTATTTGCTACTTAGAATCTGAAGGTATCCTACCCCGCCTTAAAGAGAAGCTATCGGTAGATTACCTAAACGAACCGTGAAACCGTGGATCCCATAGAGACCTTTTTTTTTGTGCCACGCACAGCGGGGCCGAAACGCACGCACAGCGGGGCCGTCGGCCCGCTCGAATTTTATGACTTTTTCCCGTGGCCGGCCGCGGCTCGCCGCGGCCGGCCGCGGCGAGCTCAGCGTAAAAGCACCCTTAGAGGTCTACTTGTGACGGTTTTGTATGTCGAGGAGCAGTTTATCTGTACTCCTCGTAGTAATTACTACGTATCACAGTAATACATTATTCAGTTCACAGCCGTATTAATTTATCTTGCACTTATATTGCTCCCGAAAAACGCCTTATAAAACTAGGGGCTTACTTTTGCATGAGAGTACAGGGTGATTGGTATGGGCGGTGAGGTGATGTATATATAGAAGTGAGATATGAGTGAAATAATGATATGATGCTATTTACAAATGAGATAGTGATGCAATGAGACTATTTACAGAGCGAAGAGAAAAAGAATATAGAATAAGGGGTGCAGATGTCTGCTTGTTTTTGGTTACACTGTAACGGGTCTTGTTCCCGGTATCGACCTCTTCGCGTCGGAGTCCCTCTGTTGCTGATTAGCTCGCCGCGGCCAGGATTCGTATGCGGCAGAGAGAATGATCGGTTTCCGGAAGGACGGGGTGTATTGGAAAATAAATCAAGACACGTGGAATTTTAGGTTAACATGCTCTCGCTGCCAACGAGTTTTGTATTATCGCGGTCGCAAAAGTTCGGGACGCGAGGAACGTTTTACGGAGTTCGCGGTTCTCCTTTGTAAATGCGGAACGCGGTGGCGTACTCAAACGCGTCGCGGAATTGCTCGTACACGGGATGCCCGGTGGCATGAACGTTTTCGGTGATCATGAGAATAGTGAAAGTGACCAGGATTCAGCTGGTGACACACCGTGGCTGCGGAAGAGAGTGGCGACACGCCGTGCTCTCAGGACAGGATTCAGCTGGTGACACACCGTGGCTGCGGAAGAGAGTAGCGACACGCCGTGCTCTCAGGACAGGAATCAGCTGGTGACACACCGTGGCTGCGGAGGAGAGGGGCGACACGCCGTGCTCTCAGGACAGGAATCAGCTGGTGACACACCGTGGCTGCGGAAGAGAGTAGCGACACGCCGTGCTCTCAGGATTCAGGATTCAGGATTTGTCAGGGAACATACCATGACTAGAAGAGTGGCGCCATGCCGTACTCTAGGAGGTGGATTCCCACGACCAGCTTCGAGGTGTTTGACAGCGTGGGAAACCTACGTATGTCAATGCCTATACTTACTTTGATATGAAATCAGGAGTGATCTTTACCCGTTCGTAGTCTTGCATTGAATAACGTCTCGAGCTCTGGCCGTGATGGCTTTTATAGCTCTCAATTAGTGGTGGGGGTGGTGGCGCGATGCGGTGATTCGCGGATTGTTTCTTGGCGCGGGGAGTGGCGCGGTCCGTCCCGGCGCGGCGACGGGTATACGGCGGTTCGTTCCGGGAAATGCGGTTGATCTCGGTTCTCACCGGTTTGATCCGGTTTGCGTTAGTAACAGGCCTGTACGGTACAGGTCTTTTACACCCCCCACTTTCTCCGGGGCGGCGAAAAAAAATGGCAGCGAGGCTATTTATTATACAAAGAGAAAATATATATATATAATTACAATTATCTTGCGTTAGTTTACTGGTATTTATATGCTAACTTATATACTAGCGCGAAATCCTAACGGCACATATTTCTTACAGGCTATGCTTACAGGCTGGTAAAAAAACACACACTTATAATCTATATGAAAACACACTTACAAACTATAAAAACACACACTTATAATCTATATGAAAAACACACTTACAAACTCTATAAAAAACACACACTTATAGACTAAAAAACCACACCGACTTACAGGCTAGAAAACCTATTCTAAAAAAAACATGTATATATAAAAACACACGCATATATGAGCTAAAACACACACACTTACAGACTATTTTATTTTGTTCCTCCTTTTTCTTTTTTTTCTTTTTTTACAAAAAAATACGCTTATACCAAAAAAAACCCTCCGCGATTTTTAACCTAATCAGGGTCGCACCGGCTCCTTTTTCTGGCATCGGCGCAGTCGTCCCGTCTCGTCGAAGTGGAGCACCCACCGCACTCCGCCCACCAGCATGCTATGTTGCTTGGCGGCAGCGAAACGGGTGGGCAACTCCACTTTCTGGCCTGTGGGCAGCGAGTACCAGGCTGTCTCGGCCGGTCTGCCCGTGTATGGGACGGGTGGTCCCACCCCTGGTGTCATTCTACCAGGGCATACCGGGTACCCGTCGTTACCCGGTTTCTCCTCCTCGGGTATGTCCCCACGCTGCTTCCCTTGCGGATGCCCGGACTCCTCCTTCCTTCTCTCCTCCATTGGGCCGGATCTCCCTGGTGGTGACGGCGTGGCGGGTCGGCGCTGCTCGACAACCGGCCATCGCTCGGCCCGGGGCCTGTACGGCTGTCGGGGACCTCGTAGTGGCAGCGTTCTCGGTGTCCAGGAGAGTTTTTCTACATCCTCCCAGATGGGGACGGGCAGCTCCATTGGCTCTGTCCTAGGATCTTTCTTCTTAGGTTGCGGGTCCTCCGGAGGTGGTGCTTCCCTTGGATGGACTGGCTCCCCCTGTGCGGTTGGGGTACTTCTTGACCCCGACTGCAGTGGTTCGGCCGCGTGTGATGGCCGTGGTGACCGGTTTGGCCGCTGCTTTTTTTTGCTGCCTCGTCCTGCGCTCGGGTTTCTCACTAGTGTCTTCCCACCAAGCCGCTGGTTCAGGATCGGCTCCTTGGCGGCCTATCGACGGTTCGCGACCGAGCCGCACCCGGTGCTCGTCGATCGTACTCGGGGGAATTGTTGACTCTGATGCCGTGGAGTTTGCGTCGGAGCTGGTCCGTGGTCGTATAGTCCCCCTTACCTCCTCGGGCCACCAGGTGACCGGCTGGATCACCTTTTTCCTCCTTTCTGTCCTCTTGCCCGGCGATTTGGCTTTGGCCGGTCTGCCGGTTCTGGCCATACATAGTACCGTTGGCGGCCTCGGTAATGCGGCGGTGTCCGGCTTTGGTTTCGAAGACGTCACCGGCCTCGGTCTTGTCGTCTTCCGCCTGATTACCTCCTCCGTTGTCGGAAGTGGAGATGGTTCCGTTGGAGGTTGTTTAGTTTCCGAGGACCCCACTTCTATGGCCGTTTGGACCGCAGCCGCTGAGGTTGTGGCCGGTTTCGGAGTGGTCGGTGACGTGCCTTCCGGAGCCTCCTTCAGATGCTCCGGGGTGGTCGGGGTGCGAGGTCGCACCTCGTCCTCGTCCTCGGAGAAATCTCCGAAGAGCTCGTGCAGCTCGAGATAAAAGTCATCGGGCTGTTGTGGCTGCTGCATCTTTGACTGCTTGACTCCGTATTGATGCCTATGACAAAAATAAACACTCCCAATTATTTTCCGTGGACGGCCACGTCGTCGAGTTGTCGGGGCGGCCGCCTGGTCAGGCACCGACATCCCTGCACTTTCCGCGGAGCCATCTGGTCGTGGGGACCGTCATCTGTCTCCTCCGGATGTGATTCTGGGTCCCCAATGGAACCCGTCTCAGGCTTTAGGTCCTGGATGTGGATGTGCCGTATCCATCGTTTGTTCCCGTCGCGCAGGTCGACGATGACCGGTGATACGATTCGTCCGACCGTGTAGGATCCGCTGTATTTCGGAGCAAGTTTGGCGGCGATTCCCGCGCCTTTGTCGGAGAGCGTATGCTCCTTCTTCCAGACGTTGTCTCCTACGGCTGGTCTCCAGTTGCGGCGTCGTAGGTTGTAGTACCGTTTCTGTCGCCTGTGCTAGGTGCAACCTTGCTAGTTCCTGTGCTTCGCGTAGGTTTTTCCATCGGTGTTGTGGGGTGGCGTGTGCCTCTTCCTGTGAAGGTTGTCCTGGTACCCTGAGTTCCCTACCCTGGTTTGAAGTTCGGCGATTCGCTCCAAGAATGAAAAAGGATCTTTTCCATCTGTTGTACAGCCCCATTTCCTTATCCGGTCGATGTTCTTGCTTGGGTCAGGCGGGGCCGGGATGCTTATCACCGTGATGGGGTTGATGGCTGGTGAATCGGGCGACGTACTGGGTCCGGCGGACGGGTTAGCTGGATTTTCCGCCATATTCTTCGCGTTGGTGTCTTGTTGTTTAATATATTCTGTCCACCGTTGTCGAAGTTCCTCGTAGGTTCCAGTCGTTGGTAGATTCTTCCGTCGAAGTTCCGCGATGATTCTACCCTTAGTAAGGCGTAAACCGCTTTGTAGCATTCCCTGGGGTGTTTGAAACTTCTTTCGTTCCTGTGGAAAATACCGTTTCTACCCGAGAGATGTTTGCGCGCGGTATCTCTACTCGTTCGAACGGTTAGTATCGCGGCGCGCCAAGAGATGGCGCTCGCGATGTTGCTTTGTAGGGGCAACATGCGCGTCCGCGCATTGCCACGGCGCTAGTGTCGCCTGGCAATAGCAGCATGCGAGCTGCATAGCGAGTCGCCCCTCTTGACGATCGTTCGTCCGCTGCCTAGAGCGTTTTCCGCCTAGGCGCCATGCTAGTAGATTCTGCTCTCAGTCGTCTTACTAGGCAGACGTGCTCGCTCCTTAGCCGTTGCTAAGCGTATATATATATAACTTCCGTTATTGCCTCGTGGGCAACACGTGCCATTGTAACAAGTAATAAAGTTCTCGTTGTTAATATTACCAGCAGCAGTGACTTCGATTCAATTGCAATCTATTGGGACTAAACGCGTAGTAGGTCGCTTTCTCTATCTGGTCACCATAGGGATAAAACCTACAACTGGTGACCCCGACGTGATTGCCGTTTTTGAATCCGTGAGGACACGAGGTCTGGGACGCTCGTGATTTTTCCATCCTCCCTGCTGTCTTGCTGCCGTCACGAAGCATTTCCATACAAGAAGAATTTGGCTGCACGTGGTCGGAAGTTCCTGCTGAAGTTCGGCCGGCGCCGAATACCGCAACATAAGAAGAAATTCCTGCCGTCGCAGGCGGCGAGCAATCCGCTCGCTGCATTCATCGCTGCCGTTTGCAGGCGGCGAGCAGGCCGCTCGCTGCACGTTGAAGTTGTTCCGGCGTTCCCGGCACCGCGTGGGTTTCACCATCGCCGCCATTGCTGCCGCCATTGCCGCTGCCGTTGCCGCTGCCGTGTAACCGCCGAGTGGAGACCACCATCGACGCCATTGCTGACGCCACGTGGAAGCCACAAGCGGTGATCGTTTATTTTTAAGTCTTTTCGCGTTTCGCATCGTTTGATATTCGCCGTAATTATGTCAGTTCCCTCGACGGATGAAAGAGTTGCGCAGCTGTTACAGGCCGTTCTGGCGGCCCAGCAGGAAGCCGCGTCTTCCAACCGTGTCGATAGCTATCGCGCGCCCAAGTTGCCGGTATTCTTTAAGAACGAACCCAAGCCAAACGACAATGACCGACACCGTGATAGCCGGTCTCGACGCCGAAACCGCGACCTATCGCGCCGTATACTCGTATCAAGGAGCGCCTAATGGCGACGTTCTCCACGTCCGCGGAAACGAAACTTCGACAGCTACTGAAGGGACAAATTCCATCGCACGGCAAACCCTCACATACGCTTGCAGTCATTCGTAATAAGAATGACGGCGAGTGCTCCGAGGCCGTGCTGCGATCTATTTTCCTCGATTTAATGCCAGAGCAATGCCGCGCGATCCTGGCCGCGTCTAAACAGGATGACCTTCAGGAGCTGGCCCTTCTGGCCGACAAAATCGTCGAAACAATGAACCCCGCGTCCGTTCATACAGTCGCTGCCGTGACATCGATACCTGCCGCCGCGACATTGACAACCGCTGCCGCGACATCGAGACCTGGTTCCGTTCAAGACCAACTCGATCTGATTATGCGTGAGATAGCGAGTCTCAAAGTGTCTCATCAGCACTATTCGCGGCCGAATCAGCGAAATTACAATCGTAACGCCGCCGGTCCCCGATCTCGGAGACGCTCCCAAAGTCGCGATCCGTCGGGACTTTGCCGAATACATGCGAAATATGGAGAGCGTGCAGTCCGTTGCATCAAACCCTGTTCATGGTCCGGCCCTCCGGAAAACTAGAGTCACCCTCCTCCTCGGAGACTGTTGGAGTGTGCCAAACGTCCTCTAAACGTCTCCATGTACGCGATCGTAAATCAGGCCGCACGTTTTTGATCGACACAGGTTCGGATCTATCGCTGCTGCCGGTTTCCGCGGAATCGCGTACTCCCCCAGCTCGTTCAAGCTGTTCGCCGCGAACGATACCCGTATCAATACTTACGGTGAACTTCGCGTGATCCTCGATTTGGGACTGCGTCGCCCAATCGAGTGGAATTTTTGCGTAGCAGCAGTCCCGTATCCCATAATAGGAGCCGACCTGCTTACGCACTATGGCCTCACGGTCGATCTTAAAGGGCGTCGTGTCATTGATAACACTACGAGCATTTGTATCGCTGACGGTATCGATGCCGGAATCGCTAATCGTACCCCCTCGTCCGTGAATGTCCTTGGACCGTCATCCAAGTACGCGCATATTTTGGCTCGTTTCCCTCAGGTCATCGGACTAGAGCAGCCAACACCTCTCGAATCGCGCGGTGTGTTCCATCACATTTCCACCACCGGCCCACCCGTGGCCGAGCGCGCTCGACGTCTCACAGCCGACAAGCTGAAAGCCGCGAAGGCTGAATTCAAACATCTGATCGCTGCCGGTATTTGTAGACCTTCTAGCAGTCCATGGGCCAGCCCCATACATCTCGTTAAGAAAAAGTCAGGTGAATGGCGTGTTTGCGGTGATTACCGTCGCTTAAACAGCGTAACCGTGCCCGATAGGTACCCTGTCCCGCATCTTCACGACTTTCCTGCCAACCTTCATGGCAAAACGATATTTACGGCGCTAGACCTCTACAAAGCATATCATCAGATACCCGTTGCCCCCGAAGACATTCAAAAAACCGCTGTCATCACGCCGTTCGGACTTTTCGAGTATTGCGCGATGACGTTCGGACTTCGAAATGCGGGCCAAACGTTCCAACGTTATATCAACCGTGCGCTAGGCGATTTGGATTTTGTCTTCACATTCCTCGATGACATTCTCGTTGCATCTTCCTCTCCGGAAGAGCACGAGAAGCATCTGACAATCGTCCTGCAGCGCCTACGTGATTTTCATCTGCGCGTGAATTTAGACAAATGCCGCTTCGGCGTGTCTGAGCTTGTTTTTCTCGGCCATCTAGTCAACTCGGAGGGATTCAAACCTACTCCCGATAAAGTTGAGGCCATTATGAATTTTCCCAAGCCGCGCACGATCGATGACTTACGTCGCTTTCTAGGAATGGTAAATTTTTACAGGCGTTGTATTCCGCACGCTGCCGCCACTCAAGCCCCGTTAAACGCATATATGCATGATGCGCGAAAACGCGATAAACGATTGATTAAATGGCTGCCGGAAGCCGAGACCGCTTTCGCGAAATGCAAGGACGACCTTGCAAATGCTGCCTTGATAACTCACCCTAGTGAAAAAGCCACTGTTCGACTCGTCGCCGATGCATCTGACGTGGCCATGGGCGCAGTTTTAGAGCAGCTATGTGGTGCGAATTGGAGACCACTAGCGTTCTTCTCACGCAAATTCTCCCCGGCCCAGTGTAAATACAGTACGTACGATCGCGAACTCACCGCGATATACGAGGCCGTGCGTCATTTCCGCCATTTCTTAGAAGGTCGCGAATTTAACATATATTCCGATCATAAACCGCTCATCTACGCCTTTTCTCAGAGCTCAGAGCGTGCTTCTCCTCGTCAGACGAGACAATTGTGCTATATAGCACAATTCACGTCTAACATTCTTTACCTGCCGGGCAGTGACAACGTCGTTGTCGATTCTCTCTCGCGATCCGAGGCTATATGGCTGCCGACGCAATTTGATATAAATGAGCTATCTCGCGAACAAGAAAACGACCCCGAACTCAGGGAAATTCTTCGTACGCCCGATCACTCTCTCGCTCTTAAAAGGCTGACATGGGGCCCGGAGCACTCTCCTGTATATTGCAGCGTTTGTGATGAATGCATTCGTCCGTATATACCCGCCTCTATGCGCGAGCGAGTGTTCACGCTCTTTCATTCACCCGCTCATCCGAGCGCGAAAGTGACCGATCGACTCATTCGACAGCGCTATGTCTGGCCCGACATGCACCGTGACATTGCTCGCCAGTGCAAGTCGTGTATAAGTTGCCAGCAATCGAAAATCTCTCGTCACGTTAAAATGACACCGTCGCAGTTCGTCGCGCCCGACGGACGTTTTATGCACGTGCATATCGACCTTGTCGGTCCGCTGCCGGTCAGCGAAGGTTTTCAGTATTGCCTTACTATGATCGACAGATTTTCGCGCTGGGCCGAAGCAGTTCCTCTCCGCGACATTTCCGCGCAGACAGTCTGCCGTGCTTTCTTCGATAACTGGGTGTCGCGTTTTGGCGCACCCGCATTCTTAACGAGCGATCAAGGTACCCAAATTTGAATCGCAGCTTTTCTCAGCCCTTCTTGCGCTCGTCGGCTGCCGGAGACAACGAACGACTGCGTACCACCCCGCGTCTAACGGTATGGTTGAGCGTTGGCATCGCGTCTTGAAGGCAGCGATCATGTGCCACGCCGATCAGCAATGGTCGCGTGTTTTACCCGCGGTATTATTAGGTTTGCGTACCCATGTCCGTCTCGATACAAATGCGTCTCCCGCCGATTACGTGTACGGAACATCACTGCGTTTACCGGGCGAATTCTTCCTAATAGATGATTATAAACCCGACCCGCAGCCGTTCCTGGAAGAGTTTCGACAACATATGCGTGCCGTTAAGCCGGTGCCTGTGGCACATAAGCGTAACGTGAAGACTTTCATCTATAAGGAATTACAGTCGTGTTCGCATGTGTTCATGCTTGTAAAATCCGTGCGTAGACCCTTAGAACGGCCTTACACGGGACCACACCGAGTACTCCAGCGCATTTCAGATCGCGTATATTCCATCGAAGTCAACGGTTCACCGCGTAACGTTTCTGTCGAACTCTTGAAGCCTGCGCACATTGTAAATGAAGGACTCGTAGCTCCGACATCGGATACATCGCTGCCTGTTCCAAGTACATCGCTGCCTGTTCCAAGTGCATCGCTGCCGTTTCCAAGTGCGCCGTTACGCACCTACTCGCGCAGGAGAGTTACCTTCGCAGACTCCCCACATTAATGTAAGTTTTTTGCAAGCGTTGCGCGTAGTATGTAAGTTTTTTGTATCTAGCATGTAAGTACCTTTTGTAACATTTCCTTTCCGTAAAGCGTATTGTTAAAAGCGAAATCTTGTATGCTTCCGCTTCTCTTTGGGGGGGAGTGTGTAGGGGCAACATGCGCGTCCGCGCATTGCCACGGCGCTAGTGTCGCCTGAGGCGGGTCAGTGGCTCAGGTGGTAGAGTGTCTGATTCGTAGCAGGAAGGCCAGGGTTCGATTCCCGGGGTGGCATAAATTTCCAAGGTGTGGTTTTTTCTCCTGCTACGGACTCAGTGCCTACTGTCGGGGTCATGGGGCAACCAATGGCAACGAATTTCCCCTTTATCCAGGGAATCGGTAAACTATTGGGAGCCCAAGTTGGCCATCCCGCCTCATAAAGGTACCCGCCGGCTCTATCTCCTCTGTTTGGGGGACAAGAGTAAGGAAGGGGGTGGTCAGCGAACAAAAATGGTACTACTGAGGAAACTGGAAACTGGAAACTGGGCATGGACCCTACCAAAAAAAAAAAAAAACGGAATCAAAAAACGCAAACGGAACATCACTTAAAAACCTTTAAGGGAAAGGCCGGGTGGACGGAGCTAATTGCTGAACACCGACCAGAACCGAGGATGGTGGTCCCATCCGAACAATCAGCCATATTTTCTAGGATGTGTCAAGCCCACCCAAGAAGGAAGATCCCGATGAACCTGATATCAAATCTCTGAGGAGACAGATTTCGGTGAAGTTGGTGAACCCTTCCTTCTCAACCCCATCGCGAAGTAGGTCGGCAAGTGAAGACCGAATGGAATTGATATCTCGGCCCAGCCGAGATTTCGATGAAGTCGGATTGGATCCGAAGTAGCAGTAACTTCTTCCCAATGGTCAAAAAAAACAATACGCGGTCCCTTGCATTTGTACTCCCAATAGATTCACAGCATAGGCGGGGAGGGATTAGCCCTAGAGGGTGTGGAATAGCCCTAGGGGAGGGTGTGGGTAAGTTTCTGGACTATCCGGAAACAGTGTAGGGACGGGTTCAAAACTTGACACATTCGACATGAAAATATGGTGAAGGGGGGAGTCTAAAAGGGCAGGCGAGACACCCTGCAGGTCTGAAGGTGAGGGGGCCCGACGTCCACACCGAGCCGTAAAACAGCTCAAAAACTCAAAAAATTAGGTAGCATGGCCCGCTCATCAATGACGACCGACCCGTCTAGTAAGTCGACGACTCTGAAAATGGCCCGGGCCGAATAAAACAGAGGGGACGGCTGAAAAACGAGGAAAATTGCAACCCGCTAAAGGGCCGAGTGCCGGCAGCGCCAATTGTGAAACTGGTGTTTAAAAACCGGTGTGCCCTAAGGAAGCGAGGGGCGGCCGAACCGCCCCTCCCCGGCAATAAACACGACGACTACTACTACTACTACTACTAGTGTCGCCTGGCAATAGCAGCATGCGAGCTGCATAGCGAGTCGCCCCTCTTGACGATCGTTCGTCCGCTGCCTAGAGCGTTTTCCGCCTAGGCGCCATGCTAGTAGATTCTGCTCTCAGTCGTCTTACTAGGCAGACGTGCTCGCTCCTTAGCCGTTGCTAAGCGTATATATATATATAACTTCCGTTATTGCCTCGTGGGCAACACGTGCCATTGTAACAAGTAATAAAGTTCTCGTTGTTAATATTACCAGCAGCGGTGACTTCGATTCAATTGCAATCTATTGGGACTAAACGCGTAGTAGGTCGCTTTCTCTATCTGGTCACCATAGGGATAAAACCTACAGCTTGCCCGTTCGTCTCGATGTTTTCTGGCCCGGCGTTGCCGCGGTTCGGGGCCGCAAGATGGCGTATTTTAATCGTCCGCGCGTTGCCGCGATTGCTCGTTAACCTAAAAAAACTAGAGGGCTATTGTTGCTCGTTTGCTTCGCTCGCTCGCGAGTAGGGTTGTTTTTGCTCGCTCGCTTCGCGAGCTCGCGGGTAGGACTGCTCTTGCGAGAGGGTTAGTGATACGCATGGCTAGTAGGGCCTACTGATATTAATGTTTTTTATTTGGTGTGTGACTCTCCAAGAATCACACAAAGAACTTCCCGATTCGTTACTCCTTCGCCAACATCGCTAACATCGTTTTTTTTTGTACTTTCATCAATATTCTCCCAAAATGTATTCTTGGGAGTAGAGATGATAAATTCACTGTTGCATTGGAATAACTTTCGATTGTTCCAAGCGGTAACATTAGCATCAGCTAAAAAAAAAATTTTTTTAAATCTAAAAAAAAATTTTTTTTAAATCTAAAAAAAATTAAGAAAAAATTTTTTTTTATGTAATTGCGTTTGGTTCTTTGGTGGAAAATTTTCGTCCTCCCTTATAAATTGCATTGTAGAATCAACTCTTTTCGAAAAAAAACTAAAAATCTAAAAAACTACTTGACCAATATGGACCAAAATCTAATCAGCTCTAAGTTACGACGGGGCACATCGATTGCATCATTCATCATCCTGATCGCGTTGTTACTTTTTCTGAAAACGTTAACGAAAAATTTGATTACATAGAAACGGACATACGCACACACACACACACATACGAACATTTTGCTGAAAATAGTCTAAAATGACTGCAATGACCATGAAACGTGAAGATCTGCTAAAAAATCGATTTTCGATTTTCGGGGTCATTACAATAACTTCCCTATAAAATCGGGAAGTTAAAAATTCCACGTGCTACGGTCTCGAAATAATTGATATGCGAACAGGTCCCTGTTCGGGCGCCATGTAACGGGTCTTGTTCCCGGTATCGACCTCTTCGCGTCGGAGTCCCTCTGTTGCTGATTAGCTCGCCGCGGCCAGGATTCGTATGCGGCAGAGAGAATGAACGGTTTCCGGAAGGACGGGGTGTATTGGAAAATAAATCAAGACACGTAGAATTTTAGGATAACATGCTCTCGCTGCCAACGAGTTTTGTATTATCGCGGTCGCGAAAGTTCGGGACGCGAGGAACGTTTTACAAAGTTCGCGGTTCTCCTTTGTAAATGCGGAACGCGGTGGCGTACTCAAACGCGTCGCGGAATTGCTCGTACACGGGATGCTCGGTGGTATGAACGTTTTCGGTGATCATGAGAATAGTGAAAGTGACCAGGATTCAGCTGGTGACACACCGTGGCTGCGGAAGAGAGTGGCGACACGCCGTGCTCTCAGGACAGGATTCAGCTGGTGACACACCGTGGCTGCGGAAGAGAGTAGCGACACGCCGTGCTCTCAGGACAGGAATCAGCTGGTGTCACACCGTGGCTGCGGAGGAGAGTGGCGACACGCCGTGCTCTCAGGAGTCAGGATTCAGCTGGTGACACACCGTGGCTGCGGAAGAGAGTAGCGACACGCCGTGCTCTCAGGATTCAGGATTCAGGATTTGTCAGGGAACATACCATGACTAGAAGAGTGGCGCCATGCCGTACTCTAGGAGGTGGATTCCCACGACCAGCTTCGAGGTGTTTGACAGCGTGGGAAACCTACGTATGTCAATGCCTATACTTACTTTGATATGAAATCAGGAGTGATCTTTACCCGTTCGTAGTCTTGCATTGAATAACGTCTCGAGCTCTGGCCGTGATGGCTTTTATAGCTCTCAATTAGTGGTGGGGGTGGTGGCGCGATGCGGTGATTCGCGGATTGTTTCTAGGCGCGGGGAGTGGCGCGGCGCGGTCCGTCTCGGCGCGGCGACTGGGATACGGCAGCTTGTTCCGGGAAATGCTCGCCGGTTGATCTCGGTTTTCACCGGTTTGATCCGGTTTGCGTTAGTAACAGGCCTGTACGGTACAGGTCTGTTACAACACTACTAATAATATCATATAATATAATATATCCTAACTATATTATCATAATATATCTTAATTTATATTAGTCACTGTTGCGCTATAAGTCTTTGGTTATTACATCGTCAGTCTTTGTATATTACAACGTTTAATATATTATAAGTCCGATGTCTAACTTATCTTTACTTAACTTAATATAATTATGAACTTTGAAACTTAACATTTAATACTGTGTAGTAAATTGCACTTTGGTGTTCCATGTAGGAGAGAGTATGAGCTACGGTGGTTTGTATCTGTTGGTTAACCACCAGAGTTTCTTATCATCTAACTCTTTAATTTTGTAGCGATCTCTATCAGGTATTGAGGTGCTATATCGAAAGCCGTATTCGGTAGTGATTTCGCTATGCTCGGGGGAGTGAATGTGATGGATTTCCTGGATCTATGTCGCGGGGTGTGGTACAATAGGGGGATTGCATTTTTCTTTTGGATGAAACCATGTTCGTCTAGGAAAATAAAGGCTTCTGGTGGCAAAAAATCGGTATTTATGGATTTTCTAATGTAATTTTCGTCTGAAATTAGGCTATTTTCTCTGATCTGTTTTGTGTTGACAAAGTAATTTCTAGTTAATTTGATTATGAAGTTATCAATTCAATTGATGTTGGCTTTATTATAGAGTGTTTCGTTGTTAACGTATTTTTTATAATCAGAGTGAGCGGATCTGTTTAAGCTGAGACATGCTCTGAGGCAGCGTCTTTCAAAGATGCGGATCAACTCCATCATGGAGGCGCTAATGTTGTACCACATCTCGCAGCCATAGGTTAGGATGGGCCTGATTAATAGCTGGCAGCAAATTAGTTTTGCTTTCTTACTTAGTGTTCCACTCGACCACCAACCGCTGTGACAAGAGGTTTTCACGCATGGAATATAACGCCCATGTCGCACATCAAAATTTATTTTCTCAGAAACGATTTGCCTTGGCGGCTAAAACCAATTGGATAGTTCATGAGGGTGCGTAAGCTATGTCCACACAACAACTCGTTGCGATCCGGCGTTGTCGTAAGACTGTAGACCACGGTGCCCGCGCCGTAGGGTGGTCTGGTCATCGGAAAGAGGTGCGGTACTGTGAATACAATCAGCTGCGCCGTTTCCGGCTCAAGCAGCAATGGTTTTCGCAAAACTCGAGAAACAGCTGACATAATTTCAAACACGTTTTCCACTACCCTACGAGCTCGAATACCGTCTAGGAAAATAGCCTGAAAATGGTTCCATCAAATTTTCACATAGTGCAAAGACCTCATCACCAATAAAAAAAATGGAATTGCTTATTGCCTTGTTCTTAAAGCAATCGGTTGAGGGAAGTTTAAATCTGCCTGCTCCATTTTTTTATATAATATGGTGTCTTTAAAGACACCTCCATCCGAAATTCTTCCCTGGCAACCAGCATCAACAAACAATACGCTATAATCAGCATACACTAAGGCAAAAAATACTATGCTGAACGTGGGTTTGTAGTACATAAATTCAGAACCATTCAACATTGGTTTCTGAATTGCCACGTGTTTCCCGTCTAGGGCACCTAGACAATGCGGGAAATTCCATTGTCTTTCAAATTGCCTTGAAACTTTTGTTACGGATGACGAACAGGTGTTCAATATCATCTCTGGCAGGAACCGTCCTAGATAAACGAACAGAGCTACCCTAGATAAACGAATAGAGCTACCCTAGAAAAACCTACATAGCTGTTCAGTTTAGTTTAGGGCCCAAACATACGCACGATCAACTGGTCGTTGACAAAATACGAATGTTTACTTGAAGAGTACTGACAAGTACCACCCGTCATTGCAGGCCTATATAAGCCCTTACATTTCTACTCTCGTGGGCTAGTACTGTCGTAATCACGAATCGTGTCGCGTCGTGCTGCATCTCGGAAGTCAACTACCAGTGAGATCGGGCGTTTGTTCCTTTTGAATCAAAGTTTAACCGTATAGATTCCGAAAGTTCGGTGTAACATCTATTAGGCGGTTATAAGGTTATTCCAAGACCCCCGCATTGCCAGTGCGTCAACACCATGCATCTTAGTATAGGTAATATCATTTTTCAATTCTTTCTATTCTAAATCCAATCAATTCGCGACAATTACACAATTGTAACACGAATCTTGATAGTAAGAATATATTTGTGTTCTTTGATAATTAACACAAATTCATTAAACCCATCATTATCGTCCAATATCCTAATCGAGTGATTGAACGTCCCCACACGATACAATCCTACCGCTCGGATTGTATCAATTAAATTATACTAGTTACGAGGCTTACTAATTATCCTAGCGACTCCCTGATTTCGCATCAGGTTCATTCGCGACATTCCAATTGTCCAAACAGAGATTTATCCATCCTAACGGCTCCCCAATTTCGCATTGGGTTCGTCCGCATTCTAGCAGCTCCCTGGTTTCGCATCAGGTTCGTCTGTGCTCTTATACAACCTCCTAGAGGCTCCCTGACTTCGCGTCAGGTTCGTCCTCGCTGTCTATAATCCTAGCGGCTCCCCAATTTCGCATTGGGTTCGTCCGCATTCCTTAACTAACAAATTGCTACCATATTCCTAGGGTAACAACCCTTCGCCGGCCACTCGTGCTGCTCGCGGCCCTGGCTCGGAACACTTTAGTCGATTCCATTGCGGTTTTGGGGATCTGTAAACAATAAATAGACACTATTATGCCTGAACATTCATAACATATACTGTTTCGTCTGTATTAGACGACCCTATGTAGTAAGTATTATATTGTGTTGAATAATAGGCATGGTTTATTTTTAGTTATTGGGTAACGAGGAATTGGGGAATGAAGAAAGAGAGCACCACCGGTAGATGTAGATTTATGGGATACGGCAGAACATGGAAATGAAACGCCGCCGTCCTCAAGACCTACACCTCGTAAGAGTAGAAAATGACTCAATGACGAAAGCATGGATAAAGCAGTTAGTATATTAGAAGCATCGCAATCGAGGCGACTAATTGGTAGCGTCAAAATTAAAACGTTATAGTCCTCATGTCAGCAGTATGGTTCAAGAAGAATTAATGAAGGTGTTATTTAAAGCCGACAGAGGCTGGCACAATCAGCAAGTCCTTCATACTCATTCACAGCATCCACACACACTCACCTATACACTCCCTCCCATCAACCACTTTTTACAAAATATCCTTCAGAAACTCATTCCAATCAGCAACTCTTTCCTACAGAGTATCCTTCACCATCCTTTTTTCATTGCAATACCCATCTCATTACACTCCTACCTCCCAAATTTAACATTTATCATATTTATTATAACGTTCATTATATTTCTTTTTATGTTATTATTTATGTTTGGGATTGGCTGAATGAGTCGGCAGCGTCAACGCGCCGATTTACTGCGCCGCCCCGCTATCGGCGGACCCGCACGTAACCGCGAGATCGAGAGTCGATAAGCAGCTAGCAGTAGCTTAGACCAGCACCGTCGAACGTCGATTGAGATCGATTATCGACCCCAAAAGGGGGATTACTATTGGCGGATCGCTCTTTCGATCTGCCAATCACTAGTTCGACGGTGACGGCAAACTGCCAGGTGTTCAACTCCGATCTTAACGTTAGTGAATCGTCGCTAACCTTGCTCACGATAAACGTCGCGTGTCGTCTTTGACCGGTTTTCGCGAGTAAGTCGATTCAATATCTGGATTCACGGACGCTAATCGTGAATATCTCTCTAATCATTCATCTTGTTATCATCTCCATCGCTTTATTCATCACATCTTGCCAAACAAGCTTGTGTTTTGGCTTGTTACATATCATCCGTTTGTAAATAGTTCGTTGACATTTTTTAACGAACCCTAGTTGGGGATAGTTTGTTCTACGTGAAGTGACTTGTTCTACCCCTTCTAATGCGAAACAATTTATTTTTCTATGTGTTCTATGTGTTTATTATGTGTTCTATGTGTTCTATAATCTATGTACTGTCCGTCCAACAAGAGTTGGCACAGATTTTGCTAGTAGGGTGCAGGGGGATCTGCAAGACCCTCCTCGTGACCAGGGTTGCCATATTTTGCGGGTACCGGGCACCGAGCCCCTCACCTTGCGCCCCTCGCTGACTGCGCGGCGGAGCCCGTGTTTGCACTCTTCCCACTATCGCTGACGCGTACCGTACTGCTCGTGACCAGGGTGACCATATTCTCAGGGAACCAGTCCTCTTACGTCTCCGTCCCTCGCCAAGATGCTCCGTCAAGCCTGCCTCGCTTACCCCACTCTTACCACTACCGCTGCCGCGTACCGCGTGGAGCCGACTCGGTAGCATGCTCCACGCGGTACGCGGTAGTGGTAAGAGTGGGGGAAGCGAGGCAGGCTTGACGGAGCATCTAGGCGAGGGACGGAGACGTCAGGGGACTGGTTCCCTGAGAATATGGTCACCCTGCTCGTGACGCTCGGCTACAGATCCCACTCTTGCGCTTAGGTTCTGGCGAGAACGGTCGCCATGGAGCTCGGCGTCACCACATCGCTCTATTGCATTCGCATTTAAGACGCTCGTTTGCTGTCTTCGTCAAGCGGTTCAGCCAATCGCGGAGGACGTGTAGCGCGGAGTAGGGATACCACGTGGTACCTACGAGTTTCTCTGTGCCAACTCTTGTTGGACGGAGTTTTGGACTTTTGTAAATTTTGCTTGTGATTGAAAATAATTTTTAAAACGGACTAAAAAGTATAAAATAAAATTTTTAAAAACGCCACGTTTACAAAACGGACTAAAAAGTATAAAATAATTTTTTCTAGCCCCATACAGATTCCTAACCCCTGAAAATTTGTGATTGTGAATTTTTAATAGCTAAGAAAATACTTGTAAGATTTAAAACGAAAAACGTGGGGCGCATGCAATAGATAATTGATGAATGAACACTAAATCACTAACAACTTTATTGCACTGCAAATGATATGAAGTGTTGTACAAGATTTCTCAGCGGCAGCTACTCTCTACACTCCTTACTATGTATTATCTTGCGCCCCACGTTTTTCGTTTTAAATCTTACAAGTATTTTCTTAGCTATTAAAAATTCACAATCACAAATTTTCAGGGGTTAGGAATCTGTATGGGGCTAGAAAAAATTATTTTATACTTTTTAGTCCGTTTTGTAAACGTGGCGTTTTTAAAAATTTTATTTTATACTTTTTAGTCCGTTTTAAAAACGTGGTATTTTTAAAAAATTTATTTTTATTTAAATAATTATTTTCTGCTTTTTAGTCTTGCATGTGTGAAATTTTACAATCGATTTTGAACATTTTGATGAGATTATAACAGAGACATGTAGTAAATTTCAGACGGTATTGCGACGCGTCATATCGAAAACGAACGCCGTGGTAAAATGTCAAAGATAAAGGTTCGAAGGAGAATTTCGGTGTAACTGTTCTTTCGCTTGGTAAACAAACATTATAGTATACTAATACGTAGTAACTTTGTAAACACCGCACGGAGCTCGAACGCACACTGAGCTGCTTCGGTGCGAAGCAGGTCAGTGGAGTGGGAACCGAGTGGGCACTACCGGTCGTCGCGCGGGGACGTGTAACGGTTAAATTTTTAATAGTTCATATCTCCTAAACGCGTAGGCTGTTGTAAATTTAAAAAAATTTTTTTTAAATACTGCATTGTCATATAGTACTGAGCTATGTTTAAAATTTCAAATCTCTAGCTCATCGAGAAGTTAGTTTAAAATCAGTTGTAAAATTTGTACCGAACAGACAAACAGACATACAAGAAAGCGACATAATAAAAACGTGGTAAAATATTTAATGGCATACCTGGTGATTTGGCGACATCTCTGTGAAAATCATCATTAACGAACTGCTCCTTTTTTGTAGACATTATTTCGAGATTATAACAGAGACATGTAGTAAATTTCAGACGGTATTGGGACCGCATCATATCGAAACGCCGTGGTAAAATGTCAAAGATAAAGGTTCGACCGAAAATCTCGGTGTAACTGTCCCTTCGATTGGTAAACAAACATTATAATATAATAATACGTAGTAACTTTATAAACACCGCACGGAGCTCAAACGCACACTGACGCACACTGAGCTCCTTTGGTGCGAATCGGGTCAGTGGAGTGGGGATGAGTGAGAGAGGGAACGGGTAGTGGAGTAGGGAGCGCTGTCGCGCGGCGTGGCGACCGTTGAACGCGGTGACGTAGGTTTCGCGGGGGGGGGTGAAAAGGTAAATATTTAATGGTTATATCTCCGAAACGGATAGACTTTTTAACAATTTTTTTTTTGAATAATGCATTGTCATCCAGTTCTGAGCCATGTAACCGATTTCAAGTCTCTAGCTCATCAGGAAGTTAGTTTAAAATCAATTGCAAAATTTGCCACCGAACAAACAGACAAACAGACAAACAGACAAACAAACAAGAAAGCGAGCTAATAAAAACGTGGTAAAAATAATTTTTGTACTGTCACGCCGTTTACCGATTCGCGAACGAAATCGGCAACCGGACTCGGGATATTATGGTCTTGAGACCGGGCCACGCTCGGTCGCGCGAAACGTGGTCCTCCCGGGACAAACAGCCACTCGCAGACTCGAAATAGGACAATAATAAATCGACCGTAGATCGATACTCGGGCGCCAGGCACGTTACCGTGCCACGCGAAACTTTTGTTTCTACACGAATTTCTTTCGAATCTGCGAGGACTGCGTAGATGCCTTGAATAGCGACGGAACAGGCCAGGATTCCCCGTGGGAAAAAGGACGGGGCATTCCCCGCGACGGGAACGTTTCTCACAGGCGAAATGAATAGAATCGATTTGGGGCAAATTAATACCGTTTATTACGAACGGGATGTTATATTACAGGCCACCGGTGCGAACCGGCGGCAGTCAAAATATTTGCCGGCGCGTCGTTGATAATATTCGGCGGTAGTTCGGCCGTTCGCGCGAGGATTCTATTTCTTCGAGTCGAGCTCGGCAATCACAGGCCTTCGCGTAAATTATACAAGCCCAGAAGGGCACGAAATCTGCCGAGCCCCGATAGAATACGCGACGCTGTACAATGCGACTAGGCGAGGACGGAAAAGAACGCGACGAGAACGAAACGGGCGCGTCGCGTCGTCTCACCGTGGAACGTCTCCAGGATCTCCTATCAAATATCGAAAAACGAAAGATCGTACGTCCCGCAACACGCAGCACTCGGGGACGCTACGATACACGGCCCGGCGTTCCTCTCGGGAGAGCTCTTCCCGGTCGCTGGACACGCCGAAAGCACGTGGCACACGACGTGAGGTTATAAATCCCGTCGAAATACGCCCCGAGCCAACACGAGTATTCACAGGTTCTCTAATATCGAAAACTGACCGGCACTTACCAATTCGTGGACTCTTTCCCCGCAGCAATGTGGTCGCACGAAACTACTTCAACAATTCGCGATTTCAAGATGGTACTCGTAGTTTATCGCTCGTAGTCCTTCGGCCTAGTGACCTACTTCGTGTCGGCTCGGAACGCGTAAGCGAGGCATCCCCTCTACTTCCTCATCTATCTTCGCTGTGGCGACACTCGGGGCCTATCGCGTGGCTCCTCGCTGCAGGGCCGAATCTAAAGGATTCGGACCCGTGCCTTCGAAAATTGTTAAGTTTCTCGAGGCGGCGTCCGATAACGCTGCGAAGGCGGGAAGGGTGGACGCGAGCCATTCCGGGTGGGCTCTCATGGCCCTGCCCAGGCGAGAATCGGCAAGGCTGGGCCGTTGGTCGTCCCTTTAACGTAATTGCCTCGTCGATGTCTCCGGGTTGACGGATCCGGGCTCGGTCCAATCCCCGTTGTCTTCTCCATGCTCGCCGACTTGCGATAGGTTTTCCGGGTGTCTGTTCTCGTAGTTTCTCGCCAATTAGCAGCAGAAGATGGGCATCAAAGTCTCCTAAGGAGCGTAGTCGGACCTGAAACCTCGCGTCGCGCCCAGCGGCGCAACATTTAAACGCGATAATTCTTTTCCGCTGGAACCCGTACGTATCCAGGGAGATCGATCGCAACGCCCGTTTCTATTCCGATCAAAGAGGATTAGATAGAGGAGACACTGCTGTGGCTCTCTTTTACAGCGCCATCTAGTATCTCAGAAACCGAACTATACGTTTCAGTTCTATTCAGTCTATTTCCCTTCTTATATTTTTCTTGTACACGCCGACTGAAATCTTCGCGTCCCCACGCCATCCAACGCCATCCTCTTTGATCAAATCGCTGTGAGTGGTGCATTATTTCCTGTATTCCCAAGTATTTTTAGTTTTGAGTTTTCAAAAATGCCTTTGCATTGCTGCATTTGCAAGAAAAACGGGAAGCTGAACCATCTCAACTTATTTAATATACCCAATGAGCCACATGTGTAAGTATAAACTTAAATAAGTATACCCAAGTATTTAAATTTTTGGCTTACACGTAGTTTATACAATTACTAATATATCGTGATATGGTATTTTGTAGGCAAAAAGAATGGCTGCGATTCTGTAACATAGAAGAGAATCCGGACGCAAATTATATAAAATATAGAGTTTGCAATAATCATTTTGTAAGCTCCGATATCAGAAAATGCTATCTTAGGCCATTGTTAAGAAAAGGTGCCATTCCATGTATAAGGAATGTTCGGAATGAAAGAATACAAGGTAAATACAGTTTCATAATTACTTGATGTAATATTATTTAAATCTTCTTATGTGCAAAATTTATCTAATGCAGAGCAAACTGTTGAGACCGTTGAGACCATCGCATCAGTGGCAAATTTTGAAGATCCAGATATGGAAAATCCAGGACCAAGCACAAGCACTTGTACGTTCACAAATCTTTTAATTTTGATACAGCAGTGAATGCAAAGAAATCCCATTTGATTATTTAGAGACAATAATCTTTTTAAGCAATTAAATTTTAATTAAATTGTGATAATTATATTCATTTTTTTTTCAAACAAATGGGATTTCTTAATTGTACAAAAATTTAATGACATCAATTCTTTTATTAAATACTAACAATAAGTAATATACTAGGTAGTACTAACCACAGGATGAAACACTTGTTTGGACTGATGAGTGCAACTACCTGCTGCTTGTCCATAGTTTTGTTTATTATTTTGGAACAATTAATCGAATCTGTTTTACCTTTTTCTACTAAAGCTATTCCGATATTGAATCCTTGTGGATTAAAAGCAACATGAACAAACCTAAACGTAATGAAAAGTCAGCGGTCTATATACGCCTCATAAAAAAGTACAAAACGAGGTATCAACGACTGCAAAAACAAAAATATCAAGATAGAACAATAGCAGCAGCATAACTTATTCAGCAAAGCAAGCAGTTTCTCAATCCAATCGCACATACATTATTTTCCACACAATTGCGGTTAAGTACCATTAAAAAAGGCGGACATAGATTCAGCAGTGAAATGAAAGATTTTGCGCTTAGTATTTACTATCATTCGCCAAAAGCGTATAGATTTTTATTAAAAGTTTTAACACTTCCATCAGTAAGGACATTACATAGATACCAAGAGAATTTTGAAATGCATCCCGGATTAAACATGCAAGTATTGGATCATCTGAAAAATATATTTAATGACAAGCAAGATAGTGAGAAAATTGTAACGTTGGTATTTGATGAAATTCATCTAAGTCAGGAAATTCATTACAATCCGAAGTCAGATAAATTCATAGGTGTAGAAGACCACGGGGAATTAAGAACTCCTATGCTGGCAAAAACAGCGTTAGTTTTACAGGTGGTATGATTAACAAAATGTATAAAACAAACAATAGGTTACTATTTATTTAGTAGTAAAACATCCACGGTTAAGTTAGAAGACATAATTTTCCGCGCCATAGACACTCTATATGAAAGCAATGTCATCGTAAAATGTTTGGTTTGCGATCAAGCACCAATAAATAAATCGTTATTCAAACAATTAAATATTACCAGTTCGCAACCATATTTCATTAGAAATGATATCAGAATACATTGTATGTACGATTTTCCCCATTTACTAAAATCATTTAGAAATAATATACTCAAAAGCGACGTAAGATATAAAGGGGGAATCGCTACGTGGAAAGACGTAGAAACAGTATCCAATTGCAGTAAGATTAAAAAATTAAATCTAATACCAACAATTAGGGAGAAACACATTATTTTAAATCATTTTTCAAAAATGAAAGTTAAATACGCAGCACAAGTATTGAGCGAGTCCATGTATACAGCCATGCTTTGCTACAAAGCAATCTATCCAGACAAATTTTCAAATGAGTCGACCACTGCCGAATTAATACTAGATATTGACAAATTATTTGATTATGTCAATAGCAATTTATTAAAAAGGCCTACATTGCCAAAATTGAATTATGCAATAAGTAAGTACAGTGAACATACAGATTTTTTAAAAAATATGAAACAAACTTTAAATTCAATTAAATTTATAGACAAGAAAAATCCACCATGCATTAATGGATGGATTTTATCCATCGAAAGTGTACTAAATTTATTCGACGATCTACACAACAACTTTCATGTAGAAAAAATACAAACGAGAAGGTTAAATCAAGATTCTCTTGAGAATTTATTCGCGGTTGTTAGGCAACAGCATGGCTGCAACACGAATCCGTCAGTGTGCAATTTTGAAACCGGATTAAAACACATATCAATTACACAAATATCGAAGGTATCAAATATAACTAATTGCAAACCTGATTTCAATTCAATTCTCGTCAAATTAAGTGCAATTGCAGAAAATTCGTACAAAAAACCCGACCACTCCGACCAAGACATTTTAATAGATGTTGATCAAATTATAACTCATGATGAGATTGAAGATCTGTCCATAGAAAATTTCGGCGAAAAAAATGCCATATATTACATTGCAGATTACATGTGTAACAAATTTATTAAAAAAACAAATTGCGATAATTGCATAAATATATTTTTCGATGATGCTCCAAAATTTAGTTTAGAGTGTTTGTATACGACGCTAAAAAATAAAACGGAGACTAAGGGTTTGTCCTTTGTCAAAACGGAAATTTTTAATACTGTTTGTGTGTGGGAAAATGCATTCAATAATTCCATTGAGCAATTGTTAGCTGCTGTTAACGTCTCTAAACATTGTACCATATATTAAATTCATGTAAAGAATTGCATTTATGCAATCCTTTACATAGCGAGATATTTTTAAAAATATTCATAACAATAAGATGTCATTGGGAAGCCAGATTTATAAGGCAAAACATACAAAAAAATGATAAATCCAACAAATATAAAAAGTTTTTGTAAAAATATGTAATATAATGTCACGTTAACCTTTTTCCGACGGGCGGTTTGACCCTCGGAAGCCGGTTAACTTCGGGCCTTGCAGGCACTGAGACCAGGCCGCGTGCAGGCCGAGTACACGCGGTCCGCCCGAGACAAAACGAGGTTCGAAGATTCGACGGTTTTTCTCTCGAAACGCGAAGAGTTCGGGCGCCAGGCACCTCAAGGATGCCACACGAAACGCGGAATATTCCTCGAGCTCGGAGAAGCCGAGGTCGAGAATCGAATCTTCGAAACGCGGATCGAAAGTGACGTCGCGACTAGGCCAGAAGGTTCGGACACGGGAAAACTAGGACAGTCCTCTCGGCAGGACGTTGATAAAGGTGTAAAAAAAGTATCAACAGACCCTAATTATTATAATTATATTGACAACATCATAATTTAGAGTTTGACAATCCTTGAGTTTTTATTATCCAGACAGCAATAATGGAAATAGAAAACGCCAATGCTGATGATAGGCCAAGAAGGGTTATAGTGGATGCTACTGATAACAATTTAGTTTTACCATCTTCAAAGAAGCCTACGGTGCCACAAGAAATAGAAAAGAAGATAAAAATAATGAAATTCATTGCTACAGCACATAGAAAGATTGGACTTGCATTCTTTGATAACCGATTTGACCAATCCGATTTGTCGTTAGGAGATCAAATACATAACGTACTGTTCACTAGCTACACCATCCTTCGGCAAAGACACAATCAAACCGGGGGTACATTGGAAGCAAGGATCTCGACCACAGATTTCAAAATAAATTATAATGGCTCGGAAACCACCAAGAGTAGAGACACAATACTGCAACTTGTCGAAACTGAAGCCATAGATCAAGGCATACCATTTGCCAAATATGACCAAAAAGACAATAATAACTGGTATGGGATAGCAAACCCACTTCTGAATTTCTTGTCCGGATTCGCACTGAGGAGGAAAGAATTAAGACTAGGATATCACACAATGCCTGTGGAAAAGAAGAACAACATTCAAAAAGATGTCACACTTGCACAATATGGGATCTATGGGGTTCATCATCCATTGTGTGAAGGAGTGACCTTCCCGCCTGAAAAAAGAGCATCCATGCCACAATCTGTTGGGCCTCTAACTGCGTTATTGTGTTATATCAAAGCTGACCGCAGATACTCAAAGAAATGGGAAGTAGCTGTAAAGAGAGCCTTCGCGCATTTCCCCGATATAGACACAATTATACAGTTATTCAAGGAGAAAGAGCCCTCTGAAATCAGGACATTGATGTCACTGGTAGCAGACGTTGCACTTATAGCTACAACACGCCAGGCAACAAGAATGTTTCCTCCTCCTGCAGCTTTCTCAGCCATTATGACTAACGATCACAAGATAGATGGGGTGAATTATCTTTCAGCTAACATTCTAAAGAATTTCAATTTCTCGGGACATGGTGCCTTCTTATTCTATAAGGTTTTTTGCAATTATTCCTGGAGGTTAAACCTACTAGATGGTACAGATAGTGTTGCCAAACAGATTGTGTATCATTGTATATTTGGAACTTATAAAGAGGACTTGGGAATCTTGGCTTCAATTACGAATCACGGTAGATGGGACACCAGAGAACAGATGGGGAAAGTGTTTCAAAAAGCTAACACGGAAGGAGCACCAATTACATTTGTGCCGATAAAACAAAGATATTACTCTAAATTGTCTCAAGCAAACCAAACAGGGCTGTTAACATCCGCCTACAACCAATTATCCTCCATCCCTTGTTTCAGTGGTAGGACTAAACGGAAGTTCGACGACGCGTTCTTTGATCATCTAAACAGCGATAAAACGAAAGCTGTGGGTGGTAGATCCATGCAAGCCCTCATATCCAGTTACACCACTCACCGAGATGAATTAAGACAGTTGTTGGAATCTAAAGGTAGAATTCTTTCTGCGGGCAATGTAGGATGGAAGGATGTAAGAGAAATAACTGCTACTCTCGAAGCCATCAATGAAGTTGAAGTGGACATAGTAGGCAGTGGAAAGTTTTTCTTGGGCAAAAATTAATTTTCTATCCCATATAATATTATTTGAGTCGTCGACAAGCTATTGATAGGACTCCTGGACAAGTGACCTCTGGTTTGGCAATTTAAGGTTTAAATAAAAAAAAAATTAATGACCTTGTTGCAATCCTTCTCTCGTCGAGAGGTCTTGTCCGCACCACCGGCGCTGCGAAACCGCGGCTCCCAGGCCCGTTATTCGCGGTCTTGTTTGGGGCGTTCTCGCTGCGCTTGCAGCCATGACGCGCTGCAAACGGGGCAGGTGCGCACTGAGTAGTCCGGCCGGCCGCACCGGAAGCAGTGGGTTTTAATGTTGAGGGGGCAACGGTTCCTGTTGTGCCCGTATTCGCCGCAGTTCCAGCACGCGTCTGGATCCTTCGGTCTGACGGGCTCGTTGGCCACCCATCGCTCGTATTGACCCCAGCTTGCGGTCCTTTGTTCGCGAGTCTTCAGTACGCTGGTTGCTGGGGTCATTCCCGTATCTCGTGGGCTGGACGCGTGCTGGACCGCGGCGTCCCCCTGCTTCCGTCGCGGCGAGGCCGGTCTCTCTCCGGGCGATGGTTTCGCGCTTGCCGATCGCTGCGGTAGCGGCGATTCTTTGCTCGATCGCGGCGGTAGCGGTATTTCCGCGTCTGTCCGTTTTGGCGACGGTGTTTCCGCGTCTGGTCGCTGCGGTAGCGGCCCTCCTTCCTCTCGTCTCCCCTCCGGGGTTGGTGATGGCGGGGTGCGGGTAAGGCGCCCCAGCTCCCTCGTCGCCTTCCTGATGTTCTCCCAACGCCGATCCATCCCCTCCAGGCGTTCGAGGGCATCCCCTTCCCCGCCCTCGGCCGTCATCCTCCGTATGACCTGGTAGAAGGTGGCCAGGTCCTCTACCAGTTCATCTATGTCCTCCTCCAACGCTACCCGGGGTGCGTGGAGGCGGTCGAACGGCATCTGTAATTAATTCGGGGCGGGCCGGGGAATTACTAACTGGTACTCCGTTGTTTGGTGGAGTGTATGTTTTCAGGTCGGTGACGTGGGATTTGCCGACGTCTTTCCCCTCCGGGGTACTGAGCCGGTAGACAACGGGCGATAAAACTTTCGCAACTCGGAAAGGGCCGCTAAATTTTGGACATAATTTTGCCGCGATGTTTTGTGCCGCGGACGATAATACGCGCTGCCGACAAAGTACGAGGTCTCCTTCTACGAAACGTGTATCTTTTCGGTGCAGGTTATAATTTTTCGCCTGCGTTTCATAGGCTTTTTCTAAGTTTTCGATGACCCAGTGGCGTAACGTGGCCAGGTGAGACATTCGCTCTGACCATCCCTCGAGGGGTGCTACCTCCAGGTCAATCGACGCTTCCTCGCTTGCTCGAATGCACGAGGCCGGTATCGGTTCGCGCCCGAAATTCAAGAACGCGGGCGAAGCTTGCAGCACTGAGTGATACGCGGTGTTGTATGCGAATCGAAATTTCGCTAAATGCGCGTCCCAGGTGCGATGATCCTTTTCGATGTAGGATACGATCATCGTCTTCAATATACGATTTACCCTTTCGACAGGGTTGGCCTGGGGGTGATACGGGGGTGTCGTCGTGATCGTTATCCCGTAGGTCCGCGCAAGTTCGTGAATCGCTTTATTCACGAATTCGGTACCGTTATCAGTGAGTAATACCTCGGGCGTCCCCCAACGTGAGAAGACCAGGTCTTCTAACGCCTCCGAAATTTTGGCCCCGGTGGCCCTTCGCAGGGGGCAACACTCGACCCATTTCGTAAAAAGATCTTGAATCACGAGCAAGTACGAAAAACCTGCACGACTCGGGGGAAGCGGGCCCATAATATCGGTTGCGATAACCATCCACGGCGCGCCGATACGACGCCTTCCCATGAGCCCAGAAGGGAGTGATTGCTCTACCTTCGTTAACTGGCACGTGGGGCAGCGTCGCACGTATTCTACGACCGTGCGGAACATTCCCGGCCAATAATACCGGGTTGCGATTCGGTGGTAAGTTTTCTCAACCCCTAAATGACCCGCTTGCACCTCGTCGTGACTTTCTCTCAAGATCTCTGTTCTTTTCTCGGTCGGTACGACGAGTTTCCACTCGTCTAAATCACCGCCGAGAATTTCCGAGATCAACGGGTCGGTACGACGATGGAAGAGTTGCCCCTCGCGAATGGACCAGTCGGGGTGCCGCTCCGGGCCCTTTTCTACTTCTCGGAATTTCTGTTCGAACCATTCGAGTTTCGTCACGGCCGCGGTCACTACTCCGACCCCCCCTTCCTCCGGTTCGGCTCCCTCGTACATGCGAGACAACGCGTCCGGTACGCGATTGAGCGCTCCCTTCCGATACTTGATCTCGAAATCGTACTCTAATAAATGGAGCGCCCACCGCGCGAGCCGACCGGAGGGGTTCGTTAATTTTCGCAGCCACTGTAAACTATGGTGGTCGGTCACGATCGTGAAATGGTACCCCTCGAGATACGGTCTGAATTTTTCTACGGCCCACACCACGCCGAGACATTCTAATTCGGTCGCGGAATATTTTCGTTCGGCCGCGTTAAGCGACCGACTCGCGAACGCAATTACCCTTTCCGTTCCCTCGATCTCTTGTGTCAGCACGGCTCCGAGTCCCACCATGCTCGCGTCGGTCTGCACGGTGAACGGTACCTCGAAATGTGGACAAGCCAGGGTTGGGGCGGTCGCGACTAATGTTCTCAATTTCTCGAAGGCGGATTGTTGTCCGCTTTCCCATTTCCATTTCGCTTCCTTCCGTAAAAGGATGTTCAACGGATCCGCGACCGTGGCGAAATCCGGAATAAACCTTCGATACCACGAGGCCATCCCAAGAAATCGTCGCAGTTGTCTTATATTCCGCGGAGCCGGAAACGAAAGGACGGGCGCGACTTTATCGGAATCGACTTTTAACCCTTCCCGGCTGACCACGAACCCGAGGTACCGCACCTCCTCCTTGCAGAACTCGCATTTTTCCGGGTTCACGATTAATCCTGCTGACTTTATTCGATCTAGAACTCGATGGAGCCACTCGAGATGACTTTCGAAGGTCGCGGTCGCGATTATAATATCGTCGAGATATGAAAAAGCGTGAGGCTCCATCTCTGGTCCGATTAAACGGTCGACAAGACGTTGAAATGTTGCCGGGGCTCCCGTGAGCCCGTATGGCATTCTCTTAAAATGGAATAACCCTTTCCCCGGAACGGTAAACACTGTAATTTCTTTACTCGATTCCTCGAGCGGAATCTGGAAGTAGGCCTGCGAGAGATCGAGGGTAGAAATGTATTTTGCGGCTCGTAATTTATCTAGAATACTCGACATGATAGGTAGCGGATACGCGTCTTTCTTTGAAACTTCATTGACTTTCCGAAAGTCTAAACAGAAGCGATATTTGCCGTTCGGCTTTTTCACCATGACGATCGGACTGGACCACTCACTTTCTGACGGCTCAATTATTCCGTTCTCCAGCAACGAATCTACTTCTCGGTAGATTGCTTGCTGGACGACCGGCGAGACCGTATAATAACGCTGTTTAATTGGTCTGTTATCACCGACGTCTATCCGGTGAGCGGTCAGAGTCGTCACGCCCGGTACTCGCTCGAAGTCGCTCATTTCTTGTTCTAGAAAAAACGCGTAACCGCTCCTTTTGCGGCTCGGAAAGTATCTGCAGGCCGCAGCAGAGCGGATCTTTCGAGGTACGACCGAATGGAAATTCTACTTGCGGCCGCGACGCGAAATGCCATTTCCTCCGATGGTATTCGACAACGATACCGAATTGCGCGATCGCGTCGACCCCCAGTAAAACCGGATTCACTAAGTTGTCGAGAACGTAAGCAAAAATTTCTCGCGTCTGGTCTTTAATTCGTAACGAAAACCGAACGCGTTCTTTCGCGCGATCGACCGCTCCCGTGGCCAGAAGGAAATAACACTCGTCTGCGGCCATCGAAATCGTGGCGGCTTTTCCCACGGACGAAATTGTTTCCCGACTCACGAACGAGAGCGACGAGCCCGAGTCGATTAACGCGAGCACCTGACGATTCGCAATGTGCACGCTCACGGTAAGCAGCGGTGGTTTCGAAACGATAGCGGAGTCGAATTCTGTATTCGCTACGCGGGCCGAAATTACTGAGTTCGAGGCCGCTCCGGCCCTTACGAGCGGCGTCGGTAGTAGTTTTCCGCTCTCGGTGGACAACGACGGCAGTCCCTCGCAATAACCCCGGGTTCCCCGCAACGATAACAATGGCGAGTTTGAGGCTCCGAGCATTGGCGCGATCTATGCCCCGGCCGATGACAGTTCCAGCACGTGCTTTCCGCCGTCGGCTGTTGGACCGGCGAAGTGACAGCTCGGCTGTTCCCGGCAGCGGTCGGGCGGTCTCGGTTCGGCTCGTCGCGCGAGCGGCTGTACGCCGAGATGTTATGACGCGGCGGCTCGGAGATCGGGGGTTCGCGCGGTCGAGAGGGGCCCGCTCGGTAACGCGGTTCCCCTCCTCGCGCGTCGACTACCGCATTGACTCTTTCGTATGCTGGAGCTTGACCTGTCCCCGCGCCCCCTTCTACCGCGTATCTTTTCGCGTCGTACGCGAATTCTTTGTTCGCTATCGTAGGGATCAGGTATTTATCGACGCTTTGCGGCATCCCGAATCGCTCCGCTTCACGTAATCGATTCGCGAGTTCGGCCACCGAGGTGATCGTCTGCTTATCGATACCGACCCGACACTCCGCTCTCGCGCCCCAGAAAATTCGATCTATTATCATTTGTTCTGACCACGGTCTCTTTAATCGCGCGACCATACTGCGCATAATCGCGAGGTAATCGCGAAGCGGTTCGTCGGGGCCTTGCCTTCGGACTTGAAGGTCGTGTTCGAGCAGCTGCTGGTAGTCCGGATCGCGGAAATTCTGTTGCCACTCGTTTTCAAATTCCTCCCAGGTGGACATCGGAGGACAGGTATCGAACCATTTCGCCGCGGTACCGGTAAAACAAATCGGTAGACAGCGTAGGAGGTCGGCGTCTCTGATCGTACACGCGCGCCGCATTATGGAGAGCCTTTGGAAGAATTCCTCCGGATCCTCTCCGGGTTTCCCATCAAACGATAGGTCCCATTTTCGTATGACCTCGTACGCTGTCTTCGAATTGTCGGCTTCGACCGGAGGAACCGAGGTCGTCACGGTCGTCGGTCGCGGTACGATCGGGGATGATCTCCATCCCGTCGGTACTCGCAGTGTGGCGGGCCCGGGGCTGGGGAATTCAGGGTCCGGTTTTATGGTCGGCCCGTACTCCTCCGCCCCGTACGCGCTGTAATATGACCGGTCGTCCTCCGGCCATCTCGAAACATATGTTTTGCCGTCCTCCGACATTTCACTCTAGGAGCCCGCGACGAATCGTACTTGGAAACGAACGATAGATTTTCAAATGTGGCCTTGAACGTCGAAGCTGTTTCTCGATATTTTTTTTTCTAAACGCGACCGTTACCGTAACGTTACCAGGAGCTCTCGAACTCAAGGACCCGCGACCGAGCGATGTTTATGTTAGCGTCCCTGACGCGGCCTCGCTCTTCGCCACGAAACAAAAACTCGTTGTTTATTCGACCAGACCGCGGTTCCCAACCGAATTTTGCTTTGAAACGCCTCGAAATGTTATTGCTTTTCGAATTGAAACCGTCTCACTCAGTGCTGAAGTCGCGAAATTCAAAATATCTCGCAAGGTCGCTACCGGGTATCGCGTCCTTGTTCTATAACGCGTCGAAAGTCGTTCGTCACACAAAAAAAAAATACAAAAAAAAAAGACTAGCTACGCGACAAACACGAAGGAATTTGCCTTTTCAGGCGGGGAACAAAGGGAATACCGAAAAACGTACACTCCACACACCAACAATTTCAATAATTCCAATAATTTAAATAATTTAAATAATTTAAACAACAAAAATCGAATAAAACAGAATTAAAAAAAAATTTCTTCCTGTCGGACTGGCTCGCCTAAATAATTCCTCTTTTCGCGAGGAACGCCGGAAAACACGCAAACGTAACGAAACGTGGTTGTACGTGGCTTCCGTACGCTACGTTCGTGAGAGCAATCTCGCTTCGCGTTAAATTTTCTCCGATCGCTTATCCTGTGTCTCGCAATTCCCGTCGATTTTCCTAATTTCGTTCGAGCGATCACGCCGTGCCGGAAGATCGAACCGCGATCTTACCTGTGAGAGTCTTTCGTCAACCCGTGCCTCTCTCCGTTTTCGGGAAAACCCTTTCGAGAGAGAAGTCCCTGTTCGGGCGCCAATTTGTCACGTTAACCTTTTTCCGACGGGCGGTTTGACCCTCGGAAGCCGGTTAACTTCGGGCCTTGCAGGCACTGAGACCAGGCCGCGTGCAGGCCGAGTACACGCGGTCCGCCCGAGACAAAACGAGGTTCGAAGATTCGACGGTTTTTCTCTCGAAACGCGAAAAGTTCGGGCGCCAGGCACCTCAAGGATGCCACACGAAACGCGGAATATTCCTCGAGCTCGGAGAAGCCGAGGTCGAGAATCGAATCTTCGAAACGCGGATCGAAAGTGACGTCGCGACTAGACCAGAAGGTTCGGACACGGGAAAACTAGGACAGTCCTCTCGGCAGGACGGATCTCACAGGGAACGTAATGATTCGACGACGATATGGTCTCGAGCTGTTTATTGTAGCGGTCGTTAAATTACAAAATCTGCGGCCACGTGGCCGCGACCCGAGAGCCCGCGCCCTTCATACAAGATAGCGGAAAGATGGTCGTTCGCAGCGCGGTTGTCCTATCGTTTTTCTCTCGCGACGATACCGTTGGAAATTCGATCGTCGTTTCGTTCGACAAGAACTTTCGAAACGCGAGGCGCAGATGATCGGCGAATTACGAGACTGCCGCGATGACTTCCGTACGCGAGTCGCTACAACGCGTACGCTAACGATTACGCGATCGCACGCCGACGGAAACGATACGATGCGCGGCGAGAAACACAGGATTCGAGAATACACGAAACTGTCGCAGAGATTACTCTCACGAAACGCGACTCCTCTAGGACACTCTTTCGCACGCAATCTAAGAAGAAAACTCTCTCGAAAAATGACTCGAAAACTCAAAGTATTCCCGAAACGAATACGAGCGAATTACCGAGGACGGAACGGGAAGCGTTCGTCCTCTCACGACGAAGGTCGAGCCGTCGCGCACCGAAATATCGGAAAGATCACAGTTTCGACTCACCGTTTCTCGTTTAGAATATTTCCCCCAATAATTCCGGCTCCCGATAGAGCGTAGAGCTCGGAGGCTGAGCGGTCGTCGTCTCAGGTGTTCCTCGAACCTCCACCAGGCACGAACAGTTTCGCGGCGCAGTTACTATTCTGTTTCGCAACGCGAGTAGAGAAGGCAGTGCGTACGGCAATTACGAGAGCCAGCGCGACAGTGATCTATCGATTTTCGGCAAGCTAGCGGATCGAACCCGGCTCCCCCCACACGACCGTTTCTCCGAAAGGCCTATGCCGCGTTTCCACGGGCGCAAACTCGAGGCTCAGGAGCGTTCCCTCTAGCGTCCTAGGGCCCCGGACAGTCACGAAATTGGCCAAGGAGCTTCTTGCTCTCTTGGTCGGCGGAGGGGCTTCCTCTTCTTGGCTACGAGGGCGCCGACCCCTGGGCAGCTTCTCCCTTAACGGGGCGAGACGGCGTCAGGATCTGAAAGGAGTCGCAGTGGACGTGATGTTGTATTTAGCTGTTGTCCTGGCGTCGCCTCCGGTTTGATTTGCCGAGTGCCCTCGCACCAAGCTCAAAATCTCGAAATGGCCATTTGCTCTCGGTCGGGCGCTTCCTGGCTGCGGGACATTGTTGGTTTCCCGTGACAATTCGGACGATCGGTGGTTCCTTCGACGCGCCCCATATACGGCCCTGAAACTTGCCGTTCTCGGCGCGCGCGACAGATGTCATTATGTGATCCTCGATAATATCGGAATCTCTTAGAGGAGCGCTCTCGAATCCTGTATTTTCGGTGTTGTGCCTGGTAGAGGGCGGTCCGGTCCTTTATCGCTTTCAATGCGCTCGAAATGAACGGAGAAGTGACGTCGCATATTTTGCAACGTCACAATAAATAATATGATCTTGAAAATAAATGTAAATGTGCTTTTAAATTGTATTCTATTTTCTTTCATATTCTTCCTTCCTACCTACATAACATGTATGTATATAAATTAATGTTTTAAAATTTTTTAAATTTTATAGTCCGAAAAAATTGAGTCTTAAAGTATAATATAGAGTATAGAGCGAACCGTAAAATGAGGTATAGAGGAGGGGACTGTTTTCGGGGTGCGGAGCAAGGGGATAGACAAATAGTTCGGTTTCTGACACGCCAGGAGCGCTGCGAAACGAGCCACAGATTTAACATAGGGCTCTTATGGGAGTGTCGCCTCTATCTAATCCTCTTTGATTCCGATGGTCGAAAAAATGACCCGGTCTCTGGTAGAAGGTTCGGAAAGACGTCGGCGAAACCTGCACGTCACAACTCCTCCCCCCCTAAAAGAGACCGGGGCACACCGTTGGCAGTTACCGGTCAGGCTACTCGCGGGCTCGGTGGCGATCGGTCTTCCTCGGACTTCCAGGGTGTACTCAAAACCAAAACAGAGACATACACGAATCCCAACACCTTGAGTCCTAGATAAGTACGTGCGATACTAATTTTCTTACTCTCTTCCTTGTGGCGAGGCCTGCTGATACGATCGGCACGTAACTGAAAATTCAATAAACGCAATTGCCGGGCCCCGCTGGGCCCGGGCCGACGCTGGGGTAGGGGGGCAATGAAGCGACCACTCTTTTGGATAATATTATATTTCTTTACTAAGCGTCTTGTGGCGCGGCAAATGTCGTATATATTCGGTTAACAGAAGACCGAAAGAAAATATACAGATTGTATACGAGCATAACTAACAAAAAATAAGAATAGTCTTTGAGTTCGGGGCCTCCGATAAAAGTAAAAAAAAACAATTGGTTCCGGTCGTCGTTATGACCAGTAGTCTTCTCTCTCTCTATGTAGTGGTACCACAGTTACTGTTTCCGGTGTCGGGCGATCGCTCAGTATCGGGCCCCCCGGTCGTGACGCGGCCCCTGTGTCCTTCAGGAGGGGGCGCATTCCGGGCAGGTCTTCACCGTATAGAACGGTCGACCGCACCGGAAACAGTAGTCCCACTTCTGTGGGGCGACGCACTCCGTATGGGTATGCCCCATGCTGTGGCACCTCCAGCATCCAAACTCCACCTCACTCCCCTTCTTCTTCTTTGCGGCTCCCCGCCACCTGGGCTGGGCTGCTGGAGCCCCTCTCCCTGCGTCCCTTTGATTAGTCGACCCCGGGGTCCCATCACTGGGTGCCCTCGGGGTCGATATTTCGGTGGCTTGTCGATGTTCATACTGAATGCGCTCCATCCGTGATTGTATGTTCTCCCGGGTGGTGTCCTGTCTCCTTGAGGATCCCGGTGTTATTACGGCCATCGGTATCCTTTTTGGTTCTTCTGGTTCCGTGGGGGCTTCTGTCCTGGCCGGCATTGGTCCGGGGCGGGAGTTACTCATTTTTTTTTTCCGGGCCACAGAGAGCCCCCTCGGCCGTACGTTTTTGCCCATATTTGGAATGCCTCGTCCACCGTTACCTCCTCATCTTTGAATATCGGGGCTGTGGCCTCGGCAGTTTCATGTCCGGGGAGTGACTCTATTTGTATCCTCCCCGGTATCCTCTCTTCTCTGTTGCTGCTGCTCGCCGGAGCCTCCAAGATTATGGTGGCCGTGGATATGTACGTTATCTCGGCCGCTGGGTATCGGGGTGTGTGGGGGAAAGTATGGTTTCAAATCATCGATATGAGCCTTGCCCAGGTTGCGTCCGTCCTCTGCGGCTAGGACGTACACACTTGGTGACAGCTTCTTCTTAATCGTTACTGGGCCCGTAAATTTCGGTACCAGTTTTGCGGCAACGTAATTCGCTGCTGAGGAGAGAACTCGTTGTCGCTTCATTACCCTATCCCACACGTGAAATTCTACGTTTCTACGTCGCAAGTTGTAGCTGTGTGCCTGCCTTTTGTACGCGTCCTCGAGGTTCTCCAGTATCCAGTGCCTTAGCGTCGGCAACTGGGTGACTCTTTTCTTCCACGTGTCGTTAGAGGTGACCTCGAGGTTGACAGGGGGCTCCACGCTTGCCCTAACACACTTTGCCGGTCGTGGCTCTCGCCCGAAATTCAGAAACGCGAGGGAGGCCTGCAAGACTGAATGGTGGGCGGTATTGTAAGCGAATCGAAACTGTGGCAAATTGTGGTCCCAATCTCGGTGATCCCTACCTATGTACGCTACAATCATTGTCTTAAGGATTCGATTAATGCGTTCAACCGAATTGGCTTGTGGGTGGTACGGGGGTTAGTGCTCAATCGTATACCGTATTGCTCTGCGAGCTCTCGAATAGTTTTGTTGGCGATCTCCGTGCCGTTATCCGTTAACAAAACGTCCGGAGTTCCCCACCTCGAAAAGATCAATGACTCGAGTGCCTCGGCAATTTTTGGACCGGTCGCACGTCGGAGCGGGGTGCACTCTATCCATTTAGTGAATAGATCCTGGATGACCAGGAGGTACACATTACCGGATCTGCTAGGCGGAAATGGGCCCATAATGTCAGCGGCTACCACTGACCACGGCATGTCAACACGGCGCCGACCCATCAACCCCGGCGGGAGTGTTTGTTCCACCTTCGTGAGTTGACAGGTGTTACAGCGTCTTACGTATTCGACCGCTGTCCTATACATGCCGGGCCAGTAGTAGCGGAACGCAATCCGTTGGTATGTCTTTTCGACGCCCAGATGCCCTGCTTGAACGTTATCGTGCGCCTCCTGCAGGATCTCGGTTCTGCGCTCCTCCGGTACTACCAGTTTCCATTCATCGGCATCTAACCCTAACGTCTCCGCGATTAGGGGATCGGTACGACGACAAAATAGTTCCCCGTTCCGAATTGACCAGTCCTTGTATTTGCTTGGGTCTCGCTCTACTTCCGCGAATTTGCCCTCGTACCACTTTGCCCGAATCGTCGCTACCAGGTGAGTCTCGGTTTCTTCGACCCCTTCCCCTTCGAATGTTCACGATAGTGCATCCGGTACCTTATTCAGGGCTCCCTGCCGATATACTACTTTAAAATCGTATTCTAGTAGTTGCAGGGCCCAACGCGCTAATTTCCCTGTCGGATTTCTAAGGATTCTAAGCCATCGCAAACTGTTGTGGTCCGTCACTACCGTAAACGCGTACCCTTTCAAATATGGCCGAAACTTTTCTACCGCCCAGACGATCGCAAGGCATTCCAGCTCCGTAGCGGAATATTTTCTCTCTGGAAGTGAGAGAGATCTACTCGCGAACGCGATCACTCTTTCGACCTGATCGACTTCCTGCGTTAAAACCGCGCCTAGTCCAACCGTGCTCGCATCCGTTTGCAACGTAAATGGGATTTCGAAATCGGGGCACGAGATGGTAGGTGCTGAGGCAATTGCGTTCCGGAGGAATTCGAAGGCAGCTTGTTGGCTGTCCTTCCATTCCCATGCACGATCTTTCCGTAAAAGGCCATTTAGTGGCTCAGCAAGTGTGGCGAATCCCGGAATGAATCTTCTATACCAAGAAGCCATCCCTAGGAAACGTCGCACCTGCTTGACCGTCTTGGGCGGAGGAAACGATAAAACGGGTTGGACTTTCTCCGCGTCCACCTTTAGCCCCTCTCGGCTCACCACGAAACCCAAATACCGGACTTCCTAACGGCAAAACTCGCACTTTTTCGCATTGATTATTAGACCGGCCTCTTTGATCTTATTCAGTACTCTGTCGAGCCACACGAGATGCTCCGAAAAAGTCTTAGTCACGATAATAATATCGTCCAAATACGAAAAAGCGTGTGGCTCCATTTCCGGCCCAATTAATCGGTCTAATAACCTTTGAAAAGTTGCGGGAGCGCCCGACAGTCCGTACGGCATGCGGCGGAAATAGAATAGGCCCTTCCCGGTACCGTAAACGCTGTTATTTCGCGGCTTTTCTCATCCAGGGGAATTTGGAAATACGCCTGACTGAGGTCGATTGTCGAAATATATTTTGCGGAACGTAGCTTATCGAGAATCTGCGTCATGAGCGGTAGCGGGTACGCATCTTTCCTCGAGACCTCGTTAACTTTTCGAAAATCGAGACAGAATCGGTACGTGCCGTTGGGCTTCTTAACCATTACAATCGGACTTGACCAGCCACTTCGCGATGGCTCAATTATGCCGTCGGCCAGTAGCTTATCTACTTCCTGATATATGGCCTCCTGTACTTTCGGGGAGACGGCATAATATCGCTGTTTAATAGGCTGGTGGTCGCCTACATCGATCTTGTGACTGATCAAGTTCGTTATGCCCTTCATACGGTCAAATTCTGGCAACGTGGTCTCGAGGAATTCATCTAAGCGTTTCTTTTCGGTTTCCGTTAATATCTGCAGACCACAACATATTGCGCTAGGAGGGGTACTTTCGAAGCGAAACCTATCACCTGGTCGCGACGCGAAATACCAAATAGCGTTATGATATTCCGTTATGATTCCGAACCTCGCTATCGAATCCGTTCCTAATAGTAGGGGAGTCACGAGATTGTCCAAAACTTTCGCGACCACGACGCGTCTCTCTCTCTCTCTCTCTCTATTCGTAACTCGAATTGTGCCTCGTCTTCGGCACGATCTACAGCCCCCGTAGCCAGAAGAAAGTAGCAGGGTCTTACTGCTTTTCTTTGCTCGATATTCGTATCGTTTATTTTCTCGAGGACGTCGCGACTGATAAATGTCAGGGACGACCCCGAACCGATTAGGGCGCGAGTTGCCAGATCGCCGATCCACGCGTCTACGGTTAACAGAGGTGGGCGGTACTTATCCCCAAAAGTCAAAACGCGGGCCGATATTAGTTCAGGTGAAGTCTCTCCGGCCCCTCCGGTCGACTCCCCGTCCCGTTTCCCGACCGGTTTCGGCATCTACGACAGCGTTGCAGTGTGACCCCCTCTGCTCCGCAGCCGTAACAGTGTAGCCGATGTTCTTCTTGACAATGGCGTGAGAGATGACCGGTCTTACGGCAATTCCAACATTGCGGCCGGCTCTCCCCGCTCGCACGTTGTTTATCGTGCGGCTGCCATTGCCACGTTGTCACAGCTGAGGTCAGTTCCGCGGTACGCGCGCGGGAGTCCGCCGAGTGATCTCTAGATGTTTTGCCTGACCGGGATTTTTCGCTTCCCCTCGGCGCGGCATGTGGAACTTTCTTCCCTTGTGTTGCCTTGGGTTCACGAGATCCCGATCTGGCCCTTGATCTTCTTTGGGGGGCTATGAAGAATTCCCCGTCTGAATCCTCGGTTTCCTCCCCGCTTGTGGTCGCCACTGCATTCGCGTACTCAAAACGCACCGATTTTTGGCGCGTATCCGATCGCGACCGCGATTGACGGGCGGAATCTGACGCGGAACCGTAGCGATCTTCCCCCGATACTCTCGGCCCACTCCTCCTCCTCTGTTCCGCCTCCCGTTCGGCTTCAACTAACTGTTTCCGTAATTGTCTTATTTTCATCACGGAACCGATCGCTATCGAACGTTGCAATGATGGTTTCGCGCCCCAATATAGTCGCCTAGCTCTCTTTAATTCCGGCCACGGTGGCTGCAATCTCCCAAACATGGCCGTCAACTTCATAATATAGTCGCGGACCGGTTGGTCTTCACCCTGGTAGTAGTCTTTAATATTGCGTACCAGAGTGTCCTGATAATCCGAGTCCCCGAAAAATTCCCGAAATGCCTCTTCGAATTCTTCCCATGTTCTACACTCCGCTCCCTCCTCCTTGTACCAATGCTTTGCGATTCCCCCGAGACATACCGCTAAACATCGTAGCAAATCGCTTCTCGCGATATTGCAATATTTCCGTTGTATTTCAAGATCTTCTAGGAACTCTTCTAGGTCTTCCTCCGGTTCCCCATTGAATTTCAACCTCCATCGTCGCATAATGTCGACAATTTGTTTTTTCCTCGGTAATCGGTCCAGTTGGTCTCGGGCTATCGCTCCGCCTGGTCTTCCGGATTCAGGTTTGGTGGGAGGTGAGGGCTCTACTACTTGAATGTCCCATTGCGAATCTTGGGTCTCGCGACGACGGGAGGGCGATTGCGATCTTCTGCCTCGGTACTGAGGAACAGGGATGCTTATATCGCGGGGGGGTGATCTGACCCCGACTGCATTGTCCTCCCCTGAGGAGTACGCGTCGGATATCCCCTGTTCCTCTTTCGCATCCCCGTACACCGATCGCTCCTCCGACTCATCGCGTTCCCTTTTCGGCAAGTTTAAGAGGCTTTTCATTTTTCTGGGACTCGCGATACCGACTTATCTGGTCGCCCACGTATTCCTACGATAACTCCGCTAATACCGATTCCCGACAACAGTGAAATCCGAATGACGGCCTCGTTACGTACGCGGTTTGCCTGAGAGAGAACGCGGGTCCGCAATAATCGGCACGACCAAAAAAAAAAACGAATTTACGTCGGTATTCAATTTCCGACCGAATATCAATATCAATTTCAAATACAATATTATTCTTCGGCTGTCCCCCGGCAATTCGTCCTCCTTACATGCGCGAAAGGAAAGAGTAAGCTACAATTTCCCGAAATTTTAATCGCGGATCCTGCCCGTCGACAGTGTTTCCGCGCGTATTCCTTACGTAATTTTCGTACCCTCTCTCTTCTATCGGCCAGCGCTAGCCGTCGCAAATTGTATCGGAGAGGTGTACGATAACGCAAACACACGAATCGATTATAAAAAAAAACGAAAGAAATTAATTCGATAATTATTTTCGCAAATCAGGACGGCACTCGTCTAGGACTACGACAATTTGGACGTAAACCATACTTTCCCGACACCACACATAAAAAGAATAAAATAAAAAAAAATATGTGGGTGGGCGAGACGGGGGAAAATACACAATATTATCAATTCGATATTAATTAATTATCATTATAATTTTATCATAGTATCCCGCGTGTCATTCCGAGACTCGATACCGGTGACCAAGCCAAACGAATTAAAAAAAAAAGAATCAAATTCGAATCTTTCGGGCGTGCTCTAGAGTCCCAACTTCCGTGCGGTTTGTCTCGTAGACCGGCTAGCGAGGGGCACCCTCGATTCGCTGTTGGGCCGCACGCGTTGGCGTGTCCCGTATCAGCGAATGCGATAGTTACCCTTGACACGCTACCGACCACGATACTCCGCCGACTGCGGAAGTTGGCTTCTCTAGCCCCGAAAATAACCGGATGATCTCCAGAAAAAAAATATTTCCCTGAATATCTTGTTCTATTTTCGCGAATTTTTAAATAAATAAATAAATATGTGAATAAATATATTGAATAAATAAATAAATAAATAAATAAATGACTAGATGAACTACAAATAATGTACAGACTAAATAAATCAATCGATCGAAAATCGGAAAATTTTGTTTGAATGGCACACGAAATAGTACAAGGTGAGCCTTGTACACAATGAAACCATAATACACGAAATTCCGCGTGGGCTCCGTACGGACGAAGGAGAAAGAAAAAGTATGTTTTCAATTGGGTCGCGTGTCTCTGTCTCGCGACCGCCTCGCTCGTCTCGTCGAATTCGCCCGTTTCCTCGCCGAGAATATAATTTCTACTGTGAGAGCCCCGTGCTTCTCCACGCATCTCTATGAAAAAGCCCTTTTCCTCAAATCGCTTTTTCTGCGAGAGATTAGCAATGTTCGGGCGCCAATTTGTCACGCCGTTTACCGATTCGCGAACGAAATCGGCAACCGGACTCGGGAAATTATGGTCTTGAGACCGGGCCACGCTCGGTCGCGCAAAACGTGTTCTGCCGGGACAAACAGCCACTCGCAGACTCGAAATAGGACAATAATAAATCGACCGTAGATCGATACTCGGGCGCCAGGCACGTTACCGTGCCACGCGAAACTTTTGTTTCTACACGAATTTCTTTCGAATCTGCGAGGACTGCGTAGATGCCTTGGATAGCGACGGAACAGGCCAGGATTCCACGTGGGAAAAAGGACGGGGCATTCCTCGCGACGGGAACGTTTCTCACAGGCGAAATGAATAGAATCGATTTGGGGCAAATTAATACCGTTTATTACGAACGGGATGTTGTTTTACAGGCCACCGGTATGAACCGGCGGCAGTCCAAATATTTGCCGGCGCGTCGTTGATAATATTCGGCGGTAGTTCGGCCGTTCGCGCGAGGATTCTATTTCTTCGAGTCGAGCTCGGCAGTCACAGGCCTTCGCGTAAATTACACAAGCCCAGAAGGGCACGAAATCTGCCGAGCCCCGATAGAATACGCGATGCTGTACAATGCGACTAGGCGAGGACGGAAAAGAACGCGACGAGAACGAAACGGGCGCGTCGCGTCGTCCCACCGTGGAACGTCTCGAGGATCTCCTATCAAATATCGAAAAACGAAAGATCGTACGTCCCGCAACACGCAGCACTCGGAGACGCTACGATACACGGCCCGGCGTTCCTCTCGGGAGAGCTCTTCCCGGTCGCTGGACACGCCGAAAGCACGTGGCATACGACGCGAGGTTATAAATCCCGTCGAAATACGCCCCGAGCCAACACGAGTATTCACAGGTTCTCTAATATCGAAAACTGACCGGCACTTACCAATTCGTGGACTCTTTCCCCGCAGCAATGTGGTCGCACGAAACTACTTCAACAATTCGCGATTTCAAGACGGTACTCGTAGTTTATCGCTCGTAGTCCTTCGGTCTAGTGACCTACTTCGTGTCGGCTCGGAACGCGGAAGCGAGGCATCCTCTCTACTTCCTCATCCATCTTCGCTGTGGCGACACTCGGGGCCTATCGCGTGGCTCCTCGCTGCAGGGCCGAATCTAGAGGATTCGGACCCGTGCCTTCGAAAATTATTAAGTTTCTCGAGGCGGCGCACAGTGGTTCCAACGGGGAAAAAAATCAATTTTTCGAATGCTAGGTACATAGATTTTTCATTGCAATTTCGTTTACTAGATAGTTCGAGTATTTAAACCAATAAAAATTTTTTATAAATTTCACTTATTTCTAGGAATGATATGACATGAAAGTTTGGTAACAGGAAACCTGCGATTTTGGCTTATAAATGCGTCTACATATAAACGCAGCCACAAGAATATAAAACATTAAAACACTTGAACAATATTATAATTTGATTATGTTTATAATAGATGATTTATTTAACGTAGGTTCGATTAATGTAAGTGTCATTTATTTATCTAAAATACAAATTGAAAAAGAAGTATTTTGAATAGTAGAATTAAAGTTTAATTTGACATAACTTGTTAGCGCCAAAAAGCGCCAAGATAAAACTTGTTGCAAATTATGCAACACACTTTAAAGTACATATCAACCAAGTTTCAGCTGCGAACTCCTGCGAACTTGGCACTGAAACTATTTTTATATAACTATAGTCAGTCACATGACTACCTTTAAAACAAAATAACCTTTTTAAACTTTCACCAAACGACCTGATTTTTTGTGATCAATTAGAAGCTTTTGTTTACCAAATAACGTGCAAAAATTTTTTGAAAAAAATAGCAATAACATAAAAAAAGGAATTTTTAACATTTTTTTTATTTGTCGCCGTAAAGAAAATTTAAAATATATGTTTAGTAGATCAATATTAGTTATATATATACTGAAAATTTCATCGAAATCGATTGACATACACAGGAGGTATAAGCGGTTAGAAGTGGTGAAAGAATTAGTAATTAAAAATTTGTTGTATGCTTCAAGAAATAAAGGGGTGTACTTCCAAAAAGCTCACACCTCCGATTTTTTTTATACCGTGGATTCTTACGTATTTGGACGTGCTGATTACGAATATGATAGTGAAAATTGGCGCAAATAAAAATTGTAGTTTTTTTATTTACTTCCGTAAATAATGGGAATTTTGAAAAATACTTCAGATAAAAGTTGTAGACCTCATCAAAATACACATTTTATGTCCTATTGATTTTTGTCATAAAGATAATACTTCCTGAGAAAAATGATAGGTCCGGGTTAGGTCTGGGTTATTTACGGAAGTTGTCACGCCGTTCACCGATTCCCTTCGAAATCGGCAACCGGACTCGGGAAATTATGGCCGAAAGACCGGGCCACGCTCGGTCGCGCGAAACGTGGTCCTCCCGGGACAAACAGCCACTCGCAGACTCGAAATAGGACAATACTTAATCGACCGTAGATCGATACTCGGGCGCCAGGCACGTTACCGTGCCACGCGAAACTTTTGTCTCTACACGAACTTCTTTCGAGTCTGCGAGGACTGCGTAGATGCCTTGAATAGCGACGGAACAGGCCAGGATTCCACGTGGGAAAAAGGACGGGGCATTCCCCGCGACGGGAACGTTTCTCACAGGCGAAATGAATAGAATCGGTTAGGGCAAATTACTACCGTTTATTGCGAACGGGATGTTATTACAAGTCAGTATGAACCGGCGGCAGTCAAAAGATTTGCCGGCGCGTCGTTGATAATATTCGGCGGTAGTTCGGCCGTTCGCGCGAGGATTCTATTTCTTCGAGTCGAGCTCGGCAGTCACAGGCCTTCGCGTAAATTATACAAGCCCAGAAGGGCACGAAATCTGCCGAGCCCCGATAGAATACGCGATCTGATACCAGGTGACTAGGCGAGGACGGCAAGAACGCGACGAGAACGAAACGGGCGCGTCGCGTCGTTCCACCGTGGAACGTCTCGAGGATCTCCGAATGCAAATCGAAAAACGAACTATCGTACGCCCCGTATCACGCAGCACTCGGGGACGCTACGATACACGGCCCGGCGTTCCTCTCGGGAGAGCTCGTCCCGGTCGCTGGACACGCCGAAGCACGTGGCACACGACGCGAGGTTAGAAATTCTGTCAAAATACGCCCCGAGCCAACACGAGTATTCACAATTTTCTAACAACGAAAGCTGACCGGTACTTACCAAATTCGTGGACTCGCTTGTTACGCACAATTGTCCCACGATATGATACTTTGTGATATTCGCGATTATAGAACGATACTTATTCACTCGCAGTCCTTCGGCCGAGTGACCTACTTCGTGTCGGCTCGGAACGCGGAAGCGAGGCATCCCCTCTACTTCCTCATCCATCTTCGCTGTGGCGACACTCGGGGCCTATCGCGTGGCTCCTCGCTGCAGGACCGAATCTAAAGGATTCGGACCCGTGCCTTCGAAAATTGTTAAATTTCTCGAGGCAACGTCCGATAACGCTGCGAGGGCGGTAAGGGTGGACGCGAGCCATTCCGGGTGGGCTCTCATGGCCCTGCCCGGGCGAGAATCGACAAGGTTAGGCCGTTGGTCGTCCCTTTATCGTAAATGCCTCGTCGATGTCTCCGGGTTGACGGATCCGGGCTCGGTCCAATCCCCGTTGTCTTCTCCGTACTCGCCGATCTGCGATAGGTTCTCCGGGTGCCTGTTCTCGAAATTTCTCGCCAATTAGCAGCGGAAGATGGGCATCGAAATCTCCTATGGATAGTAGTCGGATCTGAAACCTCGTGTCGCGCCCAGCGGCGCGACATTCAAGCGCGATAATACTATTCCACTGGGACTCGGCCGTCTCCAGGGAGATCGATCGCAACGCCCGTTTCGGTTCCGATGGTCGAAAAAGTGACCCCTCTGTTAGAAGGTTCGGAAAGACGTCGGCGAAACCTGCCACGTCACAAAGTAAATAAAAAAACGCCAATTGTGCCAAATTTCACTATCATATTCGTAATCAGCACGTCAAAATACGTAAGAATGCAGAGTATATAAATAATCGGAGGTATGGGCTTTTCGGAAGTTTATCCAATAAAGAATGTGCGTAATGCAAAGATTTTCAATTAGCCCATTTTAGTTAATAATTAATACAATTTTTTATTTTTAATTGTTGCCACATAACCGTTGTACCTGTGACATGCTTTCTACAAATTTTCAAGCAGATTTGTTGGGTAGTTTGGTTTTTAAAGATTTTTTTCCGCTTTTTGGCCATTTCGCACCACTGTGCGGCGTCCGATAACGCTGCGAAGGCGGAAAGGGTGGACGCGAGCCATTCCGAGTGGGCTCTCATGGCCCTGCCCGGGCGAGAATCGACAAGGTTGGACCGTTGGTCGTCCCTTTAACGTAATTGCCTCGTCGATGTCTCCGGGTTGACGGATCCGGGCTCGGTCCAATCCCCGTTGTCTTCTCCGTGCTCGCCGACTTGCGATAGGTTTTCCGGGTGTCTGTTCTCATAGTTTCTCGCCAATTAGCAGCAGAAGATGGGCATCAAAGTCTCCTAAGGAGCGTAGTCGGACCTGAAACCTCGCGTCGCGCCCAGCGGCGCGACATTTAAACGCGATAATTCTTTTCCGCTGGAACCCGTACGTATCCAGGGAGATCGATCGCAACGCCCGTTTCTATTCCGATGGTCGAAAAAGTGACCCGGTCTCTGGTAGAAGGTTCGGAAAGACGTCGGCAAAACCTGCCACGTCACAGTACTTACCTTGATATATTCCTTTAAAACATCTGCGAGTGCCTGTCAAACTTCTGAATAATGCTGCTTATTGACTGTTTTGAGATTCTAAGTAAATATTGGAGTAAATATTGGAGTATATTATTCCTAACCAGTCCTGCTGCTAACTGGGAGAAGCAGCCACATCCAGTGTTCCGACATGGTGTAACTTTCCTTGTGCCTTCGTGGCCAAAACAGTACCGTATCTATATTAGGATGATGTGGTAGCAGAGCCCTGAGGCAGTTATATTGGCAGGAATGTACCGAAACAATCTGTTCCGGACAAAAAGACTCCAGGACATGTCGTACGAGTTACAAAATATACAGAAATACACATGTTATACATTCATTTTTCAGAATCAAATCATACCAATTTTTTTTAATTCTGCGGGATGCTCGAGGTACCCAATTTTATCGAGAATCTTACTTTACTGAGGCTGAAATCGCCGTGCATGTGCGAGAAAAGTTGCACCATATCAGAACACTGGCCATATCTGCTTCGCGAGTCAGCGTTGCCCAGGCCTGCTGTGGAGGAAGCACCAGTGTGGCCAGATTGAGGTTGAAACGAACCTCATTCCCTCTCCAGGCTGTCCACCTTTCTCCCCTTCCACTATCCTATTCCACCGTTCAGTCCCTATTGCGCACGCGCAACGTGTCTCCCATTCGCCTCACTCTGCCTCACTCTATTCTCGTCGCGCAACCTGTCACATATTACTCTGGTCATCAGAGAGGGGGTACTTGTATTCCCCTCGATTCCTTTTCGATTACCCCTGTCTGGTAACACTGGGAAGCACACGCTTTGTCCATCACGAGAAAGGGAGGTTAGTGGGGGAAGCAGGCATTTGAGGGGCTCCTACTGTGTCCATCATTGATGTAAGCAGTGTCGCCAGGTCGCCAGCAATCGGAGGGAATCAAGTACCCCTTTTCTGATGACCAGTCCAGTCTACGGCACGGGCACCGTGGTCTACGGTCTTAGTGGGGGATATTGGAGTGTGCGCATGGTGCTGGAATTGGATAGTGGAAGGGGAAAAGGATGAGAGTAATTGATGACCATTTGGTCATCAACTGGCGACACTGGATGTAAGTCACTGGCGGCATGTAAATATGTCGCATGCTTGGCAGCTCGCGATATTCGTGTCCTGGTTTCGTATGCATGCTTGCCGGCGATAAGTCCGTCATCGTTAACGTGTGTTACCGTTTGGTTTGTTTATTTTATTTCACCCGAATTACACAACAAGTGTAGACTCATTTTAAGACAACACATACAAACTTACATCGTATTGAAATCCAAGAATTTTGTCATCTCCGATAGTCAACTAGTGATCATGAAAGCGAATAGAGCACCGTGAAACAGGATATCGAAACTCTGACAACCTTCAATAAACAATGACGTAGTGTATTTAACAATATACAACAGCAGGACTGATTATGCGCTATCTCTCACCATGCCGAACTTCTCCAACGATATCGTTACAATATTGACGGTTGTGATGGTGGCTGGTTTCATACAATTTTGCATAATGAACAGCAACGTCTTTTGGTCTGAGATCGATGCATTATACCACTCACCGTAGTAGCTGTCACATGTATCGTTAATTCGCCTTTATTACACGCTAATACGAAATATGGGGTCAGATTCATGATTAATGAAAGTGGATACAGTAAAGTTCTATTCTAAGTTCGACGGAGGAAGCCGTTCCAAGTCAGTTCGTCTACCCCTACCATTGGGGGAAATACCCCGCGGGGGACCAAGAAGCTCGATATACCTTGGTCGCCGAGGAGTGTAAACTAGGGCTGTAACTTTCCTTCGAAGGTCGAAGATTTCGAAGCTTCGAAGCTTCGAATTTCCAAGCTTCGATTTCAGATACTTCGAAGCTTCGAAATCTTCGACCTTCGTTTTGTCAAGCGCCACGCCTGTCTTGCCTTTCTTTTCATTTAGTCCGCGATAATCCAATTTCACCGAATTTAATAAAACTCATTAAAATTTTGTTTGCAAAGTATTATTTTTTAAGTACATTCGTGATATGATCCCGAAATTTATTATTTAGTTATTTAGGCCAAACGGAAAGTTCAGTGTCAGTCACCGGTGACTGAAAGTTAATATTTTTATTTATCAAAAATCGTGACATGGTATGAAACTCATAAGTTACAACTTCATACGTTTCGAAGACTTTGAAATTTCGAGCACTTGGAAGACTTCGAAGCTTCGAAACTTCGAAACTTTGCTGTCCTACATTCGGTGCGGTCGACGAGGCCATAAAAAAAGTATCCAATCTCGATCTATGTCAAAACACAGAACCGAGAATTGACTTAGATCGGGACTTTACTGTACTACAATTTAGAAAGTAGAACAGTATTAAAATGAGTAAGAAGGACCAGTTTTCCAATTTTTTAAAGAAAGCTTTAACACACATTTCACTTTGTGTGACCGATGTAAACAACACTTTATTAACCCATCACGGCTGAAGTGCGTTCGACACAACTAACTATTTTTCCTTGTACGACAAAATTTTCTTAATTCCTTTGAAACTAAATATTCAACTCCTAGCTCGTACACAATCGTAAATTACATATTTAATTATTTTATTTTTGTCCGTTAAGTTATGTCACCATTTTTTAGGCATTTCCGGTAGTGTAATTAAAAAATATTTTAGACTAAAGTTTCTCAGCACTTGGTGAGCTACATATTTGTATATTCTTAAATCTGAAAAAATGCTTTTTAAGTATAAAAGTAAAGGTCACCTTGACTTTTTTAAATGGCACCATATGCTTTGAACATCATGGGATTGTTTCTGATGTGGAAACGAATTTAACAGTGTATTACACTATGACCTTGAAATGACCTCAAACTCGGAAATTTTGTGCAAACGTAATTTTAATGAAAAATTATTTCTTACATTATAAATCAAGTTACATCAAATGTTCGAACTGCGATCCATCTTCTACGATACAGAGCTCCGCTCTTTCTATTAGACTTTTCGTTATCACCATAATTAGGGCGTCTCGGTTTATGTCATTACATGCAGTTGTTATGCGATTTCGAAGTTCTTGAAAATTATTGATTGCTGTATCGTATACCATAGATTGCAGATATCCCCAAAGATAAAAAGCCAACGGAGACAGATCTGGAGAACGCGGTGGCCAACGAAGTGGACCATACGTTCTTATCCAACGATTTCTAAACAAAAAATAATACAAAAATCTAATACAAAGAACGGAGTTCTGTATCATGCAAGGTGGATCGCAGTTCGAACATCTTATGTAAGTCCATTTATATTGTAAGAAATAATTGTTCATTAAAATTACGCACAAAAAATTTGCACAAAATTTTCAAGTTTGAGGTCATTTCGAGGTCATAGTATAGTACACTCTTAAATTCGTCTTGACGTCAGAAGCAATCATATGATGTCCAAAACATATGGTGCCATTTGAAAAAGTCAAGGTGACCTTTACTTTTTTACGTAAAAAGCATTTTTTCAGATTTCAGAACATGCGAACATGTAGCTCAACAAGTACTGAGAAACTTTTGTCTAAAACACTTTTTAATTGCACTACTGGGAATGCCTAAAAAATGGTGACACAACTTAACGGACACACCCTGTATATCGACATTTTTATTGGTTAAAAACATATCATGACGTTTCTGAGATTTTATCGTTAACCATTTTCCTGCCAGTCTCAAATACATTATTAAGAGAGTCGTGATTTCGTAACAACACTAAAAATAACATCTTAACTAATGGTTTTTCGATATTAATAGCTTTAATACTTTTTCGTAGAGAATATGAAGCTTCATCAATTGGTGCAGGAAAAATAATACGATTCCATTTTAAAAAATTCTGATGACCTTCATATCTCTTCTCCGCGGCCACCTACAAAATCTCACAACATAAAAGTATGCATCTCTCGAAACCATTCAACCTTATATAAACAGTCTTCGCTACGAATAATAATAATGACGAAAATCGAGACGTTAATATTTAGTTGACCACCCCGTCTAGGAAATTGGTCAATTACTCACATTTGACGAAAAACTTTGGAGCTGGCGTCTATGAGCTTCTGCGCCGGAACAACGTCGATGAACATATAGAATAAACATATAACAGCAAACATTGCGAGTAGAAAAACTTCTTGAAAACATGCAGAGCCGTTGACCGCAATATACACCTACACATAAATGTTTTCAGTAGATGAACTAAGTGGAAATGAAGTCTGCTTACTAATTAATGCTTTATTATATTTTCATTAAACCATTTCACTAATTAATAATAATAATTACACCATTTCATTAAACCATTGTTTTAAGAAACAATAACATGCAAGAACTTATAAAAGTATCTTTCTCGCTGAAAAAAATCAACTTTAGACATTTATAAAAATGCTGTAAATTGTCAGATCAAAACACTCGAAGCTACATTGAAGATAATCTGTTCTTGTTTAAGTTAATAAACAACAATTTTTTATATTCCAGTCACTTGTATCGCTGGGGGTATGCGAGCAAGGTTTTGCTGGACATAGACTTATTGTTAGATAATATTATACAACTCCACCATTTTATAATTTCATGGAATACAAAAAAATAAAGCCAAAATGTTGCTTAATGTTTCCTAGAAAAATCTTTTTGTTACAAAATGTGTCTTTATATGCAAAAAAATGTTACTCCACTTTATTAGGCTTATAGGGTTGCATACCTCCTTAAATGACGTAACTTTCTCATTGGAATGTTGATAAGTTACAAAATAAAATTTGTCTGAACTAATTGTAAGATACATGAGCTACATATAACATTTCTTTGTATCTTTAATAATTTTGGTGAGTTGGAAGTAATACAATAACATTTTTAGATTGTTCAGATGTTTTTCTTGCTTTGTATTCATATTTCTCATATTTGTTATAAATGCATAAAGTCCACCGACTAGTTATTACATTCGAATAAACTTACTTGAATCAGGTATGTGCTGAGACTAACAATTCCCATAATCAGGAAGGGCGCATAATAAAATGAATAATTAGCGTTCACTGTAGCAACGTACCTGTAAAAATCATAGCTAGAACAGTAGAGTATCATTGAAGTGAAAACTTCGTTAGGCACAGCGTGTATAAAATCGCTGGGCAGTAAATGAGCCTGATCCGTCACGCTCCGAAGTGAAACGCTATTCGAGTAAACTCGGGGAGCCGAGTTTAGCCAAGCGAGCAAGAAACGGACAGGTGTGCAATCGCCACAAAAGTTTTCACTTCGGTTGTGCGCATAGTATTGGTCTGTTTGCAATATTTGTTTACGCTTTTTACAATTATTAGAATGCCGACATAAAGGGTGTTCCAACAAGAGTGGAATATTTAAATTCCAAATAAAATACAGTTTTTTTTTATTTAATCTTTATTAAATTTTATTTTTATATAATTTATTTAAGTAAATTAAAAAAAAAGATGTGTATAGAACAACACATCTGGTAAATGCCCTCTTCGGCTTTTGCTGGCACATTTGCGTTCTTTTGACGAAATTTTCAATCACATTTTGGTATAATTGTGACTGGACCTCAGGGATACAGCGTCTAATGTCCTCCTTCAAGGCTTGGATGGTCGTGGGCTTGTTCGCATGAACTTTTAACTTAAAAAACCCCAGAGAAAGAAATCCAAAGGCGCTGAAGGGGTAGACTCGTCTCCAAGATTGTAAGAGTACGGGATGCGGGATGGGGTTTTTCAGAAATCAAAACTGCTAGATTTTCACCATTTTTGTTGTGTCGAATACCGATCCATTTTTAATAATGGCAGACTGTCTACCATCGATCTGTGATAATGGTTTGACTCTCAAAGCACAGCAGCAGAAATGGCGCCAAATATAAATTTTCCGCTCTTGTTGGGGACACCTTCACTACCGAGACATACTAACTTAATAATTTCTTTATGATACTCGACCGTGTGAACAAGAAATTTTTTTACACTGTCTTTTCTGTCACGGTTTCTCGAATTGGCGTGGAACACGTGCTCCAAACGATATCTACGGAAGAATCAGTGAATCAAACATGCTACTTTAATATATAACAGGTGGTTTTACACCTGAATACTGACCCAAAGATAGCGAACATTCCGCATGCGTGATTAGTGATCATAATCCATTGCAGGGTCATGGCCGTAGACGCAACAACCCCATAAGTTATGAGCATACCTATATATAATAGAATAAGTGCATAATATTTATCCTGATCGAGAAAAAATTCACCTCGAACATGCTGTAGGAAACGAGTCATTTTATTTGATATCGACATGTTCAAGATCTCTGGTAAGATTTGAAGGCTGATTACGCAGGATGAGCACGCGTAAACAATTACTGAAACAAATGAAAGCACAATCTCATCTCATCTCATCTCTTATTCAACTCGAGAGAAAGAAAATCCTTTCACCAGTTTGATAATAGAATATCTCCCTCAACCCATTTTCCCTCTTTCTCAATCCTCACTCCTCTATCTCGTTATAGAATTTCGGTGAATGTTTGAATAAGGGGATCAACTACCTACGAAATTTTTCCCCAAACCCATCGGCCTCAGGTGCCAAGCATAATTGTTTGCTTACGTATGTGGAGCCTACAATATCTCCACCCGTTTTCGGCGTTAGTTTTAAGAATATGATCCTCGTTGTTTAGTGCCGCATTATGCCAATCGTATTGTATTTTATTCATCATTTTCCTGATCTGAAATATGGGTGTAACAATTTTTTTTTTAGGAATAGACAAAATTAGAGAATTACATAATTTGCTATTGACACCAACATTTTCAAGAATGTACACTTGGGTGGCTCTTATTTTCGAGTTTTCAATTTCTTTTACAAGAGAACTGCCTGTCGAAAGGCCCTCTAAAATGAACCGTTAAATAAATATAAGCGAATCCGTAGGATGTTGTCTCTGAATTGACCGAGCGAGGTATGTACAGCAGGCATGCACAGCTCGTAGCTCTCAGAGCGGCTCATGTGCTCCCAAGCGGCTCTCGTGCGCTCTCGGAGCCGTAACCCAGCTCGAACGTATGGAAAGGGATCCCAATTAGTGGGTTGGCCAGTGGCATGAGCCGGGTCGAGGGCTCCGGCTCCCAAACCGTCCACCTGTGCATGCCTGATGTACAGTAAAGTCGCGATTTCTATGCCTGATGATCTCCACGATCACTCTCCCTTGCCTACTTAGTTCTACTAAGGGGCAACGCCGCAGGGGTTCAGAAGAAGCAACGTAAACATGCCGCGTAATCTGATCTCGGGTCGGGTATATCGGTGTAAACTACTACTAATCCAATTACAAAACTTCTGTATTTTTAATTATTTTTTTATGGGACTTTCACCAACTTATTTCTGGCATTTTTCTGATTTAAATGACACTAAACACGATACAATTTTCTCCATATTTATTGTACATGTGAAGCATAACTTAGTTACTCCATACCGTCAATTAAATCACTAAATAAAATAGAAATTATATCATGTTTAGTACCATTTCAACCAAAAAAATACCAGAAATAAGTTGGTGAAAGTCCTATAAAAAAATAGCGAAAAATAAAGAAGTTTTGTAATTGGATTAGTTCACACCGACATACCCGAGCCGAAATCAATCATCGCCGCCCTGCGGCGTTGTCCGTCCAGTGTCGCCAGATGAGGGGAATCACGTTGAAATGATGTACCCCATCCCTGATGACCAGACCAGTCCACGGCACGGACACCGTGGTCTACGGTCTTAGTAGGGGACGTTGGAGTGTGCGCATGGTGCTGGAATGGGATCCCCCTGGAGGCGGGGCGGTGTTTGGGGGGAGGGCGCGGGGGATGTTGCCCGGAGTATGTCGGGGGCCGGAGGATGAGCTGATCCCGGCCCCCAGGGAGGAGTTCGACTCCTCCCGGGGTGGACCGGCGCGGCGCCCTTGGACACTAGTCTTGGTGGAGCGCCGGCCACCCCCGGAGTCCAGCTTTGGGGGGGGGGAGGGTCGGGGCGTCCGGATACACCTTCAACGACCGGCGTCGGCGCTCTCTTGCTCTGGCCTGGGCGGGGACTTTCGGGTCTCCCGTCTCGGGCGGGGCACGAGAGCACCGGGAGCTGTGAGTGGACCGAGCTGGGGTTCGGGAAGCTCAATTCGAAGGCTTCAGGGATAGGAACAACAGGCGGTCCCTTAGTCCGCTGTCCTGATTAGATTAGGTTGCTGGGGTAGGTTAACCCCTCCCCCGCGGGGTGCATGAAAGCTGGAAAGTGACCTGTTGAGTAGTCGCGTGATCCAGGCGCTTCCCATGTAGCTTAGGTGGGCGTGAGTTTTTAGTGTTAGTAGGCCACCCGAGCAGAGTCACACATAACCTTGGTCATCACCCAGGATGTCGAGGTATCCGTAACGGATTTTCACACGGGGGAAAAAATGGTACTGAAATGGGATAGTGGAAGGAGAAAAGGAGGAGAGGAAATGATGCCTGTTTCTACCTCATCTGGCGACACTGTGTCCGTTAGTGCAGTCAGTGGGCAGCGTGCGCAGTCGCTGACATACAACGCGACTTTACTGTACACCTATTATGTATCATCTAGCTCAGGAGTGCCAACCTAAGCAGTGATGATGATTATGTTCCACATAATAAAAGTAATATAAAAAGAAAATTTGATAAGACTTTAGAATACCCCCCCTTCCTTTCTACATGTGACATACGTCATTCTATTCGTTTTGACATGCTGAACCCAAAATGTATGTGTCATTTTTGGCTGAAATGAATAGTTTTCGAGATATTCGCAAAAAACTATCGCTAATACTGTATTGAATTTTTCGTATTCCTGCGCGCTCTCTGGCAACGTAAGCTTGTCCCGGCGCGGCGTTTGTGTACATTTTGCTTCTAAACACGTTGCAGAGATGAGAGAGAAAACAGCGTCTTTCAATTTTGAAAGACTACTCCTGGATTTCCGTATGCGTGGATCCTGGCGGCCGGCCTCTCCGCCCCAATCGCCTAACCCTAATTAATTCTGATCGCATGATTTTTCATTACTAGTTTCGCTGTAGTTTTTTGCGAATATCTCGCAAACTATTCATTTCAGCCAAAAATGACACATACATTTTGTGTTCAGCATGTCAAAACGAATAGAATGACGTATGTCACATGTCGAAAGGAAGGGGGGGTTTTCTAAAGTTCGGCAGAAAATTTTCATCAAGAGAAAGTAGGAGCCACCCTAATGTACATATTTTCAACCCTCCTATAACACGGTGCAAAAGTTACGACAACTTTTTGGACTACTCATCGCATTCCCCTGATAAAAGAGAGTAATAGATATTAGAAGTTCTAATATAAGTTTCGCTCAACACGGTTGCGGTACAACACGGAAAAAATTAAGAGATGCGTTTCTAGAAACTGCGGCGTTATAAACAGGAATACTACAAGTGGTACAGTAAAGTCGCGATCCTTATCCCTGAGAGTCTCCACGATAATTCTCCCTTGCCTACCCATTCCACTGATGGGCAATGCTACAGAGGTCACGAAGCTCCAAGAGCCAAGAACAGGTCCTTGGAAGAAAACTACGAAATAATCCTCCGCTGAATGCGGACAGCGGGCCAACGGGGGACCAGCATTTGCGGCCGTTTCAGCTGAGAGCAAAGGTCCAAACATCCCCTAGGTGGTGGGGTTTTAGTGGGTATTCTTTCGCCCTAGGTTTATTTCGGCAAGGTGAGCCCCACACTACCCTCACAACCGTTATCTGGAGGGGGGAGGGGGCGGCGGGCCATAAAATCCATTTCCCCATCGTCCTTAAACAAAAGAAAAAAACAAAAGGGTCCACGAAGCTCGAGCTGCCTCGGTCGCCGAGCAATGTAAACACGCCTCGTAATCTGATCTCAAGTCGGGTATATCGGTGTGAACCACTGTTAATCCAATTACAAAACTTTTGTATTTTTCATTCTTTTTTTATGGGACTTTCACCAACTTATTTCTGCCATTTTTCTAATTAAAATGACACTAAACGCGATATAATTTCTAGTTTATTTAGTGGTTTAATTAACGGTATAGAGTAACTAAGTTATGCTTCACATGTACAGTAAATATGGGCAAAATTGTATCTTGTTTGGTATAATTTTAATCAGAAAAATGCCACAAATAATTTGGTGGATGTCCCATAAAAAGATAATGAAAAATAAAAAAGTTTTGTAATTGGATTAGTAGTGGTTCACACCGATGCGCTTCGGCCGCGCGATACGTGTTTACATGCTGTCCTTTTCTGCATTCGGCTTCTTTTGTAGACGCAGTCATAAAAATTGTGTCCCTACAGTATTTTCGTTCCTGCTCGAAACTGGCGATGGGAAACAAATCGCGATTTTACTGTATATCGTTATATGGATTTCCTGGAAAGGACCATGAACGATGTATCACGTGGCTTGTTAATTAAATTTCGGCTTACAAGGAGAGCGCAAGATCGATGAGTCTCAGATTTGATTGAAACCTTGTAAAGTTATAGATCTCGTTCTCCTGTTAACGTGTATATGCCATTATAGGCGCAGATACTCAATAGTTTTTAAGATATTTATAATTAAAGGTTTTTATTACTATGAATATAGGTTATATTTCCATATACAGGGTGTCCCAAAATTCGTGAAAATACCGGAAATGGGAGGTTCCTGAGACCATTTGAAGCGACATTTTACTTTGCAGAAATGTTATCCGCGGCTTCGTTTAGGAGTTATTGACGAAATCGGAGTTATTAACGAAATTATTAATGAAGGAGTTATTAACGCCAATCGACAGTTGGCGCGCCGCACAGTGGGCTCGATTGAAAAAGTACACGACATTTTTGAATAACTCTTAAACCACTGAAGATATTGCAATGAAATTTGAACTGAATATATAAAAAAATCATTCCTTTTCAATGATTTTTAACTTAATATATTTCACATTTGTTTAACCGTTTTTATTCATTTAAAACAGCTTTATAAATTATTTATTCTATAATGTATTTCATATTTTCGCTATTTAATGCAAATAGATACAATGTTTAAGTTTTACATTCTTGAGAAAAATTTGTTAAGGCCGAAAATATTGAAAAATTGTAATTTTTACCACTTTTGATAATTTATAATTCGTAAATCAATTAACCAATTTCAATAAAATTTTCAGAGCGTATATAATTTATAACAGTTGACAAAACACATTTTTTAAATTTTCGTTATTGGGCCAGCTAAAAAAGTTGTAAAAATCAATTTTTAGTATTGTTTTTCACAATTCCGACCAAATGCATTTTTCCAACTTTTTCAACATATTCGTTTTATTATTAAAAAATAGACGTTCCTTCCGTTATGTCATGATAAGTTCCGCAGCTTCAGGGTCTAATTCCTTATGCTTCTTGTTGGACGACTTAATTCTTAGTGTAGACATATACGGGTCTGATGTTAGCAGTAATTTGTTAAAAACATCTTCGTTGGTAACAATCCTTGACATCTTCCTACTGCTTTGAGTCCTATATTTTTTGAAGTCTTTGTGCCTTGACTCCTGTGCCTCTTCAGACAGTTGACCTATTGGTAGTAATGCGTTTTGTACTATGTCAGCGCCATGAATTAATAATTTATGTACAGAGACTGGCATATAGTACCAACCATACTTTTCGACACAGTATTTGGCCGTCTGAAATGTGTACTGTTGAAATTTAGTCGCATTTATTCTATGCGGCGAAGATATTACTTGAAGTATTGTGTGAAACCTTTTTATTAATTTCACATCAATTTCTGTAATTTCCGCAGAAAGTTCGGCGTTTGCAAAAAATCTTCTTGCGATGTTTCCATCGTTGGAAGAACCCCAGCCTTGTTTCACGAAATCAACCAGTAAACCTTTTGTAAGTCTTTTGTCTAAATAATTTTTGGATTTTCTCCTTTCTTGCTCTTTGCAGTTGTTTCAGTTCTGCGGTATTTGCTGCCCATTTTTTGAATGGGATATTGTACGCTACATGTAACAAGAATTCGAATGTCCTAATCCACGCATGTAGTGTAGACATGCCAAAAGAATAACTATCAGTATTGCATGATTTACGCTTGACTAAGTCTAAGTTGTTCATTTCAGTGAGTTTGGCATTGCAAATATAGCAACGCATCGAAGATGATGTTCCCGTTGCAGCGTTGCACACCTTATTATCAACCATTGTGAGTATCATCGTATATTCCACTTCAATATTACTTATGCTGAACGATTTTAAATTTTGAATTTCATCATTAATATTATTTATTTCTAACTGTATTAGGTCTGTAGTTTCTTTAGTGAATCGAAACTTTATCGGTCTACAATACCAGGATGAAGAAGGTCGCGGATTTTGCCATAAAGTTTCATCGTTTTGTTTATTATAAAGTTTCAAGGGCACCAAACTCGTAACAAAAACGTTCTCTTCATCTATATCTGTATCTGTTTGGACTATCTGTTTATAGCGAGGTTGCCCAGAAGCACCATCACAACCCCATTTACATATCAGAATTAATTTGGTGGGTTCTGGCATCTTGTCGACGTTGATAGTTTTCAATATTCTTGAAACAGTGTGATTTAGTAACTCTTGTAATTGTACTTTGGCAGAAGATTCAGTAATTTCGATAGAATTTTTTTCAGGATAACATTTCCTTTTTTCTCTTGAAACTTTGGTATACGAGGGCCATTGAGTATGCTTATATTCTATTGATCTGTTCCTGATTGTTATATACTGATTTTTGGAAAGATTAGCTGATATAACAACATTTAAAGCTGCTTCTGTCGTAAACATTTTTGGTCTTGGTAGATGTACCTTTTCAGAAAAGGATTTAAACCTGCTATTGTCTCCGTTTTTCTGGAGATATCTAAGTATACGTGACTTCCCATGCATTCCATGACATTTCAAACTAAGTATCGTGGCATGAATTAGTTCATTTAGGGAAAAATTATGCAACAAAGAACGAACTCTCCTTAAGCGTTCCCTACTACTGCAGTCTGCATACGGTTTTTTTCCTTTATATATTTGTACTACTGATGATGATACTGATGATGATTTTACTGGTTTTGATTTTACATTATTTGTTATTTTGGCGAGAACTGAAGGTGGATAAATAAAGTCTCTTTGCAACCACATTTCATTACGTTTTAGAAATCGGGTTTCAATATACCGACATTCAACCCATTTTTGCTTTAATTTAAAAGTAAATTTTTTAAAATGTGCTTTTAATATTTTTGAATTTTTTATAGAAACATTAATGATTTCACTTATTTGTTCATATAAAAATAAGTAATCTGCCATATCTTTCGATGCATTTCTTAATAGAAGATACAAGTCCTTGTTCGTACAAATTCCTTCCATATTGTTTAAATTAATAATACCTGAATAAAAAGGTAATGATAAACTTGAGAGTTAAAAAATAATTTAGAGTTAAATAGTAAAACAAATTACTTACCAAATATAAATGAGGGAAATATCTTGACTATATGTATATGCAATACATATACACATATAAAATACTAACGCACTAATATCTTACACACTAAACACTATACACTATATGTAATACTATATTATACTAAAGTACATTAAATTATACGTATAAGATATGTAAAATATATATGTAGATATTAAATAATATAAACAGAAAACGTATAAAATTGAAAATAACATCGGAATCACAGTACTGCTCAGGCTGATAGTTCTGCTCTGACTAACAATAATTCTGTTACAATCCACAATTTGCGTCGACAAAACAAAACATTTGAAAAGTAATTTCAAAAGATTTGAAGATAGATGCGCGTAAACGATTACAATGTAACTTATGCACTGTCGAAAAGAATTCGTCAAACTCAACGCAGTCAAAATATGAGAGATGAAAGACTTTATTTATTTTTAACTTTTATTATTTACTGCAAAATATAAATTAATATTAAATAAAAATATAATATAAATATAAATATTCAACACAGTTCTGTGTCAGACTTTCAGAGGCTGCATACTTGACGAATTCAGCGCGTAGCGCGCGTCCGAGCGCGGACAAGATAACGCGACGCGGATGTCTTCAAACAATAATATCTCGAAAAGGGACTCGAAGGAGGAAATCATTTTTGTCACATTACATAGAGGAAGGTTCACTGAAAAGATCCTTACTTGTTAAAAACTGGGATCTCCTGGGACTTGAAAGATCGAGCATGTCAAAGATACAAATTTTCAACGATTATTTTCATTTTGTTTAGTATTTTTAAAAAATATGTTATATATCATAATTGTCAATGAAAAGTATGATTTCTTATCAATAAAGTGTGCACTTTGATGTAGAAAAAAATTCAGGGCAAGAAGTTGATCACAGTTATCAGAACACTTTAAGAATGAACATCCAAATTATGTAGGGAAAATCGATATTCCTAAACTCTCTAACTTCATGCGTGTATCACAACTAGAACTGCTATTGTATTTGATTAATTTTATCATTTTCGTGGTCGGTGGACATTTAGAAATCGATACCAATTGAAAAAATATCAAAATTAGAAAGTTGATTTTTTCGCAAAATGTCGCGTACTTCTTCAAACGAGCCCACTGTGCGCCGCACAGTGGGACGAAACCGGCGATTCCCTGGACATGGCTTTTTCACTCTGTTATTCCTTTATAAAAATTTAAATGTGGGTCATACTCTATGTATTTTTTCGTGCTGAATCTGATAATGAAGTCCGTTTGGCGATAGGAATGATGCGAAAGAAGCTACAGCACATTCATAGAACAATGATCTTGGATTTTTTATTTTCATATAAAACATTTAATGGTTACTTAAATATGTACTAAAGCATTAATAGAATTTATTTTTTGTTTGATTTTTTAATTTTGTTAATTTTTTGTAGGTATGATTTGTTCAATTTTATAAATCAATTAAAAATACAAAAGAAAAGCGCAAATAGGAACATATAAAAGAAAAGTAAAATAAAATCTCTACTTGGCAACGGAAAAACTTCAGAAATGATATAAGTAAAATGAGGTACCTTTAGTTAACTTCCATCTTATTATCACATATCGGTTTCTTCTAGCAATTCAGGTTCTTCAACGAAGCCCAACATATAATCTTGTTCTTCTACCTCATCAAATCTTAGCGAAGCGTCCAAAAAATCTAAACCTATGTCATCTTCTTCGGGGACATCATCAGCAACAAGAAGCAACGTTTGGGTTTCTGGGAATAACTTCTTTGTCATTGAATTTTGAAAAAAACCGCATGGCCTCAGTGTTGAAATCCTGGGATCAGAGCTGACGAGAAGATTATTCAGGATATCCTCATTTGTTGATTCTCGCGACATTTTTCTGGCTCTAAACTCTCTGCAGTGGCGAAATACTTTATTAAGAGCTTCTTGAGCCTCTTCCGAGAATTTTCCGATTGGAAGAATAAAACTTTCGATTATTTTCTCCCCATGGATCAGCACTTTATGTACAGTTGGTGGCATGTGATACCACCCGTAGTGTTTGACGTAAATCTCTGCGGTTTCTCGGGCAAATAATCCAAATTTTTTAGGGCAAACCGGTTTACCTGAAGAAATCGCTTGTAAAATTACTCCAAATCTTCTAATTATCTCCTCATTAAGTCCAGTGATGTTTGCTGTAGTTTTGGGATCGTCAAAAAACATTCGTGCCATATTACCATCGTTATAAGTTCCAGCACCTTGCTTTATCCGATCAACGTGAAGACCCAGCTTATCTTTAAACTCCTTTTGTATTTTTATTTTTCTTTCTCGCTGTTGCTCCTTGTACAAATCTGTGTTTGCTGACCACTTTTTGAAGTCAAGGTTATAACAAACATGCAGTAGGCACTCGAAAAATCGAATTTTGGCATGCAGAGGAGAAATGCCAAACCTGTAGTGCTCTGCATTAGGAGTTCTTGCGTCGATTTGTTTCAAATCGTTCATCATTGATGGTGTTGCACCACACACATAGCAACGCATGGATGAACTAGTGTCAGTCACCACATTTATTGTTTTTCCATCAATCATTGTCATGTAAAGTTCGTGTTCTATTTTAACTTGATTAATCTGTGTAGGGATTAGCGACGCAATTTCTGATTCCATTCGTTCATTTTCTAGCTGGATTGTTTCTGGAGTTTCTTTGCAAAACACGAATTTCACAGGTCTGCAAAAGTGAATCGACGAGGGTCTCAGGTTTTCCCAAACAATTGATGAATCGTCTGTGTCGATTAACCTGATTGGAACTAGTGTAGTCAAATACAACGCTGAGTCATCCGCAGTTGTGCTACTGTTCGAAGAATAAGTTTGTTTGTAAACACTATGGCTAGTTGACCCGTCACATCCCCATTTTGAAATAAGTTTCAGACACTTCCCGTTTGGTAGGCTCTTATCCATGGGGGTGATAGATAAAATTCTCGAGGCTGTATGGTTCAGAAGAGCTTGAAGAGGTATCTTTGCTCCCAACTCAGTTACCTCACGTTCTTCTGGATAACATTCCTTCTTAGCTTTGTTAAGCTGGTAATATGAGGGAAATAATTTTGATCCTGCTTTCAAAGTAGCATCTCTCAAAATGAAGTACTTTGACTTGGACAGGTTGAGAGATGTATTTAGGGCAAGTGTATTCTCACTTGAGAACGAAATGTCAGATTTCTCACCATCCTCGCACATTTTTATTAATTCCTCCGAATCGTCTGAATAGTCCAGCACTTTTTTAACAATTTTTGCCTTAACACAATGACCTTCCTGCCTCAAATTCATTTTTGCTGCAAAAAGTAATTCCTCCCCCGAATAGCTTCCCCTCAACTCTTCAACCCTGCGCATTTTTTGCCTCTCAGAGAGTTCACCAAAGGGCTTGAGCGAATTGTTGATATCATCAGGGGGCTGAAGAAATCCCTCGGGATACTGAAAGACTCTGTTGAGCCAATGTTCATTTCTTGAAAGAAAAAATGCTTTCCTATGACCACATTGCACCCACCTTTTTTTTAAATGTGCACAAAATATTTTTAGTTTATTTTCTAGGAGTATTATGTTACGCCTAGAAACATTCGCAGGAACGTTGATGGTGCGTAAAATCTCCTCTTTTAAAATTACACAATTTTGTGAATCACCAGGATGTTTCAATAAATTATATAAATCACGGTTTGTCACGAACATGGTGATGAACCAGGACCGAAAATTGTTCGATGTAAAAGCGATAAGTGAAACGCGTCTTATTTCAAATCTCAAACCCTGACATAAGCTGGAGGCCTCAGTAATTCGCGCCGCGGTACCTGTAGATACTGATAATTTTCAACCGCGTCTCTCGTTCGATCGCTTTTTGGCGTTTATCAACTTTTCCTTTCATCAACTTTTCCGTTCATCGTTTTTTTGCGTTTTTCAATTATTTGCGCTTTTCAATTCTTTGCGCTCGTCGGTTTGCTCGCTCATCGCATACACAACCACATGCTCGTAATCTGATGTCATTAATTTTTTTATAGGTGGGGACGTCAAGGAGATATGAAGGTCAACTTCATTTTTTTAAATGGAATGAGGTATTTTTTAATACATCAATCGACGCAGCTGGACATTCGTTATAAAAAGTACTAACCCATGTATGTCGAAAAGTTAGTAGTTCAGGAGATATTTCAATTTAAATGACTCTAAAACACCATTACTGTCGTACTAAGACGCGCATTAGCGTTTACTTATTAGTGTAACGTCTTAGTACCACAGTAATGGTGTTTTGGAGTTATTTAAATTGAAATATGTCCTGAACTACTAACTTTTCGACATACATAGGTTAGTACTTTTTTATAACGAATGTCCAGCTACGTCGATTGGTGTATTAAATTACAGTAACTTCCCTATGAATCGGGAAGTTAAAAATACCTCATTCCATTTAAAAAAATGAAGTTGACCTTCATATCTCCTTAACGTCTCCACCTATAAAAAAATTAATGACATCAGATTACGAGCGCCTCGATATCAAGTAAGTTTGGTCTAATGAATTTTCTTCTATCTTCAAAAGCAAGCGAGTTATTCAGGTGACCTGTTTATAGCGCCCCACCCTGTATATTGTTTCGTTGTCTTCCTTATTTATATTATTATTTATCTTTGTTGTTAAGCATTCTACACAGAACACTACAATTGTATGTAAAACTTGTAACAAGTCATAGAAATATGGAATAAATACCTTCCTTTTATAATTTACAATCTTTATTCGTTTGTATGCATGCAATGAAAATCCACAATTCCAACAGTTTCAAAAACTGTTCGCTGTACACGGATACGGAAAGCTAAGAACTGATACTGAAGGATAAGAGCAGAATTAAGAATACATAGTCAACAAATACTGCGTTTTACTGGACTTTGACCCTAGAAACCACTTGTTCAAACATGATTTCCGGGAAGAATCGGACGAAGTGGGGTATGATTTTTGCGTATTTCTCTCACTAAATACCAACGGTAAACACCTGTAAAGTCCGTTTTTCGGAACAAATTGGAACTTTTTTGTAACGCGACAAAATGTACGCAAAATGCCCACAACGTTACTAAACGTTAAGTGTTAAACATTAATACAGCCATTTTTTATTTCATTCATATTTTTCTCAGCTCAAATACACCTCATAAGGAGGAAAAAATTAGACAACAACATTACCAAAAGATGGAAACTATTAGGAACAATTAGATAGAAAAATACGGTTTCATGAAAATTCTAGTCTCGAGCTATCGATTTTAGATACATATGCCGGAAATATGGCGGTATCAATGACATGTCATGGAATGTCCCCACATTTTACTTGTTCAAAAAAGCCTAGGAAACGATCCTATGAGCTCTCTTACTGGGAAAAAGAAGTTTGAATTTTTCCTCCATGTCGGGGATTTTACGTTAATCGTCCCACTGTGCGCCGGGCCGTCTGTGCCAACTCGCGTCTAGGTCGCGCTCTGATTGGTCCGGGTTTTTCGTTAATAACTCCTAAACAAAACCGCGGATAACATTTTTGCAAAGTAAAATGTCGCTTCAAATGGTCTCAGGAACCTCCCATTTCCGGGATTTTCACGAATTTTGGGACACCCTGTATACCAAGTACCGTCGTTGCTTGCGAACAAAAAAATTGCACTCCGGCATACAAACTTTAACACAAATAGTGACAAATTCAGATTTTCAACAGTAATTCCCAAAGTAGATCGAGAAGACTTCCATAGACTTAAGGGTGTGGGTCGGAACTTGACCTTGGTCGTAGTATCGGTGCCCTCCGCATTTTTAGCTAGGAGCGCTAGTATTTCTAGTCACTGTTTTACCGATTCAGTCACTGTATCGATAAAATATCGGTAAAACAGTGACTAAAAACGCTAGCGCTCCTAGCTAAAAATGCCATGGAACTAATACTTGCACCAAAACCTCCCGTATAGGGATCTACTTCCTAGATTTCGTTTGGTGTGTTTAAACACGTATAGTTTAACATAATAAAGGTTTCATTGACATTGTATGTGACCCTGAATTCCGGGATGTATACATTTTTTCTATAAGAACCCTAAATCTCTCGATATTTAAGAAAATGTATGTGTCTCGACAATGGCAGCACTGTCGCTTCGTCCAATATTTGTGAAACTGCGCTACATGCTGTCGAATAATGCAAATTACGCCTCGAAAACGCAAAAGTAGGCCATATAAGGACACATCCCGTAATGGTGTGGGTCTTTTATCTAGCGATTGCGACTACGTAGGGGCCCCAAATGTGCGTTAGAGAGACGGCAAACGAAATCTGCGGAACCCTTGCAATCTCGTGTACGTATACAGTATCTGTCGGTATGTTAAGGTACTACCACACTCGCACTCGACCAAGGTCAAATCCCGACCGTCCCACTTAACTTCAAAAAATACTGGTGACTATCTGACAACAAAACCCATATAACCTAGTGCTCGGTGCAACTACGGCTGCCAAGGGGATTGAGACGCGCGGCCGGGAAAAGTGGGGGTATTCCTTGAATTCCCTACCTCGCGTGCTATTTTTGCCCATGCCTGACCTAAACCAAAAATAAAGACTGTCCGTGGGATTTTTTCTACCTCTTTTCCCCATGTTCCAAACCCTGACTGACTAGATACAAGGCCTAACATTCTAATTACACCTATGCGGTTGATACTTTTTTTTCATATTACAAAGCCTAACCGCTAAAGTCCAACTGTCTATAAGATACGTATGCGAACGTACAAATAGATAAATATTGCGATATTAGTTTGGTAAGTTTTCTATGTTTATTGTTACCTCCTCACACCAAAGATTGTATTCTTGTACATCAATAAACATTTTATTAAAAAAAAAAAGCTTGGACGTAGCGTGCCGGAATAGTACGGCGTTGGCCAGGGTTCGGTTCCTTGTCGATCAGAATTTTTTTTATCAATTAAACTTTCCGTATTCGTTTGTACTACTATAAAACAAATAAAAAACCGGCAAATTAAGAATTTCATAAAAAGAATGCAGAACTGCAATTATTTTATTGAAAACAAAAAAGCGATAGCAAGCAGGGAAGACGCAATCAAAATATATTCCTTCATACATCGGCAATTGTGTGCACCCATTTTTCAACCCATGCTAGAATATGCATGGTTTGCAACAGTGTTGTCAATAGGATGGGAAATTTTCCAAAATATAAATCAAGTTCGTTACGCATCGGTGGTTCCGGTCGAGCGTTCGAGAACATTCCAGAAGGATCGAGAATGGGCTTCGACCAATCACGCGTTTGGTCTACTGCCCGCGTAAACCTCAACGACATACGCTGAGCGCTCGTGTTCGGGCGGGATCGCGCTAGCTTGGCTAAAATTGCGGCGGTCTTGTCGCGTCATACGGCGAGACAATCTTGAACAATAAGAAACAAGTGATTAAGGTTTCGTAGATTTAGGTATTGCTGAGAGATGACAAGAAGGTCCCTGGCAGGAATGCGGTGACGTAGACAAGAATGCGCACCCGATTGGTTAGCTTGGAAGGTGCGCGCCTTCTATTGGCCGAAGCGGTCACACACACTACTACTGCTATGCAGAACAATAGAACCCTCTTGCCTCTGTGCCCCCTCGGGGACCTTCTTGTCATCTCTCAACAGTACTTGTGGCCAACCATCAACCGTGAGTACACAGGTACTCGTATTCATACTGGCCTAGATTGATCTTTTATCTAGCGCTTTTGACGTACTGAAAAACTACCATCTGTTGCATTATCGAGAAATGAGAAAACGCATCCCGCACCTGGAACCGAGTCCACCCCCTTCACCGTGTTACAGGAGTATTTACTGTACTATAAAGGTAAAATAAATTTACCGTTTCTAAACGGATCCAGATTGTTAGATATTTTATGAAAAGAACAGCGCTTGACAGTAGATAAGGTATAGACTGCAGAAGTAGTTGTAATTGGTCCCTGGATCTGATGATGTGTTTAATCTATTCGCAGTAAATCAACAATAGCGATTTCATCAATCAACATTACTAAATGAGGGCTGACTGACTTTATTCTATAAAAATCACAATTGCATTTACTAGACGTTTGACATTTTGGCTGTAGTTGTGAACAAATTATGGATCTCTCTACATTCGCAGTATACTTAATGGAGTAGACTCCTTCTTCCAGGATTGCAAGGGTGCGGGATTCGCGTTCTCGTTTCTCGGTAATACAAAAATGGGGTTTCTCAGTAGTAAAAAATGCTAGATAAAAGGTCGATCTAGGGCGCTTTCGCCCTCAAAAGTACTATTTTTTTGTTTACGAGGCGTAATTTGCATTATTCGGAAGCATACAACTGCGCACGTAGCTATTTTCATAGCTACATGCTGCTGAAAAATGCAAATTACGCCTCGTAAACGACTTTTGAGGGCGAAAGCGCTCTAGATCGATCTTTTATCTAGCGTTTTTGACTACGGTAAAACCCGATTTATGTATTATCGAGAAACGAGAACGCGAATCCCGCACCCTTGCAATCCTGGAAGCGAGTCTACCGCCTTAATCGTGTAGTGTCCATTAATCCTTTCATACAACTGCACCACCTTTCCGAATATATTTGTTGAAACTAATGTTTAAGAAACCATGTCACGTTATCTCTATTCTTTAAAAATATTGCCAGACACAGATATTATAGTTAGGATTCGGTGAACGAATGACATGAACGAAAACGATTGTGACTAAGCATTCCTTCTTGCAACAAATTAAGTTATTACTGACAATGAGTACAGTCAGCGGTAATAATAAGTGGACACCCTTGAAAATCGCATAACTTTTTAGAAATTGGTCCGAAGGACTTGAATTTTGTTAAGTTGTTAGACCGGCTAGTTCGCTAGAAAATAAATAAACAAAAGTTTATTCCGATTGCAATTGGTAGGAATTATACAAAATTTTAAAAAATGATGTTTTGTCAACTTTTTTATATGGGCCTGTAACGATAATTTAAAAAATGCGTTTTATACATTGCGGTAACTTATATGGATACTGAAAATTTCATCGAAATCGGTCAACATTGCAATGGGTTACATACGTTTAAAGATGAGAGCTTAAGGGTGAAAGTCGCAGATTTTCAGCCTTGGCAGAGCATTTCGCCCTTATGTGAGCATCTCTAAACGTTTGCTCATTGCAATGTTGACCGATTTCGATGAAATTTTCAGTATGCATATAAGTTACCGCAATCTATAAAACGCATTTTTTAACTTCCCGATTTTATAGGGAAGTTATTGTAATTACCCCGAAAATCGAAAATCGATTTTTTAGCAGATCTTCACGTTTCATGGTCATTGGAGTCATTTTAGACTATTTTTATCAAAATGTTCGTGTGTGTGTGTGTGTGTGTGTGTGTGTGTGTGTGTGTGTGTGTGTGTGTGTGTGTGTGTGTGGGCGTGTATGTGTGTGTGTGGGCGTGTATGTGTGTGTGTGGGCGTGTGTGCGCGCGCGTGTGTGTGTGTGTGTGTGCGTGCGTGCGTGTGTGCGTGTGTGTGTGCGCGCGCGCGTGCGTGCGTATGGCCGTTTCTATATAATCAAATTTTTCGTTAACGTTTTCAGAAAAAGTAACAACGCGATCAGGATGATGAATGATGCAATCGATGTGCCCCGTCGTAACTTAGAGCTGATTAGATTTTGGTCCATATTGGTCAAGTAGTTTTTTAGATTTTTACTTTTTTTCGAAAAGAGTTGATTCTACAATGCAATTTATAAGGGAGGACGAAAATTTTCCACCAAAGAACCAAACGCAATTACATAAAAAATTTTTTTCTTAATTTTTTTTTTAATTTAAAAAAATTTTTTTTTTAACTGATGCTAATGTTACCGTTTGGAATAATCGAAAGTTATTCCAATGCAAGAGTGAATTTATCATCTCTATTCCCAAGAATACATTTTGGGAGAATATCGATGAAAGTACAAAAAAAAACGATGTTAGCGATGTTGGCGAAGGAGTGACGAATCGGGAAGTTCTTTGTGTGACTCTTGGAGAGTCACCAAATAAAAAACATTAATAGCAGTAGGCCCCACTAGCCATGCGTATCACTAACCCTCTCGCAAGAGCAGTCCTACCCGCGAGCTCGCGAAGCGAGCGAGCAAAAACAACTCTACTCGCGAGCGAGCGAAGCGAGCGAGCAACAATAGCCCTCTAATTAAATTATCGTTACAGGCCCATATAAAAAAGTTGACAAAACATCATTTTTTAAAATTTTGTATAATTTCTACCAATTGCAATCGGAATAAACTTTTGTTTACTTATTCTCTAGCGAACTAGCCGGTCTAACATCTTAAAAAAATTCCAGTCGTTTAGACCAATTTCTAAAAAGACGTGCGATTTTTAAGGGTGTTCACTTATTATTGCCGCTGACTGTACGTTACTGAGTCTCCCATTGTGTTTCTCTCTATTCCTATAAACTTGAATTGTACCTCGCCGTTTATAAAAACTGCTGATATAACCGTGAAACAAATTCGTATGGGCACTGCAGTTAACTTGCTTTGGTACGGCCACAGTCCGATGAACAACAACTGCAACCGGCAGTACTTGAAGTACCTAGTCTTGAAGACGTCCATTTATGAGCGGCTGGTGGAACACAACTATTGCGAGGAGACTCGCTTATCCATTTTCACCCCACTCTATAGATGAAACCGTGTTCCCTCTTTAAAATTGCAACCTATCATTTCCGATATCCCGTGAATTTTACAAAGGGGCAATTTCCGTGGTAAACGCTGGCGAACGTCTATACACGTGTCTAGTACCATTGAACAATTTGAAAACGTTTTCCGATTCCAGGAAGCAAGTTGCAAAGATAGGGTTGAAATATAAAAGGGTCAATAATCCTCGGATTCCTTAGATCTCTCGTATTTTCATGTTTCGTGTGAAAAGAGACATTTGCGTGGTCGGTGACAATCGATTTATACATACACACACACGCGTGTAAGTTGGAGCATGTTGCAACTCGAAGAGCCGCAGTCGTCGTCCGGAGTTGCTCGAGTACGGATCCGAATAAACCAGATACAACAGGACTACATAGGAAGAAATAGTTGAAAACTCGAGTTAACGTAGTCATTTTTGTTCTGAATGACAAGAGATGAAAACACTGCCAGACGGATGAGGTACGGATAGCGTTACTGTAGACTTATTTTTAACTGGTCGTAGGATCTTCAATTAACCCTTTCGGTCACGAATTACTTATTCCTGGAAAAAAATCATGGCTTTGCCAAGCAGTTCTTTCAAAATATAGATGTTCAGTATATGACTAAATTTATTTAGTATGTCCTTATATAAGGATGCCATGACCAAAAGGATTATAGTATAAAAAATAAACTAAAAAGTGTGGGGCAACGGGTGAAATAATTCGAGACTGGTTCGCTCGTATTGTCTTTATTTCGCGGAGGAACCTGCGTCTGTCCTTTACGACTGCTCGCGATTGAATGCTGGTGAATATTCTTTTCGACAGTTGACTGTTTGAACACAAGACGACTGTCCTCAGAACCGATTTTCTAGTGTTTCTCTGCGGCTTCCCGAGGACGGTCGTCGCCGCGGATACAATGTATGTCGGCGGTCCGGCGCACAGTGGTCCGGATCGAAGAATTTAGGGACATTTGTGTATAACTTTTGAACCGTTTGAGATATTGACATGAGGTTTGAACTAAAAAATATTATAAAATAATCTCTTTCGAATAATACATGTTAGAATATATTTTTGTTTAATGTGTTAGTTAGTTATTTTTATAAATTTTTATGTACAGTAAAAGCTCCTTCGTTATCCTGAATCGTGGGCACGATCGTTGTCCAGTGCCTACCCATTCCACTGCCTGGCAACGCCGAGTCGCTCCGCAGGGCGGCGACGATTGATGTCGGCTCGGGTATATCGGTGTGAACACCACACATTGACTCGAGTGAATCGAATACTCAAACCAGGGATTCTAACCCAACGCCTAACCCTAACCCGTACCCGGTTAACCAAAGAAGGTTACTGTAACCCGTACTAACCACGAGGGATCGGTTCCGAAATTCCAGAAAGAGCGGGTTAACCCGCTCGTAGCGGGTTACTAGTAGGTACCAGGGTTGCCATATATGCGGGCCGCCAGGCCCCTTACGTTTCCGTCCCTCGTCTAGATGCTACCGAGTCGGTAGCATGCTCCACGCGGTATGCGGCAGCGGTAGTGGTAAGAGTGGAAGAAACGAAGGCAGGCTTTACGGAGCATCTAGGCGAGGGACGGAAACGTAAGGGGCCTGGTGCCCCGCGCATATTGCAACCCTGGTACCTACGGATATATGAATGTGTAGGTAATATTTATATCAAATGAAAACACAATTATATTTAATCTTTGGCGATTGCTAAAAATAGTATTTGTCTACTTTTATACTGTAGTAAGAAACTTATAAAAATATTATTAAAAAAGTAACACTAATAAACGTACATAAAGAACCATTACAAACTATACATATAAAAACATATCCATATAAACTATATAAACGTAGCTATTGTATAAATGCATTTGTCCGGATAACCATTATATGGTCTATAATTGAATGATGCAATCTTGATCTCTGATCATTGAGAATGAATTTTAAACCAGAAAATATTCTCTCGACGGGTACTTGCGTTGCAGGACATGCGTGAACCGTATTCGCAAGTATTCGTAATTCTGAAAAATTGTTATCCCAAAACTCCAAAATATTTTGTTGTTTATTAATTCTCGGACTTTGAGAAAATGCATTTAACGCCGTAACGATATTGCATATTGAGTGTGACGAGTTTTGCCGTTCCGCATCTTTTTTTAGTAATAACTGTTCGATATCATCAAATGATGAGATGAAAATGTTGTTGAATTTTCGGTTATTTTTTTACAATTCAAAGACTCGCAATGCTTCCAAGTATTTGATAAATGAGCAGTAGCAGTATTCTGTTCGTTTTCAGATAATAAATTTTTATATCTCGGGTCTAAAAATATCGAAGCTAATAAACATTTATTACCCAAAATTTCATTTTCTCGATTCTTTATTGTATTTAATAAGACTTTGGAAAAATTGTTATCTATTTTTTCTAAATTTAATCTACACTGTAACCATACTACGTAAAAATCGCCCATTAATAACTTTTCATACTGCATTTGTTTCGTAGCTATTTTTGGTGGTTCAAGACTAGTTATCAATTCCTTAATAGTATCCCATTCATTTTCAAGTAATATTGTATCATTCATTTCAGAACAAAAATCTTTCAGCTCATATAACCTTTCCAACATACTTAGTGTAGAATTCCATCTAGTTACGCAATCTAAGATGGGCCTACGGAATTTCATATTTTTTAACACAATTCCTGATGTAGGGCTGCGGGTTTCCTCACTAGTTGGCGTATTTTTTGTAACAAATCATCTATACTGAATATTTTCATTGCATCCTGAACAGCGAGTTGAAGAGTGTGTGCAACGCACCTCACTCCTATTAATTCAAAATTATTTGCACTCGAAGGAAATAACTCTTCACCTTCTAAATAATACTCTTCGTGATATTCGCTAAGAAAATCTTCATCTATCTCATTATTTCCGCTACTATCATCATCATATTTTCCTTGTTCATCTCCAAGGAGACGAATCATCTTCACCATATTGGCACCGTTATCCGTCGTTATACAGGGTGTCCCAAAATTCGTGAAGGACCCGAAAGGGGGTGGTTCCTGAGACCATTCTAAGAGACATTTTCCTTTGCACAAAAGTCAAATTCGGCTTTGTTTAGGAGTTATTAACGAAAAACACGGACCAATCAGAGCGCGTCCTGGCCCGGCGCGCCACGCCGCGCTGGTAAGCGAGTGTTGGTGGTACGCCGCGACATCGCAACGAGCAAGAGTTTCTCGATAATGTGAATCCTCTCCGATTTCGATGAGCTTTGGATATGTTGTCAAGACCAGGATTCTGAACAACATTTCTCTTTGGACTATTTGGCGGTCGGCTTTAGTTTACGAGCTGATCGTAAAAAAAGAGAAGAAGAAGAAACTGATTGTATTAAAAACTCACTTATTCAGCCGTAAATCCATTTGCTGCTTCGAAATGTGTGTCACTGGGTCACTCGGTGACGAACTGCACAGATGTCTTCAGGTATACGGCAGCACCGAAAGGTAAGGGACATACGGCCAGGTCGACGAACTGCACAGCCGGTGGTAGATAGTAAGAAGGCCTAAGGGATGCGCGGTCAAGTCGATGATCCAGAATTTCACTTTCACTTTCGAATCGTTAAATAATTCGTATGTTTATTTCACACAGATGCCTTGAAATTTTTCCACACTCACAATCACTGTTCACATTTGTCTACACACATAGTTATGTACTAATAATAATTGCCATATCCGCAGTCTAGTGATTAGTTTAAATATCACTATCAAAAACACAACTAATAGCAACCGTTAGCTTTGAATTGACAAATCTTTGGAGATGTTCTCTCTACCGCGGCTCGAACGACACTGATTTTCTGCAAGATTTTTCTAAAGAACTTAGGAAGGGCATTTAGCGTGTCGAAATTCGAAATACGCGCTGTAGCACGTTTACGAAAACGACGGGACGATGAGACGAAAAACAGGATGCGAGAAGGACCGCTGTAAGATTTATGGCAAACACATGTTTAGTTTTTCCTGCAGATTGGTACGTAGAGTCGATGGGTAACCGTGCGTATACCTGAAGACATCTGTGCAGTTCGTCACCGAGTGACCCAGTGACACACATTTCGAAGCAGCAAATGGATTTACGGCTGAATAAGTGAGTTTTTAATACAATCAGTTTCTGCTTCTTCTCTTTTTTTACGATCAGCTCGTAAACTAAAGCCGACCGCCAAATAGTCCAAAGAGAAATGTTGTTCAGAATCCTGGTCTTGACAACATATCCAAAGCTCATCGAAATCGGAGAGGATTCACATTATCGAGAAACTCTTGCTCGTTGCGATGTCGCGGCGTACCACCAACACTCGCTTACCAGCGCGGCGTGGCGCGCCGGGCCAGGACGCGCTCTGATTGGTCCGTGTTTTTCGTTAATAACTCCTAAACAAAGCCGAATTTGACTTTTGTGCAAAGGAAAATGTCTCTTAGAATGGTCTCAGGAACCACCCCCTTTCGGGTCCTTCACGAATTTTGGGACACCCTGTAGAATATATATTTTGAGCGGTAAGATTATACTCTTTTAATACCTCGAGTATTAAAGTTTTTAAATTTTCGCTAGTATGTCTGACAAATATTTCTTTTAATCCTAGCGTCCTTATAACTATTTTTTTATGTATATTGGGCATTGATCCCTATGAAGGATCTAAATTGTCTTGTTACACCGTCAATTTTTAATGAAATGAGTTTATTACTCATTTCCGTTTTTATTTCACGTCTCACATTATTACCTTTATTAATAATGGCTTCACGAATATTAGTTTTATTAATCGCGGTGCATGGCTTTAGTACCTGGAGGATTGGGTCAAGTATTTTTCGAAAACCTGAGTCCTCCACGATACTCAAAGGTCGACCATTTATTGTTACCAATTCTACGCAGGAGTCAACAATAGATTCTATTGTTATTGGAAACGCCGTTGAGGTTGAAGTTGAAGCCGACGTCGACGGTGAAATTGAAATTGTTGAGGAATCTTCAATTCTCCTACTTTTCCGTCTTTCCTTCCACATGGTAACGATCGCAAATTCGTCAGGATGATGGTATTGTAAATGCCGCGTTAAATTAGCAGCATGTTTTCCCTAATGTAATAAGCCTTGCTTTTAAAATATTTTAAAATATTTTATCATTAGAAGTTATTATTAATTGATATAACTTACTCGTAATTTTATTCCACATTCACTAACAACACACTGAGATTTATTTTCAATCTCATCGAAACAAAAGTATTGTCGCACAGGATGATCCATTATACAATGCACTTTGTATAAAGTAGAAAAGAAACAGAAACAGAAGTCACAAATAAATATTCACGTAGAGTATAAATATGATATATTCACTGGTGTAAGAAAAAACTTCGTGCCGTATTCAATCCGTATCTAGAGACGCGGTAGCGTCTCGACGCCAAGTACATGAAAAATTACCAAACACCCTGTATCGATGTCAACTGTCGCTACCGTGTATCTTTACTCGTAAACCGGGCATTCTAACCTAACCTGAAACTTCTTTCGTTAATATCTCATCACGCCTGCAATATTTTCTAAATTGAAAGGCATTTTGCTAATGTAAACCGCATACGCATATAAGCTTTCGAATAAGACCATATTCATTAAAATCGGTCCACGTATGACAGAGATATCGTAATATCATGTCATGGATAAGTCAGAAATGATAGGATTTTTCTTCTGATTCTTCTCCTTTGTCAGTAAATTTTTCGTCAACATAATACGTATACGCGTTACACGCACACATTCTGCCAAATGGACTATACACACGTGTTTCGTTCGTCGACTCTCGGGATCATTCGGCAGGGCACGGGCTCGTCGACGGCGTCACCTACCGCGGTCTCCGCCAGATGGACAACGCGACGTAGCGAGTTTCTCGCAAGTAAGGTGTTGCAACGGGCGGTATTAATATGCGTAGCGAACGCGGATATTCACCAATATTGGCTCATATTGACCATATGGTACGATTTGTGAAACCCACCTATCCTGTTCCTATTGTAATTGTACTTTGTTGATTTTCGACAAATTTTAATATTATTATTTTTATATTCACCAATATTGGCTCATATTGACCATATGGTACGATTTGTGAAACCCACCTATCCTGTTCCTATTGTAATTGTACTTTGTTGATTTTCAACAAATTTTAATATTATTATTTTTATATTCACCAATATTTTGGCTCATATTGACCATATTGTATGGTGTGATTTGAAAAACCCACCCATCCTGTTCCTATTGTATTATACTCTGTTGATTTTCGACAAATTTTAATATTATTATTTTTATATATTTTATGCGCGGTCCTGTTGTACTCTGTTGATTTTCGACAAATTTTAATATTATTATTTTATATTTCATGCGCGGAGAGAGAGAGAGAGAGAGAGAGAGAGAGAGAGAGAGAGAGAGAGAAAGACAGACAGACAGACAAACAGACTGAGATATAGACAGAGTTATTAACACAAACACAAGTATAATTCGTCATGTCTGTAAATAATATTATTAATATCCTACCGCTCAGTTTTAATAATATGCAAATTATCATTAAAGACGAATGGTTAACAGATGATCATATTGAATATTTTCATACATTATTACAAGTTAACTCTAACTATAGACCACGCGAAACATGGAGAGTTCAATGCCCTAATACAATTCAACCAGTTCCTGAAAATCAGGATCACATACAGATTTTGCACAAATGCGATAATTTTGAAACCAATGCAGGGGGACACTGGATTTGTAACTTTTATAAATATGCTGAAAAAAGACTTTTTATTTATGATTCTCTTAATTACAAAAAGTTGCATAGTCATCATAAGATTTATCTTGAGAAGTTATACCCGTTTTTGAACAAACATGACGGTAAAATTGACGAAAAATGTATTCAATTTCCACATGTGCAAACTCAACCTAACAGTCGAGATTGCGGCGTTTTCGCGATTGCATTTGCTGTTTCGTTATTATTCAAAATATTACCAGACAAAGTAACATATAATCATGCGTTGATGCGTCCACATTTGATCCAAATGTTTCAATCTAATCGTATAGAACATTTTCCATGCATTCAGGATCATGTACAATTAACACGTTGTGTGCATGAATATGAATCTGCAATTAGTAGGACAATTAATAAAAATCCCTCTTGTGAAAACGATCCAGTTCAAAATGTACCACTTAGTGACAAAAAAGTCACCATACATACAAGTATAATTCAGACAGATCCACCATTCGTTTCGATGTCAAGAATCAGCAATGCATACGCACCAAGTAATAGAACAGAATACATGTCTAATTATCATAAAAGACATAAAGAGGAAATTAATTTAAAAAGAAGAGCTGTTTATAAAGCAAAGAAAGGGAAGTGTAATATGAAAAAAGGCAAAGAACTTTGTAATTATGATTATTATAACGCACATAAAGAAGTAATACGCGAAAAGCGGAAAAATTATTATAACATACACAAAGAAGATATAATAAAAAAGGTAAAAGAGCATTATGATGCAAATGAAGACGTGAAATGCGAAAAGAAAGAAAATTATTATCAGCTCAATAAAAAGGTTGTAACCAAAAAGGTAAAAGTGTATTATGACGAAAATAAAGAAGTGAAATGCGAAAAGCGAAAAAATTATTATCATCTAAATAAAGATGTTATCTGCAAAAAGCGGAAAGTATATTATGATGTTAAACAGGATAATTATAATAAAGTAGCAAAACGTTGTGCTGCTCTGAAAATAATAAAAAAGTATCGTTATATTGCTGTAACAAATAACAATATAGCAACCAAAAATAACAAAGAAACGTATACCTACTTGTAAAATACAAATGGGAGATCACTGTTTTAAACTTAAAGCAGCGATTTTCCATCACGGTAAAAGTATTGTCGATGGACATTACACGAGTATGGTAAGGGGTAAGGGCACAACGTGGGTATCCGTTGATGATTTACGAGTAGAAAAACAAGCTTGGCCACGAAATTCTAAAAATGCATATATATTTTTCTTCGAAAGGTTATTCCTGTAGTAGGCTTTTCTTGTCAGGTTCCGTAATAAAAAGACACAACGACTAAAAGGTAATAATATTAAAAATTATCTGAAGTCACTCCCTATGCAAATTATTCTTGTAAAAAGAAGTGAGATCCCAATCAAAACTTCAAAAAAGTAAAAAAGTTACGCCAAGTACATGAATTGAATTAAGCCGCTAACACGGCATAATAATTATGAACACAAAAAAATAGAAGAAAATAATACATCAAAAGGAAAAAAGATAAAAGATAATAAACAATATAAAAAAATATGTGAAATCGAAATGAGCTGCAAGTACATAAAGGTGCTTTCCAGCAATGTGCAAAGGCGACACTGTGTAACACAATGTAAGATTCGGTGCTTTCTAACTACGCTTAAGGTGACACAGCTATACACAGCTTAAATGCTATGTTCAACAGTAGCATATTTTCATCGCAATATGCCAAAAATGCACTCAATACGTTCCATTACTCATATCGCGGACATTTTAATAATGTGAAGATAAAATGTAGTAACATCTAGACATTTGCCTAGATGTCCGCGGCCTGGAAGTCAAATACTTGGCGTGGCCAGGCAAGGTCAAGGTGTCGATGAATAAGAATTATTTAAAAACCGCAAACTAATGAAAATGTACGCAATGTGTCAAAGCTTTATTTAATTTGATGAATTAGCTGTACGCCTGCGAAAGGCAAGGTATTGGTGTCGATAAATGATCTTAGAATTATTTAAAAACGCACAATAATGAAAGTGTACTCGTATTGTCAGAGTTTTAAATTGACAAATTATCTGAAAGCCTGCGAGAGAGATGGTATGTCTTTTAAAAACCGCAGACTAATGACAGTGTACGCAATGTGTCAAAGCTTTATTTAATTTGATGAATTAGCTGTACGCCTGCGAAAGGCAAGGTATTGGTGTCGATAAATGATCTTAGAATTATTTAAAAACGCAAAATAATGAAAGTGTACTCGTATTGTCAGAGTTTTAAATTGACAAATTATCTGAAAGCCTGTGACAGAGAAGGTATGTTTTTCAATAATTCTTATTCATCGACACCTTGACCTTGCCTGGCCACGCCAAGTATTTGACTTCCAGGCCGCGGACATCTAGGCAAATGTCTAGATGTTACTACATTTTATCTTCACATTATTAAAATGTCCGCGATATGAGTAATGGAACGTATTGAGTGCATTTTTGGCATATTGAGATGAAAATATGCTACTGTTGAACATAGCATTTAAGCTGTATATAGCTGTGTCACCTTAAGCGTAGTTAGAAAGCACCGAATCTTACATTGTGTTACACAGTGTCGCCTTTGCACATTGCTGGAAAGCACCTTTATGTACTTGCAGCTCATTTCGATTTCACATATTTTTTTATATTGTTTATTATTCCTCTAAATTCGATCGAGAAATAAGTCAGAATCGCATCTTCACAAACATTACATTTGTGAAAAAAGTGACGATCGACAATTAATGACGCTACACAAAAAAAGAAGATCGGGCTGACGATCGATACGAGTGTCGATAGACAATATTAAAACAATACAGTCATGTTCATTTATTTATTATATCAGGTCATTAAGTATGAAACTTAATAAATAAAACACAAATTTCGAACACATTTGTCAAATTTCATACATAACGACCTGATAATTCATGTATTATTTGGAAACATGATACACGGGGTTTATTTACAGAAACCCATATTTTTTTCTTTGTTTGGTTTTTGCTAGGTTATTAGCGACGCGACCTACGGTTTATTAAGGTGGGTTCCGAACCACCTTCGGCATCATAGTTTTAAATGGCACATGAAATATTTTCAGAGGTGCCGGCGCGGCGGCGGGATTCGAACCCGCGACCACGGAGTTCGCAGTCGTGCGCTCTATCCACTGAGCCACTGCGCGCTTGCAAACCCGTATGAACCGGGTTAACCGGGTTAGTTGGGTTATAGTTTCTTTGTCTAACCCGGTTAGTCGGGTTATTCTACGGTTACGGAGAACCGAACCCGGTTAGGGTTAGGATTCCTATCCCTGACTCAAACTTCTTAATTTCCATTATTCCTTTATGGGACTTTCACTAGCTTATTTCTGGCATTTCCCTGATTAACATGACACCAAACACGATATAATTTCAACTGTATTTAGTGGTTTAATCGATGCTGAAAGTTTCGAAGTCAACGAAGAACAGCGTATGGGACATTCTTTGAACTGTGCCTGCGACGGCGACACGCTTCGGTCACGCGATCCGTATTTCATTCTGTCCTTCTGTATGTTCGGCTCTCTACTGAAGTGTAGCTCGGCGCGGTCGGTGCAGTCATAAATGAAAAATAGTGTCCGGGCACGATCGTTGTTCGCTCAAACCCCCGGCCTTTGAACAACAAAGGAGCTTTTACTCCCAAGTAGCACAGGACGTCTGAAAGATGTCGTTTTCTCGTAGTTTTTACGTCTTTACGTCTTACGTCTTGAAAAGACGCCTTTTTGGACACATAAAAGACACCTCTTTGGAGATGTCGTTTTTACGTCGGAAATAAGATGCATAAATAATAAGAAGGAGATTTTATTGAGAAAATTCCAAATTCGGATGATTTACAGGGACTTTCATAAAAATCTTTTAGATATAAAAATCTTCTACCAACTATCTTGTATACGTCGCCTGATAATATTACATTTTGAACAAGAGTTATGTCACCATTTACAAGAGAACAACAGTTATTTAGCTCACAAGTTCTTAAACTGAAATGATGGATATCAACGCGTTTAAATTGTTTACTAGCTTGAACATTTCGTATTAAGGGTCCGTCAAAATGTTCATTTTTAAAAATGGGAAATTTACTACTATGCATCTTTTTTTTATTAAAAATATGACATTTTTCCGAATGCTGTTTTACTATTTGCTCTAATATTTTATCACCCGTTCAAATAGATGTTAAAATAGTTCGTAAAAAATTTTCAAAATGAAAACCTCCAAAATCGTGCAATGGCCCATGATTTCTTGCATCCCCCGCAATGTGTAACAGATTGTGAACATTGTGAGAGATGTGCTATGCTCCATGTAGTATTCCAAATGTTTTATCGAAATAATTTAACAACTCAGATGCATAGTCAATTAATGTAAAATATTTCGAATTGGATAATATAATGGTTGCTACGTGCAACGAAAGAAAATTAGTGTACCGATTTTTACTTATATTATTTAATAAGACTACTGGGCCTGTATAAAAAAGAAACTGCCTAAATTCCGTTGCTTTCCATAATTTCAGCTCATTTAAACTTCGTGGCTTTCTATTAAATTCTAATGGCATGCACTTTGCCAGAGAAACTAAGGAATTTGATATATTAAGAGATACCGAATGTGAAATTTTTGAGGTAGGTTTTCCACAGCATCATAAGTTTAAGAGTAATTTCTTCATTACACCCAAACAAATTAAGTGCATGTAGTCAAGTGGAAAAGAATTGATTATGTCAATACCCGGAATATTTTCTAATAAACTTGTACCCGCGTGATGATCTTCATCAACTTTCGATCTAAAATCAACGTCAGTTCGCAATTTATTATTATTTACATGCGGGAAACATACCCTGCTATCAATATACTCTCCTTCAATATGGCATTTTGTGCAAGAATGATATCCTGTATAATATTTTACGTATTTGATAAAAGCTTTTGCGGGAGCATCACAAATAAAAGATTTTATTTGTAAATGGTATAAATGTTCATTAATTATCAATCCACTATTAGTAAGGACTATTACCTCCTCAACAAAATCGAATAGAAAACTGTTCGCGTCGTTTGGTTTCTTATCACCATGGTAAATACCGATCATATCGACATGTGTATATCCTGTTATACTACAAAGGATAGGATATGCTTCGCTGCCAGAACTCTTTGATACTGGAAGACCGTCAATATTAACATTAATTTGAATTGCATTATGTGTACAACAAGAAATGTCTACAAACTGACATAGATTTTGTGACGGACCGATTTCGCTATGCCCGTAGCTCAGGAGTCTACCAAGGTTCGTGAGAGGTAATCGAGTAAAGGAATGGCGAAATCGGGTAAACCAAAATATAAACTTTATTTCGCTCTGGGCGATTCCGATAAAAGAACAACGAAAGAAAATTTCCCTGCAGGCTCGCGAACGACGCCGCGTGTGTTATAATAATAGTGACGCTCTGATGTGCGCGCGAACGCCGGTCCTACAGTTGAACGCCGTCAACCTTCGGTTGCGGCCCGGCCGCGTCGGAACTCCCGGTCTGTAAATAGACAAAATAGAGAACACGTGCTCGCGGCGTTATTGTGAGATGAGAACGATCAATCGGTCGGTACTTATCAACTACGCGATACGCGGCGCGAATACCCGGTGAATTGGCCTCGGACGGCCCGGACAGGTCGGCGGCGCGGAACACGGTGGGCGGCAGGATGAGGCCTCGCGGGGCCTGTTCGAATTCTCGCTGGATACGCGACGGAGACGGGATACGGTCGGAGGTCACGGTCCGGCGCAGTGTAGGCGCCGCGGCTTTCTCTCAGAAGCACCTGAAAGACAAGCCACGGTCCGTACGTATTTCAGAAGCGCCTGAGAGGTTCGTACTCGCCGCTACCGCTCCGAATCGCGAAGTCCCGCCGCGAGGAATTCGACACACGGATGAAGCCGGAGGCCGGTCGGTCCGTGCTGGACGGTCGGAGAACCGAGTAGTGCCGCAACTCTCTCACAGAAGCACCTGAGTGACGAGTTACGGATCCACGCTCCTCAGAAGCACCTGAGGGTATTCGTGCCAACCACAACGATACGACGGGTCCAATCCAGCCAAGGCGACGGCACGGCAATTCCGGACGCCGGGAATAAGGTGGAGAGTCGCCTCCTGGAGCGCGTGATCCCAGCCTGCGTCCTGGTCGGATCGTTAACCAGCAATGCTGTTTACTCTGAAAAGGGCTGGCACGATCCCGTACTCACGAGAGCGGCTCCAGGCGGACTCCGCTCTCCCGGTGTTTCGGCGCGGCTTATATAGCGCGAGAAAGCGCGGACCATGGAGAGTGCCGCTCGTGATCGAGCGACAGCGGCGCTCCCTGATTGGCGCGCGCTCGTGTCGAGAACGTCTATAAACATATGTCGCGGACGGTAGCTCTCATTCATGCGTCGCTCGCGACGAGGTAAGGCCTCGTCGCATCCCTCCTTTCTTCGGGAACGGGGCGCCCGGATGTCGCGAGGGACCGCGACCGGTCCAGCTAGCATAACGCGTTTGAAGAAACTATTTTTGTTATGCTTACAATGTGTCGTGGTTCCCCTATTTGGCGGACGGCCCCCGTATCCGGGTCCAGTCGTAGCGGCCATCGGACGCCCCCGATGACCAACCGGTAACGCTTTACCCCGACCGGGAACCAGAATGTAGTGCCGTCCGGTAGCGTCTCCCTCCTTCTAGGACGGTGGCTTAGCTCCCTGGGTAGCGGAATAGGGGTCAGCTCCCTCCAGGGTAGATGCCGCAGTGGGACCTCCGGCGGTGGGGGTGGCGTCGCCTCCCCTTCTTCTGTTATGGTTGGCAGGGGTTGAATGGGGGCCTTTGCCCGTTTCTTCTGCCTGGTCTGGCTGGCGGCCCCTGCCGCATTCCCGGCGTTCCACGCCCGGAATTTCTTTTCTAGCCTTTTTAATTTGGCGGCGGCTCCGTCCGACGCCTTTCGATTTACCGACGGCTGCTGATCCTTTGCCGGAGCCTGTGGCGCTCGTGTCCGCCGCGGCGCTTCCCGGTGTGGGGACACCACTGGCACCCTGAAAGGTGTGACATAGGGGGTAGCGGTTGGCTACTGCCTCATGGCGCCACACAGCCTAGCCCCACATGTGGCTGCCTTGTTTGTGGTGGTCCGCATCTTTGTTTTACCGGTGGTCGTGCCGGTGGAGTGGTCATTCTCGGCTGTGTTGGCCGTCGCCGTCCTGCCGGTTGGGGTTCATAAATCCCATGGCGCCTATAGTCTTCCTCCAGCTGTTGTAGGAACTCATCTAATTCCAGGCCCGAGATGGGCTGTCTGTTTGCCATGGCTGCTTAGCACCGCCATCTATCCCATATCCCTCAACTAAAACCTATATATATATATATACATGTCGGGCCAGGAATTAGATGAGTTCCTACAACAGCTGGAGGAAGACTATAGGCGCCATGGGATTTATGAACCCCAACCGGCAGGGTAATATATATATATATATATATGTATATACAGGGTCATCCGATTTTAAACGGACAACGTAAACCAGCTATAAAGAACCCCAAATGGAACAAGTTTTACCCCTGCCACTTTTTTTTCTTTTTTTCTCTTTTTTTTTTGATTACGCATAAATCCAAGTTTTTCGAAGTTTTTTCATTCAGTCTCCACGACGTGCCCTATACCAAAAAAACAAAGATCCGAAGGTCATACAAAAATATTTTGTTAACAAAAAAGATGCCCCTATTTATTTTAAACCAAACAAAGGAAAAATCATCAAGATTCATCACTGGAGTCCCGAGATATTCAAGTTTATGTGAACTAAAAAAATTATGGTTTTTTGCAATTTCCTAGAAATCAAGGCCGAAACAAAAAAAGTGGCAGGGGTAAAACTTGTTCCATTTGGGGTTCTTTATAGCTGGTTTACGTTTCTCCGTTTAAAAACGGATGACCCTGTATATAGGATTACCCTATAGGATGACCCTATAGGATTCTATAGCTATATATTGTCACGTTATCCTTTTTCCGACGGGCGGTTTGACCCGCGGAAACTGGTTAACTTCGGGCCTTGCAGGCGCTGAGACCAGGCCGCGTGCAGGCCGAGTACACGCGGTCCGCCCGAGACAAAACGAGATTCGAAGATTCGACGATTGTTCTCTCGAAAAGTGAAAAGTTCGGGCGCCAGGCACCTCGAGGATGCCACACAAAACGCGGAATAGTTCTCGAGCTCGGAGAAGCCGAGATCGAGAATCGAATCTTCGAAACGCGGATCGAAAGTGACGTCGCGACTATGCCAGAAGGTTCGGACACGGGGAAACTAGGACAGTCCTCTCGGCAGGACGGATCTCACAGGGAACGTAATGATTCGACGACTATATGGTCTCGAGCTATTTATTGTAGCGGTCGTTATTTTTCAAAAATCTGCGGCCACGTGGCCGCGACCCGAGAGCCCGCGCTCTTCATACAAGATAGCAAGGAGATGGTCATTCGCAGCGCGGTTGTCCTATCGTTTTTCCCTCGCGACGATACCGTTGAAATTTGTCGTCGTTTCGTTCGACACGAACTTTCGAAACGCGAGGCGCAGATGATCGGCGAACTACGAGACTGCCGCTATGACTTCCGTACGCGAGTCGCTACAACGCGTACGCTAACGATTACACGATCGCACGCCAACGGAAACAATACGATGCGCGGCGAGAAACACAGGATTTGAGAATACGCGAAACTATCGCGAAGATTACTCTCACGAAACGCGACTCCTCTAGGACACTCTTTCGCACGCAATTTAAGAAGAAAACTCTCTCGAAATAATCCCGAAAATCTCAAAGCATTCCCGAACGAATGCGAGCGAATTATCGAGGACCGAACAGGAAGCGTTCGTCCTCGCGCGGCAAAGGTCGAGCCGTCGCGCTACGAAATACCGAAATGGATCACAGTTGCGACTCACCGTGTCTCGTTTTTGAGCGTTCCGCTGCTATTTCCGCTCCCGATAAGGCCTATAGCACGGCCGGAACTCCGATGGTATTCGTCTTAGAGCTCGCGAACCTCCAACAAGCACGTACACTTCGCGACGCAAAAGACTATTGATGTTTCGCAACGCGAGTGCTAAGTGGGCCGAACGTGGTGTGTAGACGAGAGCCAGCGCGACAGTGATCCATCGATTTTCGGCAAGCTAGCGGATCGAACCCGGCTCCCCCCACTCGATCGTTTTTCCGAATTGCCTAAGGCGTGTTTCCACGGCGCGAACTCTTGGGCTCAGGAGCGTTCCCTCTAGCGTCCTAGGGCCCCGGACTGTCACGAAATTGACCAAGGAGCCTATCGCTCTCTTGGTCGGCGGAGGGGCTTCTTCTTGGCTACGAGGGCACCGACCCTGGGGCAGCTCTCCCTTGACAGGGCGAGACGGCGTCAAGATCTGTAATAAGTCGCCATGGACGTGATGGTCGATAGAGCTGCTATCCTGGCGTCGCCTCCGGTTTGTTTACCGAGTGTCCTCGCACCAAGCTCACATCTCGAAAATGGCCATTTGCTCTCGGTTCAGCGCTTTCTGGCTGCGGGACGTTGTTGAATTCCCGTGACAATTCGGACGATCGGTGGTTCCTTCGGCGCGCCCCATATACGGCCCTGAAACTTGCCGTTCTCGGCGCGCGCGACAGATGTCATTATGTGATCCTCGACAATATCGGAATTTCTTCGAGGAGCGCTCTTGAATCCTGTATCTTCGGTGTCGTGCCTGTTAGAGGGCGGTCCGGTCCTTTATCGCTTTCAAATGCGCTCGAAATGAACGGAGAAGTGACGTCGCAAATTTTGCATCGTCGCAATATATATATATATATATATATATATATATATATACGATTCTATAGCTATAGATATACTGAAATATACCTACTATGCTCGAAGTACAAGGATGAAATAATTTTGTAGACATAGTTTAAGTTAACAATTTTTTTTATTTTAATGTAATATAATTTATATAATAATACATAATAAAATAATATAATAATACATAATAAAATAATATAATAATACATAATAATATTAGGTAGGAGTAGGATGAGAGGATCGAAGAAATGTTAGGAGTTCACGTACTAAAACACGTTTCCGAATTTCGGTTAATTACCAACTGATCGATTAGCAATCGATCTGCTCGCACACAGTACCCTCGTCCCCGCGTCCGCCGCGAGCCCAAGCTACTCGATCCACCTGAGCCCCAAGCTACTCGATCCACCTGAGGATTTCGCCGGTTCGGCAGGGCGCGGTGTAACCGGTGACCCGCAGGTGCCGTCGATCAGTTCGGTCGTCTTTAACAAAAAAAAACATATAAGCAGTGCACACAAATATACAAAATATACATAAATATACAAAATATTCACATATATACAAAATACAATACACAAAAAACATCAAAATACACTGAATAGCACTGAACTTCCTTGATGTTTTCTTAAGTCTTCTTCCGTACAGATTTTCCAAGCTTATTGTGTTTCAATAATGCTTGCTGAAGTACTGCGTCTCGTCGTCTTCTGACGTCCTTCCCACATAGAATCTTATTGACTGTGGTGCACCACTTGCCAATAAAGTGTGAGACTTTCACAGTCAATATTCTTTTTTGTAATTGTTGTGCATGCTGTGTACATACAATAAATGGAAAGTTGATTTCCCCATGCAACATGTTCTCCATGTATTCTTGGAGTTTACTTCTAAAATATACATGACGCATGGTTTTGTGCAGCATAGTATCAATTTTTTTTAATTCATTATGTATTGATGCATCTTCGTTCAATATGCGAAATGATGCTCTGCACAACTCACATTCTTTATGTGGGCTAACACATAATATTTTTTTAAAAATAGCACTGTTATTTATTTCTTCGTATTCTTCTTGTGCTATATCTTGTGACGTTGTCCCTTTTCCGCACGGGTTTCTGGCCGGCGGAAATGGTCAACACCCGAGAATTTACAGCCGCTGAGGACGGGCCGTGCGCGGCCGCACGAGCACGGTCCTCTCGGGACAAAATGAGTGACGAGAAGAGTCGGAAATGACACAAACTACTTGTTCGGGCGCCAGATACTCATGTATCACACTAACTAACACCAAGAAGTCGTGTTCGAGGAAGTCGAACACGAGTTCCGAGTCTTCTCGTAATCTCCGACGGAAAGCGACGACACGGGTAACCAGGCGTTCGGACACAGGAAATAACGGGGACAGCCCTCGCGGCAGGGCGGATCTCGCAGGTCGGAAATAAATCGACAGTGTAGGGCTCGAATGATTTTATTCGTTGTCAACGATGAAAGATACAGGCGAGCGGCCACGAGGCCGCAACCCGGGAGCCCGCGCTCCTTATACACTTGAGCGACGGATGTTCGTTCGCGGAACGCGTTAGTCGATTTCGGATCGTTATCGTTTTTCGGAAGTACGGTACGACGGTACAGTCCCGTCTCGCGAGAGACGGGAATTTACAAGCGCAGGTGTTCGGCGCGATCCGCACGGACCGTCGCGTGGTCGATCAATTCGATTCGTTTCGCGTTCTCGAATTTACTACGACGAGCTTATCCTTTTCCGACGCGGTTCCTTGAGGAAGTCTTCCGAAATTAGAATGGGGAGCTACTCTACGTGACTCAAAGCGTATTCCGGATTGACGCGAGCACTAAGCACGAGGCCCGAAGGGCTTCGGCACACCAAAATTTCGAGGACGAGACGAACACGTGTCGTCCTCGCACCAAATTACGAGCCACCGCGAAGTATTGCGAAAACCAGGGATCACTGTTCGACTCACCGTGTAGATCTTCCGATTCCCACGTCTATACGGTACTATGGCGGTTAATCGGCCTCCTCGGGACTTCTGCTACCCTCGGAATTCTGCGGGAGCAGCACGGAACTCTCGCAACCACCCGCGACGCGGAATTACTATGCGATATTATCGGGATTCGAGAATCAAGCCTGGCAGGGCAACGACCGCTCTCTTGAATGACCAGCGCGACAGTCCGTGCGGATCGCACCGAACACCTGCGCTTGTAAATTCCCGTCTCTCGCGAGACGGGACTGTACCGTCGTACCGTACTTCCGAAAAACGATAACGATCCGAAATCGACTAACGCGTTCCGCGAACGAACATCCGTCGCTCAAGTGTATAAGGAGCGCGGGCTCCCGGGTTGCGGCCTCGTGGCCGCTCGCCTGTATCTTTCATCGTTGACAACGAATAAAATCATTCGAGCCCTACACTGTCGATTTATTTCCGACCTGCGAGATCCGCCCTGCCGCGAGGGCTGTCCCCGTTATTTCCTGTGTCCGAACGCCTGGTTACCCGTGTCGTCGCTTTCCGTCGGAGATTACGAGAAGACTCGGAACTCGTGTTCGACTTCCTCGAACACGACTTCTTGGTGTTAGTTAGTGTGATACATGAGTATCTGGCGCCCGAACAAGTAGTTTGTGTCATTTCCGACTCTTCTCGTCACTCATTTTGTCCCGAGAGGACCGTGCTCGTGCGGCCGCGCACGGCCCGTCCTCAGCGGCTGTAAATTCTCGGGTGTTGACCATTTCCGCCGGCCAGAAACCCGTGCGGAAAAGGGACAACGTCACAATCTTCAGAATTTTGAGGCGCAGCGCTCGTTTCTTCCACCACTACCTCGGACACCTCAGTCTCTTCTTCTACTTCTTCTGTCAGTAGTTTCCTTAGTGTAAACAGGAAGTGTCCACTGCATACATCTTCGCAGTTGAAGCCAACACTTCGGCTGGAGGTAATGTTGTTGATGAGTATAATTTTATATCCCATCTCGAAGCCATACGGAGTGGGATTCGCGTTCTGATGTCCAACAGATCGCATGCATCCAAACAAATTTTCCAAGGGATCTTGATTGACGTATCTTGTCTTCAAATTTTCATATCCCTGTGTCTTCAAAAATCTCCATAAAATTGTAAATGAAGAGATAGTCTTCATCCAATTCTTGAGGCATAGTGCTCCAGACACTGGCACTTTTGTAACAGGATGAACATCCGCATACATTTTAAACTCCTCATTGCGTCAGACCAAAATTCTTGATGTCCACTGGCTCCTGATACGACTGTCCTCAGTGGAGCTTCTGAGGCTGCAGTGTGTCCATTGACGGAGTCGAACAGCTTGTTGAAGAAGTTAAGGACTTCTGCTGTCGTGAGGCCTTCCTCCTTTTGTATCTTCAATGAGCCATGGTCTGTTTCTACAACGCCTATAGTAATGAATATTTTATTAGTTATTCAAGCATAACAGATTATTCATATAGTGAAATATAACTTTTACTTACATTGGTGGCGGCTAAGGAATCCTATATGTGACGCCACTGTTTCGCTGAACACTTGTGATGCGTACTTCACTTTCATTTTCTTTATCCTCTGAGGTACGACATGTTCATTTGTCAGCTTCTTCATCATGGGGCGTACCACGTAGCCAGCGATGTCCGTATTATATGCCTGCTCAATGGTCCTCCATGATGCGAATTGTCTTTCGCATTCTTTTTTTCCTGGCGTCACATTTATTTCCAGATCCTTATTTAATAAATTGTTCCTAACTCCTTTGATCAGGTGCGGTGGATCATAAAATGGTATTAATTGGATACCATCTATTTCAATAATGTCACCTATAAGTACAAAATGATTGCATTGAGTCTCAATATTATATTTTTCAAATTATATAGAAAACTTAATAAAATGTATACATACGGTGCTCTTCTCCTTGTCTCAAATGTTTCGCCCGTGTGTCTGCCTGTAAGGTCTTGATGGCAGCAACATTCGATGATCCTTGGTCGCATACAGTGGCAACAAATTGTAGCCCAGTTTTCTTCAGTACTTTGACTATGTTCTTGATGCACTGTATTAATTGCGGTGTCTTTGTTTGTCCTTCGCAATAATTGTAGGAAATGGGCATTTTCCACCCACTGTACAGTCCTCTTAACATGAAGACAAGGGTATGATCGGCAAATCTTGATGTTCTTCTTGTGCCCCAGTCTTCGAACCCTATGATCTTGTCACTGTTTACATCGTAGTCCACATGAGGCTTCAAAGACATTTCATCCCACATCAATATACATAATTTGTCTTGAGCACTCATGGTATCCGCTTGACGGTGAAGATGCTCCATCACAACTTGTGATACCCCAGTCTCGACTGGAATTTTCCTTAGCATCTTCTTCAGTGTTGTTTCGCTGGGTAAATTACACAGCTTCCTCAGTAGCTTGTACGATTTTGCTGACTGCTTCAGAAGTGCTAAGGCCAATATCTTCTCATCCGTCGTGTAGCGCCTTCCCTGAAAACATATTTCATAAAGTTATAAATAAGTTACAATTAAATAACACAATGAAAATACAGCATAGCAACAATAAATAGAGGTCAAATATATTATATAGCCATATCCAAACATAAAACCAGTTACTTGTAGGGTCATTCCATGCAAAATCGGGTACTTTTTGGTACCATCTCGAATTTTGTTCAGAATATATTGGGTTGACAAATAAGTTCGTTCGGTTCTTTAGAGTGGAATAAATCACAAAAACCGAACGAACTTATTTGCCAACCCAATATGTAGTTTCTCAGGCACTTCGTGCAACTTCATACATATGGAACATCGTGCAAGAAGATATTGCAATTGTAAAATTACCTTTCTTACTGTCTGTGCATCACATCATGTTGACCCATGTGGACAATAATACTATTTATGATTTTGTTGGCAAATTTCATTGGCTGTAAGTGCTGGATAATTAAATGATATCTTATTAACTATATCTAAAATTTTACTTACCTGTGACATGGATCTGGATGTACGTAACTGCATCTCGATGAACATCTTTTGTGTATTAGATAGATTTTCAAATCTATTTATCAGACTATATTCTGATAAAGCTGTTGCTCATTCCAGTCGTGCCTTTAAGTCTTCTCTCTTCCTGTGTGCGTAACGGTTGCGTTTCAGTAATTTCTTCGCAACACTGTACAATCTGGCTGCAGTTGGGGTCAATTGGCACTTTTTCATGTTGCCCCGCAGCAGTACATTTTGGCTCTTCTGTGGGGTTGAACACTCTTGTAACTGTCCTGATGATGTACTTGGACCAGCTTCATGGTGTCCATCATTATCCCACGCTGTTTCTTCGTAAACCATATCTGTACTTGGCGTAATCAGTTCTTCATGATTACTGTCTTCATTTCTCAGCGGTGTAGCAGATGCTGGATATTCTTCTGCTTCTATATTTTCATGTGCATATTCCGTCTTCTCACTTTGCATTGCCAAATGCAAAGTTGGAACTGCATCACTTTTTAATTTTTTTCGCTGAGCAAAGCACAGGAAGGAGGTTTGTTCAAAGTGGTTGTAACACACTCTGTATTTGCGTCTCTCAGTGCATGTCAGTTTAAGTATGACAGGACACTGAATTTCACTAGCCCAAGACTGTGATTGTTCGACGTCTTTGGGAAAGGAGTATGCTGTGACTTTCACACCAAACGAACACTGTGGAACACAACAAGCTCTAACCATTTTGTTTTTTTGTCCAAATGTTCACACTAATTGTTTATATAGTAATTGCACTTTATGTGTCTTTTGCACTAATATTATACGTTTTCATTCACTTTTCTCACTTTTTCTTCTAACTGCTGCACTCCTTTGCACCTCACCGTCTACTATCCTAAAAAAAACTAAAAAAATTTTATAATTTATGCACAAAATTCCAAAAATAAGCTCGAAAATAAGTTTCCTGAGTGTCGTTCAATTTTGCAAAATTATTTGTAAAATTGATTTAACACCGAGCAAACTTCTTTTTTCAAGGTTATTAATGAAATTGGTTGTTCGATAAAATATAAAATATTGTTAAAAAGTCCTGTATTAATATAAAATTGCTATTTCTGCAGTCCACAACTGTCTACACAATCACAGCACGAGGCACAGAGATTGACAGTTGACTGTTGATTTTGGCGGTAGTAGTCAAATATTAGCGCCAAAATTGCGACCAATAGCGCCAGGGATTGAAACATCAGTCATGTCTAATCACGGTTAATCACGTGATGTGCTGTGATCGTGGTGCCATCTAGTCTAGTACCCTCAACTATACTAAGCAGTCCAAGGCCATACATAAAAGTTTTCTCCCCCTGGTACTGACTCGGCGCGCTGCCTGTCGGCTGGACCTCCGGCATCCCCTCTCTTCTGCCGTTTCTTTCGCCGCGCCATCTGTTGGTGGCTGGGCGAACTCGTACGGTTTCAGGTCCCTCACGTGGACATATTTGACTGCCCTGTTGTTTTTATCGAGCAAGTCAAATATTACTGGTGACACTTTCCGTCGTACCGTGAATGGACCGCTGTACTTTTCTTCTAGTTTAGCATTTCGGTAGGCTGCCTTGTCAGAGAGGATGTGTGTCCGTTTCAACACCAGGTTTACCAACGTTCGGTGCCCAGTCTCGTCGGTTTCTGTCGTAGTATTTCCGTTGGTTTTGGAAACTGCGGGCGATCTGACATTTGGTCAGTTCGCGTGCTTCCTGTACTTGGTGTAGGCGTTGTTCCAGGCCTGTCGTTGCCCGTTGACTGCTTTCGTACCGGAGGCTTCCTGGCGGCACCAGTTCTCTTCCGGTGTTGAGATACGCTGGCGAGTAACCCATAGCGCTGTATTGAGCCGTATTGTACGCGAACGCCACTTCGGGGCAGTATTCGTCCCATGTTCGTTGGGATCGTCCGATGTATTGGCTTAACATTGTTTTTACTACTTTATTTACGCGTTCGACCGGGTTACATTGCGGCGTGTAGGGTGGCGTGCGCCGATGTTTTACTCCCCATTCCTTGAGGGCTTTTCCGAGTTCCTTTCCAACGAACTGACGACCGCTGTCGGTGACCAGACGTCGGGGCAGCCGTGTCGCAGTATTACGAGCTCGCGGATGGCCCGTGTTATGGCCGAGCCGGTAGCTCTTCTTAGAGGCCGTAGCTCGATCCATTTTGTGAACCGGTCCTGTATGACGAGCAGCGTGGTGTTCTCTGTATTGGACCGTGGTAGTGGTCCTACTAGGTCGGCGGATACCATCTCCCATGGTCGGTCGACTGGTGTTGCGTGCATTAGTTCGGCTGGTGTTTGCTGTGATGCCTTGTACTTCTGGCAGTTGTCGCATGTTCGCACGTGACGAGCGCCCTCGCGCAGCATACCGGGCCAGTAATACAGGCGGCAGAGGCGAGTTAGCGTTTTCGCAATGCCCAAATGGCCTGCCGTTGGATCATTGTGGCACTCGTGAAGTACTCGCTGGCGATCGCCCGTGGCTACACACAATTTCCATTCCTTTGCTGCCGGGTGCTCGTCGAAATCGAGTGTGTGCAGGATGTGGCGGTAAAGGCGACCTTCCCTGATCCGGTAGTCCGGGTGATCCGTTGGTCGTTCCCGGACTGTTTTTAGCTGACGGTGGTACCACGGACACTTTTTCATTTTACGTGTGCTGCATACTTGTATTGGCTGTCTGGATAGTTCTCCGGTCCCCGTCGGTATCGTATCTCGAAGTCCCATTGACTCAGTTCCCTCGCCCAACGTGCGAGTCGTCCGGACGCGTTGTCTATCTTTTCCAGCCATTTCAATGACTGGTGGTCGGTCAGTACGATGAAGTGGTATCCCTCCAGATAATGGCGCATCTTCCAGATGTCCCATCGAACAGCGAGGCACTCGAGCTCCGTTGTCGAATAATTGCGCTCGGCCTGGTTAAGGGTGTGGCTTGCATATGCGATCACTTGTTCCCCGTTTTCGCTTTCCTGTGTGAGCACGGCGCCCAGTCCCTCTTGGCTGGCGTCCGTTTGTAGTGTGAATGGTCGTTCCCAGTTCGGGACCGCCAGGACTGGGGCCTCAGTCAGTTGCTGCCTCAGCTGGTCGAATGCCTCTTGTTGCGGTGCCTCCCATTTCCACTTGGTTTTCTTTTTGAGCAGTCCCGTCAGTGAAGCTGCAACTCTGGATACGTCTGGTAAAAAACGTAGTCGTAGCTCCTTGACTCCGGTGGGTGGTGACAACTGTGTTACTGCCGCCACCTTTTCTGGATCGGTATGTAGTCCTTCCTGGTATACGACGTGCCCCAGGTACTTCAGCTTTTCGCGCGCGAAATGGCAGTTCTCCCAGTTCGGCCGCTGGTTCGCTGCTCGGAGCCGCTGGAAGACCTCTCGTAGGTGAAATCGACGCAGAAGCGGTGTTTCCCGTCCTTCTTCCGGGCGAGCACGATGGGTGAGCTCCAAGGACTACGCGACGGTTGGATTATTCCTTCTTTCAGCATTTTCTCGACTTCCGTGTCGATTATGGCCTGCATTGCTGGATTGCGCGGGCGATATCTCTGTTTGATCGGCGTCGGGTTCTCTAACCGGATCTCGTGTTCCGTCAGCGATGTCGCCCCGTGTATTCTCTCGAACTTCTCCTGTTCCTCCCGGATCAGCTCCTGCAGTTGTCGGCTCTCGATCGTCGTTAGATTTGTCAGCCCTTTCGGGGTGGTGGCTGTGCAGGCGTTTGTCCCGTTTGGTCTTTCGGTCGGGTATATCGATTGCCCTCCGATTTGCATTTGCATGCCTGGTTTTGACAGGGCGTTCATACCCAGTAATACTTCATGCTCCATTGATCCCATTACGAAGTACCGGTGTTCGAGTGGCACTCCGTTAACGGTCCCGGAGCCCCGGATGCTCCATTTCAGTTCCGTCTCCGTTCCGTCGGCCATGGCGGCCAAGGTATTTTCCTTTGCTACCTGCCAACTGGCGGCGAAACACTTTTTGGCCATGCTATTGTTGACGTAGGAGCAGACGGAGCCTGAATCGAGGAGCGCCTCGCCGTGGTGGTTGCAGACGACGAAGTTCGTGAAGATCCTGTTCTCGGGGGGATCTATGGCTGGGTCGTGGTTTAGGTGGGCCCGGCCAGTGATCCGTTTCCCTGGGTCTCCTGGTTTCCGTGATGGCACTGGCAATCGCGCGTTAAAACCCCGTCACTGCCGCAGAAAGAGCAAAATTTTACTGGTCGGTTCCTGCACTCGAAACGATCGTGGCCTGGCTGCTTACATTTCCAGCAGTGCGTGGTCCTGGCGTATGGTGCGGTAGCGGCTAAGACGGTCGGTCCGTGCTGGACGGTCGGGGAACCGAGTAGTGCCGCAACTCTCTCACAGAAGCACCTTTTTTTTTAACGAGGAGGGGAGAATACTTTTCGTACGTAGTACGGGACTCCGATGTTGTATACCCGTTAAAAACCCCTCCTCCTCTAGATTTACGAGCCCTAAGTTTCAACAAAGTACCTACCAACCCGCGGAATCCGCCTATACAGCATTACTGCACGGGGTGGTATGCAATTGCTGGCCGTTCGTCCCTAGTCGAAATTAATAAAAGCAAACCATGTCTATTAAACTTCCTTAGTTAATATATACAATTGAACAAAGAAACTCCAGTCTAGAAAGAACCATGTGCTTGCACACATAGTTAGGTATATATAGAATATATTACTTAAATAAATAAATAACACGGCCGGGTATACCTACACATAAATAATTAAATAAATAAGTAATTAATAGATAGATACTCCTCCATCCTTGTAGATAACCAATAAGTACATACCTCGATACATAGGTAAAAATAATTCGTTTATATAATGTTTCAGCTTGGGCATTTTAATAGGATCATTTAGGATCAGAGTTAATTCGCTCCAGACCAGGGGACCAATATCATTTTTAAGCTGGTTTCTTTGTACCTCCCAGGCAGTACATTCTAAAATAGTGTGTTCAGGGCTGTCCGTAGTCCGCGAACACGCTATGCAAATAGCGTGAAAATGTTTAAAAAAATCGTTGGATGACATTGAACCTACCTACTCGTTAAAATCTACAAGGGCATTTCTAATATCCGCCCTATGGAATTATCGAGTAAAAGGGGTCAATGCCCTTTCACTTTTAAATTCTTCTCACACATATCCACAAATCCTTATTCTGCACTATAATTGTTCATAACACCGTAGTTAATATACTGGAATAAACGCTCTAGCACTATTTACAATATCATACACACGCACTACGAGTTTACAGAGAGTACAAGTTTACTGAGGGGAATGAGGAGAACTGTAAAGAACTGGTAATCCTTTAATGTTGAAACACTGCACTTTATTTAACTTGATTTACGTCGCGAGACTCGCCCACAGAAGAAACGGATACTATGAGGTCATGCGATTTCTGCGAACGGAAATCTTCGACGCGTGCGAGAAGAATCGTCCGTACAAGCTAGCATCCGTATGCACACTGATGAAAGACAGCTGATGAGGTCGATGCAAGATCGATAAAACAAATGAAGATCTACAGCAAACTACCGCCCAAACATCGCGCGTTGCTATACCAATACATTGTCTATCCTGTTTTCACGAATTTCGTGATTCCTTCTCATTCTGTCTGTGACCGCGAAATATTTCATGTGTGTGCATTGACCACATCAGCTGTCTTGAATTAGTGTGCATACGGATGCTAGCTTGTACGGACGATTCTTCTCGCACGCGTCGAAAATTTCCGTTCGCAGAAAGTCGTAGTGCGTGTGTATGATATTGTAAATAGTGCTAGAGCGTTTATTCCAGTATATTAACTACAGTGTTATGAACAATTATAGTGCAGAATAAGGATTTGTGGATATGTGTGAGAAGAATTTAAAAGTGAAAGGGCATTGACCCCTTCTACTCGATAATTCCATAGGGCGGATATTAGAAATGCCCTTGTGGATTTTAACGAGTAGGTAGGTTCAATGTCGTCCAACGATTTTTTAAACATTTTCACCTTGCTGGGGCGTACGCAACGTGCACCGCTGTTGAAAAGTTGCCGCTTTTTAGGCAGATTTTTAACTGTTAATAATTTAATAACAAGGCCGAAATCGCAATTTTTTTATTCTTCATTTTCGTCTTATATTATCGTCGAGAACCACCCCTTCAATTTTCTCCCACCTGTAGGTAAACACCCTGTATAGCGCGAGAAAGCGCGGACCATGCAGAGTGCCGCTCGTGATCGAACGACAGCGGCGCTCCCTGATTGGCGCGCGCTTGGTCTCGGCGGTGATTGGCGCGCGCTCGTGTCGAGAACGTCTATAAATATATGTCGCGAACGGTAGCTCTCATTTATGCGTCGCTCGCGACGAGGTAAGGCCTCGTCGCAATTTAAAATGGCATTCTTTAAACCAAAATGATAATAATGCCCTGGCTCAATTGGTTTGGTAATGACTGTCCTACATGTTTTTAAAAGAGTTCTAGCATCCGTGGGTAAATTAGGAATGGACTTATTTAATATCAAAAGTAAACTATTAATCGCGACATGTGGAATACTATGTTGTACAGCCCATTCCGCTAAACTAGTATGAACATTTATATCATTACTGTCGGCTAATAACCCGCACGTTGAATCTGTGAAATTCTGACTTTCTGTAGTCCCTCTAAACTGAAGATTTTCTACAGAAATGCCAGTTTCAATACCACTATTCGACAAAAAATTTGAATAAACTAATTCATTGTTTTCATTGCTTTCATTGCTAATTGTACTTCTGTCCGATGAAACAGAAGCTTCCTGATGAAAACCATCGTTCGATAGACGCGATCTTTCAGCACACATATAATATTTTTCAATTGTACTTCTGCCAGTCATGTTTAAATGAATAATAAATATAAAATAAATACTTATCTGAAAGGGAACGCACTATTTTATTGCAAACTGAACGAAACTAAGTTCACAAAAAGCGAGCTAATAAAAAAGTGTTAAAAACGCAAAGCGACGCGATGACGAGACGGTCCTTGCTTCGCTGCGTTCAGCTGTGTCGTACAGTTGTACGGTATCACCGAAGCAAGCGACGGTTGATAAAACAAGCGACGATCGAAACAATCGAATGCTGGAGAAGAACGCGCCGCGCCGTTGCATTGCTGCGCGACAAAACAGTCTTGTGCTAGAGCTTCGAGAACGTGCTTCAGAAATCTCCTGTGATGTGGTAATGTACGGGTGTCCCGTAACTGGTGGTACAACTGAGCAGGGGGTGATTCTATATGAAAAACTGAGTCGAAAATATGTAACGCTTGCCGGTTGGGAGAAAGCCGACTCAGCCGGTTGTGCAGGGTTCTTCGAGCCGCGAATGAATACGCCTGGGTGGAACACAAAAGATATATATTTATCAATGGCCGAAGCCGCTAACGGATATTGAATACATGAATTGCACGCTGGTAACTCTTACTCTCTAACTTATCGACTAGACGGAAGCGTGAGGCGGCGTTGGACAGGATACGCCACACGGCGACGGACAGGATACGCGGCACGGCGACGGACAAGATACACGACGAACGCGATTGACGGCGGGGACGCACGAACGCGAATAACGGAACGCAGCGAACGCGAATCGTGGCGACGGTTTCTTCGGACGCGGAATAATGACGGCGCGGACTAACGCGAAATAACGCGGAATCGCTCGCTCGAATTACTGGCTAACGCAGGACGCAGGACGCTTACGACTTAATCTAAGACCGGACATTTCCCGGTTTGATCGTAGGACGCTTATTCTATCGCTTTATCGCTCGCAGAACATCTTCGCAGGCACGCTAATACTCCCGACCAGTGTTGTGAACTGGTACGGGAAAACTCGCGCATGCGCGGCGAATCCAGGAACGTATCTGCGTTCTACAGTCCGTAGCTTGTGGGGTAAGTTGGGGCGAACTGTTACTGCCGGGAAACCGGATGACGCACGACCTGATATTTAAATATCGATATGATATTTATATATTACATGTTACATACACATCAAATTTTAATATAACATACGCATGTTAAACGTCATATTTGAAAATCGAGAAGAAAAGATTTTGCTAAGCTATGCGGGGCAACCGAGGTGCCCGATGTACTTCAGTGACGCTAGAATCCTCGCGCATGCGCGAGTTTTCCCGTACCAGTTCACAACACTGCTCCCGGCGCTGTAGGAGTGCGCAGGCGCAGAAGTGAACAGGATGGTACTGGCTCGCAGCTTTCGCGGACGAGCGCCGGGGATTCCCGGGGTCTTTCGACGCCCGAGCAGGTGTAGCCCAGGGGGTGTAAGCTGTAATGGAAATAGTTTGACCACTATTGTTCCGCCCTGAGTCATAGGCGGCGCTGGTGTTCTCCATCACGTGATGGGGGCGCATGCGCAGAACGCGTACTTTGCTTTGTTGATCCACGCTGACTGACGCCACGCGCATCACAATCGTGTAGCGTCCATACTGGAATTGTTCAAAGTGAGTCGAAGTGCAAAACGTGGTAAAAAGTAGCTATGGTTGCGAGAATGTGCGTTGTTCCTAATTGCCCCGGCAATTTTAGCTGTTTATACAAATTTCCTAGGGACAAGAAATTTGAGAAACGAGTTTTTAAGTGGCTCTCTGCGATTGGGAACAAGAAATTATTGCATTTGCCAGAGAAAGTACTTTTAGAGCGGGCAGTATGCAATTTACACTTTGAGGCCAAGTATTTTTTGCAGCGAGGCCTTACTCGGTCTGCAGTACCAAGTTTAAATTTACCAGGTATTTATATATTATTTATTCATAAATAAATATAGTTAAGAAATAATGGTATAAATATATGCGATAATATATCTTGTCTTCATATTCGCAGATCCTATTGAAGTACCACTGGATCATTTTTCATGTATTGAAACTGGAGCCATTGATGAACCTTCAACGAGCGAAAGTAATATATTATTTATTCATAAATGAATATAGTTAAGAAATAGCGCTATAAATATGTGTGATAATACATCTTGTCTTTATATTCGCAGACCCTATTGAAGATCCACTGGATCATTTCACGAGTATTGAAAGCAGAGTCATTGATGTAGCTTCAACGAGTGAAAGTACTTATATTACTGAAGGTTGGTAGGAGCAATCTGTTCTAATTATTTATATCAATTTGTATTAAGCTTCAGTAACATAAAATTTGTATTAGATGGTCAGATGCATAGAAGAAACCTAAAGCGTCCCAGGGAAGTGAGAAGAGTAGTATCAACAAAGAAACTGGCAAAAGGTAATTATTTTATTTCAAAAATTAGTATTTTATAAACGAATATGAAAACTACAAAATATTTTAGTGTTTTCTTATTCAAGAACATTCCTTCTGCAGCATTTCAATGAGGCAATAAATGAAGAAAAAGAATCCTTTAAGAAACAAAGTAAGAATTCTTGTGTACAGAGGTGTTTTGTGCACAAATGCAGCATGATAGATGCTTGTATAATTTAAGCTTCATACTTAATGCTCGAACTGCTAACTTTTCTTACTTTTATTCATTTCTTTCAAGTTCTGTATGCGATTATGATATTTTTTGGATTTGCACTTTAGCAAATGAATGCACAAACGGAGTGAACGAGCTTCATATTTCATACTTAATGCTTGTATTGCCAACTTTTCTTACGTTCATTCATTTCTTTCAAGTTCTGTGTGCGATTATGATAATATTTTTTGGATTTGCAGTTTGCGGACCATGCAACAGTCTGGATGCTGAAAGGTGTATACGGTGCAAGGCCGTGGAAGCAGACTGTTGCATTCACGTACTCGAACAGTAGCAGTACATATTTAGATATAACAGAAATGTTCAAGAAAATTGCAATAGAAGCAGGAAATATTGGTCTTGAGGTCATTGCTTGTGTGTGTGACCAAAACTCGAACAATGTAAAGGCCATAAATGCATTAATAGGTAATTCTCCGAACCAAACTATTTCAGTGAACAATCGGGAAATAATTCCTTTATATGATATTCCGCACTTAATGAAGTGCATAAGAAATAACTTGTTGACGAAAGATTTGCAATTCTCCCTCGATGGCACCAATCAGCTAATCGCGAAGTGGGAGCACATAGACGAAACGTATGAAATTGATCGAAGTAATGGACCTAATCGTCTTCTAACAAAAATTACAGACAGACACATTAAAAAAGAATCCTTAAAGAAAATGAAAGTAGCGTGCTGCACACAAGTTTTTAGTGCAACATTTGCAAAAGTGATGAATTTTTACGCGAATTATAAACCCATTCAGGGAGACCATACTGTAGTTTTATCACCAGATCCAAACCATACAGCTAGTTTATTGCATTTTTTCAATAATTTATTCGACAGTTTAAATAATTTTTATACTGAAAGTTCTAGCAGTACGCTATACACCCGAAATATCGCTATTTGGAATCAAGGAATAAAAATTATTTCGTCGATGAAATACATAAAACAAAAACCAAAAGATAGAACTCACCCCGTTGTTTTAAACAGTTGGATAAGCACACTTAAGAATATGATCAAATTGAATTACAAATTGAAACTTTTAGGCATTAATTTCGCCGGTAGAAATTTCAATCAGGATGCGATTGAAAACTTTTTTAGCCTAATCCGCAGCCATGGAGGGAGAAATGCGAATCCGACGTGCACTTCTTTCATGCACTATTACAAGAGTATTTTTATTAACAATTTTGGTCGGCGGATATCATATAAAGGAAATTGCGAAGATCACTCTGATTATTTTATATATACAAACCATATTATCAATATGAAAAAGAAGCAAAATGTGGAAACTGAACATTCTTTTGACAATTTAAATATAGATTTAAATAGTGTACGCGACGAACACGTCACAAATATATTAGCTGCAATCATAAAAAATTTTAAAACAGATTGTAAAAAATGTAAAGTATTGTATAAAGTTGCAGAAATGGAAAAGATGTTCGACGCTAGTTTGGTTATAGATATTTGCCATTCTATAATTATAAATAATATATGTGAAAATAATTTGAATCAAAGGGCTATGGAATATTTAAATGAAAATATAATGTTTAATGCGAGTACACATGTCGAACATGAAGAAAAATTAAAACATAGTATTTTTTATAAAATTTTTATGTATATTTTAAATATGTACATTCATCATGTGAACCAGATACTAACTGGGAAATTAAAAAATGTCAAACATTCAGGAACAACATTATTCAACGCAGCATCTATTTATTATGTAAAACGTGCGTGTAAACGTAAGTGTAACAAATAATAAGTTTAATAAATATTTAATTTTATTTTAAACTGTACGAATTTCTACCCTTTTCATTTGTAAGATTAAGTGTACGCGTGTACATTAAAGTATATATATAGCTACGATATATAGAGTTGTGTGAGTCACGCAAGTATGTGTGTATAAGTGAGTTAGCGTTTATATCTATATATACTGTCGTTAGTTCTGCCCTGAGTCATAGGGAGCGCTAAAATACTGGACACATTTTTAACACGGCAGCTTATGCCCCCTGGTGTAGCCCCGAATGCGTTCGCGTCACGAGAAAGGAAGCCCTGCGGCTTTCGCAGCTGGACCGAGCGAATACTTTCATCTTTCGCGGAAGGGTTTCCCGGTTTCTTTCGAACCACGGGCCTTGGACTAGCGGATCGGGGATGGGTAGAGGAGCGTTTCGTGCTTATCGCTTGGCCAGGTGTGGAATTGCCACCTCTGATCATGCTTCGGCTCGAGACGATTGATCGGTGTCAATTGGCCGTATTTATACCGCTCCTGTTATCTTTCACTCGCGAGAAACCGCGACACCGCGGTGGACATCTCGCGGTTGCTTCGCGAAGTGGCGCGTCGCGGGCTCGCTTCGCGGTTTTGCGCCGCGATCTCGCATGTTTGCCTACCTTCGGGGGCAACGTGTCTCGCGTCAAGTCGAATCGTCACAATATAGAATAAAATTTTTTGATACAAGGCTTTGTTTTCGAGAAAAATGAGTTTGAAAATGCAGCGAATACACGTGCTATTCCACAATATAGGAATTGTCTAACGCGTTTGACCATGATCAACCAATTCTACTTTGTGCGTATACTAAAGCACTTTCTTCTTTCTTCGACAGATTTTCTCGAAAACGAAGTGTCAAACAAAAAAATGTTATTCCTTTCTTTCGACTTATTCTTACATGTAGTATCACCCTCTGCTCGGTTGTACCACCAGTTACGGGACACTCTGTATATCATCGTTATTATATCGTCGTGTAATACACGGAGCATCTCTTTAATTAATTGTATTTATATCGTAATTAGGGAATACAATGGAGGCAACCCAGCATTCTCAAGGCAAAAGAACGTGGACCGTTGTACAGTTTAGAGAGGACAAGACGGTGGAAGCGGTGGCAAGGAGGTAAATGTTATTGGCCACCGCTAACCAAGTCCAAATTACGTAATGCAATTCAAACTTCCGAAGAACCTCAAGAAATTGGGAAAAAGTATTTAGTGCAACTTTTTAAAAATAGCCGTTTTGGTAAGTTAAAATAGTTCTATATACACCGTACATTATATAGCTTTCTAAAATCAATAAATAAAACAAATAATATAAATAATATTATTAAAATTTCTGTTATCATTTTAAATTATTGTACAGGGTGTCACAAAATTATATGTCGTGGACACCATAGCGCAATTCTACACCCCCGATTTAGTTGAAATTGACGTAAGAAACCCCCGCACAATTGATCTTGAACGTGAAAAACAAGGTAAAAAAACAAAATTTTTTTAGGTATTAAGATTTTAAAAATTTTTATACCAAAATTTTCTTTTAAAATCTAAAATCTTAAATCTTAAAAGAAAATTTTGGTATAAAAATTTTAAAAATCTTAATCCTTAAAAAAAATATTGGTTTTTTTATCGGGGGTGTAGAATTGCGCTATGGTGTCCACGATATATAATTTTGTGACACCCTGTACAGACGCTGACACAGAGTGCCAAATTACCATTTTAGCTGGAAAAAAGTCTAATCGCCTATTTTGCTATATTTATCAATTAATATATGTTTACAGTTGTATAAAATATATTTCCACAATTAATGGTGCAACATGCATTCGACTTCAAGGTCATGGTGTGTAGGTCGTTGAACTGTGTATATTCACCGTAGCCATGTTCTGATTAATCAATTTTAGAAATGAAAGTACATATTTATTGAAACGTATCGAGTCTTTCCTTGCAGAGTAATGACACTGTTCACGTACGTGAACACACGTGTGTCTAAATAAATATATAATTTAATCGAAATAAATAAATAATTAATTTTAAATATTTTTAGTGGATGAAATTGATTTGCAAAAGAGTGAAATTGATTTACAGAAAGGTGAAATTTACTTGCAGAAGGGTGAATTTATAGTGTAAAACGTACAAGTTGTCATCATCGGTGTCGAAGTTTTTGGTCGGGCCCCAAACTACTTGTCGACGGGCCGCGTGTTTGACATGCCTGCCCTACACGTACAATTAAAATAATAATTATACATTGATTCCAAACGATTACGCGAAAGCGAGGGGAAAGGCGGAGCAGGCTGAGGACACGAGTGACTTACAATCAGAAATTGAACAGGCGGGTGTGCCGAAAAAAAGGAAAATTGTGCGACCATCGTGGCTTGGCTCTGACGACGAATCGTCGTCGGATACGACGGATTTACCTTCTCCCCCAACGCTGACTCCGCTAAGTAAGACAGAGTAACGGAACTGAGATTGGTATGTAAATACAAACAGAAGCACCCTACATATTAAATATTAAGTATCAATTGTAATTAGTAAATCTTTTTTCATGGCTCCATCCAGAGAATATTCTCCATTCATATATTCTGGCTCCATCCAGAGAAACAGAAGGCCACCAGCGGCATTTCATCGGTGAAGTAGACCATTGAGGAGATTCTAGTCGCGACGCATCGGTGAGAAGGCGAATTATCACGAAACCATATCGTTTATTATTAATTGTTACATTCTCCGCTTCTACGCCATATTTCAGACGATATTTTGGCACTATTTTGGCACTATTTAGAACTTTTAGCGATGTGGTATTTTAGATCACTGTAAGTTCTACGTTATCCCCGCGCTCGATCGTGCCCGCTTACTGGTCCCGCTGAATAGCACAGGGGCTGGCAGTCTCGGTGGCGGAACTTTTAGCGATGTTCGTATTTCAGATCACTGTTATTCCATGTTATACCCGCACCGCACGGTGCTATAACCACCGACGAGATACTATTAAAAACTGCCAACCTCTGTGCTATTCCGCGGGATCAGTAACCGGGCGCAGGGATAACGTGGAACTTACAGTGATCTGAAATACCATATCGCTAAAAGTTCTAAACAGTGCCAAAATAGTGCCAAAACATCGTCTGAAATATGGCGGAGAATGTAACATTTAACAATAATCGATATGGTTTCGTGATAATTCGCATTCTCACAGATGCATCGCGACGAGAATCTCCTCAGTGGTCTTCTTCACCGACAAAATGCCGTCGGTGGCCTTCTGTTTCTCTGGATGGAGCCAGAATATATCCTAGAGGGCGTGAGAAACACCGAAATATTCGGGCGACACGAACTCCCATAAGAAGGCTGGCAGTTTTTAATAGTACCTCGTCGGTGCTATAACTAATTCAATTAATTCGTTTCACACTCAAATTCCTAGCCAGACCGAATCCAGACTTTTTCTTTTAAAAAAATTTCCCACGGTTTATTATTATACTAACTTCAGTTCCAGACTAACAACAACTTCAGTAAATAACCTAACCTAACTCGGCCTAATGTCATTTCCGCTCCCTCTTAAAGTAAACTGTTCGGGTTATCCGCAATCGTTAGCCGTTTCTTCTCAGAAACACTGGGTGGACGTGTGTGGTGTTGTCCAGATCTAACCCAAACCTAGCCCAGCCTAACCCTACTAAAAGTTTTTGTCGGTAAGGTAGAGAGTGACATTAAAATGGTAAAAAGTTTTTGTTCGAGTCGCCAAAAATCCTTTTAACAATCACCATTTTAGTCAAAAAGGAATCTATTCCCAAAATTTCATCCAATTCTGAGCATGGACGTCTTCGGAAGTTCAGCCCAAATGTGCAGTGCCTAATTGAATTCATAGTACTGCAGACCGCAATTCCGGTACCGCACGGTCGCCGCACGTTAGAAAAACGGATGTGTGTAGCGGGCCTAATGCGCCACGGGCAGAGTTGAGCAGTAATTAATTACATGAGTAATTACTTACATCTTCAATTACATGTGCGAAAGTGCACTATAATTACAATAAGAAAACGGTGAAATGTTCCAAAACATAAAAATTAGTGGTTTAAAAGAACAATTACACTGAAGTAATTGGTAGACTCAATTACAATTACCGTAATTGTGTTAAGTAATTGCGATCACTTCTTTCACAATTACTGTAATTGTAATTGTGATCCGCAATTCCAATTACTGGTTGAGCCAAAGCTACATGCAGCCGAATATTGCAAAACCATTGCTCAGAAACGTAAAAGAATGACTTTTGAGGCAAACAGTGCCCTAGATTGATCTTTCATCTAGCGATTTTGACTACTAAAAAAACCCGTCTTTGCATTATCGAGAAATCAGAAGTGGAATCCCGGACCCTTGCAATCCTCGCGTACGTATACATGGTCTAGCGGTGTGTGTGTTCACGCGCGAGCGTCGTCTGTTGCAAAGTAATTCCAACTACAGTAAATGCTCGTTCGTTGTGAAGAGGCATGAGAGTTGAGGTCGCAACGAGCGAATAGTGAAGCGATTTTTGATTTATGACTGCGTCTAGATATCGCGCCGAGCGCGCCGAGCGCGCCGAGCGAGACTTCAATAGAGAGCCGAACATAGAGAAGGACAGAGTGAAATACGGATCGCGTGACCGAAGCTCGAGTCAATGTGTGGTGTTCACACCGATATACCCGAGCCGACAACAATGTTGCCGCCGTGCGGAGCGACTCGGCCGACTCGGCGTTGACAGGCAGTGGAGGGAGTAGGCACGTCGCAACGACTGCATAGTCGATTTTTCACAACGAACGAGCGTTTACTGTACCAGTTACAATTACTTGTAATTACAACTACCAATTACAATTACTTGTAATTGCATTAAAATTACTTGGGAATTGCAGAAATAAAATTACAATTACATGTAATTGTAATTGTAATTGCAATTACTTTGGCTGAACCAGTAATTGTAATTGCGGACTACAATTACAATTACCGTGATTCGATACAATTACATGTAATTGTAATTGTATTTCTGCAATTCCAAATTACAGTAATTGGTAAGTAATTGTAATTGTAATTGAAATTACATTTTGCCCAACTCTGGCCACGGGTAGTGAGACGCGCGGTCGGGTCGTGGGGGCGTAGCCTTCGAAAATCGGCCGTCGCGAGTTAATAATTCCGAGCGCTTTGCTACGCGAACACAGTAAAAACATCTGACTCGTCTCCCCTGTGGAAAAACCAGTGCGTTCGATTTGTGGCTCCCCAGCGAGCACAATTACATAAATTCTTCTGTTTCGGTATAAACGAGTAAGCGCGAAATAAACTTTGTTACCAGCGTTGCGCGCCGTGCGCTCTCATTACAGAATATTGACTGTAGCGAAACTATTAAAATTCACGAGTGAAACCGCAGAAACCCGGTTTGAGACACCAAATTCAGTGGGTCCAGCAATTTCTTCACGCCCCGATTCGGATCTTCTCCTCCCGTCCTTTCCCGCAACTCGATCCTGGCGCTTACGCTTTCACTAACTCCCCCCATAAGAGAGCGGTGCAACAATCTGAAAACAGAACCACTTTGTAAATAATTACCGCTTCTCACTATACTTATTAATGTGTATTTATCCGATTTTTTTAATTAGATGAACATGTTTAAAGAAAATTGTAAGTCTCCAAATATCCGGAAAAATGCATATCTCTCATTGAAGTGTCAGAGATATGTACCAGTTTTATACAAAATTCAGTAGTGAGATTGCAATATGCTTAATTGTTTATATTTTTTTCTATAGTGCATCATAGTTGATAAAATAAAAAATCGATTTTTTAAATCATTTTTTTGGTGTCGTATGAACCCCATTTTACCATTCATCTTTGTCCTCAAGACATTTAATGTATCTTTGAAAACAACAAAGATATTTGAGGTGATAACGTTAGGTGACTCAACCCTACTGTACATTAACAATAATAATCAATTACTGAAGTGTTATATTCCGTAGCGTCGAAATGTTCATAAGAAAGGGTAAGTCGTCGATACGTCTCGTAAGATCGACAATTTATGCACGGGACTGTACGTAAATTTGTATCAATTGCCGGTACAGCTGCTTCAATTTATTGTGGGATTAGAAACAATGAGTGGGGTCAAATGGTCCCTTCTTGTCATAATGTACCAACCCTCGTTGGCATCTGTCATGACGTCACGTGTACGACCGAAATTATCAGCCGTCCATTTGTTTTCCAACCATACTGCTAATCGCGGCTTCTTTCAGTTCAATAAAAAAAAAAATTACTTCGTGGCATCTACATACATGCTTTCTTACAGCTTCATTACTAGGCAGCGGATCTTTATGCAAAATAAAAATTTTCTACCTGAATTTGCAATTCAACTGGAGTGAGGTAATAATAGTAATAATAATAATAATAAATATACATATAAATATATTTATTATATATATAAATATATTTTTATTATATATTTATAAATATATAAATATATTTTTATTATATATTTATAAATATATTTTTATTATATATTTATTATATAAATATAATTCTAATATAAATTTAAAATTGAGGAAATTTTAAATAGTATTTTAAATTGTTTTATTATAGAAATAAAATAGATTAGTAAATTTTTATTATAATTAAAAATAAAAAATTTTTAAAGAAAAAATATAAATTTAAAATTGTAATAATGTAACATTATTCTCAAAGTCTTCTAATGTTTTCACTGTTCTAAATCACACCATCTCATTTTTGTCATAAATGCATAAAATCCGCTGTCTATTCATTGTGGGTTAATCGGGAGTTTATAGAAAATAGAATCAATCATGTAATTATTGGTGATATCAAACAACTTCCATGCATTTGAATTTAATAGATGAAAAATCACATGTGTACCCAAAGTAATCTTTCAATTGATTGATAGGGATTTCATGATTAGAAGCATACAGAAGGTTTAAAAACAAATAATGCCTGCTATATATCATATCTCTAATATACAGTGAGTGTACAAAGTATTCTTACGCCTTTTAAAAACTAATTACTTTTTTATAATTGTACCGAACGACCTGATTTTTTATAATTAATTAAAAGCATTGGTTTACGAAATAATATGCAAAAAAGATTTTCCAAAAATTATAATTTACAAGGTTACATGCAAAAATAGAAAAGGCATTTTTTAAAACTTTTATTCGGGCCCTTAATGAAAATTTAAAATATATGTTTTGTAGATTTATGTTGGTTTATACACACGTTGAAAATGTCATCGAAATTGATTATATGTTTATACGTAGTTATACGTTTTGTTTTACACAATTTTTGATCAGTTTCTGCTTAAAATCTACAGAATGAAATAATATAAATGAAATATGCTGTAGTCCATGTCAAATTGGGATGGGGGAGGGGGGCGTCAAGTCATCTCTCTCTCATTTTGCCGGTTTAGAATTTATTTATACATAGTTATATATATAATAAACACTTTTTTCGTCCATTCCGCGTACAGCAATAACAGGTTCAGATGCGATACCTAATCCAAGCGTTTTGACGGTAAAGTAGAAAATTTTATGCCGGTAAGGTAGAAAATGTAGTATCGGTAAAGTAGGAAATGATAACATTTTTTTGCTAGTTGTCAAACATCCTTTGGAGAAACATGTTTTTAATACAAACCAAGGTTAGTGCACAATTTACTTTTGTAGATAGTGTAACAATTATAGGGTGTGCCTCGATAAAATTTGAAAATTATTTTCGACAAGAGTAAATAAGGTCCACCCTATGTACAGCGTGTATCTTCGTTCCTGTTGCATCGTTGGGTCTGTCGAGCGACAGTGTAGTAAAAGTGTTCCATTTTTGTAGTGTGCCGAACGTAGAAAAGGATAGTTAGCGAAAGAGAAAGACGGACTGAGGGGCGACGCTTCGACTCACTGCTTCTCTCTTTTCTGAAAATTGAGTCGCTTATTATACGATCAATTGTAATCATAATTATATCGTGTTTGATATAATTTTAATTAGAAAAACAAGATTAATACAATAGTAAACTTTTCTTAAAAAACAGAAAAATTAGAGAAGTTACAATGTCTTGCTTTGCTTGCATTAGGGTGAGTCTCATCAACATTCGACCACTCGCTGGTACGATCGAGCAGTGGCGCATCAAGAGGGGGGGCAGGGGACCAAGTTACCCCCAAGAAAAAATGTTTAGCTTCCAAAATTAAAATCGCGGAATACCCCTGACAGATATGTTGGCTAAAAAAAGGAAAGGTCATCACGCAAAACCTAGGGCTGGGTTCAACTCGCCCCCCCCCCAAATTGCATCCTGGGTGCGCCACTGCGATCGTGGAACAAGTTTACCGCTTAACTGGTTCCAAGAGGGATCTCCCGAGTGCTGGGGATAAATTTGGACATTAACGGTAGAGATCATTATGACAGATACGGACGCAATACTGTACAGCGAAGTCACATTCTAAGGAGACCGCTCTAAGTCAGTTCGCCTACCCCTCCCACTGGGGGCATACCCGCGATGGCCCAAGAAGCTCGATCTGCCGCGGTCGCCGAGCAGTGTAAACATGCCGCGTAATCCAATACCGGGTCGGGTATATCGGTGTGATCCACTACTAATCCACTTGCAAAACTTCTTTATTTTTCATTATTTTTTTATGGGACTTTGACCATCATATTCGTGGCATTTTTCTAATGAAAATTATACCAAATATGATATAATTCCGATAACATTTACGTGTGTAATAAACGATGAATATTTCGGACGTAAGAAAGAACAACGTATGGGAAATGCTTTGAACTGTGCCGGCGCACCGTGACTCTCCGCGTCTCTTTTTTTCCGATACGCTGTCCTCCTTTGCGTGGAAAACTTTCATTGTTCATTACGTATACAGGGTGTCCCAAAATTCCTGAACATCCCGGAAATGGGAGGAGGTTCCTGAGACCATTTGAAGCGACATTTTCCTTTGCAAAAATGTTATCTGCGGCTTCGTTTAGGAGTTATTAACGAAAAACACGGACCAATCAAAGCGCGACGAAGACGCGAGTTGGCACAGTCAGCCAATCGACAGCGCTGGGCCGACTGTGCCAACTCGCGTCTAGGTCGCGCTCTGATTGGTCCGTATTTTTCGTTAATAACTCTTAAACAACGCCGCAGATAACATTTTTGCAAAGGAAAATGTCGCTCCAAATGGTCTCAGGAATTTCTGCGCCAGAAACAGGCCACCTGAATAACTCGGCTGCTATTGGTGTTAGGAACAAATGCATCATATGGAACTTTCTCGGTTTCGAGGGGGCATTAATCTGATGTTAGTAGCTTTTTTGTAGGTGAACGCGTAAAGGACATATGAAGGTCAATTTCATTTTTTTAAATGGAATGAGGTATTTTTTAATACATCAATCGATGCAGCTGGACATTCGTTATAAAAAAGTACTAACCTATGTATATCGAAAAGTTAGTAGTTCAGGAGATATTTCAATTTAAATAACTCTAAAATACCATTACTGTCGTACTAAGACGTTAAACTAGTAAGTAAACGCTAACGTTTTACAAAAAAGCTACTAACATCAGATTAATGCCCCCTCGAAACCGAGCAAGTTTCATATGATGCATTTTTTTCCACCAATAGCAGCCGAGTTATTCAGGTGGACTGTTTGTGGCGCCTCACCCAGTATAATTGGAATTATATCATGTTTGGTATCATTTCCATTAGAAAAATGCCACGAATATGTTGGTCATTGTGCCATCAAAAAATAATGAAAAATAAAGAAGTTTTGTTATTGGATTAGTTATGTTTACACTTCTCGGCGACCGAGGCCTCTCGAGCTTCGCTGTCCTTTTCTACGTTCGACGCGGTCGATGCGGCCACAATAAAATAGTATACTATCCCGATCTATGTCACAATACACAGAATGGAGAATTTACTTAGATTTGGACTCTACTGTACTACTATTTAGAAAGTATAACAGTTTGCCAATTTTTTTCAAGAAAGTTTTACGACACACTAAACAACACTTTATTAACCGTGCTGAAGTGCGTTCGACACAACTAATTGTAAGTACAGTAGGACCTCGATTAACCAGCTTGATCATAAGACAAACACAGCCCGATGGATAATCGAGTCCGGAGCAAATAATTAAAATGTACATTATATTCCAAAATAAATTTTTGACATATCAACAATTCGATCATGTTGATCGCTATTTGGTGAAGCTTTACGATAGGCTGATAGACCTATGTCGCGCATTACCATCGATTGCGAGCAATTCAACGACCGGAGTAGCTGACAAACATTTTTCTTCGTCCGCTCGAGACCTCCTGCACTCCTTTTAGTCATTCGTTTACCGCAGCCTCAATGTCAAGGAACTTTCATGAATATGCTCGAATGGCAATGCATACATGCATGCGTGCATGCATGCGGTCGTCCGCCGCGCCGCCCGCACAAACCTCCGCCAACAAAGTTCGTCAGAGAACATCACCACTTTTTCCGGCGCCTGTACGCTTCTTGGAATTACATGGATCTCGACAAGAAGCGGCCGTGTGTGCACGTGCATATCCGTATGCATGTGCGTCAGACACACACAACTCCGGACCATTAGTTATCTTCGACAGTGGTTCCCAATTTTACGGTGCTCAAACTTTCCTTCGTTTCTTCCCGAAAACTTTCGAACGAATAGATTCACCAAAAAATTAACGCGTCTCGAAATTCCTCATTTTAACGAAACATTGCTTATTGGTGGATTATAGAACATAATTAAAAGTATACAGTGACTCCTGTTCATATATTCGGACGCTCTAAAAAATAATTATAACTTTTTTGATACTAAACTATTCGATTTGAACGTTTTTGAGAAGCTAGAGCAATTAGTTTACTACAGAATGTGACGAGATATTCTTCCAAAAATTGCAATTCGTCGGAATTTTAGAGGAAACACAAAATTGTTGCATTTTACAACAATGTGGGCCTACATTGAAAATTAAAAAAATGCAATTATTTACAATTCTTCACGATTCTTACCCCATTTTTACCATTTTTAATAAGAGTCGCTGTAGGTACAGTGACTGCAATTAATATTCGGACGCTCTAAAAAATGATAACTTTTTTAATATTGGACTATGCGATTTGAACTTTTTTAAGAAGCTATAGCAATTAGTTTATTACACGGTGTGAAGAGATATTTTTCCAAAAATTACAATTTGTCGGAATTGTAGAGGAAACACTAAAAGTTGCATTTTACAACGTTTTAATGTGGGCCTATATAGAAAATTTAAAAAATGCAATTATTTACAATTCTTCACGATTCTTACCCCATTTTTACCATTTTTAATAAGAGTCGCTGTAGGTACAGTGACTGCAATTAATATTCGGACGGTCTAAAAAATGATAGCTTTTTTGATATTGGACTATTCGATTTGAACTTTTTTGAGAAGCCAGAGCAATTAATTTACTACACGCTGTGAAGAGATATTTTTCCAAGAATTACAATTTGTCGGTATTGTAGGGGAAACACTAAGAGTTGCATTTTACAACTTTCTAATGTGGGCCTATTTTGAAAATTTAGAATATACAATTACTTACTTCTTACTTCACGATTCTTATCCTATTTTAGCCTTTTTTTAATAAGAGTTGCTGTGGTTACAGTGACTCCCATTAATATCAGTGTGCAACAAATTTCAACTTTTTTTATGATTTCAATATACTGTTGGGTCCTTCTCATAGAGTTTTTTGCGCTGATTCCGAATCTGTCCTTAATTTTTCTCCCATGCGCACAGTTTTTGAGAAACATGGCTTTGAAAAGAAAACATATTTTTCAACTTTGAACAAATATTGTGATGTTATTATAAATGACATTGAATTGTTCTTTACATGAAAAGATTCTGTAGACTTTCCCGAATACAATGATATCCAATGTTAATACATTATGATTGTTTAAACATGTTGTAACGATCATTAAAGACGGAGAGTCATCACTTTTGCACCAATTTTTTACGATATTTTTGAATTTATCTCAAAAAATAAGGGTCCAGCGTAAAATCTAACTATATTATGGCTGTCGGACAGTGTAACTAGACTGCAAATATTTATGCAGTTTTCATAGACAAGTTCTAGGAAAGTGCAATGAAATAAAATCCCATTTCTAATGAGAATAGTCTTTGTGGATCCAAAACAAATAAAAACAGTATTGAATTCTATCGAATTTTATATTGTAGCATATCTTGAAAATTTCCATCAGCCATAAATGCATAAAGATCCGCAGTCTAGTGGTAATATGTTTTACGAAATATTACGTGAACAGAGTACACATATGCATAGAATACAGTCTCCTTTAGTGACATAATCGTTCCCCATCAATTTTCGAACCGTAACGAAGTCCTGATAAACAATAAAAAGATGAAAACAGAAATACTCGTGGTGTCAACGTTTTCGACAATAACTTGTTGCTTATCTCGTGCACACATTTAGTATCCAGCACACACATTCGTTCGGAAGATACGAACACGTTGATCCTTTATTCTCATCGAAACTCCGCCGTCGAACCTTGCTCCGTTCAAGCAAGCGGTTCTTCTTTTTTTACTTTATTTCCGTATCCGTTAGTATGAAAGAAGGATATTCATGAATGCTTTTTGTATCGACGAGCCTGCACGGCCGTAAAGGGATGGCGAGAGGAGAAACAAGGGGCCGTTTGTGCATTTGCGGTGACGCTTTCCGACTGGTCGACTCTCTACGAAGGGCGACGCGTCATCTTCCAAACACGTCTATTTGCCCTTTGATAAGTTCACCTCACGCTGATTCTGTTCTGACACTCCATGGGGAATTTATCGCCTCCATTGCTACCGCAATCATACGTTTCGTATGCAAATGTCTCTCTCTCGTCGTGGCTAACAACTATGGAGGTATATTAAAAATATCGCTTTCTTTCAAGCAGAAGAACTTAACGTCCAGTTAGTTTCCGAGTACAGTAGAACGTCGATTTAAGCGGTCAAAATTCAATTTTAAAAATTTGTCATAAATTGTAAAATATTTGTGGCTTAAGTTAGTTGAATATCTGAGGAACAATCTCCCATCATTCGTTTTCCCATTCATCCATAAAGCACTGAAATTTGTCGGAAGTTTGAATTTCTGTTAACCCGCTTTCATTTATCAACGAATTCACCTATTAGTAATTTTTACCTTATTTACATACACTTACAGATTTTTGTTTTATAGAAGTTTTTTTAGCTAAGTATAGGGTATACTTTTAAGAGAAATTCACTATTGTACTATAATACATTTTTGTAGTTACTAATGAATGAATTTGTTATACTTCCGGGTGAGTCCCGGTGTTCATTTCTATGCCATTGTATTCTTTGAAGTTTCCTGATTAAGATGTAAGAAAAATTGGTTGACTACGACTGACTCCGTGTTTTATAGTTGATTTACGAAAAAATGGTCATCGTGCGCGCACGAAAATCGCAGCATCTCTCTCATATCCTGCATGTTCGCATTCGCTATATCTTCGTATTAACTTAAGCAAATACTAAATAATAATAATAAACACATAATATAGAGTAAAATAAGGAAACAGTATACACATGAAATTTAAATAATAAACAGGGTAGGGCAATAACTATGTCCACTTTGAATATTGCCGTTATTTGTAATAATATTAAAAAACGCTATGAACAAAATTTGCACGGTACAGAAGGGGCCATGTTGTGGCACAAACATTTTCTGCGTGGGTGGAGGCATAGAGGAGATTTCAAGGTCACCTGGATTTTTTTAAATCGAAAGACCTACTTTTTGTATCATGAATCGATAGACTATCGAATTCTGAGTAAAAATGTATTGACCTCCATATGTCTTAAATCTAATAGTGGACGAGATATTATCGAAATAATTTTCTTCTTCTTTTGATAATATCTCGTTAACTATTAGGTTTAGGACATACGAAGGTCAACAGTTTTATACTCAGAATTTGCCGCGCCGCGCCGCACAGTGGGGTATTCGGCCGAAACCCGGAAAGAATTCGATTTATAAATTTTTGCGTAAGGTGGAGTGGGGCAAGTCCGCCCTAGTTTTTGCAAAATTGGATTTTAAACTGATGTATTTTCAGTCTGGTATGTAGAAACTTAACTCATGTACGCATATGTATATGTGTATCGAAGTATTTATCTTCTGATGGGGGAGAAAACTTCGAGAAATTCGGTGCCGGAGAAAGTAAGGATCAGCGATAAGGAATCGACAGAATGGTGTCTGCGTAGGAAAAAAAATGGAACGCTAATACCCACAACAACGGCCAACCCGTGATTAGCTCTACTCATGTGTAGCACATTCTTCAGCTACCGGCTAATTATCTTTCGTTATAACTGGCTCAATTTTTTTAAAACCGGTCTGACTCGGCTGACCTCTGCAGACGATGCAAATTATGAATCGAATATTCTATATACGCGGTGGCACGATTTGTTTTCAATCCACTTCATAGTACACAATAACAACTTTAACAAATGTGTTGTTTCAAATGGATACGTTAAACGCATTCTAAAATACTGATTTAAAAATATATGGACATAATTGGCGCATTATGAAGAAAATGTCACTAATTTAAACAAATTAAATTCGAATTATCGAAACGGCTAGCACCGTTGATTAGGTTGGTGTCTACCTTATCGGTCAGCACCGATAGGCTCGACTGCTCACCTACCGCGGTGCCGCCTCCGCTTCCTTTTCGACACCCATATAAGTGTATTGATAAAAGATAATAAACACACACCTGAGTTTACAAATTTCAGAATAATTTCTTCGATTTTGGGCCCCACATTTTTCTCAATTTTTTCAAAAACCATTTGTTTTACGAAAAAAAGTAATACGTGATAAAAGACGCTACCTCTCCAGATCTACAAGTTTTGTCTAACACATTTTTCGATGTGGTCAATAATTTAGATGATATTCGAGAAAAACGCTTTCATGAGGATTTATTTAGTTATTTGAATGTTTAAGGCCTTGGGACACGTTTCCTGTTATCCGATCGAGCTTAAACTTTGCATAGATTTTTTTTTATTAATTGGAACATTTCTAAAGGGTGTCGTAAAAGAAATTTTGAAAAAGTTTTCGTAAAGAGTAAATAAGAGTCACCCTAATAATGTACATTATAATACTGGGACCTTCCTCCAGTCTCTTTTCACGTGACCAATCACAAATAAATGTAGATATATTATTTTATTTTGATAAACATTTATAGTCTCGAAAAAGACGTCTTAAAGGCGTCTTTTTAGGGCATAATACTTTGTTATCAACGTGTTATCATAACATGAAGTACTAAAATCGAATAAGTACTACAAAAACATCGAGCAACGAACAGTTTTCACATAAATCTGATTCAAGTCGGGGAATATGAAGCAAATAAAGGTCTCTAAAAAATGTTAAATTAATTAAGTCATTAAGGACGTTTACATACTATAAGTACTTCGATCAATGAGCTTGGTTACATACAAGGTAACATAAAGCTGTAAACGAGAAGAAAATTGGAAGCGCACCCAATCAGCTTAGTAATTATAGTGATATACCGTGGTACATCATGGCGAAACAAGCCAAAAGCCGTACGTAAAAGAGGAAGGTTGGCCTCGAAAGAGCACTGCGAAGGCTGACTTACGTTAACAGTTGAGAACACTATTCATTCAGGGAGAAGTCACGAACGCAAAAGGAACGCGACGTAAGGTAAAAGAGTTTTGTTTGGATAGAAGAAGAAAAAAAGGAAACGGCTTCAGAAGCCACGCAGACCCGGTCATACTTGGTTCTTTGTTGAATTTTCGACCATGAGTTTGTGCAGCAATTACGAGGTGAACATTCCTGAAAAGTGATCCTGCCATCGCATCGGTGCCATGATGAAGAAGGTTCAACCTTATGGAAAATTCCATGCCTGCGATCGAAACGAATTGAGTACTTAGGTATTTATTATTATTATTTAAATATATATTAAATATTTATTTATTTATGATTGCTTTAAACCGATTGGTTTATTTAGCAAATACAGTATTGTTACATGTAGTTTACATTACATAGGTGTTACATTGTTTTTATATCGCTACGGGACATTGTTCGAGAAAATTATAAATTATTTTTTCAGGCCTTTTACAGAGTAGTTCAACCAGATATTACCACCCAGATTTTCATCATTATTACTATTCGTAGCGAAGAATGTTTATATAAGGTCGAATAGTTTCGAGAGATGCATATTTTGGTATTGTGAGCTTTTTTGTAGGTGGACGCGTAGAAGAGATATGAAGGTCATCAGTATTTTTTTTAATGGGATCGTATGCTTTTCCGTGCACCAATCGAAGAAGCTTTACATTCTCTACGAAAAAGTGCCTATTAATATCGAAAAACCATTAGTTAAGGAGATACTATACATATTTTAATTTTAGTGTTGTTATGAAATCACCACATGATGTCCCCCTTTTTGGAGATATTTGTCTGTAACGCTTTATAATTTCCACCCTGTATATTACGTAGCTGACAGAACATTGTTTTTGAATTTTTTGGTAGATGTCGCCCAAAGGGTTGGCTGCAATCCCAACCCCTAAACAAATTAATCTCTTTTTTTGTACCCTTAATAATTTACTCATAGTTGTGAAAAAAATATATGAAATGCAGGTGGTAAGTTCGAGTATTTTCGTTTTTGTTTGTCATAATATCTTAATTAACAACTAAGAAAAAAAGATAAAGTTTAGGGTGTTTATCCTCATATTACCCTTAAATGAGAGGTTAGCCGCTTAAAATTTTGGGGTATCTCAACCTAAAAGAGCATTGTTTTGCGCACGATGTCATTAAAAATTGTCGTGGGGGCCGCTGGACCATGTTTATCCTGCAAAACCCTTTCTTTATATATTTTTATTGTATCAAAGTAGATATATAAATAATAATAAAACTTTCCCCTATGCAATGTAAAGCAATATAAAAAATGTAGAATCATGTAAACAACAATCCTTCGGTGATCAAGATGGAAGAAAAATGGCCTTGCTTCGACCTTTTATGAAGAATGTTTTTGTAAATCCTGAGATTATAAAAATATGAGAATGATTTTGTTCTCATCGCCAACGAGAATATATTCTCATTGAATTGTACAAATTTATTCAGGGAAAAATATTTATGTTTAAAAAATACCGCAGTAAAACGTACACCCGCAGTAATACATGTAGGTACATTCACTCTACTGGAATTCTTTTCGTTGTAAATAGCGTAAATTGAAAGTATTACCGAAGCATCTTGCATTAAAAGTAGAGGCTATGGATACATCGCAAAGAAACTTGGTGAATTGAAAAGTGCCATCGCAGATTTCGTAACAAAATGTCGCAATAGTGATGAAAAAACGTGCGGAGCATCCTAAGAAGCTTTCGCTACGAGACAAATGTAAATCAATGCGGGTATTTTCTAATACAGTAAAGTCAATGAAGAACATCAGAGTAGAGCAAAAGCAACTGGTTGCAAAAGTACCATTTATTAGATCGTTATAAGGTATCTACATTAGGGTGGAACGAAAAAAAGCAAAATTGTACGATTTTGGGGATTTTGGACTGCCGCCATTTTGAGTGGTTAAACTAGTGCTGCCATCTACATAACGTCGCGGCTACATTAAATATATATCATTGGATCACGTGTATTCTAACGTAAGTCAATTGTGACTCGTGTAATAATTTTGTTTCTACCTATTTGTTATCGTAAAGACTGTGTTTTGAAAAATTATGGGTGTTTTTGTAAAGAATGTATAAATACGACGGACGCGTAACCATAAAAATTGATTGGACTCTCTTGTAAATTAGTATTCCCATATTTCTCGTGCCATTGAGTATGAATCTGATGTCAATATTATAAAAAACAAAATGGCGGATTCAATACGGCGGGTACGTAACCCAAAAAATTATTGAACTCTCTTGAAAACTGGTATTCGCATATTTTTCAAGCTCAAAAGAAAAGCAGTTGCGTGTTTATCAATGTATTACCAAATTATTTTTCTGCGCAGAGGTTGATGACATTGATAAATACCCCAAAATCTGAGGGTACAGTTCCCCCTTGAAACTGTCTTCCTCGTATGATAATAAAATAATAGGAACGTATGCACCATTCTTTTAAGGAGAATTAAAAAGACACGAAGTACATATGTATGTACAACGAGAATTACATCGATTTAAACATTTTCGTAAGCTTCGGTGAACTTGTTGTAAGACAATTGGTCGGCTATTTTATAACGTCTGTCACGTATGAATGGACTTATAAACGTTATTCATCGAGTAATCACGCATGCGTGTTACGCTAGCCAAACATGTAATCATTTAACGCACGTAATCTGTGAAACTCCATCCACTACACAACTTACACTTTCATTTCGTTGCCCTCAAATGTATAGGAGTTCACTAACTAGACTGCGGATCTTTCTGCAAAATAAAATTTTTCTTTGTTAATTACAAGTCGACCAAAATATCTTTATATCTTTAACGATTTTAATCACTTGGAGATTACATACAGGGATCTTATTAAATTGTTTTAATGTTTGCCATTTTTGCCATGATAACCTTCACACAACCAAATTAATTAAATCATCTTGAAAGAACTTTTGAAATTTGTTAAATTGAGATCGATATAATTAATTTCATTACAGAAACACAGAATCATCGTTAAGTTGGCGGGAAAATAGCTATAATTTATATTATAGTTGGTATAGATTTTTTACTCTAACACGTAATAATGCGTGAGTTTACCGCCAGAGTTAGACAACAATTTTATTTAGATAAAAATTTCGAATAATGTGGGTTTTTCTCATTTTATTTGAAATTTTATTTAAATAACATTTTTGCCCAACCCTGTTGACCGCAGGCTTTATCGAATGTTTAACAATGCTGGAAGAGGATTCTTATTGTACTCATTAGATAAAATATTAGGATTATGTATTAGGAAAATGGTAAGATTTATAAAAGAAATTTTAAAAAATGATTATGATAAAAGAAAGAAATGTCTGAATATATGTATACTGTATGTATGCTATAATAATCACTGTTCCTATTCAATACCTCGAAAGTAAATAAAGGCGTAGGTAATACTTGACGCGAAGTTTACTTTTCAATGAAAAATCGTTTAACAATATATCGTTATTGTTAAAAACCAAAAGGTTCAAAAAATCATCGATAAAGTTAGAAATGCCAATTGTACGTTATTTATAATAAAGGAAAAAAGGAAGCTATCATAAACTAAAATTAGCTCGTACCAAGCTCGAATTTTAATGAGTAGACTGGGGATGTTCATGCAATTTTTAATTTTTGCAGGCACATTTCAAGAAAATGTGAACAAATAAAATCCTGTTTGCAGTCATAGTAGCCTTTATATGTCTAAAATAAATAAAAATCGTATTAAATTCTGCGCAATTTTATATTCTACCATTTTTTGAAAATTTTTAGAATCCATAAATGCATAAAGATCCGCAGTCTATTAATGAGATTTCGTAGACTTAAGAACAGCCTGGAAATAATAGTTGTACAATATATTTTTATAGCTGTGTTAACTCACACTTCAGTGGTGAAACCACTTTCCAAATTGCGACAATCGAAACGTTGATTGCGAAACAGTTAAAGATAGAGAAATTGATTTAGATTTACATTGTATTTTTCGCTCTGAATACAAACTTTAAAACAATTAATAAAATATTTATATGATTTTCTTAACAATAAACACGAGAGATTCATTTCGTTTGTTACGGCTCGCGATATTCGCGATAATGCTGCATGCGATGTATGAATTATAAATACAGCAGCAGCTCGATAAGTGTCATCACATTACTATCAATTGGGAACGCCTCTTGCTCACATACATACATTATTCACACACGAGCGTGTCCCTCCTCTGTCGCCAAGCAGGAATGTATACGGTGTCTCGCATGATCGCAGCGACACGCACACGCATAAACGACGCGGAAAGCGAGCGTGACACTAGCCGTCACGTGAGTGTTTTGTGCCTCGAAAGTTGGCAGTTATCCAGTGGTTACCGCTCAATTTTTTAATTGACTTCCCGATTTTGTAGGGAAGTTATTGTAATTATCCCGAAAATCGAAAATCAATTTTTTAGCAGATCTTCACGTTTCATGGTCATTGCAGTCATTTTAGACTATTTTCAGCAAAATGTTCGTGTGTGTGTGTGTGTGTGTGTGTGTGTGTGTGTGTGTGTGTGTGTGCGTGCGTGCGTGCGTGCGTGCGTGCGTGCGTGCGTGTGTGTGTGTGTGTGTGTGTCCGTTTCTATGTAATCAAATTTTTCGTTAACGTTTTCAGAAAAAGTAACAACGCGATCAGGATGATGAATGATGCAATCGATGTGCCCCGTCGTAACTTAGAACTGATTAGATTTTGGTCCATATTGGTCAAGTAGTTTTTTAGATTTTTAGTTTTTTTTCGAAAAGAGTTGATTCTACAATGCAATTTATAAGGGAGGACGAATATTTTCCACCAAAGTACCAAACGCAATTACATAAAAAAAAATTTTTTTTAGATTTAAACAAATTTTTTTTTTTAACTGATGCTAATGTTACCACTTGGAATAATCGAAAGTTATTCCAATGCAACAGTGAATTTATCATCTCTACTCCCAAGAATACATTTTGGGAGAATATCGATGAAAGTACAAAAAAAACGATGTTAGCGATGTTGGCGAAGGAGTAACGAATCGGGAATTCTTTGTGTGACTCTTGGAGAGCAAAAACAACCCTACTCGCGAGCGAGCGTAGCGAGCGAGCAACAATAGCCCTCTAGTTTAAAAGTAAAATTATACAGTAAAGTCGCGTTATTTGTTAGCGTCCGCGTACGCGGTATATCGGTGTGAACCACTACTAATCCAATTACAAAACTTGTTTATTTTTCATAATTTTCTTGTGGGACTCTCGCCAGTATATTTGTGGTATTTTTCTGATTAAAATGATGCCAAACACGATATAATTTCAACTGTATCTAGTGGTTTAATTGACGATGATAGTTTCGAGCGCAAGAAAGAACAGCGTATGGGAAAGAAAGAGACACGGAGGGTCGTAGTCGCCGGCACAGTTCAAAGGCCCGCGCGTCCTCACAATGTAATACAGTAATTCTTCAATCGAAGTCCTGGGCAGGGTTTCCAGTTGCCATATTCTACTCTCGCCAGGTCCCTTACCCTTCGGCCCCTCGCCCAGCTTGTCTGCTGAGTCCGCCCCACTCTTCCCACCAACACTGACGCGTACCACGTGGAGCAAGCTAACAAGGAAAGTTACCCAACCGTAACACGCCGATTTTAATGAAATTTTGGTATGATATAAAAGTCAATAAAATATTTGACACGTATTTTTTTATAGTGGCCGACATTCATGTTAAGGGTGTGGGTCGGATTTTGACCTTGGTCGTAGTATCGGTGCCCTCCGCATTTGTAGCTAGGAGCGCTAGTGTTTTTAGTCACTGTTTTACCGATTCAGTCACTGTATTGGTAAAATATCGGTAAAATAGTGACTAAAAACGCTAGCGCTCCTAGCTAAAAATGCCATGGAACTAATACTTGCACCAAAATCTCCCGTATAGGGATCTACTTCGTAGATTTCGTTTGCTGTGTTTAAACACGTATAGTTTAACATAATAAAGGTTTCATTGACATTGTATGTGACCCTGAATTCCGGGATGCCTACATTTTGGTCTATAAGAACCCTAAATCTCTCGATATTTAAGAAAATGTATGTGTCTCGACAATGGCAGCACTGTCGCTTCGTCCAATATTTGTGAAACTGCGCTACATGCTGCCGAATAATGCAAATTACGCCTCGAAAACGCAAAAGTAGGCCATATATGGAAGCATCCCGTAATTGTGGGTCTTTTATCTAGCGATTGTGACTACGTAGGGGCCCCAAATGTGCGTTAGAGAGACAGCAAACGAAATCTACGGAACCCTTGCAATCTCGTGTACGTATACAGTATCTATCGGTGTGTTAAGGTACTACCACACTCGCACTCGACCAAGGTCAAAATCCGACCCACACCCTTAAGGGGGTGAAAATAGCTCTCAAAGTTGTGGTGAAAAATCGATCTTCTTGAATATCTCCGAGAGTATTAGGCCTAGACAAAAATTTCAAAATCCAATTTGTGCATCTTTGAAGGACGAATCTTTTCGTGTATCCTCCAACATCCCCCACTAAGGCCGCGTAGACTTATTGCGTATTAGTCTGATCATCAGAGAGGGGGCGAACTGTATTCCCCTCGATTTCCTCGATCTGGCACCACTGATGGAAGATGGATTCAGTTATAGCGCCTACTTCAAAAGAATAAGTAGGCGCAAAGGTACAATGCGCCACAGGTTGGCCACCCCTGATCTATTGCAATAAAGTTCACATCTTTGGCTCTCAAAGTTGCAAAAAAATATCGTAACAGTTAGATATGTATACCTTTCTATTATATAAAATAGATCTGTAGTTCAGTCACGCAAAAACTCTGAGCGGCGAAGCCTTTAGACGGGTACCGAAAATTGAGCGACGTGACAGTGTGTATTTTTTTAGAAAGAGAGTAGTCCAGTCAACGAAAAGTTGTAGATGGAAATGGAAGAAACACAATTTTTAACTTTGGGTTTTTAACTTTGGACTAATTAGGAGGTAAACATACTAAAAGTCTCCACTAAAAGTCTCAACTAAAAGTCTCCACTCCGAGGAGGTGAGCGGGGTGCAGGGGGCACGTAGAATGTCTCCTTCTTCGGTTTTCCGCTTATATCTCGGAAACTATGCGCCTAGCGATAAGACCATTCTACACAAAATTAAAGCTGACAAAATGTGCCACAAGATTGACTCATTTCAGTTTTTTACTATCTTGTATAGTTTCCGAGATATCGGCGCTCAAAGTGCACAATTGTGCTGAAGAGTTAGCACTGAAGAGTTTCACAATTAAGGAACTTTGAGCGCGGATATCTACGAAACTATGCGAGATAGCGAAAAATTGAATGAAGTCAATCTTATGACACATTTTGTCAGCTTTAATTTTGTATGGAATGGCCTCATCGCTAGGACACATAGTTGCCGAGATATAAGCGGAAAAACGAAAAAGGGGACCTTCTACGTATACCCCGCTCACCTTCTAGGAGTAGGGACTTTTAGTATGTTTACCTCCTAATTAGTGCAAACAAAGTCCCAAAGTTAAAAATTGTATTCCTTCCATTTCCCTCTACACCCCCCTTATGAGCATTCATTGACTGGACTAGAGAGAGAGAGAGAGAGAGAGAGCGCGAGGCGCCGCGAGGGTTGGTGAACGAAGCGAACAGGGGGCGAAGTCCCCCAGTGATCTACATTTTTATAGAAAATGTGTATATTGAAGAAATAAAATATTAATATTTTAGGATATCCTTGTCCGCAAAGTGTTAAATTCTTTAATATATAAACACTGCATAGGAACAGGTTTCATGTGCATCTGTAAAAGACAATTGTGTACATTTTGATTGTGACTATTCCCAGAATTAATGCTGCATTAATATTGCATGAGCATTTTCTGAACGAAAGTATTCCCGTCACGTATTAATGACCAAACGAATCATTCACCGAGCGTTCCAGCATTGCTGAAATTTATTCTGCAAAAAAATACAAGCGTAAAGTGTAAATCATTTTACGACGAGAACAATTATTTCGAATGAAGCGGAAGTGTAGGAATTCATTGTAAATGATGGATGCGTCGGGACTCAAAATTTCACGCGCGCGCGTATACATATATTAGTATAATATTACTTGATCATGACTTTTGAATGTTTTTGCGAAAGAAACAGAAATATTACCAATACAGTTTAAAAATGATGAAATGAACTATGATTTGATTAATAGTATTTATATAAGTGGTTTTGTAATCAACTAGAAAAGTAATCACAAAATAATCGATTACTGGTCAACTCTGTCGTGAGATTAGTAATTTGTATTTTGAGACGATTCTAGGATCCTATATGATAAGTATGTTTAAATAATTTATACTATTTTTATAGGCTGTACATATGTTCAATCTAATTTCATGACATAACACAAAATTTGAATCGGTTTCAGGAAGCGTAAAATGATCTATGATTTTTTTCCACCAAGATTGGCCATTAGGTACACAATAGCGCGTGTAAGTTCAAGTTTCATAAAAATTCCTTTATATTAACAATCGAATGCTAAATTGATGATACTTTATCTATGAGAAATTACATGTAATTCAAACTTTTTTTCAAAAATGTTTGTCGCTATCAAAATTACCATAAACTTAAAGATTGAGATCTCTTAACGACGACACCACATACGTTGACATCACTAGCCGCATCTGATGCGTAGGATTTTTTTCCACCTAAAATGGCCATTCGTTCCACTGTGGAGTGAATACGCCGAGGACGCTGAACCATTTCCATCTTGTGGACATTACGAGTAAAGAAACTGTTCGAATTTTAGTCTGATTGGTCTGCGTCTCTTGTATTCTTTCATGCTTAAAGTATAGCTTTAAAGCGATAAGTGAACAGCTTCTCATGCAGGAGGCATGCCCCGAAGCCGAAGCCGAAGGAAGAAAACGTTCCCCGGCATTCTTCCTTTTTCTTAGCTGTGTGCACAGTGTGCTCTGCACTTGCTCCTCAGCATGGGGTCGGTAAAAATGTAAGAGCCTCTACGGGTTCCTGTGTCTTGTAGATCGTCTTTCAGTATATCGCTTCCATGTGCTGATGACGATCCCTCCGGCCCCCAATCCCTCATTCAGCTCTGGCGCGTTCAATTCCGTCACAGCTCTTCAGTTTCAAATACGATTTTCAATAACCAATCCAACATTTGATTTTTCTTATTGAAACACGTCGATTGTCATTCTTGCAGTCGCGCGGGGAGGTGTAACGGTTAAATTTAATAGTTTATATCTCCTAAACGGACAGGCTTTTCTAAAAAATTTGTTTAAATATTGCATTGTCATCCAGTTTAAACCTATGTTTAAAATTTCAAGCCTCTAAATTAGAAATTAGTTTCAAATCAATTGCAAAATTTGTACCGAACAGACAAACAGACAGACAAGAAAGCGAGCTAATAAAAACGTGGTAACGACTTTGTTTAACGATTTGTTAGCTGCCAACCTACTAATTTCATAGTCTTAGGTATCTGAATTTTCTTACACTTGAATTGTATACAAATGTAATATGCGCGTTCAGAAACGAATGTCAAGTCAACGAAGATTGTCCGATACTAAATGAAAGTAATAAAGTCTATCCATTCCGAAATGTTAAAAATTCATCCAGCGATATTTGTTCGTCACTGCTAAGATTGAAGGTAATGTCAAGGTTGTAACATATAAGAGCTCGCGAAGACTTGTTTTTATCGAGACACCATCGCAAATTCATTGGCGAAGATTTACAAAAATATAACAGGAAATAAAAAAGTGAGTATATTGTATACTAGTAGGTGATACGTGCATACGTTATTCGGCACATCTTTGATATCTCAGGAGCAGTCTGACAGGTTCCTCGTTAATACTCCGCCTCGCTCGCTCTTAATAATCCCATTCACTTTCTTCGTCAACCGGTTCATCCGAAGGATTCAGTAAGTTGTGAATAATGACGCGCCCTGACCTCCTCACGATGATCGACGACTCCTCAGCTTTATGAATATCATTTGGGGGGGGGGATCTGACTGCATATATGTATATGTACATACTAGATACATCTAGGTACTATTTGACAAGAACATGAGTGGAGCCAGCTCGGAAATATTACGGTCGCCGCGGAAAGAGTATGTTGACACATCCCAAAAATGCATATTTTCTATTTTAAGTCAATAACACTGTCCAACAGCCAAAAAACATTTCGATTTTCTCTATGCGATTCTTATATGTACAGTTTTTTACGCTGATTCCGATTCTGCCCTTAATTTTTCTCCTAGACGTTTAACCTTGCGTTTTCATAGCGACTCCACCATTTACGATTTAAATGCGCAAAAGGGATCAGAGGATGCGGTAGGGTAGGGAAGAATAGACGAATTCTAGCCGATTGTTCGCTTTGAATGGGGCACCTTGCTCGCTCCCAACGATCCCTTTTTTTCGTGGCTGCAGGTGAGCTCGAAATTTCGACGTCAATGAGCCGGAATAACAACTTTCCAAAGAGGCTGCACAATGCTTTCAATGGGGAATACGTTCTAAAAGGTCCCGTAAACTTTTCATAAGGACAATTCACCCTAACTGTCAAAAGATAATCTGATGACGCATATAGATCTAGCAATGCTATAATTAGAATTTTTCTTTGTAAGTCACTGTGACCCAAAAGCTACATTTTCCCGACCTGAAGTGTGTGCCCTTGTTCCGTACAGGTGAATATTTTCTTTCGAAATCCCGCATTTTTCAATTTTTCAGATCATAGATAATAAGATAGACGTCCCCTCTATGATAAGACATTTAGTGGTGCAGTTTCTTTTAAACAAGCTTTTCCAATATGAAATATCAAGAAATGAATAAATTAAGAATGAAACTTAAATTACTATACTTGTAGCTTACGAATAAAAAAATTATCAATTTGAAATTTTATAATAAATGAAATCAACTTGTAACAATCATGTCCCCTCTATTGGCATAGCTGTCCTAAAATAAAGTAAATTTACCAATAAACAACTGAATTATTTACTACATTGATTTAAAAAAGTTAGTAATTTTTATTCATAGAGTAGATAGTTCTATGAATTTTATAACATAAAGTGAAATTAAATTAAATTTTGCAGTTCATTTATAAGAACATTTGTTTTCTATTGTAGCATTTCTACTCTAATTCTATTGTAGCAACCATGTCCCCTCTATTGGCATAGCTGTCCTAAAATAAAGTAAATTTAGCAATAAACAACTGAATTATTTACTACATTGATTAAAAAAAGTTAGTAATTTTTATTCATAGAGTTGATAGTTCTATGAATTTTATAACGTAAAGTGACATTAAATTAAATTTTTGTAGTTCATTTATAAGAACAATTGTTTTCTATTTTTTTTGGTATATTTTTATCCGTTTTTCTTCTTTTAAGAATCGTTTTCTATCTTTTGAACTGTGGTTCACTGTACATATTAGTTATCAAGTAGCATCTTTACATTGAAGTGGAAACTTTTAAGATATTAGATATTGAATGAACGTTACCGAAAATCATATTGATTTCTTTTTCTAGCTGGGAATTACTCGCCTCGATCAAGATAACATCAAAAGGAAATAGGGGGCGTGGAGGATCTTACGCGATCTATCCTTCTGTATATCTCTCACGTGACTCTGAGGTGCTACGAGTCGTGTCCTGTTCACCCATTTTCGAAGGACCTTAACCAACCATGACCGGAGTAGCTTGCATGCTACTTATCTTTAATACCGTAGACTCCGCTGACACGAAGCCTCCTGTTTCACTCCTATATTTACGATGCTCCTTCCACTCGGTACACTCAAATCTCAAATCAGCTCGATCATTTGAAAAATTAGACGTTCTGTTTAGAACGAACAAGTTAATCTTAATTGCGACACATTAGTTTACGTATTCTTAAGGGGAGGTTTCAAGGTAGATCTTTGAAAAAATCGATTTCTCTTCTTTTTTCTAATTTTCACTTCTTTGATATTTCAAGAATACCTAGACTGCGGAGATATGTGTAGATACAGTGAACATTACGAAAGTATTTGAACGCACTTTAAAACAGTATAACTTTTTTATAATTGTACCAAACGACCTGATGTATTGTAAGCAATTATTAGATTGAATAAACACAATTTTGTATACCCAATGTATTCTATGTAGAAATTTGATAATTTCCCTTATTTGGTAAAAATAAGATATGGTCATTCACGTTTTTATATACAGGGTGTCCCATGCAACTGGAGCAGGCTGTACCTCCTAAATGGTCGGGAATACAGGAAAATGTTATAAGAAAAAGTTGAATGGCATCAGACGGTGCATACTACGCAACTAATTTTATGCACTTCTGTGCATCAGTGCATCAGAAAAATGCAACTGCACTTTTTTTAAAAATGTAAACCTACATTATTGACTGCATCAATCGATGCAGTTTGTTGTGCTCTACATAAAAGTACTAACATGCTTATGCCCTAAACTTATTCGTTAGGAACTTATCGAAGCTAAAAGTTCTCTGATTTATAATGGAACATAACGTGGGTACTCCAGAACACTTGCAGAGACCGAAATAATTCAGTGAAGTTTTAGCTTCGATAACTTCTTAACGAATAAGTTTAGGGCATAAGTATGTTTAGTACTTTTATGTAGAGCACAACAAACTGCATCGATTGTGCAATCAAAAATGTAGGTTTACATTTTTAAAAAAAGTGTAGTTGCATTTTTCTGATGCACCGATGCACAAAAGTGCATAAAATTAGTTGCGTAGTATGCACCGTCTGATGCCATTCAACTTTTTCTTATAACATTTTCTTCTATTCCCGACAGTTTAGGATGTACAGCCTGTTCCAGTTGCGTGGGACACCCTGTATATTATATTGTGATATGTTCTGGTGTACTCTGGTATATTGTGATATATGTATTCTGTTATATTCTAGTTTATTCTAGTATAGTCTAGTATATTGTGGTATATTGTAATATATCCTGATATATATTCTCGTATATTGTGATATATTCTGGTATATTCTAGTATATTGTGATATATTCTGATATATTTTGACATATTCTGATATATTTTGATATATTCTAATATATTCTGGTATATTCTGGCATATTGTGATATATTCTGGTCTGTTCTGATATATTGTGATATACATATGTATTCTGTTATATTCTAGTTTATTCTAGTATAGTCTAGTATATTCTTGTATACTGTGGTTTATTGTAGTATATTCTGGTGTGTTTTGGTATATTCTAGTACAGGCATGGGCAAAAGTAGCACGCGAGCTAGTGAATTCAAGGAATACCCGTGGAATACCCCCACTTCTCCCGGCCGCGGGTCTCGCTCCCCGTGGCGGCCCTAGTGCTCGGTGCAACTACGGCTGCCAAGGGGATTGAGACACGCCGCCGGAAAAGTGGGGGTATTCCTTGAATTCCCTAGCTCGCGTGCTATTTTTGCCCATGCCTGTTCTAGTATCTTCTGGTATATTCATGTATTGGCTCGTTCGGAAAGTTCCCGCCGATTTCCGAGAGATGGCGCAAAAAACTCTAGGAACATTACCTTTACTATTATACATTTTCTGTTAGATGGCGCTATCGCCAATATTTTCATGTATTGCCCATGATCATAGCTTCGATTGTTTTTGTTTGGCATCGATATAAACATGGAGAACAGAAAAGTACATTATCGACATTTAATGTATTTTTATTATAAAAAAGGCAAGAATGCCGCTCAAGTGGCAAAAACGATATGCGACGTTTATGGAGGATGCTGTAAGTGACCGGACAGTGCGCGAGTGGTTTGCAAAATTTAGAGATGGCGATTTTAACCGCGAAGACCGGCCACGCTCCGGTAGGCCATCCGCGGTTGATGACGACCAAATCAAGGCCCTAATCACCAATAATCAGCGAATTACTACTCGTGAAATAGCAGAGTGTGTAAAAGTATCCAATTCGACCATTCATGCGCATTTTGTAGGTCTTGGCTTCGTTAGCCGCCTCAATGTTAGGGTACCGCACAAATTTACGAACAAAAATTTAATGGGCCGGATTTCAACGTGCGATTTGTTGTTCAAACGAAGCGGATGACAACGGACGATGAGAAGTGGATCTTTTACAACAATGTTGAGCGAAAACGGTCATGGGGTCATTCGAGTGAGCCGCCAACAACCACTCCAAAGGCTAACATCCATGCCAAGAAAGTGATGCTTTGTTGCTGATGGGATTGGAAGGCAATTGTGTACTACGAGCTGTTACCGCATAACCAAACCATAAATTCCGATAAGTATTGTAGTCAGCTGGAGAATTTGAAGAAAGAAATTGATCAGAAGCGCCCAGAACTAGTGAATTGTAAAGGTGTGGTCATTCACCAAGCCAACGCTAGACCACATGTGTCTTTGGCTACCCGGCAAAAGTTGTTGGAGTTTGACTGGGATGTCTTACCGCACTCTCCATATAGTCCTGACTTAGCACCGTCGGACTATCATCTTCTCCGCTCCTTGCAAAATTAGCTTGACGGAAAAAATTTCAATTCTTTGGAGGACTGCAAAAAGCACCTACAGAAGTTTTTCGATGATAAACCGAAAACGTTTTACGAGAAGGGAATAATGAAACTCGCCAAAAGATGGCAAAAAGTAATCGAACAAAATGGTGAATATATCATTGAATAAACTAAATTGTAAGTACAATTTTTGTCGATTTCAATTTACCCTAAAAATCGACGGGAACTTTCCGAACGACCCAATATATTGTAATGGAATCGAGAAACTTGAAATTTGTTGATGGAGTACGTTGGGTATACACACAAGATTGTCATCAGTCATTTCATATGCAACAACCTAATTTATAATCATTTTAATTTCACTGCCTAATTCATGGAGAGGCGATAAATTTCTCTGGTTCATACGAACGTGTTTGTATCAACGGTTTTCTCCGAATAAAAATATGACTCCACAGCCAGATATTATTGCTTAGAATATTCGATGATAGCATCAGAGTTTAGGTTCTAGCAACTGAAAGAATATGTCTGTGTAACTGTAGTACGTGTACGCAAAGAGAGCCGGACAATGATAAGAAATTATCATTCGGGGGCACGAACGCGAACGGCACGGCGAGCCCACACAACTGTTCAGGACTCGGTTTTATCGCCGTTGAACTTGATAACGTGTCGAAAACAGTGATATAGGTACATGGGAAACTTTTAAATACAACACCAGAGAAAAAACAGTAATATTATTGTATATTTATACATACAGTCGCCGCGAAAAGTACATATGTTAAATCAATAATTTAGGAATTAATCGAAAATATATATTATGTATGTTATTTAATATAGTACAAACTACATAGTATGTATAGCACCAAAAATGACATAAAGCTTATAGTAAAATATAATTGCGTCTGAACTTCTGGTGCGCACTGTATAAAAGTGTAAAAATTGCGTGACATCTGCTTGTTTTGTAAACCGCCGTTCGTAGAGAAGAAGACTTGCTCGGAAAAAGGGATTTGAAGCGGGTAAATATTCTGAAATTTATAAGTGGATCGGCGTAGTGGTGGTAGCCGTGAGCATCGTTTTTGCGCGGGAAAGGTATTTTCGTTCTGGGATCCGCTTTGTTGGTCCGTGTGTTAAAATATCTTTGCACGTTAGAAAGTGTTTGCGGTCGGAAGATATTTTAGGACATGAAAACGTTTCCTCGGTGAGGTGAGGTCAACGAAGTCGTAGTCTTAGCATAAAGGAGGGAACTACGAGCGATAAAAACCTCGTAATGCAACTTAAATACAAGAATTTTCTGATACGATAATAAACAGCCAACACGAAATTCACCGAACGACACGATCCCTTGTGCAGACTGTTTGACGGATGCAATATAAAATCCGAATCATTGCCAAGGAAAACGGAAATAAAATGGAACCGTTCCCCTTACTATCCCCTTATTATACATATGTACAGTAGTGAGAGTCAAAAATGAGTATACACCCCATACCCCAAAGTTGTGATGTTGCGGTACATGGTATTTCTAGCGTCACAATCGTATATAAACGCACATCTTACGGTTTTGATTGAGATTTTACAGAGTTATAGATCTTATTCCCCGGATTACGGAAATACCCCATTATAGGGGCAGACACTCAATAGTTCTCGAGATATTTGCAATTAAAGTTTCATAACCTGTAAAATATTAGTTTAGTTCAGTTTATTAGCACGCAATACCCCATTATAGGGGCAGACACTCAATAGTTCTCGAGATATTTGCAATTAAAGTTTCATAACCTGTAAAATATTAGGTTAGTTCAGTTTATTACAACGCATTGGTTTGGCGTTAGCGGCAGCGAGCTGAACTTCTACGCCGTAGGCCCGGGTTCGATTCCCTTTCGGGTAGTTTAAAAAAGTTTTTCTTTTTACACGTCAAAATGCATTTTCAATGATAAATAAATTTTAAATAAAATATTTTCATTCGCTTAAGGGCTAATTGACAATGATACTCGAACCCTCTTTGGGTTCGAGCTCGCTGCCGCTACGCCACACCATTGCTTGCTAATAAATTGAACTAAACTAATATTTTGAAGGTTATGAAACTTCAATTGCAAATATCTCGAAAACTATTGAGTTTCTGCCCGTATAATGGGGTATTTTCGTAATCAGGGGAACGAGATCTATAACTCTGTAAAATCTCAACTAAATCCGTGAGGGCAAGGCTGTGCAGTCTCCTTGTTAGTGAATTACGTTTCGAATGTTTTGTAAACAAATACCTGTCTGAAGTAAGTTTCTTTCGAACGCGTCAAAAGTGAATATACGCAGCAAAAGTAGTTGGTCTGTTATCAAAGATAGTCCAGTAAAGGGGTTTTCTAGAAGCAGTAATTTCTGAGTGAGCGTGAATACGTGTAAATTATTATCAGTGTTAATTACTTTGAAATTCTTAGTGCATAAATAGAATTATGAGTGAAAAACGTATAGAAACTTCAGTAGACATGAGGAAACTTATTGTTGCATTAAGAAACGAAGGAAAATCATTTCGAGAAATAGGGAAAATAGTAAATCGTTATCATGGAACAGTAAAAAAAATGATACAGGGTGAGTCCGAAGAAACAGAACACCTAAATATCTCCGTTACTTTTCGTTGTACAAAAAAACTTCCTAGGACAAAGTTACACTGTTTGAAGGGCCACATGTAACGGTGTAAGGGAAAAAATTTTCAAGGCCATTTTTTTACAAGATTTCAAGGTCATCGATATTTTTTTAAATGGAATGAAGTATTTTTTAAATAAAGGTACATATTTTTGATTTTTAATAAAAATCAAATTATTATTTAAATTTTAATATAAGCATTTAATTTAATAAAAGCAAATTTTCTATTACTTAGGTATCTAACACATAGGGCGGACCCTGTCTGTAGTTCAATATTCCTTCATTCAAATACTGTGCACTGTTACGCTTATTTCTTTATATTGTGTTACATCTGTTCATTTTGGAGCACAATTTTGTTATTGAAAATTGTTCCTTGTAATGGTAAAATTATTTTTGTGATCGTGAATGAGCATGTATATGTGTAGTTTAAAATACACGGGTTTTAAATAAAAAAAACCATGCGTTTATAGCATCCATTTTGCATTACAACTGTTTACGATTACAACTATCGTGCAGTTTCCGCCGGGTGAAAATGTTTCTACAGGAAGAATTGAACATGTTGTGTCGTTTCAGCCGGAATGTAAAATGACACGCCTGTTAGGATGATACGCAGCGCATAATATTTTCCGAAATCGATCAGGAGCTGTATGTGCATCAGTGTTGGGCAACATTTAAATACATATTTAAATAACAAGTTATTTGTTATTCCGATATTGAAATAAAAAAAGGAAAAATAATTATTTATTATTTAAGAAGGTCTAAATATACTATTTAAAATAATGAAATTAATTGTATTTTTATTTATCAATAATACTAAATTACCATTTATTATTCATATTCATTAAACAAATTTTCTTTCCAACTGTCCTCGGCAACGATATTAATATTAATGTATCGTCTGTTGTGCATTATTTGAATTTCAAATTAAAAAATTTGGAATAATATGGAAATGACACTTAGTACAAAATATAGTTTAATTTATGTCAATATTATACATACAGGTAATATAACGATGTTAATTTCGCCACGTTTCATTGTATGTACAAAATACAAGAAATAAGAGAAAACCAGAAACCATTTATTCGATTTCCATCAGAGTCCAAATAAAAAATAAACTTTCATTTGCAAATAAGAAATAATAAATAGATCACTCTTCGCCTTATTTAAATGACTTTTATTTCAATAAAAAGTTCAGTTGATATTTGCAATTACGATCACACGTTTATTTATTATATATTATTCAAATAAAAGTTTGCCCAACTCTGACACACGAATTACGAAATCCCGAAATACGAATTGATTCCACGTATACGTGATTAAGGTGGTTAATTAATGAAAGAACCTAAACGCGGAGAAGGCAACAGGTCTGTGGAGTTGGCAACGTCGCCATCCGTTAAAATGTAAACAACTCAGCGTGGTACAGCCGGGAAGAAAAGTTTGAAAGGTGCCAGACGATATATTCAAGTGTAAAACATTCAGCCGGACCTCGGCTTTATCTGAAATGAAACCTTGAATCCAACATATATATATTTTAAAGAGATGAGATCCTTGAGACTTCCTTCTTGACCTTACTTACGTCTATGCTACCAATTTTTTGTCAATACCTTAACAGCAACACTCTTGATATAACACTAATTAATTGTCCTGACTCTCATTCAGTTTAAAACTGCTCACGCGTACAAAACACAATGTTATTTACAGACTGCTGATCTTTATGGGTTTATAGCAAAATTCAGCAGATGAAATACAAAATTATTTATTCATTTATTTATTTATGCCATAAACCATGTTTGGTTTATATAGCATACATTAGTATAACACTTTGCAAATAATAATGAAGCTGAAAAACTTCAAACTGCGGATCTTTATGTATTTATAGCAAAATTCAGCAAATGAAATACAAAATTATTTAATTATTTATTTATTTATGCTATAAACCATGTTTGGTTTATATAGCATACATTAGTATAACACTTTATAAATAATAATGAAGCTGAAAAACTTCAAACTGCGGATCTCTATATATTTATAGCAAAATTCAGCAGGTGAAATACAAAATTATTTAATTATTTATTGATGCCGTAACAACGTTACAAATAATAATGAAGTTCAAAAGGTTTTAAAATTGAACATGTCAACATATGATTTCTCCTCTATTAAAATCGTTAATGGAAGAAATAACATTCAATTTAGTTTCTGTTTCTTGCAATCGACACTTTTTATTTTGCATTAAGATCCACAGTCTAGTTATTTACGTCAACTTTTTCAGTTCATTTCTCATGTTTGATTAATAACCGCGTTCAAAAAACTTGCAACTTTTTCATGCTGCTCTACCTGAAGATTATTTCCGGGCGATCGAAGGTGCTCATTTATTTCAAATCCAACCACCTACGGTTCCATCGCATCGTAGAATCGACGTACTTGATTAATAATGAACAGAACAGGGTTTGGGCAGGAAATATTTTTATTCACGAAACTTGGAATTGCATAATGTCTTATTTTAAGAAACGGAAATAAAGGCATTTTAAGATCTTTGATCCAAAATTATTCAAAAGTTAACTTGAAATCAACGTTGCAATAAACAACAAACTTTTGAAGATGGTTAAAATTGCAGTTTTTCACGATTTTCAGCCTACTGCTGAAGTAAATCTAAGGATTTTTTCATCTTGCAATACGGTTTTTCCGCATCTACCGATTTTGACGAAATTTTCAGAATATGTATAATTGACACAGATTTACAAAATGCAACAATAGCCCTCTAGTTTTCTTTGTAATTCCCCGACCAATTGCATTTTTTCAAAATCCCTTTTTTACGTCATGTAGTAAATTAATTGTCCGAGTATTATCATGGTTCACTGTATGGAGTGAAAGTTTCAGTGGATTTACAACTGCTTTCTTAAAACAGAAAAGTAAAAAGTCGAAAAATAACTGTTATATCAGAACTAATTGAACATTTTAACAATTTCCTTCAAGCCCTGGTTTACGTGAAAGTCCATGAGAGAGAAAGAAATACAATAGTAATAAGGTGTTTTTGGACAGCCCTGGAAGAGAGGCGAAGAGCGACAAAGGAAAAAGGATAGAAAGAAGGACTGGGTAAGATCGTTGATGGTAGGGGCGGAGGGGCGGCGGGGGGAGGGGGAGAGGAGGGTCAGAGTGGACGAGCAGGTCCTTAGATCCCTTGAAAAATGAATCTCCCACAGGTTCAGGGCCATCCCAAGTCCCAAACCAACCGACGCGGCGGCGAGACGGCCGAAAAACCATCCCTAACCTGCGTCAAAACTAGAGGGGACGAATTTTGGTTTCGTAAATGGATATACTTTACCCGAGAGAGAGATATAGATCTCCGTAGTATGACGTATCCCTCTTAAGTTTAACCTTAACCTATCCGGATTGTGTAAATGGGATGCTCCTAAATCGAGGTTTCTCCAAACCGGGGCTTGATGGAAACTGTTAAAATGTCAATTAGCTCCTATATAACAGTTATTTTTTACCACGTTTTTTATAAATCGCTTTCTTGTCTGTCTGTTCGGTACAAATTTTGCAATTGATTTTGAACTAACTTACCGATGAGCTACAGACTTGAAACTTTAAACATAACTCAGAACTGGATGACAATGCAATGTTAGAAAACAAATTTAAAAAAAAACTGTGCGTCTAGGAGAAAAAAATATTTATATATTAATACGTCATCTATTAGTACGTCATCACGTTCAGCGATGCCCGCTCCGCGCGCCAGCGCTCCCTACTCCACTCCGACTCATCCCCACTCCACTGGCCCACTTCGCACCAAGAAGCTCAGTGTGGTTGTGGTGTTCTGTTCATTCAATTCCATTTCGAACTATTTCGGACTCCGTCAAGAGACGTCGTCTTTCGGAGTCATCCCCTCATTCTATCTCGCGTATTTCCGTAACTTGCGTTTCTATATCTTACTATTTCATACAAGTATTACCATATCTTGGGTTCCATTTAAAAATGACTAAAAAGTAGAAAATAAAAAGATATATAAAACAAACTTTTTAAAAACCACGCTTATATTAAAATGCACTAAAAAGGAGAAAATAATTTTGTTTAGGCATTAGTGACTATAAATAAAAGCATGGAGCGCTAAATTACATTGACGTAATCTTCGCGGGCGTTCCACGCTTTTATTTATAGTCACTAATGCCTAACAAAAATTATTTTCTCCTTTTTAGTGTATTTTAATATAAGCGTGATTTTTAAAAAGCTTTCTTAATATCTTTCTGGAAACAAAGGTCACCGTCATTTTTTTTTAATGAAATGCTACATATTCTTTTTTACATCAAGGTAGTATACTATAGTCTTCAGGGTCATACAAGGGCAGAAATAAAAGGAATATATTTAACATTTCGTAATACTTGCCTTCGTGTCGTTTCCACGTGTTTCACGCGCCAACGATGCTTCGAAAGCAAATTAAATGCCGCGATAGTAATGGAAATAAGAGTTATAGCAAAAGCAGTTTCGTCGAGGGGCTAATTCAGCGTCTGAATTGGCAGCTGCTCGAGTATCTATTAAATGGCTGCATCGTACATTCGTAGCATTATCAATGTTTTGAAGATGCTGAATTACAGAGAAGAAACGTGTTTTTCGTGACACACATACCACCGTGTGATGTAACATCGTAATTGCAACGATGAAGCAATTCCGTAAAGCTACGAGCCAGTTTTGGAATTCCACCGCCCGATCTGCCAGCCGTACCATATTTTCTCAAATGACTCGAACATTAATTACTACTTTTAGCGCTGCAAAATAAAAGAAACAATGAATTCCCATTACAAAATATGGCATATACGATTGTGTATAGTGTATGTACAATGGATAAACATATTTACAGGCTTACAGGTATCACAGCACTTATTCTTTTGTCAACAATCAAGTTTTATAGACGTGTTATGTACGAAGTAAGTTGATAACGATTTAATTGATAATGAATTGCAATAATGAATTGCTATTTCTATTAAATTGAGCTTAGTTTAATAATTACATTCAGTGATTTCGAAAAAACTGTTACCAACATACAGTGACTCCCACTAATATTCGGACACTCTTAAAAAGACCACAACTTTTTAAATATTGGAACATACGATTTGAAATGTTTTTAGAAGTTAAAGCAATTAGTTTACTGCATGATGTGAAAAGAAATTTTTTCAAAAATTGCAATTGGTCGGAATTATAGAGAAAATACTAAAATACTAAAAGTTAGAACAATTGATTTGCTTGAATGAAATTACTTCGGCACATATTGCATTTACATTAAAGTTTCTTTCACATTCGAACGTTAACATTTTGGCCTTTTGTGTAAAAAGACTGAAATAAATAAATGAACATTTCAAAAGGTATTTTACCGTAATTTGTTCTTCATTTTCATTAAAGACGATTCTCTTCTTTTCTGTAGCCTCTTGTCCATCTTTTAGTTTTTTAATAAATCTGGACAAAGTCATGTCAAAGATATTGAAGTTTGACGCGATAGTTTTTATCTCGTTTTTAATAAAATACTAACTATATAATACTTTTTTAAAAACTAAAACACAACAACAATGATGTATATATACATACAGTGACTGACACTAATATTCGGACACTCTTAAAAAGACAACAACATTTTTAATATTGGACCATACGATTTGAAATTTTTTGGGAAGTTAGAACAATTGATTTGCTACACAACGTGAAAAAAATTATTAGGAATACTAAAAGTTGTAATTTGCAACTTTTTTATGCGGACTTGTATGGAAAATTTAGAAAAACACTTTTGCAAGTTTTCCAGAAATTGCAGTTTTCCACGATTTTCGACCTGCAACTGCAATAAATCTAAGGATTCATCTTTCAATGCTTGTCGATTTTCCCCACATCAACCAATTTCGATAAAACGCTCACAATGTATATAATTTACACATATCTGCAAACCGCAATTTTTTAATTTTGAATATAGGACCACATAAAAAAGTTGTAAAATGTAACTTTTTGTATTTTTTCTACAATTCCGACCAAATGCAATTTTTGAAAAAATTTCTTTTCACGTCGTGTGGCAAACTAATTGCTCTAGTTTCCCAAAAAAGTTAAAATCGTATAGTCCAATATTAAAAAATTTATCGGCTTTTTGAGAACGTCCAGTCACTGTATATTGAAGATTTAACTTGATCTAGTCGTTTTTGTTCTAAATACATTAAATCCGAAGTTTAACCATTACAGATTACAAATGTGAAAACAATAATAAAGATAACATAATAAAAGATAATTTTATGTTTTCGGTTAAGTTGTTTATTTTATTTAAAACTACAGCTAACTGTATTTTCTCTACAATTCCGACCAAATGCAATTTTTGTAAAAATTTCTTCCCACATCGTGCGGTAAACTAATTGCTCTAATCTCTCAAAATAGTTCAAAGTCCAACATTTAAAAATTTATCGGTTTTTTAAGAGCATGCAAATATTAATGAGAATTACTGTACATAATATTCCTTTTAATATTCTTACAAGAATTTCGAACCAGAAACATATGGTCAACAGCGTTGCATATTCGAACGAGACAAGTTTACTAAACATTAGTACGTACATATCTCACCTAAAATAAACCATATCTAAATGTTTGGTTCTTCAATTGTGATGGTACAAAAAATACCTCAGGTTTTTGCAATCTCAATGGAAATAAACTTTATGCTTAAATTTGGAAATCAAGGTCATATTATGTGCCCTTGAAGATTTTTCGCATCAGCTGCTATATGTATACATATAAAGGAAAAACATCATGTGCACGTACATACGTGTATATGTACATTATGTACAGTCAAACCTGTTTTTGTGCGGTAGATAGGGATCGTAGAAAAAAAACCGCACAAAAAAATATTTACAAACTTCATAAATAGCTATAACAAATAATTTTTCACAACATATTAAAGAAAATTTTTTTATGTGGTGCAGAGGGACCGCATAAAAAATAGTCTCACTTAGAAAATGTGTCAAAGCTTTACGAAATAGCGAGAAGGTGCTTTCCAAACAAAATAAATAATTAAATTACACATGGAAACATTTTAAAAAATTTTAATTTCTAAAATAAATGTACATCCTGAACTGTACATAGCTGAAATGAGATCAGCAGGATATCTCGGAAGACGTTGTCGTTATCAAAAAAGTGTTCCTACAAAAGTTGTTTGGTATGACGACCTACATTACGTAGTATTAATTGTTTTCTTGTGGGTGGAGTGGTGGAGGACATTTCAAGGTCACCTTGATATTTTTTAATGGATTGTCCTATTTTTTATACCATAGATCGATAGAGTATCAAATTCTGAGTATAACACTATTGACCTTCATATGTCCTAAACCTAATAGTTAACGAGATATTATCCAAAGAAGAAAGAAAATTGTTTCGATAATATCTTGCTAACTATTAGGTTTAGGACATATGAAGGTCAATACATTTATACTCACCATTTGATACTCTAAGCAATAATAAATAAATAAAGAAAAAAATATTTTCCTGTATTATTGTTACTCTCTCACACATTATATGTATACGCCACTCATTCATTGATAATTACGAGCTATCAGATAGTGATTTTATCTATTCCATGATTATCAGTTCTCCATCCCTCGATGGTTATCGAGTTAATCATTCTTACATATGTTTTGTATGCCTCCAGAAAATGTCGAAACAATCTATTTCCGTTTCTTCGGAAATTAATGGAAAGTCACGTTTCCGAATTTCAGCACATCTGCTAGACAAATGTGTACTGCCGTTTCAAATTTTGGACAAAGAATCGGCTCTTATGTATACCTGAAGACGCTTCTCGACCTCGACTGGGGTAAGTCCAAAATTTACAGGAAGCTGTGTTTTCCACTTGAATCACAACATCTGGATGCAAACGACTCAAAACGGAGGAGCAGGAAAACTATCTATAACAAAGAAAATTATAACATCCAAACTTGACTATGGATCTATAATTTTCAACTCTGCTAATAAAAATACCTTAAATTCGTTAACTGTCATTCAATCCAACAGTATTAGATTAGCTCTAGGTGCCTTTTTTCGTACAAGCTCTATCTCAAGCCTTCTAGCAGAGGTTAGTGGAGAACCTGTAGAATTTAGAAGAAAAGAAGACAGCGTGACATACGCCGTAAAACTATCTTCTATCACATCAAACCACAACATTCCAACTAATCTGAGTGAACGTCTCATTGACCAAAAGATCGTTGCGCTTGTTCTTACCTTCCTCAAAAATGTAAACCTACATATACACTGCCGCTCAAAAGTATGTGGACACTTCCTTAATTCTTATAACTACCTGAAAAAAGTTATGATATCTTTGGTAAATTTGATTATCTTGTATGTATTTCAGTTCGTACAGTATTGGAGAACATATTTTAATAATAATTTATTAAATATCTCACCGATAATGATAAAAAATAATTATATTTTCTTTTCGTCTACATATCCACCGCGTGCTTTTATGATCGCGTTTACTAGTCGTGGAATTCTGGCTATTAACTTTTTCATTATTTCACTTTCAATAATGTTCCACTCAGATTCTAATATTTCCCACAAATGTTTTTCAGACTTGGGACATCGTTTTCGGACTTATCTATATATGTAATCCCATAGTTTTTCTTTTATTTATTTAAGAAAATTCAATAACTAAATTGTTTATTTTGGTACTATTAGAATACATTACATACATATTCATAATAGACGTTAGCAACAAATATTGTTTGATAAAAAAATATACATTATATATCACAAATTTCATGAACATGGTAAGTGTCCACATACTTTTGAGCGGCAATGTACATACATATTGATAATATTTCATTTTAACAGTATCGTTAGATTAATCGACAGACACTCATATGGAAACCGCTCAAATAATATTAAATATTTAAATTTTCATACTATTTTAATAATATTTATAAATTCTACATAAATTTAAATATTTATCTCTCAAATAATATTAAACCAATCATTTCACATTTGGATCGTTTATTTTGAAAGTGATGCAAGTCCATTTTTTGTTGTTTCAAGAAAATTAAAGGTTAGCATATTAGTCAATTAAAAAATATTAATTAACTATGTCAAGTCTGGCAATGTTTCTACTAATTCGTCAATATGCAGTTTGATTATATCAATTTCTTTCAGGCGAATTTAACTAAGATAATATATATTTACGGGCTGTAAATGGACTTACACCATTTTCATAATTAGACAATTGTACATAACAAATATTTTTTGCATCACAATATCCCGAAGAGATATTTAGGTGACCTTATTTAAACGGACCACCCTGTATATCATCATAGCGTCATCGAAATTGCTATAAATAACAAAAGAGCATAATCGACACCACTGATCGTTAATAAATTCAATTACTATAGTATACAACTAACATCACGTTTTCACACGTCCACGCGCAAGCAACTCGCAACATGCGGATGAAGTCGTTTCCAGAGAGGTCAGTGTTGTTCCACCGTTATTATTCATCAATTAATTTGACGAAAAACGAATGCGGCGTACAAAACTCCATCCAAATGGAGAAGTTACTACTAACAAGGACTAATTAAAATGACAACTCCAATTGGAAGTATCGTTTTAACACGACAATAAACAGCTCGCAATCGAGCTTGAACATGTACCGCCTTTATTTCGCTGTAATCGAAAGTTAACGAGAGCCATGCGTTCGTCATCGAAACGATAAAGTCTGGTGTCCGTTATGTTAAGGCTGGTACGTACAATAATTATACCCAGTTCGATAAACGGGCACGATGGTCCGAGGTTACACCTTACACCTTATATCGTTTCGTTTTTGCTAGTGATGGGCACTATCGACTAAAATCTATCGAATAAGTCGATAGTAGCTATTACTATTTTCAATCGACTAGTGTTACTAAACTATCGACTGAATTCTGCAGTGGTGGAGTATTACTATTTTCAGTGGACTGTTTTACTGAATTCTGCTGTGATGGAGTATCACTACATGTACAGTGGGTGTACAAAGTATTCGTACACCTTTTAAAAACTAATAACTTTTTTATAATTGTACCAAACTACCTGAATTTTTATAATCAATTAGAAGCATTGGTTTACGAAATGATATGCAAGAAAAATTTTCCAAAAATTATAATTTACAAGGTTACATGCAGAAATAAAAAAGGCAATTTTTAAAACTTTTTTATTTGGTCCCTTAATAAAAATTTAAAATAGATGTTTTGTAGATCTATGTTAGTTATACACATGCTACAAATTTCATCGAAATCGATTAACATACATACGAGCTAGAAGCGGTTAAAAATGGTGAAAATTGAAGTTTTAGACGACTTTTGATCAATTCTGCTTGACAGTTTCTGCTTAAAATCCACAGAATCGTTCATCTTTCTATGCTTGTCGTTTTTTTCCTGCGTCAACCGATTTCGATGAAATTTTCTGTATGTGTATAACTAACATAGATCTACAAAATATATATTTTAAATTTTGATTAAGGGCCCAAAGAAAAAAGTTTTATTTTTGCATTTAACCTTGTAAATCACAATTATTTGGAAAATCTTTTTTGCATATCATTTCGTAAACGAATGCTTCTAATTGATTATAAAAATCGGGTCGTTTGGTACAATTATAAAAAAAGTTATTAGTTTTTAAAAGGTGTACGATTACTTTGTACACCCACTGTATGTATATTCGATTGTTCTATTACTAAATATTAATTATTACAAATATTCTCCCAAAATATGAATGAGGCGTACTAATTAAACATAGAAATAGTATGCTTTTCATTTGTGTTAATAAATTATTGATTACATTCAATACAGAGATTGATATTTTATTATATAAGTTTATTTATTTGTTTATTCAGAGTTATTATACACACACAGGTATAAATCCAATAAAAATGTATATATGTTATTAGTCCAATTATAAATGCAATATATATATACATACATATTATTAATCCAATATATATACAGTTAGGAGCAAAATTGATCACACACACTTTAAATCAGAATAACTTTTTTATGAATGTACCAAACGACTTGAATTTCTCTGTAAGGCTAGAAGAATTAGTTTAGTAAAAGATGTGTTTGGTCAACTTGTATAAATTGTTAATTGGTTTACGAGTTATAAACGATCAAAAGTGGTAAAAAGGCCGAAAATCTTGAAAAATTGCAGTTTTTACCACTTCTGATCGTTTATAACTCGTAAACCAATTTCAATGAAATTTTCGGAGCGTATATAATTTATACAAGTTGATCAAACGCATCTTTTAAATTTTCGTTATTGACCCAGCCAAAAAGGTCCTAAAAATCAAATTTTACTACTGTTTTTCACAATTCCGACCAAATTCATTTCTTCAACATATTTTTTAGACGTCATTTACTAACCTAATTCTTCTAGCCTTACAGAGAAATTCAAGTCGTTTGGTCCATTCATAAAAAAGTTACTCTGATTTAACGTGTGTGTGACCAGTTTTGCTCCTAACTGCATATATTCAATTGTTCCATTACTAAATATTCTGCTTTAAATAGCTTGCTTTTCATTTGAGTTGATAAAATATTGATTACATTCAATACAAAAATTGATGTTTTATTATACAGGTTTATTTATTTAGTTATTACACAGGTATAAATCCAATTTTAAAAAATCGATATACATATATATTGGATTCATGCTTGTATACTAACTAAACAAATAAATAATCTTTTTAATGTTATCGATGTTATATGACATTATAGGATAGAACAAGTATGATAAAATATCAATTTCATCAAACATAGAATTAAATCAAATAAAAATAAATACAGTTACAGCAACATAGAATGCATTAAGGAATTAGTTGCAATGTAGAAAATTATAGTTAAACATTTCTTAGTGCCCTATATAAAGAGAGTTTAGTTACAATATGAAACAATATGGAATAACAATATGAAATATGAAATAATCTAACAATATGAAATAATCTATATAAATAAAAATGAAAATGTTTGTTTATTCATAATCTAAGATCTCCGAAACGGCTGAACGTAGAAAGCTGGGCTTTGAGGTTTTAGACGCAGCGTTTCGTCGGGAAGGTTTTAGGACAATCCGCATTCGAAAAAGTCCATTCGTTCAACAGTTGTGATGTCATTTTCGCCCTCTTTTGAACACGTTTCTGCTTATAACATTTGACTGGTAGCACCAATATTCAATTTGAGGTACTCATTGAATTCAGCTCGCCGAGTTCTTTCAAATGGCCACTGATCCGATTCTGTGAGTTGCATAGTTTAGGAGTTAAAACACAAAAAATGTGCGCTTTTCTTAAACTTTTTGGTTTACCGACTGTTTAAACAGCTGTAGCTTTTCCACGGTAAGTTTTAGGAAAAATCTGAGACTACCTTGGCGATTGGAAATTTAATTCTCTACAACTTTCATATTTGACACTTTTTTCTCCGACGCGATAAACTCGAAAACGTTGATAGTTCTGCTTCAAGGTATTTTCGGCCGTAACTTTTGAACCGTTTGTCGGAAATAAGCTCTGGGCAAACAAGCTTACGTAGCGTGCGAAAGTCTACAAAATGAGTCCAACAGTTTTACAGAAGTTTGAAGCAGAAACATGGTCAGAACGGTAAAATATAGACTAAGCCACAGCAACGCGTGGCCGGGTACAGCTAGTAACTGAATAAAAGTTAACAACCAGGCAATAATAGATATACGAAAGCTAAGCTTGATCAACGTCGTCGAACATCGAGAACATAACCAGTAAAGCAATTCAGTCGGCTGAAAACTGTCGACTGTATAGTGTATAGTCGATGGTATATCACGACTAAATAGTAAGTAGTCGATAGTGCCCATCACTAGTATCAGCCGTTGGTCACGTAATTTTGGAAGTAGCTGTACCGTTTCTATCATACTGTTATTGCAGAGAAATTGATATAACTCTACGCACACGATCTCCGTGTGTACGTATACGCAGCGCGGACATTCAAAACAAGCTCCTCCGGTGTCTGACTCGACAGCCATAGTAAGAGGGAAATCGTTCAGGAGGAGCAAGAACGAGGAAGAGGGATGCACCGACGCTGCTGTTTGAAACGAGATGGCTGCGAGCCAAGAAGGTGGAACAGAGAGAACGGTATTACAGAAGACTTGGGAGCAACGAGAGAGGAAAAGGTGCTTGCCGAGTCTCCCGGGGTAGACGGAGTGGGAGGAACACTGAAGTCTGAAAGAGCGGGTACAATAAAAACATTCGATCAAGACTGAGCGAGCGAGCTCGACAGAGAGAGAGGAAGAGAGAGGGAGACGAATAGAGAGGGGGGGAGAGAAACGTTGGCGGATCGAGTTGGTTAGAACGAGAAGCAGGATGCTGTAGATCACGAGGGAGAGGGAGAGGGAGAGAGAATCGAAAGAAAGCGAGACAGAAGAATGGTTCTGAAGGCTTTGCCGGGCGAATCGGTAGTCGACGAGAGAGAAAGAGAGGGAGAGAGTGAGGGAGGGAGAAATGAAAGTCACGTTGGGTACAGCTGAAAGGACAGAGAGCCGCTCAAGGGCGGAACAAAGATACACGGAAGGAGCAAGCTCGAGAGAGTGAACGAGACGGTGGAAGGACAAAGTCGAAGAGAAAGAGAGAGTGAGGGAGAGAGATAGAGAGGGCGAATGAGAAAAGGAAAAAGGAAATCAGGAAGATACTGGGCGGAACGGGAGGGAATGTTAGGGTAAAACGGTGTAAGGTGGAAAAGAAGAATACGAGAAGGAGAGAATAAGACGGAGGGAGATGGAAACTCGAGGACGGAAAGAATAAGGGAGAAAATAAGAGAGTAAGAGGTGAAATGAAAGAGAGCACAGCAGAATAAGAAAGAAAATGAGAGAGCAACGTTGGAAACGAAGTAGGAGGAAGTGACTAATTGAAGGAGTGGAGGAAAGCCAGCGCGCAGCGCAGCGGTGCGAGGGAAAGAGCGAACGGTCGTAGAGTGTGTAGAGTGTAGGGAACGTTCGTTCGTGCAAGACAAAGAGAAAAACTGCCTTCGAGCCTCGAGACATCTTGGGGAAGATTTTTTATCCCTTCAAGGTCAAACCTTCAGTATGGCCGCTGCTGGACCACAGCTCTTCGCTTGTCGAAGTAACAAGAGTTAGGATTATAGGGGAGCCGAACAAGAAATATGGTATCCACTTACGATTTACCACTCAACATTCGACGAATTTTCGGATTTCTTTTATCTCCTCTGTATTCTTACGTAATTCTGGCTACCTGGAATAACTTGTTGCTAAATAAATAGTACTACAGATTTATGTTACTTTTGTGCGGTAAACCCTGCTCGTGTATCATTTTATTGATCACTATGTACATATGCAAGTACATCGAGAGCTCATTTACTGTTTTACAGATATAATGGTTATAGCATAGCTGGATCCAAGCCCTTATTTATATTGTCAAAGTTGTTTCATTTGAAGGAATTTCTTTACAAGTAAAGCTGTCGAACAGGTTTACAGAATAGATGAATTTGTTCTTGAATGGAAGAATAACTACTTCTCTGAACATAAAAGTGCACTAACAGTAAGATACTTACATATACCGTAATTTATATCTAATATCTAGTCTCTTATAATTGAATATTTATACACAACATCTAGTTTACTTCTTACAAAAACATAGTCTCAATAGAGGGACTAAAAGTAGCGTAAACTTTGAATTGTAAAGGTAAATACGGAGTTCGTAGTCGTATGTTTATCTGAGAATTAATTTTTATAAATAGAACATTACATTTACGTTTTCATATCTAGTCTCTTGTAATTCAATATTTATACACAAGTTTACTTCTTACAAAAACATAGTCTCGATAGAGAGGATAAACGCGATTAAAGGTAGCATAGACTTTGAATTGTAAAGGTAAAAACGCAGTTCGTAATCGTATGTTTATCTGAGAATTAAAATTTATAAATAGAACATTACATTTATGTTTTCATATCTAGTCTCTTATGATTATTTACTCTTATGAATATTTATACACGACACCTAGCTTACTTCTTACAAAAACATAGTCTCAATAGAGAGGATAAACGCGATTAAAAGTAGCCTAGACATTGCGTTGTAAAGGTAAATATGTAGTTCGTAATCGTATGTTTATCCAAGAATTCATTTTTATAAATATTAGGTTTCTCTTATTGAATGATTATAATCTCATTCAGTGATCATTCCTTTGGAACTGTATATGTCATTGCAAAGCTCTGAGTTTTGCGATTAATTTGATATAAAATACACGTGCTCAAAAAATATATAAAAATTATTCTGTTTGAGAAAATGTGGAGGTCGCGAACTTACAATTAGTTGCCAACCTAATAAAACATTATATTTACGTTTTCATATTATCTAGTCCCTCATAATTGAATATTTATACGCAACACCTAGTTCACTTCTTACAAAAACATAGTCTCAATAGAGAGGATAAACGCGATTAAACTAGCATAGACATTTCATTGTAAAGGTAAATACGGAGTTCGTAATCGTATGTTTATCTGAGAAAATCTATCATTGACGCGTGACGCATGCTTGAACGATAAATCATTGAAATGAAATTTCCCATTAAGGTACATACAGGGGACGCAGCAGCAAATAAGAAAATATGGCGTACAGCATTGGGTCGTATTTCATTAAACATCGAACTGAATGTGATTTCGCTGCATGCATCTCGTTTTCTCTTCTGTTATCCGCTTCCTCCCTCGTAATTCTTCGCGTACGCGGTTTCTCTCTTCTCTCCGACGCGGGGAAGAAGTGTCGCCGGCTTTTTTAGGTAAATGTACCTATTGCTGCGGGTGTACGTTTTACTTCGGTATTTTTTTCCAATGACATCGGAAAAGTTAGGTACGTAAAAATAAATATTTCGCCCTGAATAAAGTACGATTGAATTGGAATGTGTTCTCGTTGGCGAGGCAAATAAAATTGTCGATAATTCTCATATTTTTATAATCTCAGAATTTGGAAAAAAATTCTTCATAAAAGGTAAAAATAAGAACATTTTTCTTCTATCTCGATCACATTGTTGTTCACATTTTATTATTATTTAGATACCTACTTCGACGCAATAAAGATATAAAAAGAAACTCCTCTTGCCTTTTCAATAAACAAATTTAGCCCTCAGCATTACGTACATTAAAGTGAAGGAGGAGCTCATTACTGCGGCACGATCTAAAATTCAAAAGCTTCAAGAATCGAGTTACAAAAAGACGTTGAAAAAGAAGTTATACATAGATAACAGTGGCAAATGGTATTTCTGATAAAATTCAACTTCTCGTGCTTCGTTTTAATACTCCGAAAAACCGTACTACTTGTTGATAAACAAGATTTGTTGATAAACAATATATGAACATACAATCCTTAACCCCATCGAAAATCTATGCGACATTTTATCAAGAAAAGTTTACAACAATGGCAAACAATACGCAACGGTGAATGAATGAAAAAATGGCATCAAATAGGTGCGGTCTCAGATCGGATCACAGACTTCAGAGAAATTAATAGACTCAATGCCACAAAGGATACTTGAGGTCATAAAAATCAATGGAGGACCAACTGAATACCGAGTTTTCTGGTTAATTAATTAATTTGCAATTACATTTGTAATATTTCTTTAAGGTCGACTAGAAAATAATTAAGTGAACTTATATTTATTTCGCACAAAAATTCCAAATTTTTGTAATATTGTTTAATAAACACATGAATAAACATGATATTATTCAATGATATTATACATTATGTGTTCCACTAATTACACTGTGATGAATCACTCACTACATAGTAATAAAAGATAGAAATGTTACATGGAACACACTGTTACAACATAAAATTGATATGGACCAATCATTATCTCGGCCACTGTATATTGGAAATGTTAATGGTGAAATCCGAGGCAAACAAAAGTTTCATTTAGAAAAATCTTATCGAGCGAAGTTATCTACACACTTGGCTCGAGTCAGGTGGCATGGCGGAAGCAACATGGCCAAACAGGTAGTGCTTTATGATTTAACCCACTTCTCCGAAGGTCAAGTCGAAATTAGAAACTCCTACGACTGTTTCCGACTTTCGTTCGTGTGCGATCACGGACTTAGAATTCAAGGTGGAGAAAGTGCTCTGTCGACAGAGGAAGAAGAGAATGAAACGTCACAAGAGGAAGCGGGGGGCGGGAGAAGTGATCATGAGAAGTTCGAAGGTGTAGGAAAGATGAATTTGTTCGTTCGATCACCGCACCGGGAAAAGAAGAAGCGAGAGAGGGCGCGGGCGGTCAGAAATTTCTGTATGCGCACGATCAGGGATAAGAGGTCGTAAGTACACCCGAACAGACCAACCTTTGGAAAAAGGAAACTGGTTGGCTGCTTGATCTTTGCCCATAATCTACTTCCCGAGGGACGTAATTTTGAATTTTAAAAAAAGTATCTTCTAACGGGTCTTTCTACCTGATCTTCGACTGCGATCCCTTCGAGGAGAAACGTGAAGCCTTTTTACGAATACAGTCAGGTTCCAAATGGTTCTCGTGAATGTGTTATCGAGCCTCTTTTCTTTTCTGTTTCCATTTATGAATCGTGTATGTCATTAATACTCTGCGTACCTTTATGCAAAACAAAAAATGTTTGCATTGATTGCAGGACACAAGAGCCAAATAAAAATTGTATTCTTTGAATTATCCTATTAAGCTGAAACTAATACAAATCTAATAAATTAATAAAAATCCGCAGTCTAATCATTAATTATTATTAAACCACTTGCTGTCATTTCTTTGTGACAATTCAAACAAGACAATTCAAAACCGAGTGTAGTTCTAAACCAGTTTGAGTTATAAGTCAATTATACACATTAATTGTTCAATTCGTTCTCTAGAAAATCAACAATTTTCTTCTTTCTGAGATTCATTAAATTTTAAAGATTCAATATATGTTTTCCATTATACAGCGAACCACGAAAAATTTGTTTTTTACTTGTAGATCTTGGATATGTTAATTGATTTTTATGAAATGTTCAGCATGTGTATAACTAACATAGATCTACAAAACATATATTTTAAATTGACATTAAGAGCCCAAATAAAAAATGCAACCTTGTAAATTCTAATTTTTGGAACATCTTTTTGCAGTTCATTTAGTAAACCAATGCTTCTAATTACTTACAAAACATCAGGTCGTTTGGTACAATTATTGAAAAGTTATACTATTTTAAAGTGCGTTCAAATACTTTCGTGGTTCACTGTACATCAAGTAAACGTTCAAATACTTCATTATGTTTATTTTTATTGTTTTTTATATACGAGAATACAATATACCTTCAAACAAGTGGGTTTATCAAATCATTTCAACGAAAAAATGATTTCATCTGTTTTGTTCAGAAAAATCGATTTTCTGCAAAATCCTGAGGTCGTAGACAAATTGTGAGGCCAGATTTGAAATCAGCGTGACAAAATCTACGGGAAATGATGTATAGCATGTGAAAACAAAATTTTTTCCGCGCGTGGTTTTGGATAAACCACAATTTTCTTGAAATTCTGCAAGTTTAACGAATTTTTTCAAGGTTAAAAACGTGCGTACCGTAATCTCTATATTTTTCTCATGTTTTGCAATGTTTCAGCTTTAATTTAAAAAAAAATAATCGATCTATCTCATTTCTATCGAAAGTTCTTTGATTTTGACACAGATTTCATCGGAATTGCGCTGACAGGCAATTGCGCTGATCGGCTGTTTCGATCGAAAAGGAACCCAACAATTAGCTTTTTTGTTACCGTCTCACCGGTCCGAACGAATCACCGAAAATATTTACCTTGCGAAATCAAGATCAAGTAGCGACGACGTATCGTATCGTGCACACCGCTTCGCAGTCGCAAACCAGATTAATTCCATCGGTGTTTGCGAACAGTGTACATAATCGGCGTGCTGGAAATGCAATTCAGTCAGCCGTATCAAGAGAGTCTCAGGTTTAAATCAGCACGAATGGCTGCCGCTTATCGTCCGTTTATTTTTACGCTTTTTTTTATCTTATCCCAACTAATATTTCTCCCGGCTGTTTGAGGATGATTGATAAGAGCTGCTGCTGGTTTGAGATTGACCGTTGCGGACCACGCTGACGCTCTGCGAACGCCAACAGAGTCGGCTAGAGTATGTACGGTAACTGTACCGAATACTGCGGTATCATGCTTCGATCATACTTTATTTTAACCCTGGAACATCACACTTATTTTTTGAGACATATGTATTGGGTTGTGTAATAAATTACCGCGATTTTTGTATTTTATTTTTTTCCCGTAATTTTGTGTTCTGTTAGGTAAAGTATATCCCAACAAAAACATCCTGTAAACAGGAGCCGAGTTCCTATGGCCGTAAAAAGTTGTGAGATCATACAAAATACGGCCAAGTTCGTTAGTTTAGAAATACCTCTTGCAATACTGAAAAAAGCGATTTCGTAATGAATGCGAAATTGTCATAAAAAAATAAGGTCTTAAACGAAAAATCTTATCGTTGCAGCATTTTATTCTTTGCAATATACACCAAAAAAGATAAGAAATGTTTAGGATTTAATGAATCCGGGATAAGAGTAATAATAACCATAAACTTGATAATTGATGAAATTTCAACAAAAAGTGATGAAATCCCAACAAAAACATTTTGTAAACAGGAGCCAAGTTCCTATGGCCGTAAAAAGTTGTGAGATCATACAAAATGCGGCCAAGTTCGTTAGCTTAAAAATACCTCTTGCAATACTCAAAAAAAGCGTTTGTAAAAATTAGTTTAAAAGAACGCTATTTAATTTTTGAAGAGATGCATGAAGGACTAAATTATTCAAACTTGGCCGCTACCTAACACCTTTTATGGCCATCGGTTGAAAAAGTAATGGCCAAGTTTGAATAATTTAGTCCTTCATGCATCTCTTCAAAAATTAAATAGCGTTCTTTTAAACTAATTTTTACAAACGCTTTTTTCAGTATTGCAAGAGGTATTTCTAAGCTAACGAACTTGGCCGTATTTTGTATGATCTCACAACTTTTTACGGCCATAGGTACTTGGCTCCTATTTACAGGATGTTTTTGTTAGGATTTCATCAATTTTTGTTGAAATTTCAATTATCAAGTAGGTATTACTCTTATCCCTGATTCATAGAATCCTAAACATTTTTTATCTTTAAGGTGGACTTACTGGATGTATTATTACCTATTTATACCTACTTGAAACTTTGTCCCGAAAAATCTAAACAACGCAGCAACGATTAAAGGAAAGAAATTCTTTTCTAATCTGCAAGACAAAATCCAAATTCAATGTATCGAAGAGTAACACCCTGCCGGCGACGCGACGCTCGGATCCGTTTGCCCCCCTCCGCTATAGACGGTGCTCGGTGCAGTTTCTTTTGTTTATGTTAGAGCGATTGTTTTTTTCATCAGTATTTGTTGCGACTTCGAAGCTAATAAAACGTATACTTATGTAGGTACTTTGGGATTATCCCGTCGACCTCTCAAGAATTAGTTAGGGTTAGGTGGTGTGGGCGGAGAGGGCCGGCCATCAGGCCGGCCCGACCACGCATACTAAAATACAGTTTGGCGAAAATGGTCGAAGGGATAATCCCAAAGTACCCTTATGTATCTGTTTTGCTGCTATGTTCTATCCTACGTACCTATTTCGTAATGTTTCTTTTTCAACCCTTTAAGGTGTAAAATTTCAAACTTTGATAATTATTCCTTTGAGTGTTTGTTATAGTGGACCTATGTACCAAATTTCAAGCTTGCAGGTCAATGGGAAGTACCCAAAAGGTTTTGATGATCTGTCAGTCTGTCAGTCAGTCAGTCAGTGACAAATTTTACGATTTTTGAGATCCTATATCTCGGAACCTACTAATGTTGGAAGATTAACGTTTTGTCAATATTGAGACATGATGGCATTTAACAAGTGTACGAAATTACATCTCTCCATCTGCCTCCAGTGCAGAGTTACAAGCCTCTAAAAAACGGCTAAGTTGTTTCGTATAAAAGGAGGTAGTGCGGAACTTGGCTGGTGCACTGCTGTGCACCTAGATACATGCATTCGCAAGTCTTTTTCTTGCCCTACAAACCTATCTGCTTCAATTTTTCGAATAATTGGTACAAGAAAGTGGGGAGTGGGTAGTGGAATGAGACAAGTAGACTCGCTGCGCCCCCCACCATTTTCCAAGCTGCGCGAAACGAGTCTGGACTCTCGTGGGACAAAGTGTAATACGTTAGGCTGAAGTGAAGAGTGTTTCTCATCGTATTTGCAATTCACACCGCAGTATTAGGGACATTCCTAGTGTGAGGTAACGGCGAGGGCTTCATTTTTTACTTAAAAAGGCAAGAGAAGTTTCTTTCTATATTTTTATTGTATCGAAGTAGGTATCAAAAGAATAATAAAACTTTCCGCTATGCAATTTAAAGCAACATGAAGAGTGTACAATCATGTGAACAACAATCCTTTGGTGATCGAGATAGAAGAAAAGTGGCCATCTTTTTCCTTTTATGAAGAATGTTTTTTCAAATTCCGAGATGATAAAAATATGAGAATGATCGTCTATTTGAATATAGACAACTTTATTACACTGTAAAAATTTATTCAGGGCATAATATTAATTTTTACGTATTTCAATCTTATTGGGAAAAAATACCGCAGTAAAACGTGCACTCGCAATAATAGGTACATTTACCGTATAAGAATTTATGATTAAACTCAGACATCTCAATATGTACTACAATGTTACTATAATTTTACTATAGTGTCTGGATTAGGTCTTATTCAAACTACCGACCAAATTATATCGACAACTTACATTGAACCGGCTTGATGATCAAATATATGGATGATTCTTGCCACTATATTGTGGATGCTTATACAATTTGCAATTTTGTGTGCTCTCATTAAATTGTACAAATTTATTCAATGCAAAATATTTAGTTTTACGTATTTCAATCTCATTGGAAAAAATACCGCAGTAAAATGTACACCCGCAGTAATAGGTACATTAGGGTGGACCTTAGTTATACCTGGTGAAATTTTCTTCACGTGCCCCTGCTAAAATTGTGCCATTGGGTAAGAAAATAATTCCTGCAAAAGATGAAGTTGATCGGATAAGAAGAACGTTTAGTCATAATCGAAAGTTTTTCCTTAAAAAATTCCCATTCCTATAAAATTTCATGTTTTACGCAGGAATTATTTTCTTACCCAATGGCACAATTTTAGGGGGAGGGGGGCGTGAAAAAAATCTCGCAAAAAATATTTCACTAGGTATAGCTAAGGTTCACCCTAATGTGGCACGTCTTCCCAACGTCCGATTGATATAAAACGTTGGATATATCATTTTTTCCAGGAAATGAAACAATATTGGGGGGAGATGTGCCCAAAATTTCATGGTCGAAAAATAAGGTCCACCCCATAAAAATTTAAGATTAAAAAAAAACTCAGACATCTCAATACTACAATGTTCCTATAATTTTCCTACAATGTCTGGATTAGATCTTAGTCAAATTGTTATTAAAATATTGTGGACGCAATTTATTAAACTTATGCAATTTGCAATTTTGTACGCTCTCGTTAAATTGTTCAAACGTATTCAATCAAAAATATATATTTTTACGTTTTCCAATTTCATTGAGAAAAAATGCGGCAGTAAAATGTACACCCGCAGTAATAGGTACATTTACCGTAATCGGCGGAAGATCGCTGGCGCTGCGCTGCTGTGACGATCTCCCTTCGTACATATTATATCCATATCCGTATCCAGTACATATACTCCACGTTTACCAGCCGTCTATAAATATATCGAGATGTCCGATACAATCGATTCGTTAAACAAGATAAAAAAGATCAACAGGAAGGCGTGGAAGATTTTGTTCGGTGAGACTTTTGTGCGTCCGAGTCGGGACGATCTTTACCGAACGTTTCTGCGGTCGTTCCCGCTTGCTTGTTGATTCGCTTCTCTGTATTGCATTCGCGAGAAATCACGCTTGGATATGCTGTTATCGTCTGATGCATTCATCAATGTAATTATTGTCGGCTGTTTAGCGTGCCTGATAAGCATTCAAGTCACGTAGGGGTAATGGTTGTCTCGCCGGAATTTATTAATTGTTTGACGCATTCGTTAAGCTGCTTTTCCATGATAGCGCCACGTCGCACAGTGGTGCCAAATGGCCAAAAAACGGCAAAAAATCCGTAAAAACGAAACTATCCAACGAATTTGTTTGAAGATTAGAGGATGCCACAGATACAACGCTTACTTGGCAAAAGAATTTTTGGTAATTATTTAGAACAAGGGTTTCCTCTCAGATTTTGATCATCTTGAAATATGTTATAGATTTCTACGTTTTGAACAACTTTTTCCTATACATGTTACCGCCGCTCGATTTTAGTTTTCGAGATATTCGCAAAACACTATCGCTAATACAGTATTGAATTTTTCGTATTCCTGCACGCTCCGCGGCAACGTAAGCCTGTCCCGGCGCGGCGTTCGTTTACTTTTTTTGTTTCTAAACACGCTGTGGAGATGAGAGAGAAAACAGGGTCTCACTTTGGTCATACATATACAGGGTGAGCTTTCAATTTTTAAAGACTACTCCTGGATTTTCGTATGCGTGGTCGGACTGGCCTGACGGCCGGCCCTCTCCGCCCCCCACCATCTAATCCCAACTATCACCGCACCACCAGCACCGCACCAGCTTTTACAGTGGCGCTCACCACTAGCACGATCGTTCGTCGCGCCGTAACACGTCGAACCACCTACTCCAGACCGTCATAGTCGTGAGCGCCACTCTAAAAGCTGGTGCGGTGCTGGCGTGGTGCGTTCTACTGAGCGACGACCTTTACACTCCGGGACGAAAAGATAGCACACGTTGAAATTAATTTAATTTCTGTTTATTAAACATTAGAAATTAATTTTTTTTTCTACACATATTTTTACTATGTCTTTCTTGACATGTATGAATGAAATGAAACGAAGCTTCGTTAACTTATCTATTTTTATTGAATGAAGTAGAATTATTAACGAAATATAGAGGTACAAAATGGTAGCACACTTAACGAAAAACTTGAAATATAACAGAATTAATCGATAAAAATCAATGCTCAATATTTTGTAGGACCTCCTGTACAGCTTACTACTTTAATCATTCGGTTTGGTAAATATTTATACAATTTTTTAATACTGTTTTGGCTAATACTTTCCCATTCGTCCAAAATGCTCTACTTTAAATCGTTAACATTTTGAAATTGTCTGCCATTTTGGTACACAGTTCTGGCAAGATGTCCCCAACCATTTTCAATAATGTTGAGGTTGGAGATCTTGCTGACCACTCCAAAACACGAATAATTTTTGAAGAGAATATTTCTTGACCGCTTTTGCCGCGTGGACTGCGACATTATCTCGTTATAAAATGTGGTTATTTGCAGCAATTCTTACAGCATAAGTGTTTAGTTGTTCATTTATCATTTCAATATACCGTTCACTATTCATTCGTCCATTTATAAAGATTTCTGTTTTACCCCAATATCCAATATCGGCCCAAATTATTACAGAGCCACCTGCCATTTGGCGACGGCTTAAAAATTGCTGTTCTTCATTAAAATTATGATAGTAATAGCCTACGTCGTCTGGATCATCCAAATTTAAATCTCTTTCGTCAGTAAATATGACTCTTCGCCACTTTTTTTTTCTCCTCATATTTATATGCTTTTCGGCAAATTGTAAGCGGAACGCTTTATGCTCCTTCTTTAACCAAGGTTTCTTCTGCAATTCTCTTCGCGCTAAGTGCTTGAATTTTTGTAAAACACAACGTACATTCTTTCCGTTAGTGTTTACGCCAACACTTTCAGCGATTTGTCTCGCAGTCATCCTCGAATTTGATGCTGTTCTCAATGTTGCACGTTTTTCAGGGCGGTTAGACTTTGTGGACGCCCAGAACTCTTCTTTTTCCTGTAATTTTCAGGATTTTTTAACAAGCTTATAATAACTTTTCGGCATTTGCTCAATTTTTTATATTTGTGTAATTCAATCTTGTTCTTCCTTTAACTTCAATATCGTATGTACTTCACATACACTTAGATTTCTTCCACGACCCATTCTGAACACTTTAGCAGATTGTTTTATTAAATAAGCACGAAAGAGGCTAGTACCCACTTTATCAATTACGTTTTGCAATGAATGTTTGCTTTTCAGTAACTTCTGTACAACTGACAAATGTAAAACTGCAATTTGTGCTATCATTTTGTCCGGCTTGTGGGCCGTCCAATATTTACGTTTTCATTTCGAAAATTCTATTGAAGTAAATATGGTGGATGATATTCAGTACATTGTAAGTACAGGCATGTCAGAATATGTTGAAATATTAAAATATTTATTTTCTTCAGTTTAATGTACCAACTGAGGAGAAATAGATGATGTGCTATCTTTTTGTCCCGGAGTGTACATACCAAATACATCATAATTTGTAGGAGAAAGGCACAAATTTTGAGTCCGGTAAAGTAAAGAGCAGCCGAAATATTTTCTGCCAGCAATTCTGCGAGTATATGTTTGAATTTGCTCTTTAATTAAATTTAAGTAGCCAGCACTATTCATACTGCCTTGAAGAAATTTTATTTCCGTTTTTCCTCTACAGCCGATTCCTCCTCATATCAATACTGTACCGCCACCACATTGTCGACGACTCAAAACCCTTTGTTCCTTTCATAAATCATGGAAATAGTACTAGTATCCATCTGGACCATCCGAATTTAGTTTCTTTTCATCCTTGAATATAATTCGTTTCCACTGAGATTTCACGATATATATATGAAGTTTTGTGTGTGTGTACAACTGTGCCTTATCATTTTGTCCACCAATGTATGAGTGGGAATGTATGTGCGATCGTTTTCCTATATGTGCATAGGTAGGATGTATGTACGTATTAGAAACCTAATATGAGGACGGTCCCTTTTTTCTGGGCAAATGAATACACATGTTCACAGGCATGCCGCTTTTAAAAGCTCGGTATACATATGTATGCGGAGGACGTATGTATGTATGTCGTAGGTCTAGAATGTCTAGAATGAAATCAGAGAGGGTAGAATCGTGCGCAGGTATGAGTCTCTCTCTCTCTCTCATCGAAACGGATCTTTACACTTTACACCCCTAGGGTTTAAAATCTTTTGGTTTGAATCCTGCCTCGCCTCCTCCCCCTCCTCCCCAACCCCCCTCGTTCTCATCTTGCCTCTTTTAACCTCCTGGCAGTATTCACAAACGCATTGTAAATTGTAACGCCGATTAGCCACAGATTTCACCCTCCACACGAACACCAACACTCACGCACGCATTATCTTGCACATTCTTCCGAGATGGTTGTAGGGATTATACAAAAGTTAAGATAATCATTTCATCCGGAATTGCAACAAACTAGCATGAAATAGAAATGTATTTACTTCCTTAACACTAACCGAACCGCCGCGACCGGTCAAATGACCGCTTTCACATTGTTTATTTTTTAATTAGTGAAACCATAAAGATGCTTCCATTAGAAATTGTTGAACACATTTCTTTATTCGAGCACGTATTACTGTAAAAATTGTGGGAAATCTAAATGAATTCAATCCTGTAATTGTTATAAAAAAATATATTGGGTTGGCAAATAAGTTCGTTCGGTTTTTGTGATTTATTCCACTCTAGAAAACCGAACGAAAGCAATTTAAGAAGCTTAGGAAAGCATACATCAAAATTATATAAAAAATGTATATAGAAGTTTAGCAAGAGGAATGATCGAAATGGTACAACGTAAAGGGCAGTCCACGCATTACTAAAACTGCCAAAAATTGTCTAATTATGTTGAATTCTAATATTTTCTTATTTTATATTCAACGTGTCTTATCATTTTGCCCACACTAAAAATCAATTTTTGTAGAAATAATAAATAATAATAAAACCTTGAGGTGCCTTATCATTTTGACCACCAGTAGTACATGTAGAGTAGCGAGAGCAATAAGTCAAAAGACGCTCGCTATCTGTGGGGTTAATTAACTTAACATTCTTTTTAATCTGTTTGAGAGATTTTTTACCATCTTTGGCATGCAATATCATGCAAAGTGAAAGAAATATACACTTATATTTTGAAAAGAAATCAAGGAAAAACATCACTGGGGAACAAAAAATTAGTGATTCAAACTTTAAACGGCAATACCTCGAAAGTGAAAGTACATATGTACGTGACATGCGGCGTTCTTCCTTACAACCACAGAATTATGAGTTTTAATACAACCTTCTGCACTGACTATATTTCACAACCCTGGAATTTCCAACATCGAAGAAAGTTCTGCCTTCCAAATCTCAACGCTCGGGCCATCCCCCTCCGTTCCCTTCAACCCCGTCGCGTCGGGAAGGCATTCATGTATTATCCCATAAAGCAGGTCGCTTTTACTCCCTCCCCTCGAGGGGAGGGTTGGCCAGATAAATAAACATACACGTATGCCTGCGGTACTATACCCAATCCAGGAACAGGTCGAGCACACAGGTGTTTCGTGGAGGCTAGAAAGGCACGATTGGATGCTATGTGCGTCATCGGTGATGCGTGTGCGTCTTGAAAATGGGACTTCTGGAGCCCATCCCCATCCCCCTATACGGCTCTCCCTTTTCAGGGGTCCGACAACCATGAACAGAGGCTAGACATACGTGTGTATCGTCCTATCTTCTTTCCCGTCGCAGTTTCCCCTTCGGTCTTCTTTTTTGTCGCACCCCCGTCCACCCGGCCTGAATCTGGAGACGAAAGCCGCAGGTGCTGCCTCCAATAAACCCCTCGAAAGACCGACACGCAATGGCGTGGCAACAAAAATGAATTTTCTTCGCAGGAGGTTCTGGAGGTTGAATGATTCTCGGCCTTCAACTGCTATAAATCTAAGAATTCTTACATCTTTCAATGTCTGTCGTTTTTTCCCGCGTCAACCGATTTCGATGGAACTCTCGACGACGGCCTGATGTATTGTTAGCAGTTAGAAGCATTGATTTACTAAATGATCTGCAACGAAGATTTTCCAGGAATTATAATTTATAAGGTTGCGTGCAAAAATAGAAAAAGCATTTTTTAAAACTTTTTTATTTGGGCCCTTAACACTAGATCTACCGAGCACTAAACGCAATTGGCATACATTGCCTTATATTAATGGCAAAATTGCATTTATTTAGATCTCGTTCGAGTTTTGTTTAAATATGTGCTTCAGTAAAGAAGTTCACTAGAAAAATTTCTCAGAAAAATATATTTATAATATCAATATTTCTAAAAAAAAGAATCTGGAACCAGTCAAAATGACTGGTCTGGTAAATCTAGTGTTAACGAAAATTTAATATGTTTTGTAGATCTACGTTAGTTACACACATGCTGAACATTGCATCAAAATGGATTAACATTCCCAAGAGTTACAATTGGTTAAATGTGGCGAAAATCATAGTTTTTCGCGACTTTTTGTCAGTTTCTGCTTAAAATCCACAGATTCTTACATCTTTCGATGCGTGTCGTTTCTTTTTCTGCGTCAACCGATTTCCATGAAATTTTCAGAACGTATATAATTTCTACGAGTTGACCAAACGCATCTTTCAAATTTTCGTTATTGTCCCAGCCAAAAAAAGTCCTTAAAATCAATTTTTACTACTGTTTTTCACAATTCCGACCAAATGCATTTATTCAACATATTTTTTAGCCGTCATTTACTAAACTAATTCATCTAGCCTTACAGAGAAATTGAAGTCGTTTGGTCCATTCATAAAAAGATTATTCTGATTTAAAGTGTGTGTGATTAGTTCTGCTCCTAACTGTAGTAGAGAGTTGTCGGCAAAACAAAATTGAAAAATAATTCGGAGTACGTATTATACAGTATTTATAGCTTGAAGCAATACGTATGATGGTGCAACTGGCGATCACGATTGGAAGTTTCCGTGCGCCAAGAGTGTCCTGTTCATTTACACACCGTGTCCGAGGCCCTGACGAAGAAAAGAAAATTACCATGCTGTGCCAATCACGTCTCCACGCCCATGCTCGAACGTCGTCCCGAGCGTTTCAAGCGTTTTAGGGATGCGACACACATGTACGCAGCATGTTTGGATAACCATTGACCACGATTTCTTCGCACGACCTCTCCCTTCTTCTTCTCAGAAAATTGATTAGATGCTTGCACGGAGAGAGAACGAGAGAACGAGCGTCGAAGAAATATGACATTTTGGTGGAGACGTAGCAAATCTTCCGGGACTTCGAAATTTTCATCGGAAGAAATACAAGTTTGATAGAAAAAGACGGGCGAAGGTTTCGAGCCGTCGACGACGTGGATTGATGTAATGCCTTTGAAAAGATCCCAAGGCTGGTGCTGGAGCGTCTTTCCCACGACCACAACGAACTCTGAGCGACCGTTGAAGGACCTGCAACGTCTACGGGGGTGGGCAGGCCTGTTTTCACATGTGGCTCGCGAAAAAAAGGCCCTCGGAACACTCGGAAGGCCGCCGCGCCACGCCGTGGGGTCATGGGTAGCCATTTCTACTTTTTACTGATTTATTTTAACTTTCCCTTCCTTTTCAAAAAGTCGAAAACTATTTTTTTGGCTTAAATAGTAGTTTCAAGCAGGGGCCATAAATGTTATAACCAACAAGAAAAAAAGTCATAGCATAACAAGTATTTCATCGACTAAAATCGCATTGATTAGAAATAAGGATTATAAGTTAACGAAAATTTGTTCTCTTGTTGGTAGAAGTTATCGTTGAAGGAAATTCATTTCGGTCACTTATAACAGTTATCAATGAGAGAAATTTATTTCGATCGCTCATAACAGTTGTCGATGGGAGAAATTTATTTTAATCGTTCATAACAATTACCGATGAATGTAATAGAATAAGTTCGTGTAATGAAAAAATTATGTTCCTATTTAAAAAAGTGAACTTGACCTTCAAATGACATTCAACACGTCAAATAAAATATAAAAAATGCACCTTTCTATAGAGCTTTGAAAACCATACAAATCTCATTGGAAGTATTTTTTTCTAAATACGATGGATAAAGAGATATCCCGTGTAACAGCAATTTTGGGACACCCTGTGTAGCAATATACGTTGTGTAGCAAAGCAATCGTTCTAACTTTTCAATAAGGTTCAAACCGTATGGTCCAATATTTAAAAAGTTATTGTCCTTTTAAGAGTGTCCGAATATTAGTGAGGGTGACTGTGTATGCATTCAATGCGTATGGGGTGTTCATTTGGAAACTTTCCAGCCGAATATCTCGAAAAGTATGAAAGATATTAAAAAAGTGTAAAACACGTGCCCAAGGATTTCGAGGGAGAAAGAGGGGGGCAGTATCAGATTTTTATTTGGGTGGCGTTTTCAAGGTCATTTAAAGGTCAACATTGTTTTTTTCAAAAGGGAACCTGCAGATGAAAAAGTGCGCGGATAAAAAAAGTATCCTACGAAAATTGCTGGTCTTCTTACGTACAATAAGATCCCACAATAAAGAATATAGGTTTCCATTTGAAAAAACAAAGATGACCTTCAAATGTCCTTAAAAACGCCACCCAAATAAAAAACCGATACTGCCCCCCTCTTTCCGCCTCGAAATCCTTGGACACGTGTTTTACACTTTTTTAATATCTTTCTCGAGATATTCGGCTGGAAAGTTTTCAAATAAACTCCCTGTATATTCGGAGTGGCTGGTTTTTCTGTTATGTTCACGGTTAGATTTTAGACATTGACGTATCTAGTAAACTAAAATATGGGCACGTAACTATTCCCAAGTCTGAAAGGAGAAATTGATAAAAGAAAACGAGAAATGTTTTCTTAGCCAATACCAGAAAGATTTTCTTAGCCAATACCAGAGGTGTTTTTTAGGTTACGCCATTGGAAGTCGAGCATCGGATTATAATAAAATTATACTCGTCGCTGTGTATCGGCGCGTCGCGTCGGTACTGTTGAAAGCACCTTTTCAATCGCGGGTCAGAGAATCACCAGGCGGACTTTCGCTGCTTAAAAAGTAAAATGTGTATATCGAATTCGGAGTAAAAGAAGGATCGTCGAATTTATACAAAGCTATGCACTTGTATTTAGGTTAACACGTCGATACATATGTATGGGAGAATGTCGAATAAAGTCAACCGCACTATGTTAATAACAACGCATCGACGCGACGCACCATGTCTTCGCGAAGGATGAGGAAAATATGTTCAATTTGCGAGGTTCAACGACTGTTTAGAATCTTGCTCTCTCCATATTTTTGGTCATTCATTAACCCTTTGCACTCCGAATTATTTTTCAATTTTGTTTTGCCGACAACTCCCTACCATTTCAAGTGTTTTATTCGAAATTTACTTGGGACAGTTCCTTGACTGCTACATTCTTCGTTTAAACAAGATTGTTTACTATTTATATTAAACATAGCTCTCTCAAATTTTGTTGTTATTTATATTTGTGGAACTTCTATTTGTTCTCAACTGAAAAGTAAGGCAATTAAATAATATATAGGTTTTGCATTCCAAATTCACCCTTTCGCAAGTCAAATTCAACCTTATGCAAATCAATTTCACCTTTTCGTAAATCAATTTCACCCATTAAGAATGTTTAAAATTAATTATTTATTCTTTTATAAATTTTCTTAATATACATTGCATCTCTTGCAAATTTTAACACTTAACACTCGAGTGGTGACTCAGAATCATCACTAAAAACTGCTGTACCATTACTCAAGATATTGTAAACATTATTAGATATGTTGGCATCTAATCAATTACTAAACATTTAAGTATTGTACAGGTTTTGCACTCCAAAAGTACACCCTTTTGCAAATCAATTTCACATTTGTTTCAATCAATTTCACCCTTTTGCAAATTAATTTCTCCTTTTTTCAAATCAATTTCACCCTTTCGCAAATCAATTTCTCCTTTTTTAAAATCAATTTCACCCTTCTGCAAGTCAATTTCACCCGTTTGCAAATCAATTTCACCCTTTCGCGAATCAATTTCTCCTTTTTTTCAAATCAATTTCACCCTTTCGAAAATCAATTTCTCCTTTTTTAAAATCAATTTCACCCTTCTGCAAGCCAATTTCACCCTTTTGCAAATCAGTTTCTACTTTTTTTAAATCAATTTCTCCTTTCGTAAAATCAATTTCACTCTTCTGCAAGTCAATTTCACCCTTTTGCAAATCAATTTCACCCTTTCGCGAATCAATTTCTCCTTTTTTTCAAATCAATTTCACCCTTTCGAAAATCAATTTCTCCTTTTTTAAAATCAATTTCACCCTTCTGCAAGCCAATTTCACCCTTTTGCAAATCAGTTTCTACTTTTTTTAAATCAATTTCTCCTTTCGTAAAATCAATTTCACTCTTCTGCAAGTCAATTTCACCCTTTTGCAAATCAATTTCACCCTTTCGCGAATCAATTTCTCCTTTTTTTCAAATCAATTTCACCCTTTCGCAAATCAATTTCTCCTTTTTTAAAATCTATTTCACCCTTCTGCAAGCCAATTTCACCCTTTTGCAAATCAGTTTTTCCTTTTTTTAAATCAATTTCACCCTTTCGCAAATCAATTTCTCCTTTTTTAAAATCAATTTCACCCCTTTGCAAGTCAATTTCGCCCGTTTGGAAATCAATTTCTCCTTTTTTTAAATCAATTTCACCCTTTTGCAAATTAATTTCTCCTTTTTTAAAATCAATTCCACCCTTCTGCAAGCCAATTTCACCCTTTTGCAAATCAATTTCAACCTTTTACAAATAAAACACTTTTAAGTAAGTTTTTGTAAAAACAAAATCAAATCAAATGTAAATGAATTGTTGAGGAATCCAAAATTTTATTTATCGCAAAGATGTACATGAAATACTTAAACTCACTTTGTTCGAAATTTTTATTTCAATACAATTTTTGCCCAACTCTGACTGCAGGTATTTGTCTGAGGGCATCTGACAGGATGGAAGGACTCGAACTACCTATAGAAAAAAAAAAGGATCGTGAAAAGCACTATGGTGCTCGATGCAAAGGTTCTTCTTGGTCTGCGCGTTTCGTAAGAAGAAGGCCCATTGCTGGTCTGGTTTTGCAGGCTTCCTTCGTCATCTATACTCAGAAACACGTGAGTGGACATCAGCAAGATCGTCGCGTCGCGTCGGTCCCCGGCATGCACCGCCAACCATAACATTCAGCAGTCACTGCCATGGGGACCTAACCTTCCTCAAGCGTCCCATGTGGTGCTTTCACTTGGAACTTGATACGCGAAACGTATGTACACAGGGAACCACGAAAGTAGCTGAACGCACTTTAAAACAGTATAGCCTTTTTATGATCAGACCAAACGACCTGGCTTCTTTTGAGCAATTAGAAGAATCGATTTATCAAATTACATGCAAAAAAGATTTTGAAAAAATTGCAATTGCTAAGAATTACACGGGAGAGTAAAAGAGGCATCATTTATAACTTTTTTATTGGAGCCCGTAATGAAAATTTATAATGTGCGTTTCGTAGATGTATGTTAGTTATACACATGCTTCAAATTTCATCGAAACCGGTTGACGCAGAAAAGAACGACACGCGTCGAATGATGTAAGTCGCGAAAAACTATGATTTTCACATTTAACTACTTGTAGCTCTTGGGTCTGTTAATCGATTTCAATGAAATTTTCAGTATGTGTATAACTAACATAGATCAACAAAACAAATATTTTAAATTTTCATTAAGGGCCCAAATAAAAAAGTTTTAAAAAATGCTTTTTCTATTTTTGCATGCAACCGTGTAAATTGTAATTTTTGGAAAATCTTTTTTGCAAATCATTTAGTAAACCAATGCTTCTAATTGCTTACAAAACATCAGGTTGTTTGGTACAATTTTAAAAAAGTTATACTGTTTTGAAGTGTGTTTAAATACTTCAGTGGTTCACTGTACGTCAAGTAAACGTTCAAATACTTCATTATGTTAATTTTTATTGTGTTTTATGCATGAGAATACAATATAAAGATATTAAAAAATGATTTCATTAGTTTTGTTCTGAAAAAACGATTTTCTGCAAAATCCTGAGGTCGTAGACAAATTTTGAGACCAGATTTGAAATCAGCGTGACAAAATCTAAGGGGAATGATATATATAGCATGTCAAAAAGAAAATTTTCCGCGTGTGGTATTCGATAAACCACAATTTTTTTAAATTCTGCAAGTTCAACGATTTTTTTCAAGGTTAATAAACGTTCGTACCATAATCTCTTGAAAGCAAGGTGAATGCTTTAAATCAACGATGATAACGCCTACAGCAAAACATGGTGGATGATCAGTAGACTGCGGATCTTTATGCATTTATAGCAAAATTGAGTAGATAAAATTCAAAATTGTTGGAAAATTTAAAAAATTGAAGACGTCAATATATGATTTCTCCTCGATTAAAATCAATAAAGAAAGAAATAACATTGAATTTGGTTTCCATTTCTTGCTATCGATGCAGACAATTTTTATTTTGCATAAAGATCCGCAGTCTAATGACACTGTCCAACAAATTTCAACTTTTTTTTTGTATTTCGATTCCCACTCTGCGATTCTGACAGTGTTTATCGCGCTGATTCCGAATCTGTCCTTAATTTTTCTCCTAGACGTACAGTTTCTGAGAAAATTGAGTTAAAAAAAAAAGACATATTTTTCAACTTTAAACAAATATTGTGGTGTTATTATAAAAGATATTGAATTGCTCTTTATAGCAAAAGTTTCTGTAGACTTTCCCGAATACAGCGATATCAAATATTAATACATTAATTAATTTAAGATTTTCCGCTAAACCCTTATTTTTTGAGATAAATTGAAAAATATCCTCAAAAATTGGCGCAAAAGTGGTGTCTCTCCGTCTTTAACCATTGTTTAAACATGTTTAGACAATCATAATGTATTAATATTGGATATCAGTGTATTCGGGAAAGTCTACAGAATCTTTTGCTACAAAGAATAATTCAATATATTTTATAATAACAGCACAATATTTGCTTAAGTTGAAAAATATGGTTTTTATCAAAGCCATGTTCCTCAAAAACTGTGCGTATAGGAAAAAAATAAAAAACAGATTCGAAATCAGCGCGAAAAAACTCTATAAGGACCCAACAGTAATTAGGGAACATAAAAAAGTTGAAGTTGGACAGTGTTATTGATTTAAAATAGAAAATATGCATTATTTGAGACGTGTCGACATACTTTCCGCGGCGACTGTAGATCTACAAAATATAATCTGCCTCTTGAATTCGTAACAGGAACAATGCGAATATGTAATATAATAGCGTAATAATGTCACGATGATGATGGTTACGCGGTGAAGGCGCGAACGTAGACATAAAACGTGCACGTTAGAAAAAGTGGGCGTGCGTAAATGTGCGCGCACGTTGCGCTGCGTTGCTGCGAGCGAGCCCTGCGATAATATCATAAAGGCTGCTTGAGAAACGATTTACGCTATAAGGGGGATCTCGATTTCGCCGACCACCATTAAATAAAACGACATAATTAACGTTATAAGTTTAGGTCAATGTTGCTTCATCGGAACTTTCTTCGCAGTGTATTTTTCGTTGCTAATCCGTGCGCGCTGCCTCTCGACGCGACGTAAAAAGTGAGAAGTACTTTATTAATTTCATAGGTGAATACATTAACTGAAGATAAAGTGAATGTTCCCACGTTATTAATGTCTTTCCGAAGTAATAATAACTACTTGTGTATGTATACTGATGAAATCGTTTGTAGCGGAACTTGTGAAAGGTGATGCATATCTCTAATCGTATAACATAGTTTTTGTGTGATTTGCTTTAGTTACTAAAATATATAAAATTGATAGATCTATTGAGTTGGCAAGAAAGTAATTTCGGTATTTTAAGGTGAAATAGAACCGAATTTCTGTATTCAAGCGATGAACTTTAATCAATAAAATATTTCCTTATTTATTCTTTTTGTCAAACGATCATCAAAAAGAAGGGGAGATATCTTATTCATTAAAGTTCATTGCTTGAATAAAAAAATTGGGTTCTCTTTCACCTTGAAATACCAAAATTACTTTCTTGCTAACCCATCTATCTACCAATGCGTATACCTAAAACCTTTTGTGTTCATATTTGATATTTATATTAGATGGTTATTATTAGACTGTGGATGTTTATGCATTTTCCAATTTTTGTACAAAAATTTTAGAGAAGTGTAATGAAATAAAATCCTATTTTTAATGGGAACAGCCTTTGTAGATCTAAAACAAATAACAATTGTACAAAATTCCATCGAATTTTATATTCTAGCTTTTTTGGAACGTTCTCATAAGCCATAAATGCATAAAGATCCGCAGTCTAGTTATTATTTTATTACTCAATATAAATTCCCGTTTTATTTACGATTCAATGCAAATTTTAGGTAATATTCTAATGCGTACAGTTATGAAATCGCTGATACTTTGTCGTTACAAATTCTTTCAATTAAAATCACTGTCATCCCTTATACAATTCTGGTATTACATAATCTCTTATAAAAAAAACTAGAGTTGCCACAGACGTGATAGTCTTTTACAAAAAGAAAGGATGGAGTGTTCGATGTTGGAAAAATTTGTCATACTTGGCTGCGGATTTTTATGCATGTGCAGAAATTGGCTGGATGAAATATAAAACATTAAAAGATCAGAAAAATTGCAGAATATGGATATGTTATTTTCAGTGTATTAAATTATTAAAGGACGAAATCAATCTTTATTGTATTCTTGTTTCTCACGATCGATGCATATAAATAAGAACATTTTTATTTTACATAAAGATCCAAATGAAATTATTGAACTATTTTTAAAAATGATTGAAGTGTTGAATTAATGAAGTTAATTGTTAGTTGATTTTGATCGGTTTAAATAAAGAGTATGATCAAAATGTATGAAAATTGTTGGTGGATTTAATGGAATAATATTGAATTTCATTTTTTTTTTTGGAATATACAAATTAATGTTGCGATCTACATGACTTTATATTAAAAAATTATTTGAAGATAACATTTCAATGGATACGTAGTACAGTATAGTATAAGTATTCTGAGATACAAGTTCTACCCTAACTAACTAACAATAAGTAAAATACGATAGCTTTGCTGAAAAAAATGGTTCAAGTCAGCGGGTAATAAATGTTAGGGTCACAAAAAGGTGTAGGTTTACTCCAAATACGTGGCTGGTTGTGTCGGGTTTCAGTAACGAACAGCTCAAAAAATGGCCATAACCATAAATCACGTAGGAAAATAATAAATCGATTCGTCTCGAGATTCAAAACCGTTCACTTTCTTGCTCGTTATGGGTCGTTTCTTTAATAACGTTCCGTTCCAATGACACGAAATAACTTTACCTTTTTATGGTAGCCTACTGTGTTAAAATTTATGGAAATAGTTTTACAATAATTTTCATAGTATGTATTAGGTTGGCAACCAACGTAAGTTCGCGACCTCCACATTTTCTCAAAGTCATTTACATATATGCTTTAAGAACGAGTATTTTATATCAAATTAATCGCAAAATTCAGAGCTTCCCAATTATATACAGTTCAAAAGGAATGGTCACTGAATGAGGTTATAATGATACAATAAAAGAATTACCAAACAAAAGGTCGCGAGTTTAGTTGCCAACCTAATATAATGGATTATACAACATTCATACTATATGTATAGAATACTATTGTATACATATTGATGTACGTTAATCGCAGAATAGTGACTGATGACTAGACTGCGGATCTTTATGCAAAATAAAAAATGTTTGCATTGATTGCAAGACACAGGAGTGAAATAAAAATTTCTTTCTTCTTTTAATTATCTGATTAATCTGAAACCAATACGCTGATGTACTTAAATCTTTTTAATATGTCCACTGCTTTAAATTGCGCTTAACCATTTTTGTCATAAATGCATAAAATCCGCAGTCTACTGATGACTAAAGATTAATGACTGATCATTTAAACTAACTAATGATTAATCATAACTAATAAACAATAACTAACGATTACTTAGAGTTGTGACTAACTAGTGCCATGTAGTTATGACTAACTAATCCAAAAGCTTTAACTAGCTTTTTCAAAGTTTTGGCTAACAATCAATCAGACTATTAGTAATTTTTAATTATTAGTTGATTTTTGCCCTACTCTGTATGGGACAAATTAAATTCATCAAGTGCTACTATTATTATGGGACAGAGGGAGTAGAATGCAATTATTCCAGGTAGGAAGAAAAGAACAAAGGGTTAATATGTTGCGACCGTTATCTACATATAGGTTTTTGCTAGAGTATCTTTTGATATGTATATCAGGAACTCGGCTGACAATAAAAGCCAATGTCTGGATTCTGTGAATACGGTTCAATTAGGTCCGCCGACCAGTCTCTTTGTCGTAAATGGCATACAGCAGCACCCCGAATTATCGACCTTTTCATAACCTCGTTCTCGGTATTTGGTATTTGGTATTTGGTAGGAGTTGAGTTGAGCGGCCCCGGCCGCACAGGGAGCCTGGCGTGCACTTGGTCAAACAACGAGATCTCTATGGAGGCCTCCGTTTATTGGCGCTTCTAATTCAGGACCGGAAGGGGCCGAAAGGCAACGGCGAAAACAGACCTCCCGGATTAAAATAGGCCGCCATAACACTCGGCTTAAATGCTTTGTATTAATAATTAACACGTTCTGGAGGCAAGCTGCGGGCATGACCAATCTCCCCCTATCTTTTCACTGGACTCCCTTAATCTCTCCCCCTTTTTTCAAACAGAACTCTGTTTTTATTCCACGGAAATTCTGACCACGTCGGATGTGAATTACTGTGCTAATCGATTCTCGAATGATATTATTTATAAATAGAGATAGCATGTTGGTTATATCTCGATGATTCTCCACTGTTGCTATGGCATTCGCGAAAGCTGTTATAATAATATGTGGTTTTACAATATGCTGATCTAACTTAACCTAAACTGTCACTCCTTCTTTCTTTCCATTTCTCGTATTCCTAATTACCTTATCTAACCTATCTACCCCATTTAGTGCACGCTTTTTAATATTCTCTGGTTTTTTCCTCCTTTCTTTCTTTTTATTTTGCATAATATCTTTTGTATAAATCTTCTTTTCTATAATAATACCCTTTATTTATCCAGCCTCACGGCTCGCAATCGGACGTCGTTTTACAATTTTAAATTGCATAAACATCCGCAGTCTAGTAATTACTTTAAAATAAGTATTTCATGTACATCTTTGCAATAAATAAAATTTTGAATTCCTTAACAATTCATTTACATTTGATTTGATTCTCTTTACAAAATCCTACCTAAAAATACTTTATTTGTAAAAGGCTGAATTTGATTTGCAAACGGGTGAATTTCGAGTGCAAAACCTATATTTATTGTAGCAATTTTCTGTTTACTTTAAAAATGAAAGTACATATATAATTTAAATCTAAATGAATAAATAATTATTTTAAATATTCTTAATGGGTGAAATTGATTTGCCAATGAGTGAAATTGATTTGCAAAATTATGGTTTTCAAATTGTTACAGAAAATATTATTGCTGATTCGTCTCACTGTTAATATACGTATCTGACACATGTGTTCAAATGCTGGATCTGGAACCAATGCGCAACAGATCAATCACATTTTAATGAAACAACACACGCGATAATTACTATTCGATCTTCTTCTGGCTGTCTATATTTATCTCATGCGCATACACTTTCAAATCCTAGGCTGAAGATGAAGGGGTCATCAATCAAACGACGCGATCTTCTGAATTTGTTACTAATCATTCTACTGATTAACACTGAAAAGCGTGTGTGGTACATAGAATGTGATAAAGTATTTGATAAGAGACCTCCGACGAGTCCAAAATTATACATCAATACGCACATAGCATTTCAAAAATTATAGTCCCGTATGAATGCGATGCAGTCTTAAGTGGATCTGAGGATCTAAAGACATTGGAAGAATTTAAAAACATTGTTATATTATTTTCAACTCATTAAACATATTATTATTATTATTTATTTAATGCTTTAAACCGAGTATGGTTTATGTAGCATATACAATACATGAACATATTACGTAATAGCGCATCTTAACTTAAGTTGAAACTATAATTTATATAGCTTCTACTTGGTTACACTACTTTAATGAAATTATCTCAAATTATCTCAAGGCCCAGTAGCGCGTTAAAACTAGTTGGGGCCTTGGGCAAAGTAGAATTTCGGGGCCCCTAACCCCAACTAAATAACTTTATGAGATAAACGTAGAATTGGGATCTTGGATTGTGTTCGGGGCCTCCTTTTGCTTGGGGCCCTGGGCATTTGCCCCAGTTGCCCATAGGGTAACGCGCCACAGCCAAGGCCCCAACCCCAACTGAATACCTTTATGAGAAAAACGTAGAATTTGGATCTTGGATCTTGGATTGTGTTCGGAGCCTCCTATTGCTTGGGGCCCTGGACATTTGCCCAAGTGGCACATAGAGTAACGCGCCACTGCCAAGGCCCCAACCCCAGCTAAATAACTTTATGAGAAAAACGTAGAATTTGGATCTTCGATTGTGTTCGGAGCCTCCTTTTGCTTGGGGTCCTGGGTATTTGCCCAAATTGCCCATTGGGTAACGCGCCACTGCCAAGGCCCCAACTCCAACTAATTAACTTTATGAGAAAAACGTAGAATTTGGATCTTGGATTGTGTTCGGGGCCTCCTTTTGCTTGGGGCACTGGGCATTTCGCCAAGTTGCCCATAGGGTAGCGCGCCACTGACAAGGCCCCAATCCCAACTAAATAACTTTATGAGGAAAACGTAGAATTGGGATCTTGGATCTTGGTTTGTGTTCGGGGCCTCCTTTTGCTTGGGGCCCTGGGCATTTGCCCAAGTTGCCCATAGGGTAACGCGCCACTTACAAGGCCCCAACCCCAACTAAATAACTTTATGAGAAAAACGTAGAATTTGGATCTTGGATTGTGTTCGGGGCCAACTTTTGCTTGAGGCCCTCGGCATTTTCCCAAATTGCCCATTGGGTAACGTGCCACTGCCAAAGCCCCAACTAGTTATAACACGCTACTGGACGGGATTATGGTTTTACCTCAAAAATGGCGAAGGGGGTCGATCGGAAAGGCACATACTTGATTTAATAAAGTTCATTTAAAATAGGGAAGAAACTTGATTCATTTCTGCATTAAAATACGAAGAAACCTTGTCCCCAACCCAATATATGGTTCCATTAAAAAAAATTAATTCGACTTTGAAATTTCTCCCCCCACCATTCGGGTTCTGAATAAAAATTGCACCATACAATTGTTCTCTTCATACCGAACGATTTTTGTAAACAAATTGTTTTGTAACTTCAGTGCGTCACGACATATTTCCGTTTTCAGTTAAACGAAACACCCTGTACATTATACGTACACGCGTAATTCACATAGCCAATGTGTACTGTAATTTCTGTTGTATATCTTATTACTGTAAATGTTTATATGTGATTAACATCATCATATTTAATCCCAAAAGGTTTTATCGCACAAGATGGCGAGAGCGTATGGCGTATGTTATTGTAAACGTAAACGGAGTGAAGTTTAATATCGTAGAGATAGACTTGCACTGATAAGTGTCGTCACTCTAAACGACGTCTGTGGAAAATTTCATGGAATATGCTAGTGGTTCTTGGAAATAATAAGAGAAGAGAAGAGAGATATTTTTCGTACAGAAGAGAAATTGTAAAGCGACAATTGCTCTGGTATTCTCGTGTAGATATAGTCACATTTTTAAAGTTAAATTTAAAAAGATGATAACTTTTTTAAGTTTCGACCAAACAACCATAATTTTTTCGAAACGTTAGAAGAATCAATATTTCCTTATATCGATTGTAGAGTTGTTAATAAAAATTATATTAATGCTATCGGCGCATTGGTTCGATCATTTGTTATTTAAAAGCAATTTTGCAAATTACCACATTAACTTCAACGTCTCGATCTTAATTTAGATCATTTTGAAGAAATAATTGCGTCTGTAAATTATCATATATTATGATATTATACTGCATGTTAAAGAAGGTTGACGAAAGAAAACTATTACCCAGTTGCTTTGTGAAAAAAAATTTTTAAATTTGTTTTTTGTTTGTTAGAAGGATTAGTTTAATAGTTGATGTGGCAAAAATTGTTATTTACAAAAATTGCAATTAGGCAGCATCGTGAACAAAATTTTAAAGATTACTTTCTACAACTTTTTTATCTGAAGAATCTTTAGATTCACAAAACGGACTTTTTCCATCTTCAACATAGGCCCACATAAAAAAGTTGTGGAGAACAACTTTTAGTATTTTCTCAGCAATTCAGCCCAATTGAAATTTTTCTAAAATTTCTTTTTCTCTTCATGTGGTAAATTAATTGCTCCAACTTCTCAAAACCAACTCCTAGTCGTATGGTTTATTCCTAGAAAAGTTTAATTATTTATTGATTACTTTTTCTTTCTCATACATTGAGATGAAAAGTTGTAGCAGTGGGTTATTATTAGACTCCGGATCTTTATGCAAAATAAAATAACATGAGCTAAATATAAATTTATAGTTGTCACTAATAATTTTAATGTAGTGAAAATCAAAATATTATGTATACTCGATCTTGTTAATGACTTAAGCATATTCAAATGTATTTCTTCAGCCGCTATAAGATGGAATTAAAAAAAATAAGTTTACCCGATAAAAAAATTACGATGACCTTGAAAAACTATGAGAAATAAACGGACAAAAGAAATTGTTCTTCTACGATATTCCTCCTTCGATACCATTTAAATTATGCCATAAATATTTGTTGTGCCATTAAAAATAAAGGAGACACCCTGTATAATTTAATCTAAATAAATAATAATCGGGGAAATTGATTTGGAAACCGTTGAATTTGATTTGCAAAATGATGAATTTGGAGTGCAGAACCTATATTACCTTTTGCCGCTTCATGTAAATCTGTACATACTAAGATTGTTTCTGAAACAAAGAAGCAAGTGACGTCACAGCAGGTAATTGGCTTTGAGCGGCCAATTGACTTTAACTCGACTATACTGACGACTATACTGACAGAAGTAGTCCAGAGAATCTGAGAGGAACCTTTCAGAATAATATTAGACAAATAAGGTATCAAAACATTTAATTCAACAATATTTTCTAAACATTACTACAATTTGTCCACACCAACTATCGATTTGATTATGCTAAATAAAGTTATATTTCATAAATACCAGTATAAAACGATGTCAGTGTATACATCTACAGATAATTTCGCACGAAATTTCAAGAATTTTATCTTCGCGTGTCCTTCAATTCTTTATTAATCTCTCCGTAAATATGATCGACCGTACGCATGTAAGTACGCTCACGACAAAACAAAAATGCCAAGTTCTGACGCAAACTGTCGGATAGATAAATTTGAACGTGCATACGATCACGTACTTACAGCGATGCTGCTGAATCACAACTTGCATTTCTTTGAGCATCAGCATATATGGACCGTTTATTTTGAAAGTGATGTAAGTTCATTTTTTGTTGTTTCGATAAAAATTAAAGGTTAGCATATTAGTCAATTCAAAAATATAAATTAATTGTGTCAAGTCTGGCAATGTTTCTACTAATTTATCAATATGTAATTTGATTATATAAATTTCTTTCAGGCGAATTTAACTAAAATAATATACATATTTACGGGCTGTAAATGGACTTACATCATTTTCATAATTAGTCAATTGTAAAAATCATTTAATTCCAATTATGAAAAATTAAATATCACTTAAAATATATTTTGTGTTCATCCAATTTTGTTTATAAATAGTAACGAAAAATAAAATAGGAGTAGTATTTTTTATATCATTTTGATGTGTGCTTTCCCAAGCATCTAAACTTGCTTATTTCGATTCGGATACTGTATTGTACTGCTTGCCACCTTCGCATAATATTCTTGATAGTCTTCCCCAAACGTTCTCGATAATGTTTAGGTCAGGAGACCTTGCAGACCAATTCAAAACATTTATACTTTCCGCTTGAAAATTATTTTTTACTGTGCGAGCAGTATGGACAGCTACATTATCATGTTGAAATATATATTTCCTGCCAGAAATTCTGCGAGCATACACTCCGGGACGAAAAGATAGCACACTTTGAAATTAATGTAATTTCTGTTTATTAAACATTAGAAATTCAATTTTTTTTCTACACATATTTTTACTATGTCTTTATTGACATGTATGAATGAAATGAAACGAAGCTTCGTTAACTTACCTATTTTTATTGAATGAAGTAGAATTATTAACGAAATATAGAGGTACAAAATGATAGCACACTTAACGAAAAAATTGAAATATAACAGAATTAATCGATAAAAATTAATGCTCAATATTTTGTAGGACCTCCTGTACAGCTAACTACTTTAATCATTCGGTTTGGTAAATATTTATACAATTTTTTAATACTGTTTTGGCTAATACTTTCCCATTCGTCCAAAATGCTCTACTTTAAATCGTTAACATTTTGAAATTGTCTGCCATTTTGGTACACAGTTCTGGCAAGATGCCCCCAACAATTTTCAATAATGTTGAGGTTGGAGATCTTGCTGACCACTCCAAAACACGAATAATTTTTGAAGAGAAGTATTTCTTGACCGCTTTTGCCGCGTGGACTGCGACATTATCTCGTTATAAAATGTGGTTATTTGCAGCAATTCTTACAGCATAAGTGTTTAGTTGTTCATTTATCATTTCAATATACCGTTCACTATTCATTCGTCCATTTATAAATTTGATTTCTGTTTTACCCCAATATCCAATATCGGCCCAAATTATTACAGAGCCGCCTGTCATTTGGCGACGGCTTAAAAATTGCTGTTCTTCATTAAAATTATGATAGTAATAGCCTACGTCGTCTGGATCATCCAAATTTAAATCTCTTTCGTCAGTAAATATGACTCTTCGCCACTTTTTTTTTCTCCTCATATTTATATGCTTTTCGGCAAATTGTAAGCGGAACGCTTTATGCTCCTTCTTTAACCAAGGTTTCTTCTGCAATTCTCTTCGCGCTAAGTGCTTGAATTTTTGTAAAACACAACGTACATTCTTTCCGTTAGTGTTTACGCCAACACTTTCAGCGATTTGTCTCGCAGTCATCCTCGAATTTGATGCTGTTCTCAATGTTGCACGTTTTTCACGGCGGTTAGACTTTGTGGACGCCCAGAACTCTTCTTTTTCCTGTAATTTTCAGGATTTTTTAACAAGCTTATAATAACTTTTCGGCATTTGCTCAATTTTTTATATTTGTGTAATTCAATCTTGTTCTTCCTTTAACTTCAATATCGTATGTACTTCACATACACTTAGATTTCTTCCACGACCCATTCTGAACACTTTAGCAGATTGTTTTATTAAATAAGCACGAAAGAGGCTAGTACCCACTTTATCAATTACGTTTTGCAATGAATGTTTGCTTTTCAGTAACTTCTGCACAACTGATCAATGTAAAACTGCAATTTGTGCTATCATTTTGTTCGACTTGTGGGCCGGCCAATATTTACGTTTCCATTCCGAAAATTCTATTGAAGTAAATATGGTGAATGATATTCAGTACATTGTAAGTACAGGCATGTCAGAATATGTTGACATATTAAAATATTGATTTTCTTCAGTTTAATGTACCAACTGAGGAAAAATAGATGATGTGCTATGTTTTTGTCTCGGAGTGTACGATCCAATTTGCTCTTCAATTAAATTTGAGTAACCAGCACTATTCATACTGCCTTGAATAAATTTTATTTCCATTTTTCCTCTATAGCCGATTCCTCCCCATATCATTACTATACCGCCACCACATTGTCGACGACTCAAAACCCTTCGTTCCTTTCTTAAATCATGGAAATAGTACTTGTATCCATCTGGACCATACTTTAGTTTCTTTTCATCCGGGAATATAATTCGTTTCCACTGAGATATGACGACATGTATATGAGATTTTGTGTGTGTACAACGGTGAGTTATCATTTTGTCCTCTAGTGTAGTTATTATGGTAGAGTTTTGAATGAAAGACTTCCCGAAGAGGAGATAGGAAGTGGGCAAGCTCGAAACGGGTCTGATCTCGGAGGCCGCGTAGTGGTGTGTACGTACGTTCATACATACGTTGAAATACAGACGCGAGTTGTAGAGAAGAGAAAGGGAAAGTCAATTGGGTGAAAGTCACTCGTCTGGAGAGTTTTGCCTCTATTTAATCCACGTATGGCTTCAGATGGTGAGCGTATGTATGATCTGAAGTATCTTACACTCCGTGACAAAATGATAGTGCGCATACCATCATATTAATATTTTCATAATTATCTTCGCATTAAAATTAAAATTGGCTCTTGATCTTCGAAGAAAATTTCGTGCAACAAAGAGATCAGTAAATGAATGTACACAGTTAAAGGATTTATACGTGTAATACCATTCGTTATTAATTTATTTTTGAACAAACAATATATTTACGCGCTTATAATGACACATATATACGCAATGACTGGACTGCGGATCTTTATGCAAAATAAAAACTATTCGCACCAATTGCAAGATATGGAAGCCAAATAGAAATTTATTTCCTTTATAAATAATTTTAATATAAGGTGAAGTGGGGTAAGTGCGCACTGGTTTTTGTAAAGCTGGACTTTAAACTGATGGTATTTCCAGTCTGGTATGTAAAAACTTAACGCTCTTGGTATCAAACTCTTGCCACAGTTATTACTGATGAATTAGTATTATGTAGGATTCTAATTTGGATTGAAAATTATCATTTTGAAAGGATATTGTACAAAGTGTCAACTACTACGCACTTGCCCCGAAAATGGGGTAAGTGCGTCTCTGAGAATTAAAAATGCTTTCAAACCTTGTTTCCTGCTAGAAAATACATCTTATTGCATTAAATTATATTGTTTAATTATATAGTTATCCATTTTTAAACAACAAGTACTTTTATGCTGAAATATGAAAGGGGATACAGTGATATAAAAGAAAGTTTTAGTTTTTTCTTACGTAGTTGCGAGCCATGTTATGGCTAAAAAAAAGTAAAAGAAAAACAAATTATCTACTTACCCTTCATTAAGAATTATAGTCAAAAAAATAGACTGACATAGTGAACATGAACTGCCTACTACGAAAGATGTACGATTCTGTGGATTTTAAGCAGAAACCGATCAAAAGTCGTGAAAAACTACGATTTTCACCATTTTTAACCGCTTGTGGCTCGTGTGTATCTCAATCGATTTCGATGAAATTTTCAGCATGTGTATAAACCAACATAGATCTACAAAACATATATTTTAAATTTTTATTAAGGGCCCAAATAATAATGTTTTAAAAAATGCCTTTTCTATTTTTGCATGTAACCTTGTAAATTATAAATTTGGAAAATTTTTTTTACACATCATTTAGTACACCAATGCTTCTAATTGCTTCTAACGAATAAGTTTAGGGCATAAGTATGTTAGTACTCTTATGTACAGCACAAGAAACTGCATCGATTGGTGCAGTCAAAAACATAGGCTATTGAATAATTCCATTGTAAAAAAAAGTGCAGTTGCATTTTTCTGATGCACCGATGCACAAAAGTGCATCAAATGAGTTTGCATATTATGCACCGTCTGATACCATGCAACTTTGACATAATATCTTCTATTCCCAACCGTGTAGGAGGTACAGTCTGTTCCAGTTGCGTGGGACACTCTGTACAATTGTTGAACTTAATCTGACAATAAGTTTCGATTACTACGCCATTTAGAAAGCAAGTTGAGCAGAATACTACAATTATGCTTATTATATTATTATACTACAATTTATACGTACATCTATCCCCGTTTAAAAAAAGTGAAAGTTAAACATATTCCTAGCTAGGCACAATACGTTCACATAAAGATTACGTTGGTCAGAAAAAGTCTTGGTCGGGGAGACCTTTGATCTCATACATTTCCTTGAATAAGCAACACTTCCAGAGATAACTGCAAAGAGATTAAAAGAGTGACACCCCCCTGGAACCGTTCTTACATATACAGATAAGTATTACCTAAACATGCTATTATAAAATAGATTCCTAGTTTTTATCAGGAAAGCTAGGTGAAATCTCCAACTTATCTTTGAAAAATTCCTAATATATGTACACATTTATAAATGCATATGTACATATTTATAAATGTATATGTATATTGATTACACGTATATAACTCTTGCTCGATATTTTTTAAACATAATGCTTGATTATTGTACTCAAGATGCAATAAAACAGGATTGGAAATGAAGAAATTACAAGAGTCTGCAATTATAGCAGTCAATATCTTGTTACAAGGCTAAACAAAGAACGCTTTCCTTTAAAAATAATTGAGCTGTAGATAATGATAAAACCACTTTTTGCCTGGGTACATATATAACTCGCCATGTACGTTATATTTATGTCACTACCCTCTTTACTGATATCATAAATTTTGAAGCAAACTAAGTTAACCACGATGGAACTTGATAAGATGAGTTTTTTTTCGTATCAGCAGATATCCTTCTAAGATAAAGAGTTTTCTAGGTACTTATCACAGTGAGGGTCTGGAAACTACTTTAGGAAGAAAAAATATTTCTATAGTAAACGTAAATATAGACAGGCTATAGATATCTGCATTAATTATAACTAGACAGCGATGCATTTATGACAAAAGTGAGTAGGTGTAATTTTAAACAGTAACAACATTAGAAGAATTTAAAAATACTGTTATATTATTCTCAATCTATTAAACATGTTAACAAAGAAAATAAATTTCTCTATCACTCCAGTTGCAATCCAGATAGAAAAGTTTTATTTTGCGTAGAGATCCGCTGTCTAATTATAACAAACTATTTCATAATGTATATTTCATATTTACTAGGATGTATGAAATTTTTAATATTTAAAAATTAGATCATATCTCCTTGGCAGCAGCGCTTTTTGTTTGTTTTTCTCTTAATACCCGAAGATTATATCTGGCAAAGTCAAAATAGCGCGTTTCAGCGGCTGTGTCGTCCATGATTGGTCTCGACACAGTCCGTGCTTTAACAATTTCATTATTTTACATAGAAACACTTAAAACATGGCTTCCATTCACTAAAATTACGTCTGTATGCAAAACAAAGATAAAAAATTTGTGTCCCAACTTATACGGCACGAGCGTCCCAACCTTCACAAAAAACGCCATTTCGAAACACACAAAACAGAAAACAAATTCACATTGCGATAAGTGCACACAATTCTTTTGCACATTCAAACTACATTAAAAACAATCAGGGTTGATAAATTTTCAGTTGAAAACGGATCATTAAGAAGCACAATAAAACTCTTTAACATATTTTTAGCCTTGGCTTTTTTGACACAGCTACACTAAACACGAGTTACTGCTTCCAATGCTCATAAGAAATTTATTTATCAACAGAAATAAAGTTGAAAATGAAAACTTTTATAAATAACAGTTACTTTGTACACTTTAAACTTTTGAATGATTTCTTTTCTGTTTTAAGTTGACTTTGTACATCAACACTTTAATTCTGTTATGGAAGTTCAATTGTAACAGTTATTTTATACGTGGTTAATCAAAGTTTTGAGGGTACATTTATTTCTTAACAGATACTTTGAAGCAAAGTATAAAAGTTTAAACTATTTTTCACTTACTTAGCATTATTTAAGGAATTGAAAACGGGTTAAATATATTATCGTTACAGACTCGGATAAAAAATTTGAAAAAACATCATTTTAAACATTTTCTATGATTCCTACCAATTGTGTAATCTAAACAAATTTTTGTTAACTCTTTTTCTAGCAAACATCTTAAATGGTCTAACATCTTAAAAAGATTCAAGTCCTATGGACCAATTTGAATAAAGTTATGCGATTTTCAAGAGTGTCCATTTAATATTGTCCCCGACTGTAAATGTTAACCTATTTTCTTCAATATTTGTCTGTGAAAAGTGTACAACTAAATACAAAATACCTATAAGATAGAATTTTGATATTTTGCTTTTCAAAAAAGTGATCATAATATAAATTTTTCAGCATTTTTGCAATATGAAGACTTCTTTTTATAATATGTACTTTAAACAAATTTCTGTTGGAGCTAATGTGAGCATCTATCCCCCGTAAATTGTAAATTCTCTATTCGATAAAAATTACTAGATGATATTACGTAATACAAGAATCGATCAGATATGTGAAATTAATGCGAGATGTGAAAGTTGTGATCGACATGGCGTCAGAGGCTAAAAATGCGGTGGAATGAGAAAGTGATCTCCTATAGTACCTAAATCGACGGAGATGGCATTTATTAATTGTGTTTTTAAACTTGTGTGTGTTTGACTCGTTTCGGGTAGACTGTAGAAGACACGGGTTAACCTTAATTCCTCAATTATGATAATATCAACCGAACTCATCGGCCCACCAGCACATACAGTTTGGAGCAAAACTGATCACACACACTTTAAATCAGAATAACTTTTTTATGAATGGACCAAACGACTTCAATTTCTCTGTAAGGCTACAAGAATTAGTTTAGTATGATATCTAAATGATATCTAAAAAATATGTTGAAAAAATGCATTTGATCAGAATTGTGAAAGACAATAGTAAAAATTGATTTTTACAACTTTTTAGCTGGGCCAATAACAAAAATTTAAAAGATGTGTTTTGTAAACTCGTAAAAATTATACACTCATTGAAATCGGTTAATTGGTTTACGAATTATAAACGATCAAAAATAGTAAAAATAGAAGTTTCATTTTTACTTTATTTTAGAATTTTTACCACTTTTGATCGTTTATAACTCGTGAACCAATTAACCAATTTCAATGAAATTTTCGGAACGTATATAATTTATACGAGTTGACCAAACACATCTTTTAAATTTTCGTTATTGGCCCAGCTAAAAAAGTCGTAAAAATCAATTTTTACTATTGGTTTTCACAATTCCGACGAAATGCATTTTTTCAACATATTTTTTAGACGTCATTTACTAAACTAATTCTAGCCTTATAGAGAAATTGAAGTCGTTCGGCCCATTCATAAAAAAGCTATTCTGATTTAAAGTTCATCAGTTTTGCTTCGAACTATATAAAATTTTAATTCGATTTAAAGAAAATTAATAATAGGTCTGTTCAGAATCTTCATCGCGAGTCTGACTCGATATTGTATGGCAAGGAATTAAAAAAGGCACATTGCGATAGCTATCATTGCCAATTCTGATATATCAAAGTAGAAAGATTTCCATAAAACATGATCTAGCATTTCACTGTGCCAACTGAAAGATAAAAATCAATTTCTGTAATTGCCAAAGTGAAAGGACGCGATAAAAAGGGACAAGCATAAAAAACATTCCGTTTCTGAACCAGGATACGAACTTTGGTCTTGCGATTCGAAGTTTATGATTCAAAGAGCATAGTTGTTGGAAAGGTAGAATATAAATACCTGTCATTTCGCAATACTTAAATTTTATAGTTTGTACGGGTATATATTAAAGTACGTGTACATCTGGAATTGCATGCAATATGGAGTTTAGTGAATTGACAGTAGCCTCATCAGTAGGTACAACGTTTTGAAGATGATGTCGCATCCGAAATGTCTGTATAAAATATATGCGCCATTCAATTTTCGCCGTGAACTGTCGTCAGTTTAGCAGAGTGTAGTCTGAGTAGTGCTGAGCAGACTACAAATTATACTCTTCGAAAATGTGCGTATTTCAACAGAAAAGAAAAAGCGCGTGATGTGCACTCCGACTTGTATAATACTGTAATGCGGATTTCCGGTCACGCTTTATAAGACATCGTGCGTTCGACATCAGATTCTTTTCTGTATTTTCTTATACTCTACTTTAACTTCTTATATTTCCAATAAATATTCTATAATTTCAAACCATGCATTCTGATTGATTTTTAGAAATTTTTAAAAATAATTCCTCAAACAATAATTTTTCTCAAACCAGATTCTCATATTTTTCCTCTACATTTTCTCAAACTAATTCCTTAAACTCAATTTTTCGGTCAAATACTTTGAGCTCTTTACTTTTTACAGGAAATATCATTAAAAACAAAAACGCATATCACTTTTATGTGATCTGTACGTATTCGTCTATGAAGAAACTATTTATACCATTCATATATGTATATTATACAGGGTGAGTCACCTAACGTTGCCATCTCAAATATCTTTGTTGTTGTTAAAGATACGTTAAATGTCTGAAGGAAAAAGTTGAATGATAAAATGGGGCACATACGATACCAAAAAAATTTTTGTTTTTATGTAATTCTTTTTAGAGATAGGTCACCTTCATCTTTTTAAATGGAATGTCCTATTTTTTATACCATAGATCGATAGACTAGTTGACCTTCATATGTCGTAAACCTACTAGTTAACGAGATATTATCGAAACAATTTTATTTCTTCTTTGGATATTATCTCGTTAACTATTAGGCTTAGGACATATGAAGGTCAACACTTTTATACTCAGTTTTATACTCAGTTTTATACACTTTGATACTCTATCCATCTATGGTATAAAAAATAGGAAATTCCATTTTGAAAAAATGAAGTTGACCTTGATATCTCTAAAAAAAATTACATAAAAACAAAAAATTTTTTGGTATCATATGAGCCCCATTTTACCATTCAACTTTGTCCTTCAGACATTTGACGTATCTTTAAAAACAACAAAGATATTTTATGTGGCAACGTTAGGTAACTCACCCTGTATCTTTATACATATATACTATTTATGGTATTTATGCTATTTATACTGTATTTGTATATATTTATTATACATATATTTGCATATTGTAAATATATACACACATATACTGACACATATAAAGCCACCATTAAAATCCGTTTTCTGATATTTCCAAATTCGTATGGAACGTGTTCAATTTTACTTTGAATTTTATGATTTTGTCTTTAGAACGCTGTATCTCATTACAGAATCATCTGAAATGAATAATATTTTGTATTTGGGAGTTTTAAAGGGTTGTCAGTTTATAGGAGAAAAATTGTTTCGCTATATTAAACTTTAAACATTGACTTTTGGGGCTACCTTGTGCCTTGTGCTGAGGCTGACGTTACGCTGTCTCGCCATTCCGTCCAGTTCGCCAGTGCAGCGTGGTGCATTTACCTGTTGCCTGACTGTATACTGTATTTTGTATGCTGCATACTGTATGCTGTCTGTTATATGTTATATGCTGTATAGTGTATGCTGTCTGTCGTATGTTATATGCCGTATACTGTATACTGCACGCTGCATGCTGCATACTGCATGCTGTATGCTGCGCGCTGCACGCTGCATGTTGCATGTCGTTGCCTTGGCCTTTAACGATTCCTGGAACGATCTCGAGGCTTCGATCTATCGATTCAACTCCGATCCCCGCGATACGCGTCGCTATCTGCTCACCGAACCTGTCGCGAATTGCTGCTTGCACGGCCTCCTAACTCACTCCCAGTCGTTTGTAAACAATGCCAACTTGGGATTATTACCTCGACCAATGGAAAATGAAATCTCTGTGATCTTTCGGTGCCGATACTACTATGTACTCGTGTTACATCGCAGCGGGCATGGAAACGGGTGTGTGAGTGTGTACAAAGTACTGTATACTGTATACCGAACTCAAAATAGAATCGATCGTACGGAAAGTCGGTATAATATTTACTTCATTTGTATATTTCAATCGACAATTGATTTCAACGGTTGTTAGAACACACCAAGTGTAAGATGTGCTCAATATATAACTGTATGTGTTGTTTGCGTGATGCAAACAAGGAAAGAAGCAATTGGAACAAAATCCATCGTCGAAAGTTTCGAAAGTATCCGTGGAGACATCTCTCGACAAAAAGAGAAAGAAAGAAAGAGATGTCTCATTACCGCGATTAAAGACAGGATATGGTAACAAAGGGAGGTAGAAAGAAAAAGGAAAAGTTAGCCAAGTGTCCAGCAACAGCAGATGTACAGAGACGGTACGTACGTTCGCATTATTATTGAAGTGCACAGGGAAAGACACGGGTGTACACGTGTTAAACAGAACCCCGCGCAGTCGTAGTCGTAGTCGGTTAGAGGTCTTTCTTTCACGGACTGGCATTCTTCTTTTTTCAATGTACGGTAAACAGTACAGAACAAATCGTGTACATCGGTTTGAGTACCGTTACCAGTTAAAAAGTATGCTTTCGAACCTGGCAACGCGACGTCGAGCTTTTGTTTTCAACGGGGTTCTTGGCGAGTGGACATGGAACGTTGCTTTTTCGGAATCTAGAAGTTTCATCTGCGATCTTTTTGAACAGCACTGTAGTATGTGCATACGGAAAGGATTATGGTCAAACACTGTCGGTTTTCGAAAAACAGATTTCTTTTTTCTTAAAGATCGTCCAGATAGCACACAACGTCTTCAAGACGCCCATTTTACGACTATTTTAGATCTGAAAGTCTTACGTTCTAAAAAGACGTCTTTAACACTAGATTTACCAGACCAGTCATTTTGACTGATTCCAGATTCTTTTTTTTAGAAATATTGATATTATAAATATATTTTTCTGAGAAATTTTTTTAGTGAAAAAAAATTACTGAAGAACATATTTAAACAAAACTCGAACGAGATCTAAATAAATGCAATTTTGTCATTAATATAAGGCAATGTATGCCAATTGCGTTTAGTGCTCGGTAGATCTAGTGTTAAGACCATAAGCAGTGTGGTTTTTATATACTCATAATCTAGCAGTAAGTATTAGCATTGGTATTATTTGTTCGATTTAGTGTTTTTGCTTAAATTTCAATTTTTATTGTAATTTTAATTGTAATTTTAATTTTTATTATTTTTATTGCGATCTTACTTGCAATTGTTATTTTTTTTTCTCTGACTTGAGTATTTGGCAGCTCGAATTTGTCATGTTTGACTGATTATAACTCGACAACTGTCCATTATTGAGCTTCGTGACCAGTACATCTTTTGTTTAGTAGATCATAAGCTACAACATATGAAAAATCCAACTGATTTTACCGGGATAGATTTTCCATATGATTAGCGCGGGGTTCTTTGGTGGTCTTACTTAAAAGGACCACCCTGTATAATAATAAGGATATTTTGATCTAATTTCTGAGGTATTCTTAGATGTATAACTACTCGGTAACTACACTTCAAAGCATGGGACACCCTGTATAGATCGAACAGAATACAGAACACCTTTGTTTACCACTGTGCGCCGTATGTGTTCCTCTCATTGTCAGATGAGAACGAGAAGAGGAGAAGAATCCACGAGATGAGAGTGTGGCAACTAATAAGAAAATGCCATGCTGAAAATGTCACAGAAGAAAGTGACGTCACGCCACTACCATAACCCGATTCTGACCATTTTCACATTTCTGTTATTACGTCACAACATTATTGAAAATGTGAAGAAACAACTTGTTTAATTTATATTTTTCGAATATTTTCAATATACACTACCGCTCAAAACTATGTGGACACTTGTTCAATTCTCCCCCTGGAAGAAAGAGAATCTTCAAGGGATTTAATCAAATTTCATGCGATCTGCTTTATACAGTATTGGAGAATTTATCTGAGCAATAACTTATTAGTAGACCGCGAATTTTATGCATTTATAACGATTACTGCACATCTCCCTAGGGATTGGACCTAAAATATAATATTTGATTTTTATTTTTATTTTTCTGAACAATATAAATTTTTTTGAATACTAAAGCAAGAACACATGTATTCTGCATCAAGACTATTTGTTTACATCTAGAAAAGACCTAGTTCCATATAACCAATTGTAGTTGTTTTCAAAAAAATTCTTAAAAATCATTTTTACACTGAAGTTTCACAAGCCTCCTTTAAAATTAGGGACCAAAAATAACAGTTATTGTGAAATTTTCTACGACGAAAATCATGAATAAAAAGTTGATTATTATTGAAATTTAAGATACTGTACTCAAAATATAAAGACAAAATTCGAAGAACAAAATGATTAAAAATATCGATTTTTATACTTTTTATATATCCATACGCTGTCCTTCCTTGCGCCCGAAACATTCATCGTCAATTAAACCACAAAATACAGTTGAAATTATATCGTGTTTAACCTTATTTTAATCAAAAAAATACCACAAATATATTGTTCAATGTCCATTTTTTAATGATTACCTTTTTTAATCGTACACATTAATCAATCAATCACGGTTAAAATTTTAATTGGTTAATGCCCAAATGTGGTCTGAGACACCCCGTATAAATAGGTTATGCTGGTGGAAGGAACCGCGCAGCGATATGACGGTGACCGTAGTAGTACACGCGACAATTACGGGATTTGGGAAATATCCATGAATGGTCAAATACTTGAGCCGCTTATTCACACCGAGCGGAGCGGCGACCGGACCTGGAAACCTCGCTAGGACAATGCGGAAAGTATACTATAGTATAGTAAATTTTGGACATCGTTTCGATACTAAGTAAGTAGCGTTTAATACTTGGCAGGTAATAAACGATAAGAGGACGTTAAAACGGCTGCATCTAAATACGGTAACGTAATATTCCTTCGGTACTAGGGAAATCTGTATGAACGGCAGGGAAAATTAGTCCCATAAAATTTCCGTTCCTATTCGCTTTGTCATTAGGAACCGTTGTCAGGATTTTCACGGAACTTTCTTTTGCGAATTTTGAAAGTAGGTATAATTAGTTTCCTGTTTCTGTTAGAAAAGAATCTTTCTTTTCCTTCCTTCCTGTGTTCGTGTTAACTACTTATGAAAGTAACGGGTAAGTCTAACAGAAATAGAACTTGTGTTGTTCGTAGAAGTGTTGTTACGCAATTAAAAAATAATTTGCCAATTGTACAGTATAATGCATATTTAAAAGAACATACAACCTCAACGTTACCAATGTGTGTTTAACTTCCTTTTCATTCTCACAACACACAGTTTGAATATATCAGAGACGAAGTAATTGAAATACATAATTTCTTAAAACTTTGAGGAATAGGACATTTAATTTTCGGTTGAAATGATTGAATTCATAAATTATTTATTTCCGACATATTTCTAATAGAAATAGAACTTGTGTTGTTACGTAATTAAAAACTAATTTTCCAATTGTACAGTATAATGCAGATTTAAAAGAACATACAACCTCAACGTTACCAATGTGTGTTTAACTTCCTTTTCATTCTCACAACACACAGTTTGAATATATCAGAGACGAAGTAATTGAAATACATAATTTCTTAAAACTTTGAGGAATAGGATATTTAATTTTCGGTTGAAATGATTGAATTCATAAATTATTTATTTCCGACATATTTCTAACAGAAATAGAACTTGTGTTGTTACGTAATTAAAAACTAATTTGCCAATTGTACAGTATAATGCAGATTTAAAAGAACATACAACTTAAACGTTGGTTTAAAGCAATAGATAAACAAATAACAACTTAAACGTTTGTCAATATGTTTAATTTTTTTTTATTCTCACAACTTACAACACACAGTTCGAATATATCAGAGACAAAGTAATTGAAATACATGATTTCTTAAAACTTGGAGGAATAGGACATTTAATTTTCGGTTAAAATGATGAATTAAAAAATTATTTACTTCTTCTAAGTTTTTGTCAGATTTCGCCAGACATATAGTGCGTGACGAAGTGCTTTATATTCTAAATTCAACTGCTATATTAAAAACAGTAATATTTTATAAAAACTGCCCAATTATCATGTTTCGTTTGTTAAGAGAAATAATGAAATCTTTCCACATAGGGTAATTTCATGATATGATCTATCAAGTAAATTGTTACGATTTACTTTGTTGCTGAGAAGTAATAAAAGTTCTATAGAGAATTCCAAGCGATTACAGTGATCGTGTAATAATCGTCACACATCATCCACCTACCATTTCGTACTTAATGGTATAAGAGTCAGGCGGCGTCCACTTAGGGACTCAGGGCTTAGGGGGTGTCGGTTTTTCCCATAACATACGGGTCTATGAGGGTCTCTTCGTAGTGGGACCCTAATACAACGAAGGGTTAATGTTTTTAACCCCAAACAGATTCTCACGCAGCTATATATATAACGACTGATGGGAGTCAGTTATCGTTATGCTGGCCGAACTATTTGTATACGTATCAGTCTGGTATATGCGGGTTCTTTGTAAAATAAGCGAGTTCTATGAACGTATTGAAATCTCCATTTCCATTGTTAATCATGCTACCGTATTGATCTTGTGAATGAAGAGGAATCTTTCGTGCTACGCATCGTGTACAGTTCTTTCAATCGCATTATACTCATCGAATCAGAGTGAACGATTGTTATTAAACGGCGAATGTTTATGCAATTTGCAATTTTTGTAGACGAATTTAAACAAACCTGAATCAAATAAAATCTTATTTTCCGTGGTAGTAGCCTGTTTAGATCTGGGATAAATTAAAATCGTACTAAATTCTGTCGTATTTTATATCCTAGCATTTTTTTGAAAATTTTCAAAAGCCATAATTGCATAAAGATCCGCAGTCTAATTATTATTTAAAATGAAATTAAAAGACAGAGCGAAAAAGAACAAACATCCAGAAACAGAAATATTATTTCATAATTATGTCAACCGGAATAATATAATATTGTTTAACTACATATTTATTAAGTCGTTCGGAAAGTCATTTCGTTTTCTCAAAGGAAAATGGAAAAAATTTATTACCATTTAGAATAAGTTTTATGACATTTTGTTCTATGATCTCTTGCGATTTTTCAGGCAACTTAAGGATCACATGCTCGTAGAATTTTCGTTCTTTATTATCAAAAAATTGAGTTATATGACTTTTTACGATTTTATTTAAATCTATACATAGAATTGCAATCTATAGGAGCTAAATAAAAATTTATTTTGCTCATTAATAATTTTGATATGGTAAAAATAGTTTATCGACACTGTTAACCCTTGGCACTCGGAGCTATTTTAATTCGAAAATTAAACACTTCCTCCGAGCTAGAATAACCCCATTCTATTGATATAGTTAGAATATAAAATTCAATACTGAATATAGAAAACAGTTGAAGCCTTATTCTTCAGACTAGACTGCGGATCTTTATTTTGTAGAATTTTTATTTGTTTCGGATCTACATTGGCTGTTCCCATTAAAAATATATAGATATAGAATAATAATAGATTAATAATAGAAATAATAGATTAGATTTTATAGACAAGTTTGTCTATAAAAATTGAAAATTGCATGAACAACCGTAGTCTACATATAATATAAATTGATTTGATAGCTCATACATTACTGAAATGTTTAGTTAGAGTGCTAAGGGTTAAATTCTTTTAATCGTTTTATTGTTTTGAATTACACTTCCATATTTTTGTCATAAAGTCATCAAATCCACAGTCTAGTAATTAATATTCCCATGCTTCGCGCTACAATTATCTAATAGCATGCCTTCTAATAGTAAACATTTAATGATGATGCTATCGAAACCTTGCATCGTCTAGGCTGTGGCAACATGAAAACTAGACTGCTGATCTTTATGCAAAATAAGAACTTTCTACCTGAATTACAACAAGCTTTGTTGAATATGTTTAACAAGTTGAAAATGATTGTAGAGTATTAGGTGTGCAAATAAGTTCCTTCCCCTTTATTTCTACGATCATAACTTCTGATTGAATTCGAATCACTTCCCGATTTTGGTGTCATCTGAAAGAGCGTTCTTTTAATATTAAGAAGAGTCGTGATGAGCGCTCCAAGAGTTTCCAGTCCTTTGCAACAATTTCAAGCAATACGTCGTGCGAGAAGCATCATTTGCTTCACATGGAAAAAGTGGTACCAAAGATTTAAAGCCGGAAATTTTAATATGGAAGTCGACGATCGTTCAGGTGCATCGAGAAAGTTTGGTGATCCGGACCCAGACGCAAGAAGAATTGGCAAAAAGATTGAGAATCACCAGACGAGATTTTGCATTACATTTTACGTAATAAAATCTTGAATTTGGAACAAAGGGGAAAGAATTTATTTGCACACCTAATAGTATATTTAAATACTTCGAATCTTTTTACTGCCAGAAATAAGACCTACCAATTTTTATCATCTAATAATGACTTACAGTTTTACGTCTACGAATGCACATAATATCATGTTATTTTCATGCGGTTGTTATCAGTATAGCTTTATAAGGTTCAGACATACGTTTATTACCGGTATGAAAGGCTTTCTATACAGGTCATTTGAAATTTCGAATAACGAAGATTTTCCTATTGTCACTAGTCACTGTGTTGCATTGTTACGAAACATTGAGATTGACGTATAATCGAATGCTAACAATGCACAGACGGTGGTTATTTACAATCTGCGGCTTACATCGCTCATGAATAGACGCTCAATTTCATTCATGCGACTCTTCTCGGTATTCCATCGCATCGCATCGCATCGGTCGGTTACGTTCGAGCTATCGGATCGGGGTGCATTGAGTGTCGCAACTGAAATAGTTACATCGCCTTTAAAATATTTGCATAACGCTCGGTTATCAGTTATATCCATGAATGCACTGCTGTTTCGAGATATCCAGCGCTATTTTGACTGCTACTTTTATTAGGTTGTTGCATATGAAATGCCCGATTTTAGAATGCTACTCTTATGAAACGTTTCGATCAAGAAATGCTGTTACTGTATATAGGTTTATTATAGAAAACTTTCAGATACGAAGCTAATCCTTAAGACGGTAGACTCGTTTCCAGGATTGCAAGGGTGCGAGATTCGCGTTCTCATTTCTCGATAATACAAAAATGGGGTTTTCCAGTAGTCAAAAACGCTAGATAAAGATTCGATCTAGAGCGCTATCGCCCTGAAAAGTCCTATTTTTTCGTTTACGAGGCGTAATTTGCATTATTCGGCAGCCTGTAGCTATGGAAATATCTACACGCGCAGTTGTATGCTTCTGGATAATGCAAATTACGCCTCGTAAACGAAAAAATAGGACTTTTGAGGGCGATATCGCCCTAGATCGATCTTTTATCTAGCGTTTTTGACTACTGAAAACCCCCATTTTTGTATTATCGAGAAATGAAAACGCGAATGCCGCACACTTGCAATCCTGGAAAAAGAAGTCTACTCTTTTAAAACTAAACGTTCCACGATCGGTCAAATAACCGATTCCAGATTTTTTTATTTCACAATTAATGAAATTGTAAAAATGCTTTCATAAGAAATCGTTTAATAAATATCTTTGTTATAGAGCACATATTATATAATAAGAACCGCGCAAAGTTTAAATAAATTAATTCCTGTCTTTTTTATAAGGCAAGCACGTGCCTGTTTAATATCCTATGTTCAATTTTAATTTAGATGTATAATTTTACTTTTGAATCGAGCTTATTTCAACGTCAACCGTGATTCACCTGTGATTTTTGGTCCAGATGTGGTGATTAGTTAACTTACTAGTCGTTGATGGTAAAAAAAACTACAAAATCAAGATCTTGTACAATAAATGAGAAACGTGAATGACCATATCTTATTGTTACTATAATAAAATCAAATATAATACTGTTGTAAAACCTGATTGCATCAAATGAAATTGCATTATATTTTAAAAATTGTTAGAATAAATATTTTCGAATAAATGGGATTATTTCCTATTTACTATTTAGAATATAGTTTCACCCAACTCTGTTTCCAATTTACGATTGTTTTTGTAAATATTTCAACAACTGAATACATAATGTATTTTCTGTTTATTTTACACATTACACGACTGAAACAAGGTTTAACATATAAATATGTATGTACTTACTCTAAAGATGTCTGCCAGTGAATTGTAATGATGATTGTGCGAAAGAATTAAATAAATGTCAAGTCCACTTATACCTCCATAAAAAACCATAACTGTTAGATAACTGTCACTAATTTCACTTTTTTTATCAACTCATCCAAAACACTCCGATTTACTCACGTAACGTTTCTCCTGTCAACTACTTTTGTATTTGCAGATTGTAGCTAGATGACTTTAATCCAACAGCTGTTCCCCATGTTTTAAACTATATTTAGGGATCATTCAGCACATTTATGTAGCATGCAAACACAGATGGTAGTTCACACTTCGAACACACAATTTTTTCCTCCATCATGTTTTTTGTATACATTACCATTTATGAGAAAACTTCATAAATGATTGGTATATATCAATGAATTGTATTTCTCATGCTTACGTACAGTAGAGTAGGTACGTAAATCGCACTCAGCAAGTTTCTGTTGTGTTTGACAAGGATTTTCATTCAATAATTGCTCTAATTCCTCGTCATGCACTTTTTTCGGCATTCCACTGCGTTCTCCATCACTATATAGATCAAAATTTCCACTACGAAACCTTTGAAACAACCATTTCTTGCACGTTTTATAGGTTACAGCATTTTCACCTAACGCGGAGTAAATCATTGTCGTAGCCTCAGCAGCATTTTTCTTTGACTCAAACGCAAAAAGAATACAGTGCTGATTCTTAAACACCGTGATGCAAAGTATTGTTTTTTGAGGTTATGTACCAATTAGCGTAAATTTATGTACTGTAGTTAGTAGGGTAAGGTTGATGCTTTGAAACACCAAAGCGGCGGGAGAAAATTTTAATTTGAAATGCAATCACAATTGAATATATGTAAAGGCACCGGAACCTATTTGTACACTTAATATAAAGTAATGTACATATGTGTAGACTGCGGATCTTTATGCATTTATAGTAAAAAGGAATAGATAAAATATAAAATTGTAGGAAAATTTTAAAAATTGAAGATGTCCTCTATTAAATTCATTAAGGAAGAAATAACATTCAATGTAGTTTCTATCGATGCAGACAATTTTTATTTTGCATAAAAATCGGTAGTCTAGCAATGTAAAATAGTGAGTTTTAGTGGGCCGTTAAAGCTACTGTTAACAATTTTTTGAAAAAATAATCAGCGTGAAAAGAGAGCGTAGATGGGTGAAAAATTGCTCTGTACCATTGTTCACAATATTGTTTACATTATTAAATATGTTGGTATATTGCATAAGGTATTATACCACTTTCATATAATTAAAATTTAAAAAACCATATAGAATGGAATTATTCTAAGTCTAAAGAAATGTTTAATTTTCAAGTTAAAATCTCTGCCACTGCAAAGGGTGAATATATCTCTCATAAAATATAAAGTAATGTAAAATATTAAAAATGTTTTAGTAGTCCGTGAAAGCTGGTGTTAACAATGTTTTGAAGAAACAATCGTCGCGAAAAGAGCCATGTTATTAGGAGCTTCGAAACCACCCCAAGTGTATTTCCACCAATGAGAGAGAAGGCACCGGGGTGAAGAGGCACGAAGTAATGGTTTGAAATTTTCGCGGACCAAGGGGTTGACGGTACAGGGATAAGAAGAGCGAGAGAGACAGACATGTTGTACGATTGGCCGGTACGACCGAGCGCGGTTGCCAAGTCCGCTGAGTTGACGCGGCGACGTGGTGGGGAGTAGCTGGCGGCGAGGAGCGACGTGATTGGCTGATCGCGCGGTGCCGCCTTTCGTGTCTCACGGACCGCCGCAGCGCGCCGTGCCGTGCCGTGCGGATACACGCATCCTCAGTATTCCTTAGTTCGCAATCGGAGTCCCTGCGAGCTGTATCTCCTCGTGAAGGAAAAGAAAGATCCAACGGGAGCTTTCAAATTTTCCCGTACAAGGGAGCCGCGCTTATTCTACAAAATACGAAAGAGTGCCGCCAAGTTTCTCTCGCACGTTGTACCTCTTAGTCGCCGGTCACCATACAATCGTCTTTCGTTTTCACGGTGATCCCGACCTCGACACGTGACTACCGCATTAGCAAAGAAGCTTGAAACCAAACGGAGTAACAACGAGGACAAACGTGCTTCTTCTATACGCATATTCTACGCGAAAGAAAGAAAGAGAGATAGAGAGAGAGAGAGAGAAAAGACACACACGCACACTCGTCGATCGTTTCGAGTTGTTGTGTTCGATACCGTGAATCTGGTCTCCTCGCAAGTTCAGAGAATTGAACGCCGGGTGTGCTTCCAATGTAAATCAACGACCGAATTATCACCGAGTGGCAGTTTTTGTGTTTCTCAAGAAGTTTTATATCCCGCGGTTTCCATTACTCGCTGGTACAACGCCGCGCGGTAACGCCGAGATATCTCGATAAGGAAGAAATCTAGCCACGGCCGGATCGCGAGAAGATTACTCGTAGCAAATCCCAAGTGTATTTTTTTTCTGTGCAAAATTGCCAGGAACATGTCGACCGCCGTCATGAGCACACCAATGTTCGAGTGTAGCGAGCATCTTTTCAAGGTAAGACTTTTTCTTTCACCGCGTCGAATGATTTTGTTTCGACCTCTTTGTTTCCCGAAGCGTCTTTGTCGCATTTCTTTCTCTTTTTTTTTGTTTGTTGAACGTCGCAAGGAAAACTGCGACTTTGTAAAGGGTCACACGTATAACCGCGATTAAATCAACAAAGGGTTTTTTATTCTAGCGAATCGAAAGATCCGTGTATGTCGTTCTTGTCTGTTCGGTTCATCGATCAACGTTGTTTGTTCGCTATCTCCGGCAATCACTTTCGATTGAAAAATTACGATATTGCACGATATCGAGCAGAATCGAGATAATACTATACGATGAAACTGGCTGATGAAGAAAGATGGCTAGTTTAGCACATGGTAGCATGAATTTCAGACCAAGAAATTCTCTGGTTGAATTCTCTTCTCGTGGCGGTTGTAGTACTTGCTGGTACTCGGTGGTACCGTGGCGCAAACATTTCTGCAATGGTGTTGGTTCGTGTTCTGTTCGGTTTGCTCCGAGCACGACCGAATCAAATCGAGCAGAAGTGACAATTTCTCATTAACGCGAAACCTACCGACCACTGAAAGCGATTAAAATGTTCTATCTTGCGAAATGACGAGCCTCTATTTCGATTTCCTGCAATTTTTATTAAAATATGTGCTTGGACAATTTCTTTCTAAGCAACCTCATAATGTCAACAATTGTAAGACGAAAAATATAAAACCCGGTCTGTTGACCGGCAGTGTTAGGTAGGTGAAACTTCAAAAAGTAAAAACATTTAAAAAATGTAAAAACACGGACACGTTTCTTCAATCGATCAAAATTATTTACATAAGATCGGGCTACGAAATAAATCTTTATCCCGCTTGATTTCCATGCAAACGATGCACAAACATTTTATTTCGCATAAAAATCTACTGTCTAGAGATTATCGTAATTCTCTATTCGAAGAAGTACAATTTTTCTCGACATTCTGGTCGCTCGGTTTACTTGTTTATTACATCTAGCCAATACATTAGTCACATTAATATTTTATATACGTGTGTATATCATCGGCGTTGGCGAAGTGAACGAGTACACGTCATTTTAGAATCGAAGAAATGTTTTCTCTCGAACATCAGAGGTCGTGTTTATTATTGTTGTCGCCTCGCGTCAGACACACGTCGCGACGATCCTTTGAGAAATTTGGAAAATCCTTGGATAGTGTCTCTGCGAGGTATAATACATAATCTGTTACGGTAATCGAGCGTGTGTGTTCTCAATTTCGTGCGCGGCGAATCGATTGCCGGTTGTTCTGCGGCCGATATTGTTATTATTCGTACTCGACGATTCGCTCGAACTTGCGATGACCTGTTCGCCGCTACGAACTGAACCTCGTACCGTACGCAACGTCCGACATGTTTTCGTGTTTTTCCGTTGTGCGTCGTTTGCCGCGCGCGCTCGCGTTCACACTCACACTCGCACTCTTCTAAAATTCGCGGTCGTGATTCTTTCGCGCGAAAAATATGCTGCGGTTTTATCGACACCGCAATACGGCCATCGCGTTTTCACACGTTCAACTCGAAAGTACGAGAACTCGAATATTCAGCGAATTGCGCGTACGCGTTCAAATATTATGCAGCGCTTTTATCCAGTATAAACGTATGCACATATATTATTCAATAACATTTTCGGTATTGTACACAATATTCAACACTTTTCACTTGTATTACGTAAAACGGTTGCGTTAGTCAGTTATAAGTAGACAGCTGATCTTTATGCAAAATAAAGATTTTGTACATTAATTTTAGGAAGGAGGGGCCACCTAATAAATTCTTTCGTCATTTAATAATTTTAACACTTTACCTACCGAAAGTCTATTAATAGGATTTTTAATAATTGTGCTGTACTATTTTTTTAGGGTGACTTGTTTACAATGAAAATTGCTCTTGCTATTGTAACTGCTATTTTAATAGTGTTTAACCATTGTACCATAGATTTTTCAAAATTACCACCGGTTGGTAATGTCTTATCACGTTGAAAATAGTAAATTCATGTTTCTGATTTCTCTTAATCTTTATTCTATTTTAAATTGTACCTACTTATTTTTTCCACAATTGCATAATATCCGCAGTCTAGTTACAAGTGAAAACTATGGATACATTTACACATGTACATAATCACTCGTACATTCGATTATAATTAATTTGTTTGTGCTCGCTGTGTAAGAAAGGATTTCGTAGTTACATGTTTCCGCAATTGTTATGAAAATTAAAAGTGAACACTAAACCTACCACCACCGACCGAAATGACCGGTTCCAGATATTTTATTTTAAATTGTTGATGTAGTAATAATGATTTAATAACAAATGATTTCTATCTGATTTGTAACAAATTGGAGTGAAACAGTAATTTATTTTCTTTCTTAATATGTTTAATAGGTTGAAAATAATATAACAGTATCTTTAAATTCTTCTAATGTTTTTACCGTTTTCAATTACACTTATTTATTTTTGTCATAAATGCATATAATCCGCTGTCTAAATAAAATCTATCTTGTCATTTTTGTAAAGGAACATGAACATAGTTTTGATTTATTTTCTACATATTTTTGTGAATATTGGAGCACATGATGTTCTACATGATATTCTAGTATTATATTTTGCACTCGGTAGAACTTTTTTTCGTACATTTGAATAAAACTGTTTTTAAAGCAAAGTTCTAGTTCAAGTAGTCTAGTTTGAACGCGGAAGTTCTGTTACGCTTCAGCATGATGTGACTCGCAATATTCCAGTTTATACGCGAGTTCAACTAGTTTCTGTAAATGATGTTTGCACATATTTGATAATGTATGCCGATATAGTCTAACGCAAACGTGTTTTGGAAACTCGCGTCGAAATTCTTCTTCCGTTGTTCCATCGTAGATTACAGATTTTGTCGAGGCAATAACGTCGGGAATAAAATTGTCTCATACCCTGTGATATGTATTCTAATTTGAATACAAATGCCTTTGTTATGTGGTAGGAGAAAACCGGATAACAATTTTCTATGTGTTCATCGGCTCCGTTCGTATGTATTACATTTTTTCTGCGCGGTAATGCTTATTTAAATTTCGGAGATTCACAAGCACACCATGCAGATAGATAGAGATCGGCAATAAAAATCAATTTTCTCAGAGATATCGAATTAAATTCGTAACGATGACCAGACTGCGGATGTTTATGCAATTTTCAAATTTTATAGAATAATTTTAAGAAAGTGGCACCATATAAAATCCTATTTTCATGGATAATCGCATTTGTAATACTCCAGCAATTTTTGAATTATATCACAATTATATCTGCAATTCTACAATTTCTTGAAACATTCTGAAAACTGATACCTGATGGTTATTTTTTAATGTAATTATATCCGGTACTTGTCGTGAAACGGTTTCAATGTTTTTCATAATTTTGTTTAGAAATGATGATCATTTTCTGTTGGAAACACGTTTTCATATGTTTATACATATTCGTTCATTCAGAGGAAAAGCGAGATAAGTTGAAGAAAGGAAATTTTACCGGAAAGCCATTTGAAAATTACCTAAAGTTGTCAATTTTTTAATTGTACATAACCAGCTTAGAAACGTCAAATAATTTGTTGTTATTTAGATACTGTGTTAACTGTCGTTTAAACATTTCGTTTAAACATTTAATCAAGTAACTACAAACAATTTATACTTTAGAAACATATTTGAGTTGTTATCAGTGATTCCACACGCGGTGAACTATTTGATTTCGTTTCACTTGGAATAATGTTAATTTAGAAACGAAAATAAACGTGCAGACATGTGTCAGTATTCCTGAAAAGGCTAAGAACATTTTATGTATTCCTGTAGTTTGTTCGCGTTAAAAGGGAGATATAATTGAGAGGACATAAACGTGACTAGAAATATACTCAGAGGGGAAATCACTGAAATTTCGGGTAATGTATCAAACGGGAAAACGTGGTGGAACACGTGGGCGCGCGTCCTCGAGTAAAAATATCTGAATCGTTCTATAAATTGTTTCCTCGTTGAATCGAGTCTCCATTCATTTATCCGTAGCCAAATCTGATCGTAACTAAGCATACTTTGGTCACGATTGTCCATATAGTGAACGATTATTCTAACGACGAGACAGTTCTATAACTGCTCTCCCCTCGAATCGTTACGAGTTCGAAGCTATACTTACACGAACGCTACGTAGACGAACGTAATTATTTCGTGGCAGTTGAACACGATAAAACAACTCCGGGACCGGGACACACGGACCCCATTGTTCGCTGGTCGCGCCCGACAAATGCGAGACGTTCGAGTTTTATTGTGACTTTTTCCCTTCTTTCCTTTTCAGCTACACTAGCTCGTAACTTTCCTCGGCAATTTCACCTCGACGATTTCGAAACTCGTTCGATAGAGAAAGGCTTTCGACTTTCGTAGCCGATTACCATCTAAGGCGATACTCGAAATTTGGACTTTGGATTCCACATTATTTTCGTTCGCGATGTGTATGTATTCACTTTTTGGAAACCGTCGTCGTCGCTCGATCTGACATTTTTTCTGGCAATACCGTAAATAAACAAAACTGTTTCACATTGACATTTACGCTTGGGCCGGTAGGTTTTTAACAGTGAAGAAATCGTTTGAGCGAGAGTACTTTTTAAAGGTACTGTACTAGGGTAAACTGTATAATGATTGGCATTCTAAGACAAAATCGTAGTAAAAAATGTTTAAACGAGCTTAACGTTCTATTATTATAAGCTAATCGAGATTTTTCAGCAAAATCAAACAGTTTTGCGAGTCGTAAATCTTTTATTATAAAATATATTCGTGAATAACAATCGTAAGACAGATAGACCAGTCATCAGCAAGTTTGCTAACAGTCATATGTGGAACTCTGTTATCAAAACTTGTTGCTTTCAAATATAAATAAGAAGCAATAAAAAATGATTTTCTATACCAGGAATTCTTAATATTTGCCGTTTAAATCAACAGTGCCAGTGATAGTACAGTTTACCCTACACAGAAATTCTTGGATCTTCTTGGTAGCTTCCGAATTGCAGCTGATACACAGTGGAGAAACCGACTGTAAAAAATGACTTGTCCCATGTCGGTATTTAATGCATTTATAAGTACTTTCTAAATGTTTAGCAGTGTCGAAAATTGTTGTTATCTAATCAATTACTAAACATTTCAGTAATGTATCTAGACTGGATGTTTATACAATTCCCCATTTTTATAGACAAAGAAGAAAGTGCAATGAAATGAAATCCTATTTTTAATGGGAACACTCTGTGTAGATCGAAAACAAATAAAAATAGTACTGAATTCTATCGAATTTTATATTCTAGCATTTTTTGAACGTTTCCATAAGCCATAAATGCATAAACATCCGCAGTCTGATTATTAAATATGTTGGTGTCTAATCAATTACTAAACACTGCAGTGTTGTATGAGGTATTTACCAATTTCATACCCATCAAATTTCAAAAATCGTAGGGAATGGAAATTTTCTAGATATGTTTAATTTTCAAGTTAAAATCGCTCCGACCTAGAAGGGTGAATATGTCTCTTATAAAGTAATCTAATTAAATTAAATATGTTGGTATCTAATCAATAATTAAACAGTTAAGTATTGTACGTGGCATTAAACAATCATATTGTAGAATGGAATTATTCTAGGTCGGAAGAAATGTTTAATTTTCGAGTTAAAATAGCTCCGAGTGCAAAGGATTAACACACTAGGTCCATTCTAAATTCTAATTTGCGATTATCAAGATTGTAAAGAAGTTTCCCTGAGGAATTATTTACCAAATTTATTTCTTGGGGTATGTATTACTGGAAAAATGGCTAAAAATTTGAATAGACACATTCTTGTTATGTTTATAAAATAATGTGAAATAGTTATTTCTAGAACTCCATGAACCCAGTGTTAAATTGTTATTGGTTAAATTGTTCGTGTTAAATAATACCGTAAGGAATTGCTGGCGGTAAAGCACCGTCGACCATATTTTCGTTCACAAGTGTGAGAGCAGCTCGGTCTGAGCGAGCAATGTGTATCCAATATGCGGCAGTGTTAACAAAAAGCGGCGTCGCGTCGCTTCGCGTCGGTAGATGCGAGCCACAGGCAACGTGCAGGAACCTGTTGCGTCGCCGCGTCGGATTTATGTTGGTTGGGACGAGAACCAACTACGTGAAAGACCGTGAAGAAGGTTGGGCAGGGGAAAACCCAGGGGTTAGGTAAAAGGGGGAAGGGTGTTTGTGTGTGTGTGTAGCTCGCGCGGGAGAATAAGAGGGAGATAGACGATCTCGAGTGACCTATAAGGACAAGCGAAAAACAATACCGTCGAGAAATAAATTGAGAATAAAGTGGAAAAACGGGGACGAGGGCGATCGGGGATACTGGTAGGAGGAAATGAAAAAAAAACGAAGGGATTTAAAGCGGAGAAGAGAAGAGAAAAGAATAGAAGAACATTCTTTATTCACAGTCGTATGTATGCCGCGCAGCATTTATTGTCCATGTCCCCCTGTACCGTGTGCTCCTCTGAATTTCCCATATTTTCGAGAGAACCTGGCAGAGGTTGAAGGGTCGGCGTCGTTGTTCGTGCACCTTGCACCTTGCACCCATTTTTAAGTGGACTTTTGACGGTAATGATTTCCACAGTTCAGCTGCTTGCACTTGCGCTGTCCTTATTCTACCGGAATGTGAATTCTAGCACATTCCGGTGAATGAATAGTAGAAAATATGTATTCCAGATGTCGTTCATTCATAAGAAAAGTGACATGAGTGAGGAGAAGGAAATTTTACAAGAGAGCCATTTTATAATTACCTAAATAAATAGCCAATTTAAAAATTAAAATAATTTGTTGGTATTTAGATACTGCGTTAATTGTCATGTACGTTAGTTATAAAGTGCACCATAATTTATATGTTTATATATGTTATTATACTTGTTTTTTAAATATATGTTTGGAGTTGTGTCAGTTTTCTTATAAATTACATCATCGTGTGCGGATAGAATGTCGAAATTATTTAATAATTGTGTATACATAAGCGACGTTATTATATTGGACGTGATCTAATTACCTTTTTCAACCCTTAACCCTTATGTAGGCAATCGAAATGTATAAATTATTTAAAACCTAACATATTTGCACAAATTCTCATTTTAAGACTATAAATTAATACATTCGCGAGCGAAGAATGGACATTCGGAGAAATTTCGTAATATTTATGCAAATACAAATTTGTGCTATTTAAAGTGTAGCTTTTAATAATATATTCACTTGTGAATTTAGATAAAATTTTACTATCTGACTGCGTTTCTATTTAACACTAAAGATAAATATTACAAATAATTGAAATCCTTACATTCTTAGAGTACATTTTGAAGGTTTATTTAGGAATTGAACATGTTTACTATTTCACTCCGTTTCTATTTACCACTTCGATAAAATAAATATTACAAATAATTGAAATCCTTAAATTTTCAGAGTTCATTTTGAAGATTCATTTAGAAATTGAACATTGTCATTTAGAAATTGTTCTCTTCTTTTAATATGATGTTTAAAATAATTCTACCACGCTAAAATTATATACCGATGATACAGATAAAGATTTTGATTTTTTTCCCGATGAATTCGCGTTTAGATAAAATATATTTCACCAGAATCGTGAGGATTTTGTAAATTGTGGAGGTACTCGTATGTCAGCTTTTAGAACTAAAGTGCGTGCATGCAATGTCGAGGGAGCTGGTGTAACGTTTTCTCACAGAAACCCTAATTACAAGACATACGTTAAACCGGTTGCTGTTTCTAAGGTGAAATGCATTAACCAAACTGTAACACTAACCGTAGGGGCGTCGGTCGAGTGGTTTTTTCGGGTGGCGGAACGTTACAGAATTTCTCATATTCCTGAAAAGAAACTTGCCGAACAAAAGGTTCGTGAAGCGTATAGATATATAGGGGCTTCTCTGACCGTTCGTTCGTACATTCACAAATTTGCATTTCACAAAAGGTGACCTTCCTGTCGTCGGAGAAATTTCATGAACATAATTTTCCACGACCATGTTCCAGCTTATTATTTTTATGAAAAAGTGGTCTGTCAAGCTGTCGCTTAATGGACGCCTACAAAATTATCCATGCAAACGTATTCTACAACTTTCACATAATCACACAACATAAAATCTACATTTATGAAATATGCACGTGTTATTTAAAATTTTTGTTGCGTTGATATGATATTCTTCGTGCAATATTTACTATTCTTACTAATAATATTTTATTATCAAACAGCGGATCTTTATGCAAAATGAACATTTTATACTTGAATTTCAACAAACTAGAGTGAAACATAAATCTTCTTTCTTAACCCCTTGCCGTGCCATTTTGTTTGCAGTTACAGTGATTGAAAAATCTTTATGCACGAAAATGTCGTAGAAGGGAAAAGAAAATTTATATCTTTTGTATGGTTACATTTATTTTAATGCTTAAACATTGATTACAAACGAATCAAATTTTATTTTGTACTGCATTTTATTTTACTTTGTTGGAAACCTTCGTCACGAATCTGGCTCGTCAAAATACGGTAATGGGTTCAAAGTAATATAACAGTATTTTTAAACTCTTCGAATATTTTCACTGTTTTAAATTACATCTACTCATTTTTGTCATAGATCCGCTGTCTATTTATTAGTTATCACGGTTATTACCGTTGTACAGATTGCATTTTATAAATTAATCCTCTCCCGATTCATATTTATCAGCCTTTTGTTAAAAATTGAATTTCGTAACAATATGTCTCGCAATCTTGAACGTCGTTCACACGATCACTTAAAATACCCGGCTGATGCTCGCTGTACATAGCAGCATGCTTTACACTGATTGGCTTCTTAGCCATCTATTTACCCAGGTATACATATGTTTTTTGCTTGTTTATGAGAACGGATTCATCGATTACACTTCGAGGTCTTCAGAAATCTTCTTACTCTACTCGAACATTGTTTTCATATTTCTGAGAAAAAGCCGATCGATGTTCATCAAAATGAATCATGCCAATCATTCCAATCCTGTGGAAATCTATTTCCTCTTTTTGTAATGTTTCTTTTTATGCATCGACGTATCACGTATGACACATCGATTGTATAGCTAATTATTTTGTTCCTCAGAAGCTGCGATTGACCGAATTCGAAAAACTATACTTCGACTAGATGATGCTTATGAAACAAATCGGATATTCATTATAAAACTTCATCAAGTTCCATTTGAACGTGTTGCTGCTCAGTATAATCTTGAAACTTACCAAGTTGACCCAATTTTTCGTCTAGCTAGCAGTTAATTTCGTTCGTAATCGAATTGCTTAACACTTCACCTACCGAAAGCCTATTTTCTTTTACATTGTAATCTTAAATGAAACTATTGGATGACGTTATTGAGGGTGACTTGTTAGTTCACAATGAAAATTGCTGTTGCTATTGAAGGTCCCATTAAAGTATTTAGCCATGTACCATAGATTTTTCAAAATTATGCAATAATCACCGGTTGGTAATGTGTGAAGCCGAACTTCATTCGAGTTTGTATGATCTAAAGGAGTTCAAGAATCAATCTTGAACTCTGCAATTTCGATTACAAGAAGCCTTATTCTTCAGACCTTTAACCACGGCGAATAGCACAAGTTGTACGACTTACGCAAAATTTTTAAATCGACCTCTTTCCGGACCGTTCGGGCCAAATATCCCGCTGTGGGACGTGTAAAGGCTCTGTTAAACGATTCGAAAATGCGTTTGTCCACAATTGTTCATGCACACAGGTCCTTTCCGACAGATGCGAGGGAGAGGCAAGCTAGCCCTTCTCCCTTCATTCTTTTATCGGCCAAACATTCGACCGTTTACCGTTTGCGGTCCTTTTCGCAAAAAGTCCCGGTTGAACCGTTCGAAAAATGTTCCCATATTCCTGAAAAGAAATTGGATACACAAAAGCGTGGTGGTGGTGTCGGTACGCAGAAAAGGAGAGGAAGGCGGTACCGGCGCTGTGTGGCGCGACGTTGCACCTTGCTTTCCGCACAAGTTTCTGTTACATAGGTTACACCATACACAACGGTTATACTGTCACTCGCGTCTGTTTCCAAGCGTGCCTAAAGGCTGCCTCACACGTGAAAAAGCGAGAGTGCCTACGGAACATTTTCCTGGCCTCGTCCCTCTCTTTCCCTCTCTCTCTGTCTCTTCCCCACCTCCCCTCTATCGTTCCTCCTGTTCTACCGTTCCCTTTTTATGTGGCGCCTCCTGATTTCACTTTCACGCTTGATTTACCCAGGGATCCACCTTTCCAATTAAAAACACTCGACTTTCCACGCCACGCCATTCCGATCGCAGAGGAAAGATTTAGGCCAAGTCTCCAAGACGTCTGATAAACAACCGGTGCCGAGAGATTCGAGGCGCTTTTCAGAGAGCCGAGAAACTGGAAAGTATGTAACGAGGAAGAATGTTTTTCATACATGTACATGCACGTTCTTAAAATATAACCAGTTTATGACTACAAAGTCCGACGCTTCGTATCTCCACGTACACATGTTTGATTATCTCGAGGTTGATTACCGTTATCACGCCTGTCAAGAAGCTTGATGAAGAATACAAAAATATGTTCTGATAATGCTCCCAGGGAGGATATAATAAATTGTATTGTTTCCTCCGGTGTTATGAAAGTATAAAATTTCTACTCTTCCCTGCTGCAAAATGAATGACAGAAACGAATAAGTGAAATACGAAACTGCGGGGATACATTTGACGAGTTTAACAATTTCTACAATTATTAAGAGATGAAACACATTTTGACTTAACTCTCCTGTTACTTAAAAGCAATTTTGCATAAAGATCCGAAATTTAACCCCTTAGCACACGAATGGTGATTCTGGGTCACTAAAAATTGCTGTATCATTATTCAAAATATTGTTTAATATTTTTAAATAATAATATTATAATAATATATAATATTAATATAAATATTCTAATTCTAAAAATAATAATATTCTAATAATATGTAACATTAATATAAATATTCTAATTCTGAAAATAATAATAATATTCTAATAATATGTAACATTAATATAAATGTTCTAATTTTAAAAATAATAATAATATTCTCATAATATGTAATGTTAATACAGTATTCTAGCTCTAAAAATAATAATATTCTAATTATAAAAGTAATAACAACATTCTAAAAGTATTCTAATCAATTACTAAACATTTAGAGGTATTATATCAATATCGTATCCAGAAAATTTAAAAAATCATAGGGAATGGAAATATTTTAGCTGGGAAGAAGTTTTCACGTTAAAATTACTCCGAGTGCAAAGGCTAATTATCACGGAATACAAGTATGTAAATATGGCAAATAATAATGCTGGGAATATACATAACTTGATTCACATTTTACTTTATTTCATTAGAGGAATGCAACATTCAGAACGACAAAGTGACGCTTAATCTAGATACATAGTTTGCAGCTTACATCCATATAGTTATGATCAACATCGTCGATTCCATTGACAATGGGTCTGTAGTCCTCGATAAAACACTGTTTGCGCGGCTAGAATAGATTTTCAAGGTAATACTTCCGTTTTATATAATCAACTACTCTCGCGGAACACAAATACCACTTTATTCGAGGAGTACGGTTGTTTTACAACTTTGTAATCTATGCAGTCAATTGTGCCATTAAACGGCTACGGATTCACAAAACATGCGATCTGTTTTTCATCTGTAAAAAAAAGTATTATTTGAATATGTATGTATATGCATGTTAGCTGTTTTGTTGGCTACGCAGAAGGTTTCATACAATTGTCGCTACTTCCGTCCAATGGGATTCTTAACGTTTCATTATTGCGCACGAAAGATGCGAGAAATATCGAATGTATGCAAAATACAAAATTATCTACTTAATCTTAACCATCTTTAAAAAAATGGTGATCTGTCGGAGAAAGCTTAGGCGAATACGGTGGATGAGGTAAAGCTTCGTATCCTAGTTCATTGAGTTATTGAACGGTTATTTGTGAAACATGTAGTCGAGCGTTGTCGCGCAACAGAATTGGTCCCTTTCGGTGAATGAGTATCGAGTATTTAACTTTTTATGCATTTTCTCGATTTTATAACAGTATTTTACTGCTGCGACAGTTTCGCCAGGTTTGAGAAAATTGTATTTTGCCTGGATCTGCTTCGATAATGGCTTTTAATTCGTCATTGTCGATCGCAGAAGGACGTCCGCGACGCTCTTAGTCTTCAAGACCATTTCGTCGCCATTACGAAATTTATGAAACCATTCTTGAGCTGTACGCTCAGTCACAGTTCCCTGGCCAAATGCTTTACGTCCCAATTTATACTCGTACAATAATATCGCTCGAATTTGTTTCTTTTGCATCTTCACTTTCCTAACCTACAAGTGAACAATTAAAAACAAGTGATAGATATATGTCGATAGAGCAGACTTCACGCTTTAAAATTGTTTATTGCATGAATGTAGTTATAAAACAACTCACTTCAGACTAATAGCTGAAACTTTTAGTAAACTCATAATTATTTTTGAACCAACCTAAAGGGGCCCCTAGACGATCAATAATATTGTCAATGTAGGTTGACAATAATATTGAAGCTCCCGAATTAACAATGAATTAATTAATTGAGAATGCGTTCGGACCCCTGCTAAACGGTCAATATGACCTTTCAATGCGCCTCGTCGATATTATTAATAGGCGTATTGAGAATATTATTGATCGTCTAGGGGCCCCTTAATATTATACACCGAAAAAGCTTGTTAATATTGGGTTGGAACGAAAGTTCGCAGCATTTGTAAATTAAAATTGAAAGCTAAAATCCAGATATTTATTTAAGGATTTATTTAATAACGTATTTTTTATTTTGTTCTCCATTTTGTTTGCCATTTTCGAGGTAACTTCTCGTGTTATTGAATGAACATATGAATAAATGAGCCGTTTATTTTGAAAGTGGCTTAAGTCCATTTAAATTTAAATTGAGATATTTAAAAGTTTGCGTTTCAATGAAATTAAAAATATAAAAATGTATCACACTCCTTAACTGTATCTAAGAGAATTAAATTATTATTATTATTAAAATAATAGTAATTATTAAGTGAATAATATGTGTCTTCTTACCAAGAATGGACTTAAGCCACTTTCAAAATTAACAACTAGATTTCTCACAAAATTTGAAACAACCCAAGTCCATTCGATAGAATTTAAAATGCTTCAAATTGAAAAAACAATATTCAATTTATTTTATATTTCATTACAAAACTTGAAAAACACCATTTATGCAATTCAGGAAATCTTCTAACTAATATAGTTAAATTACACAACAATTTACTCCACGTTTACATTTTGTGTATGCGGGAGGGATTTGAAGAAGTCATGGGGTGCTCCGGTGGTATAAATCGTAGTAAAGTCCATCATATCCTTGCATTTCGCTGTTGTAATTTGTCTTATATTTTTATAAAGTGGTGTCAATACAATATTTTCGAATTTTCTTGGTCCACCCCAACGTGGTAATACATTCAGTATTTTAATCTCTGCATTCTCATCCATTGATATCTCGTAGAAAATTTTATATGGTTCATTTCTCAAAAAACGCATTCAGCATATTTTTAACCAATTTATTGTTTCTCCGTTAGAATTCTTTACCCTTTCAAAAATTGCATCCTCCAAAAATCTTGTTGATACGAAATCCTCTTGTTTCATTTCATTTAAAATAAAGTTATTACCTTCCCGGCACTTCTTGATAACATTATAATAATCTTGGGGGACAAACAGTAAATTATGTTTCTTTAATGACACTTTTGTACGATGCCAAAATCTCTGTCATTCGGTAAAAACGAATGTCCTGATTGTACTAAAAATTTATGGTCTATCAAACAACTGACAATTGGACTTGGGCCACTTTCAAAATAAAAATTTGTATCATTCTATTGACCAGCTGATTTCCTTTTTACAAAATCTTTGTGATTTTAAATATATTAGTTACAATTTGCTTCAGAATGAAAAGATAACGTAGAAATGTAAATATTAAAATTGCTGGCTTGATTTTTCTCGAAAATGGACTTGGGCCACTTTCAAAATAAACTAATTTTATCTTCGATTCTTAATTTGAAAACGCTATGAACTTTCTTTGCGAACCCAGTACGAAAGATTTGGTGCTGTTGGAATCGCAGAGGAGCCCCGCTGTCGTGATATTGCAATATAATTAAATATCACCGTGGAACAAGTTGTTTTTATCAGCGATCAAAGGTGAGACTCGAAGAAAGGCATGTCGAACCGAGCGTGCAGGCGTAGCATTACTAAAACATTATACTCCGAACACGAACCTTGTTGAGAAAGGTAGGAATAGTGATTAGCGCGGGTGCATAAGTATTCCGTGTGTATCGGGTGGCTATTTCAGAATGAGATATTCTGTTGTGTTCCGCCGCGTGACCAGAATAATGAATTCGCTGTTAACGACTTGTTATTTTTTTTTGTTCTGTCGTCTCGGCGCGGCGGCCGATTAATTAATTGTTCACGGGGAAAGGAAAATTTGCCGTGATTACGAGATCCAGCTCTGTGATTTCAAGAACGAAAATAAAGCGCGAAAGTTGGCCACTTCGGGCGTAATGTGGAAGCGAAATGGGTCGGCGAACGAAAGTCGTAAATCCTCGAATCAACTGCGTGTAGCTCCTCCGACCGTGTAACCGTGATTTTTCTTTTCAAATTATCAGCAGTACACAGTCGATTCAGAAACTGTATTCGAACACTAAATTTTTCACTCTCGAGAAATTGTTAATACATATTTGAGTTGTGATCGTTTCCTTGAGAAAAAATAGTAGAACAATATAAAAGTATAAAGGTTCATCCATTTTCAGCTTTAGCATTTCTTCAGATTTCATGGATATTTTCATTTTTATTAAGCATTTGTAGTATATCATTAGTCTGCAGACCTTCATGCAAAATAAAAATGTCTTCATAAATTGTGCAACATAGGAGCCAAATAGAAATGTAATTTTTTCTCTAATGACATTAAACAGCTGAAACGAGTACATTGATATTTTTAAATCCTTCTAATCTGTCCACTGATCTAAATTGCACATACTCATGTTTGTCATAAATTCATAAAATCCGCAGTCTAATCATCAGATATGGAAAACCACATCGGCCAAATGGCCGCCACTTGATCTTGGTCATAGCTTGAGTGTTAACAAGCTTGGTGTTAACAAATTTCACTTAAAACTCTAAATAACCTTAACTTCCGCGCGATTCATTCTTGGTAATTCTGCAAGTTGATATTTAAACCATTTAAATTGTTTAAACAACCAAGAGTGGCCGAGATTTTTTACACCAAGTTAGTTAAATAAGTGCACCCAGCCAAAACGATCACTGCCAAAATTTTTTAACAGATTTTAGGTATGCTTTCATAAATGAAAACTAACAATAAGCGCAACGCAAAGAGGCTTTTTTCGGTTAGTCCATATTACTTAATGTTAAACAGCTTTTTTGATGAATTCTTTTTGCCAGTTAATAGTTTAAGCTATGTGCAATAACCCACATGATCTGGGGACCCCTATTTACTAAATTATCGATATTTACCATGCTGATACCTTCGTTAAATATTTTTTAAGAACCGAACTTTGGCACATCATGCCCTTGCTATTAGACAATGCAAAAATAATTTTTTTATAAAAAAATCAAGAATTTATAAAATGGATTCTTGCCGCCTCGGCAGCATTGTGTAGCGTCCGGCGATTCACAGACAGACTTGGAAAAACCAATGTCCGTTGTACTGTCTATGGTAGAAATTAAGTTGTAAAATATTGTTGACGTCGAACAATTCCGCTATTTTCGAGGAGTTTAGTACACATGGCTGGGGGATCGAAATGAACCCCAAGAAAGTGGCCTCAGGATGCACTGACAATAAATCCGGGAGTGGTCGTGCCCTTAGCAAACCTACCTGTGTCCCGGGTCGTAGCTAAAGGTTTATAACACGATAATAATCGTCGAGTTCAAAGCCAGAATGCTAATTCAAATTTCCGGCTGAGAATTTTAATCTCTCATTGAAATTTCCCATGAAAATCGCCGACACACAGTTTTCACCGACTCCAGATTTGGTTGACAACAACCTTGCCCGACAATAACTTCGACTAACAACGACTTGAACCGCCGACTTTAATCGGCGACAGTATTATCTGATATCAACATCATTTGACAACAACGTTAACCGACTGCATGTCACTTATAGTGTAATAATTATAGTTTTATACAAAAGTAAAAGTGTCAGTGCAGAGTAGTTAAAGAGTAAAATGTCAGCACCATCTTTACAAACAATATTACTATGGGATAATACTGTCGTCGGGTAAACATTACTTTACCGGACTCAAAATTAGTCCGAAATCAGTAGATTTGTACCCGGCGCGGATGCAGATCGAAGATTCGATCCTCTAGGATCAATAGTTGAGGAGCTATGGTCGCTTAAAGTTGAGCATTTTTGACAGGTAAGGGCGCCACCATATTGGTTTGTAGTGACGACTGCGAGCCGGTTACCTTGCCCCCCTCGACCTTATCCTAACCAACTCGGTAAGCGCCGTGCGACCGTCACTAGAAACCAATATGGCGGCGCCCTTACCTGTCAGAAACACCGCAGATTGCTCAACTTTAAGCAAGGATAACTCCTGAACCATTGATCCTACAGGATCGAAACTTCGATCTACAGCCGCCCCGGGTACAAATTTACTGGATACATACCAAATACATCATAATTCTTAGGAGAAGGGCACAAATGTTCAGTCCGGTCAAGTAAAGAGCAGCGCTGTCGTCGACTGAAATCGTTGTCGGTTAACGATGTTGTCGACCAAAGTTATTGTCTGTCAAATTTGGAGTCGGTGGAAACTGTGTCCTAGAAGCTCCTAGAGGTTCCTAAAGAATTCTTAAAAGAATCTGGGTCCGATTCAATCTTGAAATGTGTGACAGATTAATTCAGAAAAAAACAAATCGGGCTTTTCATGCTTTTACGAACGATTCAATTTCTAGCATTTTCAACCAAACTCATGTCCTCAATTTTTTATCTGCTATGTTTTGCACATTTATCCTAGAAAGAATGGAATGACGCTCTGCGGAAGTAGGGACTTCGAATTTTAGATTGAGACCATTGTTCTACTGGTTTTCGAACGAAAGAGAAACTCGAGAATCGAAAATTTACTACTGCATATTCTAGTCTATTGTTTCTGTTCAAGGTTGTTGCATATGAAATGTCCGATTTTCGAATAGAAATCTTGATAAAACATTACGATTGCAGTCTACAGGTTTATTATATAAAACTTTTATAAGTATAATAAAACTAATATTCTATGCTCAATTTTAATTTGAATGTCTGATTTGACTTTTGAATAAAGTTTACTTTTATGTATGTGAAGAAATAACTTATTGACGATAGCAGCATGTGATCTTTGGTTAAAACGCGGTGGTTAATCAACGCGCTATTTCTTGGTAGTGAAAGAAACTATAAAATGGAGATGACAACTTTCTGAAAGTTCCACCTTGTTACTAGACTGCGGATCTTTATGCAAAATCAAAAATGTTTGCATTGATTGCAAGACACAGGAGCCAAATAAAAATTTAATTCTTCTTTTGATGATCTTGTTAAGCTGAAACTAATACACTCTGGTGACCTTAAATCTTTTTAATACCTCCACTGTTTCTAACTGTACGTATCCATTTTTGTCATAAATGCATAAAATCCGCAGTCTACTCATTACAATCGAGCTACTTGAAATTCATTGACAGAATTCGTTGATTAGAATGGTGCTTACATTAATCAATAAGTTCCTTTAAGGGGTCTATTCACGATCAATCATGTTGTGCAGCATGATGTTGCTCAAATCCAGATTGTATTCACGTTGACACATAATTTGAGCAATCAGACACACAGACAGCCATCCAGACACACACACAGCAGCAGTGATGAGACTCGTCTGACAAAATTTGTGCAACACTGCCATTCATAGTACAAATCGTTGCGCAACCCGTTTGTTGTGCACAAAACATCAGGAAATTCTGATTTTACACGACAGGTAGCGCAATTAGTCAATCACTATCATCAGCGATCAATCATGTTGCGCAACACGTGAATAAGCCCCTTTAGAAAAAAGCTGAGTTTGTTTAATGTTAGCTAGTGTTTAAAAATCGGATATTAAATATGCATCAACCCAATGCTTTTTTGTGCAACAACCCGAAACATTTGATGCCTATAAATTTTCATTAGTTTTAGCAGCGATCGATCGATGCGAATGCGAATGGTCAGCGCCCTCACTCCGCCGCGCCGCGTCGGATACCTTTCATGAATCGTTGTTGCTGTCGTAATTTCTGCTCGGCTGATCTCGTTAGTTGCTTTAAGTAAAACTTCTTTCTTTATCTGTTCAACAATGTTGTAGGCTTCCGGTGCAATTTATTCTCTGGATACTCTGATTATTGCTCGAGTAACTTCATCTTATTACGGTTATTCAGGTCGCTGGTTACAATTTTGTTTTCGTAAGTCACTCGTTTTGTTTGAAAGTTCGGTAAGAAATTGTGTTCGTTGTTGTGTGTTGTCACGTGACATCGATGTCTCTAGTTTAGCTGAATGTTTATATAGTTCGTAATGAATTTCAATGTAGATAGTAGACTCGTAAGAAACTACCGAATTGCATGAAAGAATTGATGCCATGAAGTCTGTTTTATACTGAATGATTCTAGGAACTGGGACAAGTTACTGCCCTTTTTTTAATTAAAAATAGAAAAACATGATGGAGGAAAAAATCGTATGTCATAATCCGTCCTGACTTCCTATGGCCTTATTTTGGGTGTGGATGCACCGATGCACCTGCCAGCTGCCATTGCACTTTATTCTTTAACGCAACCCAATTTTTTTGTTAAACCAATCGAGCCGGTGTGTGTACAACCAGCATGTGTATAACTAATATAGATCTACAAAACATATATTTTTAAAATTTCATTGTGGGCCCAAATGAAAAAGTCTTAAAAAATCCCTTTTTTATTTGTGCATGTAACCTTGCAAATTATAATTTTTGGAAAATCTTTTTTGCATATCATTTCGCAAAGCAATGCTTCTAATGGATGATAAAAAATCCGGTCGTTTGGTGCAATTATAAAAAAGTTATTAGTTTTTAAAAGGTGTACGAAAACCCACTGTATACCAATTTCATATATTGGGTTGGCAAATAAGTTCGTTCGGTTTTTTAGAGTAGAATAAATCACAAAAACCGAACGAACTTATTTGCCAACCTAATACAATAACATTTCAAAAATCATAAGGAATGGAAATATTCTAAATCGAAAGAAATGTTTAATTTCCGAGTTAAAATAGATTGCAGTGAAAAGGATTAATAGTGTAAACAATATTTTGAATAATGGTACAGCAACTTTTAGTGGCGACTCTGGGTCACCGTTTTAGCGCCGAGGATTAAACAAAACTGTCCGATGCTATATGAATTTTAAGCATGCGATGCTATATGAATTTTTCATTCGAAAATTTCACTTCGGTTTGGGTTAGGTCAAGACGTGAAACGAACGTCTCTGCACAATATTGCTAACGAGGTATTCTTGATCAGGATAACCACTAAATCTGTAATTGTTTTCGTTTATGATACAATAGAGAGATAGGAGGTAGGTCCTGGCGTATTCCCACTATGGAATTCATTAACCGCCACGGGGTAGAAACGTTGAAAACTCGCTAAGAGGATGTGCAACGTTGTTAACGAGCAATCGATAAGATATTCCGCACGCAAACCGAGTTGCGTAGCAGCTTTTGGCCATGATTCTCCTTTCTCGATAGCTATTACGGACGTACGCTCACGCATGTAAATTACCGAAAATCAGTATAAAAATATTTCTCTATTGAGTCGATGTTTTGAAAGTAGACGCAACTGCAATAATGGGCGCGCACGTAGTTGCGGTCTCTAAAAATAGATTATTATTACTACACTGTGAATCTTTACGCATTTATAGCAAGATTGAGTAGGTGAAACTCAAAATTGTTGGGAAACTTTTAAGCTTGAAGTGTCAATACATGATTTCTCTTCTATTAAAATCATCGAGGGGAGAAATAACATTCAATTTAGTTTCTATTCCTTGCAGCGATGCAGACAATTTTTATTTTGCATTGAAGATTCGCAGTCTAATTATTTCTTCTTCGTTAATATTCAATGTGGATCGTAGAGCTATAAACTATATACGCTCCGAAAATTTAATTGCTATTGGTTTACGAGTTATAAACGATCAAAAGTGGTAAAAAGGCCGAAAGTTTTGAAAAATTGTAATTTTTACCACTTTTGATCGTTATAACTCGCGAACCGATTAATCAATTTCAATGAAATTTTCGGAGCGTATATAATTTATACGAGTTGACCAAACACATCTTTTAAATTTTCGTTATTGGCCCAGCTAAAAAATTCCAGTAAAAAAGAAGAAATGCATTTTTTCAACATATTTTTTAGACGTCATTTACTGAACTAATTCTTCTAGCTTCGCAGAGAAATTGAAGTCGTTTGGTCCATTCATGAAAAAGTTATTCTGATTTAAACTGTGTGTGATCAGTTTTGCTCCTAACAGTATACATTTTTTAAGCACGAGTATTTTATATCAAATTAATCGCAAAATTCAGAGCTTCCCAATGATGTACAGCTCAAAAGGAATGGTTACTGCATGAGGTTATAATGATTCAATAAAAGAATTACGAAACAAAAGGTCGCGAATTTAGTTGGCAACCTAATAATGAGGTAAAATAAAGTTGCTCCTATTTGTTCATAATATAACGATGAACTAACAGCGAAATACATCTTTCTTCATACAAGTTAACAAAAGCAAGTAAAATTAAAACGAAATAACGGTAAAGAGCGAGCAGAATCCATTCTCCGACATTTCGGTTTCTGTCTTTTGTACGGTGAAACGGTTCAGCTTGTAATAAAAGGTTATTACTGATTTCTGTTTCACTGTGTATGCGTTATTTGTCCATGTGGACTTTTTTTTTAAGCATGGTTTCGCACCGGAAGTTAATCGTCGTTCCCTTTTTGCAATCACAATGCATGTGCTTGAATAATACCATGTATGTCGGTTCAAGGAGAACCTTGGGAAGTAATTGAAATCGCTTATAGTGTGAGAGTCTGTGTGCTACTGGCGTTTGCACAAAGATTTTGAGGACGTTTCTTTGTTTCGAAATGTAATAATAATGGAGCTGTTTGGGTCGTCGCGTTTTATTAGAAAAACATACGTGCATAATATAATAAAGATAGAAATATTCAAAAGTGAAAGTAATTATTGGACTGTGCGGATTTTTATGCGGAATAAAAACTTTCCTTCTGAATCGCAAGAAACTGAGGTGGAATAAAAATTTAATTTCTTTATATACTTAACCTTCGCAAGGCAATGTGGGTTCTCAGAGACCCCAGCTTCAGATTTTTGAGAAGAATTTTGATGTACATAAAATTAAATCTGTTTGTTAATTTTTATCCTGTGTTATTCTTTATAAAAAATTGATTAAAAACGAGGCTATTTATGAAATTTATTTGTCGGGGTCTAAGAGACTCCACCTTACTATGTATTTATGCGTTATTAAACCTTACCTTGCGAGGGTTAATATTGGGTTGGCAAATAAGTTCGTTCGGTTTTTTACATTGGAATAAATCACAAAAACCGAACGAACTTATTTGCCAACCCAATAGATTAAAAATGTTAAGTGTACAGATAAGTTCTCAGCCTTTTCTCGTCAAATTCAATATTTTCTTACTTAACACATTACCGACCGGTGATTATTGCATAATTTTGAAAAATCTATGGTACATGGCTGAACACTTTTTAATGGAATCATCAATAGCAACAGCAATTTTCATTGTGAACTAACAAGTCACCCTCAACAACGTCATCTAATAGTTTCATTTAAGATTGCAATGTGAAAGAATATTTCTATGTTTTCTTTTGGTACAGCACAATTATTGAAAATCCTATTAATAGGCTTCCGGTAGGTAAAGTCTTAAAATACAAGTATGTTTTAATCGGGAAAGTAGTCTCCATTTGCTTCTACACACTTCTTCCACTTCTCGGGCAGACGACGAATCCCTTGGTGAAAAAAAGATGGCGGTTTTGACTCTATGAAGTCTGCGAGGCAGTTTTCGACTTCTTCGACTGTTTGGGAGTGTGTATCCACCAAATGAGGTTGTAGCGATCTGAACAAGTGATAATCTGACGAAGCCAGGTCTGGTGAATACGCCGGGTGAGGCAAAACTTCCCAGCCCAACGAATCCAGAGCGTCACTGGTCGTTTTTGCTGCGTGTGGTCTCAATTTGTTGCTTTCCAACAGCACATGTGGAACCCAGCGACGCTGCTTTTGAATTTTTCCTAGCTTCTTCAGCCAAACGGAAACGTTTTGTTGCGTTACGTCTAACTCAGTAGCAAGCTCTGCTTGCCTTTGGAGAGGATTTTCTTCGAGTAATTGCTCCAAATCCTCATCAGGAAATTTCTTCGGCGCTCCTGCTCTCTCGCCATCTTCGAGGTCGAAATTTCAACTCCGGAATCTTTGAAACCACTTCTTGATGGTGCTGATAGATACAGCATCTTCTCACAATGCCTCACATATCCTTAGCCTCGGAACTGTTTCTGAAAAGCCTACAATGCCTTATATGCGTCTTTTGGCAACTCATTTTGTTTATTGTGGTCACAATAATATTTTGAGGTTATGTTAAACTATTAGTTGGGTAATTTACTCTACTAGGTTGGTATTATAAAATCCTCCAACCGGGAGAAACATGTTTCGGTTCGAATACTTAATACATACAGCCGTTTTTATTCTCAGGCCGAGAACTTATTTGTACACGTAATAATATAATGGTGTGTACTTTTAAATTCTTCTAACGTTTTTGCTTCTTTAAATTACACCTACTCATTTTTATCATAAATGCATATAATCTGCAGTCTAGTAATTATTATTCTCCTTCATATTTTATGGGAAATTGACGGAGAGAGAGAGAGAGAGAGAGAGAGATAGAGCGTAGAGCACAGAAAATGCAAAAAACCTGCAGGAAACGAGAAAAAGAAAACGTAAAGGCACAGCATGGAAACTACGTATGTACTTTTGTTCACCCATGTGTTCATTATGCCTGCTTCTTTACAAACACTACACACGAATGAAGCGCGCATGTGGTTTCCTTGCTCGGGTGCTTTTTCTCGGATCTGCGTCGTAGCCGCGAACGATTTCAAAAAGGTTCTCCTGTTTATTATTCCATGAGGGGTGTAACAGTGTTAATGGATTTATACCCACGCGAATGCAGTGCGTAATTATTAATAAACTACGGATGTTTACGAAATAACCAGTTTTTAAAGACTGTATCAATTTCTTTTACGAAGGTCTGCAATATATTTAAAGCAGTCTAACGGTTGTGGGAAATGTAGTTGCAAGACTTGGTGTTTTGCATACTCACACAATCCGATATGCTAAGGCGATATTAACATCCGCAGCTACTGCGTTGTTGGAAAACTCGTACTGTTCATACAGCGCGAATCGGTATAAAATATTGGCGTGGCAAGAAAGTAATTTCGGCGTTTTTTAACAGTAAACCTACCGAGCACTAAAAGCGATTAACATGTTTTAGTTTGCAAAAACGACGAGGCTCTATTTATTTCGATTTTCTGCAATTTTTACAGCAATATGTGCTTGATTGAATCAATTTCCACGTAAGCAACTTCATAATTTCAATAATTATGAAGTGAAAAGTATAAAACCGGTCATTCGACCGGCAGTGGTAAATAGGTTTAGTGTTAAGGTGAAACTAAACCGAATTTTTTGATTCAACCAATGAACTTTAATCAGTAAAATATGTTCCATTGTGTTCGATGATCTTTTGAAATCTTTCTGGTAGCTTCAAAATAAAACTTCGGCAAAGCACTGATCCAAGTGCGATTCCAGGTCATCATCATCAGTGAATGTTTTATCGTTGTGTTTTGCCACACACGTCTTTGATAACACATGAAAAATGATTGGAGCTTGGTTGGGAAGTGATGTCACATCCACCATATAGCCCGGACATTGCACCATCAGATTACCATTTATTCCGAAGTTTACAAAACTCTTTGAATGGTAAAACATTCGCTAACGATGATGACCTGAAATCACACTTGCATCGGTTTCTTGCCGGTAAGGACCAGAAGTTTTATGAGCGCGGAATGATGGAGCTACCCGTTGAACAAAATGGAAAATATTTCATTGATTAAAGTTCATACATATAATTGTAGAAAATTTATCCATTTTTTAATTTTGATTTAACCCATCCCTAACCAAATCTTTAATCAATCTCTAAAATTTAGACATTGAATGTTATCTTCAAATCGGGAACGAACTTATGCAATCATCTAATACATACGGATGTATTATGTACGCTATTATCGCCCAACCAATCGTAATTTGTTTTAGAATATTAAGTCGAGTATTAGAAGGAACAGTTTTATTCGAACGAAAGTGTTTTAGAAATTGATTAACGAAGAACACATAACAAATACTGCGAATACTTGGTCGTTTAATTCCTTCATTTATATGAGAACAACAGATACGATCAGTGTATAGTAATACAATGCATCAGTTGTGCTGAGCAGCACTTGCTCATTGTTACAATCGCATGTTCCGTGGCTGCAATTTGTCCGTTACCTTGAATGGAGTAAACAAGTCTCGCTAGCGATCAAACGGTCCGATAAAAAAGCGAACGATCCGATCCGATCCAGCGCGGCGCAATCGATCCGATTCGTCCACCTTTTGCTACAGGTTTCGTTGCTTTTACACTTTCTTTCCAATGCTGCATACATATACAGTGACGCCCATTAACACTTTACCTGCAGAAAGCCTATTAATAGGATTTTCAGTAATTGTGCTGTACCAAAAGAAAGCATGGAAATATTCTTTTATATTACAATCTTAAACAATCTCTACAATCATTACAATCTCTCTTAAACTTGAAATTTCCCTCAACTTAAACTTGAAATTTCCCTCAATTTAAACTTGAAATTTCCCTCAATTTAAACTTGAAATTTTCTTCAATTTAAACTTCAAATTTCCCTCAACTTAAACTTGAAATTTTCCTCAATTTAAACTTGAAATTTCCCTCAATTTTAACTTTAAATTTCCCTAAATTCAAACTTGAAATTTTCTTCAATTTAAACTTGAAATTTTCTTCAATTTAAACTTGACATTTTCTTCAATTTAAACTTGAAACTTCCCTCAATTTAAACTTGAAATTTCCCTCAACTTAAACTCGAAATTTTCTTCAATTTAAACTTGAAATTTCCCTCAACTTAAACTCGAAATTTTCTTCAATTTAAACTTCAAATTTCCCTGAATTTAAACTTGACATTTTCTTCAATTTAAACTTGAAATTTTCCTCAATTTAAACTTGAAATTTCCCTCAATTTAAACTTGACATTTTCCTCAATTTGAACTTGTAATTTTCCTCAATTTAAACTTGTAATTTTCTTCAATTTAAACTTGACATTTTCTTCAATTTAAACTTCAAATTTCCCTCAACTTAAACTTGAAATTTTCCTCAATTTAAACTTGAAATTTCCCTCAATTTTAACTTTAAATTTCCCTCAATTCAAACTTGAAATTTTCTTCAATTTAAACTTGACATTTTCTTCAATTTAAACTTGAAACTTCCCTCAATTTAAACTTGAAATTTCCCTCAACTTAAACTCGAAATTTTCTTCAATTTAAACTTGAAATTTTCCTCAATTTAAACTTGAAATTTCCCTCAATTTAAACTTGACATTTTCCTTAATTTGAACTTGTAATTTTCCTCAATTTAAACTTGTAATTTTCTTCAATTTAAACTTGACATTTTCTTCAATTTAAACTTGTAATTTTCCTCAATTTAAACTTGTAATTTTCTTCAATTTAAACTTGTAATTTTCTTCAATTTAAACTTGACATTTTCCTCAATTTAAACTTGAAATTTTCCTCAATTTAAACTTGACATTTTCCTCAATTTAAACTTGAAATTTTCTTCAATTTAAACTTGAAATTTCCCTCAATTTAAACTTGAAATTTCCTTCAATTTAAATTGCAATCTTACTATTAGACGATTATATGTTATTTGATGAAATTATGGTTATGTAGGGTGACTTGTTAGTTCACAATGAAAATTGCTGTCACTGTTGAAGGTTCCATTAAAAAGTGTTAACTAGCTATCAGTTGGTATCACTTGGTACTCGTGAGTACCAACTGACAAATGGACTTGGGCCACTTTCAAAATGAAAATTTGTATCATTCTATTAACCAGCTGATTTTCTTTTTACAAAATCTTTGTGATTTTAAATATATTAGTTACAATTTGTTTCAGAATTAAAAGATAACGTAAAAATGTAAATATTAAAATTGCTAGCTTGATTTTTCTCAAAAATGGAGTTAGACCACTTTCAGAATAAACGGCTCATTTATGACTATCGATGCCAGTTCGAATACGGGAGGCTCTGCTTTATTAAGTTACTCAACAATCAAGTTGAACGCAATGACGACGATTTGTTACCAAACGGTAACACACGTACCCACTACACACGTATATGTACCTACATACACATCGTTCCTGCTGTGATACTGCTTTATGGTTTTGAATTCAAAGTAGCACACGTATTACTTAAACGAATGCACAATTATTTCTTCAGTTGCGTAAGTCTGTTGCACAATACGACTCCATTACAGAAAATTACTTTCGGTGCTGAAGGTAGTAGAAAAAAAAATGTAATACAATGGTTCTCGCAATTAGTATCGCATACGTGATTTCCAATAGGGAGGAAATCCTCGAATGTTCGCTAATCACGTCGGCTTCTCCTGTTTATGGAATGATATCTGCAACGCTTCGCACGAACGATGCAATATTAGCTCTTTTAGTTTAAGCTATAATGTGAAAACACGAGTCATCGGTTTGCGTTCTCTCTGGACTCCACTGCGGAAATTCCTTGTGGAAACGAACACGGTTAGTTTAAATATTGTCGTAGCATATTATTGCGACAGGGTCTTTCAATCTCACAAAGCAGTAACTTGAAAAACATTATTTTTGCATTGGTAGAGCGCGTTGAAGTTACAATTTTTACAAATTTTATGGAAACGTCGTAAGGTGCTTACACAATTATCCGAAAGTTCCGAAACCATCGAATGAAATTCAAACGAGTGTTTAAAGAAACGTTACCGAAGCGAAGAAATTTATTTACTTAGATATTTAAAGAAACATTCAAAGAAACGTTACCGAATTGAAGAAATTCATTTATATATTTTAACGAATTTATATGTGAGAAGAACCATTGTTATTATTTCAACAATTTTGCTGGATGATGTATTAGTTGGTAGAATTTCGTAATACAGTTTTTACTGTCGTATTGTTTTTAAAAGTACACCGAGATTCTTCATCCGTCCGCACTGACAATTATATCCATTTTTATGACCAACGTTATTTCTTCACTCCAAATCGCAGAAAGCAGTAACTTGAAACACGTTATTTTGTTGAAATTATTTCTGCGTATATAGAACGCGTTGAAGTTACAATTTTCACAGAAATTGTATGAAACCATTGTAACGTGCACAACCATCCGAAACTTTCGAAACCTTCGAATAAAATTCAAACGAATATTTAAAGAAACGTTACCGAATCGAAGAAACTCATTTAGAATTTTTAATCAATTTATATGAGAAAAACTATTATTAGTTTTGGAGATATAGTTAGTAAAATTTCGCAATTTAGTTTTTACCGTCGAGTCGTTTTTAAAAGTATTATTTTTGCATTGGTAGAGCGCATTGAAGTTACAATTTTTACAGAAATTTTCGTGCTTTCGTAACGTTGCTTACACAACCATCCGAATCTTTCGAAACCATCGACTAAAATTCAAACGAACATTTAAAGAAACGTTATCGAATCGAAGAAATTCATCATTTAGGCATTTTAACCTATTTATATGAAAAGAACCATTATTATTGTTCCAATTTTTTATTAAGACTGTTTTATTGTTCCATCAATTTTGCTGGACGATAATATTACTTGGTAAAATTTCGTAATTCAGTTTTTACTGTCGTGTTGTTATTAAAACTACACTGGGATTCTTCATCCGTCCGACACTGACAATTATATCTATTTTATGACCAATGTTGTTATCTCGCGTATGTGCACAGCGGAATGCAACAAAACTGTAGAGAAAAAGGTACAACGAATCAACCTCTGACCTTTCGAGACTGTTGACCGTTGGTTAACGTCGGCAACGGATACCTTGGGCAATAATGATTGAACGTGCTTTTAGGTCACGCGAGTTGAATGATTTTATCGTACATTGTCAATCGGACGATATCATGCGATTTACTGATAGGCTGATAGATATGGGAAGTAAGTGTTCCTTTTCGTATTGGTACGAAAGTTATCAGGACCGAGAAGGGTATTTAGTAAATATTGATCTAAGAATATCAACGATAAGATTGAAAAGGATTTCATTTTGTTAATGAAATCGATGTTCGTGTACTTTGACAAAAGCAGTAGCAGGAAATAAAATCGCTTCCAGACCGAATGCGATCTTAATTTTACATAACTTGTTTTTTTTTAAAATCATAACTTATGACTGGACTCATTTATGACAAAAGTGAGTAGGTGTAATTTAAAACATTAAAAACATTAGAAGAATTAAAAATTTCTGTTATATTATTTTCAATCTATTAAACATATTAACAAAGAAAACAAATTTCTACATCACTTCAGTTTGTTGCAATTGAGGTAGAAAATGTTTAGTTCGCATAAAGATCCGCTGTCTAAGTGAGTATAATAAATAGACTACGAAATCGTTGAAAAATGTCAATATATAAAATGTCTTCTCTATTAAAAACATTATGGGAAGAAATAACATTCAATTTAGTTTCTATTTCTTGCAATCGATGTGGACTAATAATTAGACTGCGCATCTTTATGCAAAATAAAAAATGCATTGCATTGATTGCAAGACACAGTTGCGAAATAATAATTTCTTTCTTCGTTTAATAATCTGATTAAACTGAAACCGATACGTTGATGTCTTTAATTCTCTTTAATATATCCACTGCTTAAAATTGCGCTTACCCATTTTTGTCATAAATGCATAAAATCCACAGTCCACTAATAATACGTATAATAAAGTATTATTCGAGTTCAGGAATATGATCGTTTTACAAACAGAAATCAAAAGTGTGCCGACTACTTTGTGAAAAAATGAAAGTTACAACTAGACTGTGGATCTTTATGCATTTATGGCTTTCGAAAATTTCCAAAAATTGCTGCGACATAAAATATGACAGAATTTAGTACGATTTTAATTGATTTCAAATCTATCTCTACAATCTTAAACAATCTCTACTTTAAACTTGAAATTTTCCTCAATTTAAACTTGAAATTTTCCTCAATTTAAACTTTAAATTTCCCTCAATTCAAACTTGAAATTTTCTTCAATTTAAACTTGACATTTTCTTCAATTTAAACTTGAAACTTCCCTCAATTTAAACTTGAAATTTCCCTGAATTAGAACTTGAAATTTTCCTCAATTTAAACTTGAAATTTTCCTTAATTTAAACTTGAAATTTCCCTCAATTTAAACTTGACATTTTCCTCAATTTAGGCTTGTAATTTTCTTCAATTTAAACTTGAAATTTCCCTCAATCTAAACTTGAAATTTCCTGGAATTTAAATTGCATTTAAATTGAATTTAGTGTGATTTTAATTGATTTCAGATCTAAACGAAAATAAGATTCTATTGCGTTGGCAAATAAGTTCGTTCGGTTTTTTACATTGGAATAAATCACAAAAACCGCACTTACTTATTTGCCAACCCAATATTTCATTCCGCTTTCATAAAATTCGTCATGAAAAATTGAAAATTGCATAAACACATCCGCAGAATATTAATTTGAATCACTGTATGTGCGTAATTGCAATTTATTTTCGGTATTCCGGTTCGCCTTCAATATAGACACGCGCTATATCGGGTTGCTGCAGCCAGTCGACTTTTTCTATTGTTCTGCGATGAATAATCGTATCGAGTCAGAGTAGTACATTGATCATGGGCTAACGTGTCCCCCTAGAGTTGTTTAGGCTCGACTCGCATGCTGCCACGTATATCGAGCTTTTACGTTGTACGCAACAAGTAAACGATCGAACCGTAACTTGCCCTCGATAGAGACTGAATAATCTGTAGAACAGTTTCCTTGGCGGTTGGAAAAATCGGATTTTTCAGGTGCAGTGAGCCACGAAAGTATTTGAACGTACTTCAAAACAGTATAACTCTTTTATGATCGGACCAAACGACCTGACTTTTCTCAGCAATTAGAAGAATTGATTTACCAAATGACGTGCAAAAAAGATTTTGAAAAAATTGCAATTGCTACGAATTATATGAGAAAGTAGAAGAGGCATCGATTTTTAATTCTCATCAAAAGACAGTGGATGTTTATGCAATTTTCAGTTTTCCTAGACAAATTTTAAGAAAGCGGTGCCAAATAAAATTCTATTTTCATTGGTAATAGCTAGACAGCGGATCTTTATGCAAAATAAAAATTTTCTGCTCGAGTTGCAACAAACTGGAATGACATTGAAATCTGTTCAACTGTTTTAAAGTGCGTTTAAATACTTTCGTGGCTCACTGTACATATTCTGAAGTAGCTGAATCCGAAGAATCAGATGAAAAATGACAATTCCCGCTTCGCTCGTTTTGCTGAAGACGGTTTTGACTTTCTGGATCATGTTTTTTTTCGATGTCGATGTTTTTTTCTTTTTATCGATGGCTGTCCCAAAGCTTTTTGCTTGTTTTTATCTTAATATCGAAAGATTATTTGGCAATTTAAATAGCGCTTTTCATTGGCTGTCCACGACTGGACGTTTTGGCCGTCTCTACACAGTCCTTGCCTGAACAATTAATCATTATTTTACGTAGAAACACTTAAAACATGGTTTCCATTCCCGAAATGACGTCTGTATGCAAAACAAAGATAAAAAGTTTGTGTCTCAACTTAAACGACACGAGTGTCACAATTATACAATTTTCACATCACGATAAGTGCATAATTCTTTTTGCACATTTAAACTACACTAAATTTCCAACAAATTAGATATATTTAAGCAGTTAGGGTTGAAGAATTTTCAATTGGAAACGAATCAATAAGAAACACGATAGATTGATAAGATTATCTGATAAAGTCAAAATAGCGCTTTTCGACACAGTCCTTGCCTTAACAATTTCATTATTTTACATAAAAACACTTGAAACATGGTTTCTATTTTACAAAAATGACGGCTGTATGCAAAACAAAGATAAAAAGTTTGTTTTCGAACATATACGGCAGAGCAAATGTTCTCGAGGTCCCCGAGAGATAAATGACAAAGACTTTTTATCTAACAATAAGTAAGGCTTTTAATCATCGTTCGATGATACAGATGTGTGCGAGATTCCACGGTCACGTAGTTTCTACACTGCAGAGAGTCGGTCGAACGATGAAGGTGAAATTCCCTAAGTGTGGACAAGCCGGAAGCGATGCCTAAATCTCGACAATTGAATTTTTATAGTAAAACCAATAATTAAGAGACTAAATAATTATTTTATATATTCTGAGGCCTTTGCTACAAGCAGATGTGAATATTATTTGATTAAGACATCAATTGAAATTTAAAATAAATTCAAAGTTTATCCGAAAACAGTATACAAAATAGTCTATTTTCATGTGAATCGTATGCATTTATAGTTTGAACCTTTATTAGGAGAAAAGATATAAGTTAAGTAACCTATTGTTGAAAATTTCACAATATTTCAATTCTAGAACACGCACAATATTAAATGCTTGTCGACCTGAACACTGACGTCTTGACGCTAACTGGAAACACATAAATTTGGCTTTGTGCTATCATTTTGACGCAGCAGTCACCACTACTGTTTACGTTTTCGACTAAACCAGCGCTCGGATTTACTCGCGACGGCCGAGTTTCGAAGGCTACGCCCTCTCGACCCGGCTGCGCGTCTCGCTCCCCGTGGCGGTCCTAGTTCTCCTTGGCGCCACCAATAGACGCGCGGCCGGGACGAGGGGGCGTAGCCTTCGAAACTCAGCCGTCGCGAGTAAGTTAATCCGAGCTTTGGACTAAACCGTAAACTTGTAGACAGAGAACAAGCATTTACCCTGCACAGATACAACCTGTTACTACCTGATCAATGACATATAATACCAGAACTGTAATTATTCAACTATATTCGTGAAAATTTACAAAATTGGATAGCGTGCTATCTTTTCGTCGCGGAGTGTAGCTTTGTCGACTCGAATCCATGATTCGAACAACGCAACGCAATGCGAAGCAGTGTCCATTGGACACCGCTTCAGGAAGCAAAGAAAGAGAATGCAGAGAATCGATTCTGAAAGTTTGAATCCGGTTTTTGCTCGGTCGGTCGCCATCTTGAACGCTGCTCGCTATCAAGACTGAATCATACGTTGCTCTTAGTCATCGCGTTTTACAATCAGTCGCGTCCCGTGCACATGCACGGTGGTCACGTTGCGGCAAAGGGAAAAACCAGCGCGCCGAGTCTCGAAAGGGGCGACACGCTCTTCTGCGCCGGAAAGCGAAGCGTTCATTGCCTCTCCTTGCGTCTGCTCTGCTTCTTTTGTCAGTCGAGAGTCGAGAGTCGAGAGTTGAGAGTCGAGAGTTGAGAATCGAGAGTCGAGAGCAGAACCGTGAGGAGTCGTGCCTTGAAAACGTTTGTTCGACGCATGCCAAGCTACACGCTTCGATCCAGATCATTCTATCTCACGATCCACCGGCATGGCAGAGTACCCACGCAACTGGTCATCACAATGTCCAGCATTCTTGATCAACCGGGGAAAATCGACGCGAGTCAAAGTTGTTTAAACGTTTCTAGAAATCGGAGTTCACTTTCGCCTTGCGACTCGATTTCTTTCGTTATGCTTTCCTTCGCCTGGCCAAAATGTTCCCCGGTTCCTCTTTTTTGTTGTTGGTTTTCTTCCGAGTGCAAAGCAATTTTTCGTCTGAAAGCGTCAGAATTTCTTCACGGGGCGAATCGTTAACACTAAACATACCTCGCCCTAAAAATGGCTACTGTGCATTGCCATATAAAAATGATACGACCGAATTCATTTGGATTTTGTTCGATTTATATTATAATGTGTGCTTAATTATTGAGTCTTTATTTGATTCCCCTTAGGGTTACAAATTCATACACACTCTTCCCTTCATTCTCTTCCCCTGATCTAATGTGTGCTTAATTATAGAATCGTGTATAATCATTTCCAATGGAACCATCCGTAGAAACTCAATAATTGTGAAATACAAAATGTGGAAACGGTCATTTGCCCGGTAATGGTAGGTTTGGTGTTAGTAAAACCACCGGAAAGATAGCTGCGGAACTTAATGGCCGATGTTCCCCACTTCTTTTGTTGTTTTTCTTCCGAGTGCAAAGCCACTTTTCGTTTAAAAGAGTCAAAACTCGTTAATAGAACCACTGGAAAGAAAGATGTCCAACCTAATGACCAGACTGCGGATCTTTATGCAAAATAAAAAATGGTTCCATTCATTGCAAGACACACGAGCCAGAGAAAAATTTCATTCTTCTTTCGATTATCTCGTTAAGGTGAAATTAATACACTGGTGGCCTTTAAATATTTGTAATACCTCCACTGTTTTAAATTGTACGTACCCATTCTTGTCATATGTGCATAAAATCCGCAGTCTACGTAATGACCGATGTTCCCAGTTCTTTTTTTTGTTTTTCTTCCGAGTGCAAAGCAATTTTTCGTTCGAAAGAGTCAGAATATCTTCACGGATCGAATCGTTAATAAAACCACCGGAAAATTGCTGTACAACTTAATGGCCGATGCATAGATGAATAAATTGGAATTCATTTAACCAGACCTTGAGCGCAAACCTAATATTTTTGAGATACGTTGAAATTTTACTCGTTCTTCTGTACATAGATGGTATGTATCACGATTCTGAAACTCATTTTAGTGATTTAGTAATTTAACAAAGGAAAATTCTCCGGCGTATATGTAAACTTAATTTTGAAGTTGTACTTTGTGCATTCTACATTTTTCGAACGAAATAGTCGTACCGCGAACGTTATCGTTCAACTATATCCTAATGTATTATTTTACATCGAGCTGTCAAAATGCTATCTAGCTTTTTTTATTATCACTTCCCCGCGACATTTGCCGTGTCATGATTCCTCAGCATAGCCAGTGGCCAGTGCGAGGCAATTGTAAAATATCGGACAATACAATGGCACGTCCTTTGCCCGGATCAATTCAGAGTAGTTTATCGTTACGAAAAGCGATGTACTCTAAATTCAAGCAATGAGGTTAACAAGAGATGATGTGCTGTTTATTCTTGCCGCTGGCTTAATTTATCATTTATTTCTTGCATGATCGGAGATGGAAGGTCTTTCCGTGACAGTCTCTTCAATAACATTCGTATTACCAATCGCATGACGAGTTCAATCATTCTAATGATTCACTTTTAACATTGAATCCTGTATTTCTTCCTTATCGTTAGTAATACGTAAAAATGTTTTATCTATTTTATCTTTAAACATTGTGTGTAAAGCATGATTTTTCAAGTAAAACTCAACTTCGAAGTTGACATCAAAATAGTACGTCCATTTAAACATATATACAGGGTGTTCCACGTAACACTTTTCACGATTTTTCAATTAAGTGCTTGCGATAATCTGACAAAAAAATAGTTTGAACAGAAGTCGATCAGTTTTCGATTAGCTATACATTAAATTTCTTTTTAATTATTGCCAAGACCACCCTCATTTTTTAAAATGGTATTCAAGGTCATCCGAAGGCCATAGTACACATACTAGGTCGTTGAATTCGTCTTGATACGGGCTATAATACTGTTACGACAAAAATACCAAGTATCATTTTAAAAATTGAAGGTGGCCTTGGCAATAATTAAAAAGAAAATTTTTGAACTTTTTCTTATTGCAATGTATAGCCAATTAAAAACTGATTAACTTTTGTTTAAAATATTTTTTGTCAGATTATCGCAAGTACCTGAAAAATCGTGAAAAGTTTTGAAAAGGCTTGATTAATCCGTGAGAAATGTGCATCCATTAATCTTCATAACTAGACTGCGGATCTTTATGTAACATAAAAATGATTTGCATCGATTGCAAGCAATAGGAACTGAATTGAATGTTGTTTCTTCCTTTACAAATTTGAATAGAGGAGAAATCATATATCGACATTTTCAATTTTCAAAATTTTCCAACAATTTTGAATTTCATCTACTCAATTTTGCTGTAAATGCAAAAGGATCCGCAGTCTATTCATAACAATTGGATCGCCCAAACTTTAACAGTCCCCCAACTACGGTAGACAGTGAAACATAAAAAAATGTCCGTATAATATTCGGTTTGAACGAAAGTTCATAGCGTTTGTAAATTAAAATTGAAAGCTAAAATTCAGATATTTATTCATAGATTTATTTAATAACATATTTTCCATTCTGTTTTATTACCTTTTGCCATTTTCGAGGTAACTACTCGTGTTATTGAATAAACATATGAATAAATACGTTACTTTTATCTTCAATTTTTAATTGAAAACGCTACGAATTTTCTTTTCAACCCAATGGAATAGTTACTTAATTATAATACTAGATTCAATTTTTATTGAATTGTAGAAGAAATAATGTTGCTTGTGGGTCGCCATAGATTGAACTACAATATTTAATCTTCGTAAGGTAAGGCCTTTTTTTAGTTTAAAAACGAGTGGAAAAAATACCTTTATTGTGGGGCTCGGGGGAAACGAATCTTCGGTTTCCCCAATACCCATAAAAAAAACTACACCTCTAGGACTGGGAGCCCTTTTCTCGCTCTCTAATATCCTTGAGGACACTCAGGGCCCCGCTTTTTGCATTTCTCCTGACTGCCTCTTTTCTTAGTCCACTCCTGTTTTTTGCTAAAACGCAAGGTAAGGTCTAATAACACATTAATCGTAAGTAAGGTGGGGTCTTTTACAAGGGAAGGACCAAGTTACCGACTTCGATTTTGATAATCTTTTGTGAGACGATGGTATATGGATCCCTAATGATGTCTGCAAAATATTAGGTGTAGTTACTCAATAGTTTTAAAGATATAAACAACTAAAGTTTCACGCAACCTGCTTACGCAGCTAATGGAACTTCGAAAGGCTTTGAAAGTATGAAAGTTCAATTGTTTATATCTTTGAAACTATTGAGTAACTACTCCTAATATTTAGAAAACATCATTAGGGATCTATATACCATCGTCTGACAAAAAATTATCAAAATCGAAGTCGGACACTTGGGGTCCTTCCCTTGTTAGACCCCGACAAATGAATTTCATAAATTGCCTCGTTTTGAATAAATGTGGGGTAAAGAATAACATAGGATAAAAAGTAAACAAACAGATTTAATTTTATTCATATACAAATTCTTTACAAAAGTCTGAAGCTGGGGTCTCCGAGACCCCACATTACTTTGCGAAGGTTAAGAAAGAAAATAAACTTCCACTTCACTCCAGTTTGTTGCAATTCAGGTACAAAGTTTCTATTTTGCATAAAGACCCGCTGTCTACTAAGTAGTAATATCTAATGGAAGAGTTCGGCAAAAATGTTTAAAACCCACTTGGAAAGAACTCCCCTTCATTCGAAATTTTTGTTTAAATAAAATTTTTGCCCAACTTTGTTTAATGGAGAAGAATTTCGAAGGGGATAACACTCACGTATACGAATAAATGGAATATTTGTCGGAAAACTGAAAATTCCCGTTATTTTTTTGAAGACACCCCGTAATTCGCTAGCTCGAGGACAGTGAATGACATGAAATCAAGCCGTTCGATTAATATCCCGGATACGCAATGAAGAGTGAAACGAAAACAAGAAAGTATGAATTTGATGAAGCCACTCGTTGCTCCGTGAAACGAGCGTGTCCGAACGCTAATAGGTGCGATTAGAATCTTTGTCTAAACAGGCGGAATCGCCGCGCAGCGAGCAAGGAGAAGACAGCTGACAATCGAGCGTAGCCTGTCTGTGTCTACCGTTGAATCGCTTCCACGCTGGACAACCGGGTAATTAGGATGGTTAGTCCCAGTCCCGGCAATGCCTCGGTTACGTAAGAATCAGTGCGTGAAGCGCCGCCAGTTTCCATTCAACTGGTGCCGAGAGCCGCCGCCGCCGTCGCCGCTTCTTCGTTCTTGACATCGTAGCAACCCTATTTCGTTATTCACTTTCACCTTTGACCTTCGGAATTCACGGTGCGTCTTCGACGCGACGGTTCATCTGTAACTTGTAACTCTACTCATCGGCTACGAAACCTACAGTTGCTGTACAAAGTATTCGTACACCTTTTCAAAATTGGACCCAACAGCTCGAGTTTTTTCTTAGACGTTAGAAGGACTAGTTTACTAGCTACATAAAGTGTAAATAGTTTTATTCGAATAGAATTACAGTCTATTTATCTATCTATCTACATACAATTTTGTTTTATTATTTTTAAAAGAGAATAGAAATTCTGTAACTAGCAATGGTAATAATAAACACTTTATAAATTAAGCTTATTTCGTAAGTAGAGCAATAAATGCACCGTGTTATTGTTGACATTAATGGATTTTTATTCGAATAATTACAGTCTATTTATCTATCTATGGGTTTAAGGTCTATTTATACATATACAATTTTGTTTTATTAGTTCCAAAAGGGAATACAAATTCTGTAACTACCAATGACAATAATAAACACTTTAGAAATCAAGTCTATTGCGTAAGTTGAGTAATAAGTGCAATAAGTTATTGTTTATTTATCTATCTATCTATATACAATTCTGTTTTATTATTTTTAAAAGAGAATAGAAATTCTGTAACTAGCAATGGCAATAATAAACACTTTAGAAATCAAGTTTATTTCGTAAGTTGAGCAATAAATGCACCGTGTTATTGTTGACATTAATGGCTTTTTTTATTTATATTATTACAGTCTATTTATTTATCTATCTATCTATATGCAATTTTGTTTTATTATTTCCAAAACAGAATAGAAATTCTACAACTAGCAATGGCAATAATAAACACTTTAGAAATCAAGTTTATTTCGTAAGTTGAGCAATACATGCACCGTGTTATTTAAATACCGCTTTTTATTTAAATAATTAGAGTTTATTTATCTATCTATACACAATTTTGTTTTAATGTTTCCAAAAGAGAATAGGAATTTTATAACCAACAATGGCAATAACAAGCACTTTAGAAATCAAGTCTATTTCGTAAGTTACCAATAAATGCATCGTGTTACTGTTCACATTAATGGCTTTTATTCGAATAATTACAGTCTATTTATCTATCTATATACAATTTTGTTTTATTAGTTCCAAAATGGAATAGAAATTCTGTAACTACCAATGGCAATAATAAACACTTTAGAAATCAAGCCTATTGCGTAAGTTGTGTAATAAGTGCACCATGTTATTGTTTATTTATTCATCTATCTATATACAATTCTGTTTTATTATCTTTAAAAGAGAATACAAATTCTGTAACTAGCAATGGCAATAATAAACACTTTAGAGATCAAGTCTATTTCGTAAGTTACCAATAAATGCATCGTGTTATTGTTGACATTAATGGCTTTTTATTCGAATAATTACAGTCTATTTTGCAAAAGATGTACGCATTTGGTCATCGTAGTATCTCTGTCATCTTACTGCAATTACGGCAGACCGATGACTGATGATTCGGTAACTAAAGAGACGAGTGTTCGTGACATAAAATATAAAACGCAGACAATGAACCACCAGCAAACGTGTTAAAAATTGTTGTAGATAATAATGTATTGTTGAGTGAAGTCGTGATTGTTATGAGAACTGGTTTTAGTATTCAACTACAACATTGCTATCTTGGGAAACCGTTCCAGTAGTTGTGGATGATTCATACCGAATATGTTAATTTTGTTTTTCGTATGATAAAAGAAAAAATTGTACACTTGTATGATAAGATTTTAATGAATAGTAAATATTTTTTGCTTCATGCTATACATAATACATAAATGCGTATTCGAACTAAAAAAAAGTATTTTCACCAAAAAACGACATTGTAGTTCCACACTTTTATTAATGCATTTATGTTTATATTTATGTAATTGTGCATTACACATAATTATTTATACACGAATACATGAATATATTAGATGATTGCATAAGTTCGTGCCCGATTTGAAAATAAAATTCAATGGTTAAATTTTAAAGAATACAACTTTATTAGTCAATTACATATACATATAGTTACCATTCTTTTCTAATTCTAGAAAATTTAACCATTTTTTTATTTTAATTTAACCAATCTTTCGCGACAGATTGGAGAGAATAAAACAGAAGTATACATTTGCATTGCCATTGTACTGTTTTATCAGTCGCATTAGCTTATCTGTCTACGTTCGGTAAAAATTTTCCATGTAACATACATACTCGGAATGGAAAACATTTTCACCTAGATAAAGGCAGTGGAGTCATATATTTAAGTTGACGTAAACGCGATTCAATGTCCCTTGGCGCAGTACATCTGTAGAAAATTCACTTTGTCACCTTCACCTGCTCTACATTTTCATGAAGCTATCATACAAAAACGTAGGTCTCAATAACAGAATATACTGTATACAGAAATAGCTTTTAGCAATACAATATTGAAAGTTTTAAAGACACACAATATTCAATACAATGTTAATTTATTGTTCAGATGCTAAAAGTATTACGAACAGCTCTCAAACGAATTTTAGTTAATTTGGATCACCAAAAGTGAGAAGAAATAAATTGGAGATTCCCTATTCTATACTTAACATCGTGTAACCGGTGAAAACCTAAAAGTAATAAATATAATGACAATAAGAATTAACAAATTCAACGAACTTGAAAGTTTTAAGGACACACAATATATTCAATACAATGTTAAACTTACTTTCACACGAGATCAGATTTATACTTATTTATCAATTTATTGTTTAGATGCTAAAAGTATTACGAACAGCTGTCAAACGAATTTTAGTTAATTTTGATCACCAAAAGCGAGAAGAAATAAAATGAAGATATCCTATTCTAAATATAATATAAATATAATGACAATAACAATTAATCCCTTGCCGTATCTTTTTCTCTACAGTTACAGTAATTAAAACGTGTTTATCCCAAAAATGTCGTAGAAGAGAAAAGAAAATTTATAGTTTTTGCATGGCTACATTAATTTTAATTCTTAAATATTGACTACAATCGAATCAGATTTTATTTCATTTAAAGAGAAACGCGTAACATTCATATTTGTTAGACTCTGTTTAAAATGTTCATGGCGAGTGTGACTCGTTAAAATACGTCAAGGGTTTAACAAATTTAACAACATAAAATATATGTACATGTTAGAGCAGTAAGAGAAAGCGTCAGTGATAAATTTGTGTACCACGAATGTATGTACACAGTATATCAATGACAAACGAAATCAATTAACGTTCACCTGAAGATTAGAGAAATGTGACTTCTGTCAATAGTAATCGGCTGTTTGTGTACCAGCTACACCAACTTTGTATTGTATAACTGGAGTATCGCTCGAGCAGTTCTAAAATCGGAGTCCGAAAGGAATTCAGTTAATCTGACACAGAGTAAAATTTCGCTCGATCGAACGATGTTGTAGTCACAGTTGGGCAAAAATTTAATCAACGGTTGACGAATAAATTTCTACTTCAATCGTTAATCGCGATTAACAATTAAACTCCTACTTTAGTGGTTGATTGCGGTTAACGATTACATCCTTTTCAATTGTAATCGTCAATCGGATAATTGATTAATGATTAACTGCTGAAATTTCGAAATGGAATACGGAATCAAAACTGTATGCATACTAAAAAAGATGTAACCTCTCTCTCTCCCTCCATATTACAATTTATGGATAGAGCGTGCGGCGATTAATTTCAACAATCGATTAAATCAGTCTTCGATTTTTCGACGATTTCTTTTTTTAATCAACGATTGAATCAATCGTCCATTTTTCAATGATTACCTTTTTTAATCGTACACATTAATCAATCAATCTTTGTTAAAATTTTAATTGATTAATGCCCAACTCTGGTTGTAGGTACCTCCTCCTGTACGTTCTCGATCCAGAAGCCTCTTTGGTATGGATACTTTTAAAAAGACGGCAAAGATTATCCCGACTTTTCCTTCTCCGATTATATAAATACTTTCACCCGAAGAATGCAGTTATTTGAACGATTGTTGACTTTAAACACCGAAGCTTATTCAACGGAAAAAAGTGGCCACTGTAAATTGTAATAGTCCTGGTAGCATTTATGGTTGGCATTTTGTTGGGTCTTCGTAGCAATATTTATTGGCAAACCGTTAGAAATGTCGCCTTTTGAAACAACATCGCTATAATACGAACGGCCAACGGGACCCGCTGACATATTATTCTGATCTTCTCTTTTCCGGTTATTTTTACGGTATGTTATAAATAGGCTGCGGATCTTTATGCATTTATAGGAAAATTGAGAAGATGAAATCGAAAATTGTTGAAGAATTTTAAAAATTGAAGATGTCAATATACGATTTCTCCTCTATTAAATTCGTTAAGGGAAGAAATAAGGAAGAAATAACATTCAATTTAGTTTCTATTTTTTGCATAAAGATCCGCAGTCTAATCATAAATAATATACATATAAAGAATGTACTTCTACGGTCAAAATTGGGAAGAAAAGGACAACACTTAATTATACACGTTGGACTTTAACCTGGAGTGCTACATAGTAGACAACAAATTTAAATGAAAATATCTAAAAACGAAGGCCCATCCTGAAGAAACCCAAAAGGGATTTCTTATACTTCACGAGCACTACCCCTTGCCTTTCCCTCGGAACATGGAAAAATTAAATAAATAAATAAATTCCAATGCTCCACACAATAACACTTTAATATTCCCTTTGCGCGACAATAACAAATTGCGTATATATCCGTGAATAAGAAAACAAAAAAATCAATTTGGAATATAATAATTAGACTACGGAACTTTGTACAAAGTAAAAATGTTTTGCATTTGATTGTGGGAAGCAGGAATATGTAATATAAAAATTGATTTCATCCCTTAACGCCTTTGTTACATTAAAAGCAACAGTACAACATTCTTCGATTTGTTAAATCTCTTACTGTTTTATATTCCACCGAACCGATTTCTTCATAAAAGTTTTTAGTTGCAGCAACGTTTCTAACATCTGTAAGACGTGCGATATTTAAATGTTGGTAAACGTTGGTTGAGCTAATGTAGTATTATTATACGTAAATTTCTGGTTAACCCTCGCAAGGTTTCTTTCTCTGTTGTTCGCATTTTCTTATAAGAAGAAGGTAGTTTATGTTTATTGTATGCCTATATACGGCTACACATACACATACATATTATATAATCCAATGGCTACATTAAGTATACCGACAACAGTATAATAGAATTTTGTTTCGGTTTAAAGTTTAAAGGAAATGAATGCACATTATACTTAGCATAGTGCAAGGATGCAAGGTTAATTCGGTCAGTTTAAACAGCTATTTAAACTTTCTTTTGTTCGTCACTGAAAAGATCTCTTATTTATAAATCGAATAAATTGATGGAAGTGTAGACTACAATGGATAATATTATCCCCTATAATAATATTAAATCTCACAAAATTTCATAATAAGACTTACATAAAATTTCGTTCTGAATATTCACCTTCAAAATTTCAACGTGTTTTTGTCTTCAGAGTTGGGTGGACGTATTGGCGTGTGTTTATAATATTATAAATATATATATACTATATTTGTTATGTGCAAATACTGTTTGTAAAACAGAATTGATTGTTCTGTTTTTCATAACGTTTTATATCTATGTTATTCGTATGATTTTCAACAAATATTCAAATACAATTGGCATTACTTTATTCTCTCTTTATTTCGTAATATGATCCTTTCTGATATAAAAAAGTTTTAAAGATTGCCTTTTTTATTTTTGCATGTAACCTTGTAAACTATAATTATTTGGAAACTCTTTTTTTGCATATCATTTCGTTATCCAGTGCTTCTAATTGCTAATAAAAAAAATCTGGTCGTTCGGTACAATTAGAAAAAAGTTATTCTATTTTAAAGGGCGTACGAGTACTTTTTACAATGTATAATAAAAAATATACGGTCGTTGCAATAAAACAAAATATTTATTCCTTAGCTACGTTATATAAAATTAGTTCAAGTTTATAAATCTTCAACAAAATGAGAATTTTATGTTTGAAGTTCATATTTCAACGGAGTGCAAAGGGTTAACCTTAAATTAAACAATGGGGTGCGTCTAAACTTCTGATACTTCTATACGTATCGATCATTGTTGCGCAAATTTTATTTTAAATAATAAATAAACGTGTGATTTTAATTGCAAATAATTACTACACTTTTTATTTAAATAAAAGTAATTGAAATAATTCCAAAAGTGATCTATTTATTATTTCTGATTTGTGTGTGTGTGTGTGTGTGTGTGTGTGCAAATAAAAGATTATTTGTTATTTGTATTGAGCTGGAAATCAAGTGAATAGTTTTTGATCCTCTCTTATTTCGTGTATCTTGTATTTCTTGTATTTGTCAATACAAATAATAATTGAAATTGTATTTGTAAATAACAATTAACTTTATTATTTTAAATAATTTATTTAGACTTGGTTAAATAATAAATAATTATTTTTGCTTTTTATTTGAATATCCAAATAACAAATAACTCGTTATTAACTTCCCGATTTATTTAAATTTTTATTTAAATACTTATTTATTTAAATAAATTTATTTATTGCCCAATACTGGTATCGATTACTATTTAAAGTTTCTGTTGTCCGCCACAGTGAGTACGTCAAACACGGAATACGTGGTCGGCACTTTGTAGCTGAATCTAGCGAGCGCGACGGAGCTGCTTATTTTCAGTCTGCTTCGTGGAAACCTCCTGGACGTGGTCCGCAGAATCGCGCGTCCGTACAATGATAAATGCAAACTACCGACAAACGCGCAAGCCACCGCGGCATTTCCAGAACAGCCTGCTCGGTCCTGTGCCGCAAGGCTCGGTGAGGTTCGGTGAATCATCGATGCAGAAATGAAAACACATCGTGTCGCGTCGCGTCGTTTCCAGTGAGAGGCGTCGACCTCGAGGTTCGAAGGAAATCTCTTGTTAGAATTTATTTCTCCGCTTCTCACGTTGTCGCGACTAGACTCTTCTCTTCTTTTCTTGTAGTCGACGCGTTATTACTCCTCTACGCATATGCCTCATTTGTTTTGCGGTCAATCTGACGTACACTCCCGCTCATAAGTCTTCGGACAGTGATCATTAGGCTGCGGATCTTTATGCAATTTGTCTTTATTGAAAATTGTAAAAAAATGCTAGGATATAAAATATGACAGAATTTAGTACGATTTTCATTTATTTCAGATCTAAAGAGGCTACTATGTACCACGGAAATTAAAATTCTATTTTAGTCCACTTTTTTAAAGTTCGTCTACAAAAATTGAATATTGCATAAACATCCGCAGTCTAGCGATCATATTTGCTTTCAACTCTGTAAAAATGAAAGGATGCAAATATTGAACATTGGACGTTTAAGGATGCGAACAAATTTTTCCTTATTTAAAGGTTTACATGTGAAGGAAAGGATGCTGCACTCAAATATGAAAAATCTGACCAAGAAGAATCAAATCGGGTTCAAAATGGCTCGGTTCAAATCTGGTGATTGGGGTGACCATTTCATAATTTTTAATAAACTATTATATTGAAGTTGATCCAAATAGTTTTTAGATATTTTCGACATGTGTTTTCGATCATTATTAGACTGCGGATCTTTATGCAAAATAAAAATGTTTTGCATTGATTGTGGGAAACAGGAATAATATAAAAATTGATTTCATCCCTTAGCGACTTTGTTACGTTGAAAGCAACATTACGACATTCTTGAATTTTTTAAATCTTTCACTGTTTTATATTTCGCCCAACCAATTTCTTAATAAATGCATAAAAATCTAATCATTATGTAGTTAATACAGTTAAAGGTCCAACTAAAAACCAGAGGTGTCCTAAGACTTATGAGCGGGAGTGTAATCGTTTGATTTTTCTTATCCATTGTGAGTTACGACTTTACGAGAGGGAATCGTGCAGGAGATTGATCTCACGGAGATCGATGCTGTTGGGGCCTTGTATTCCGAAAGTAATTAGAATTATCCCGCGTTGTCGTCAGCATAAATGATTCTTCGCTGGCTAGAACAATTAACAACACTCTGTTCAACGTGTAATGGATGGTATTGCACGCGTCCCAAATCTCTGTAATGGATTTCGACTCGGGCTGTTACTTTTCCGAAGATTCGAAGTGTACGAAGTTTCGAAGTCTTCGAATTGTATGAAGTTGTAACTTAATCAATCTTGTAGCTGTGGTGCCGTATTTTTCTCGAAATGTAGGAGTGTCTGTAATTGAATCAAAAATAATTTAGCAGCGAAATTTCGAATTTCAAAGCCTCGAGACTCCGTTTCTTTTAATCCTCTGATAATTTACTACAGAGGTTTGAATTTCGAAGCTTCGAAACTTCGATTCTCATCACCTCCGAAGTTTCTGAAAGCGAAGCTCCGAAATTCGAAGCTTCGAAGCTTCAAAATCTTTGACCTTCGAAGAAAAATAACAGCCTTAATCTCGACAAGGATTGTTACTGTTCCGAAGATTCGAAGGAACGAAGAGAACTTCGAGGTGTACGAAGTTTCGAAGTGTACGAAGTTTCGAAGTCTTCGAATTGTATGAAGTTGTAACTTAATCAATCTTGTAGCTGTGGTGCCGTATTTTTCTCGAAATGTATGTGTCTAATTGAATAAAAAATAGCTTAGCAGCTAAATTTCGAAGTTCAAAGCTTCGAGACTCCGTTTCTTTTAATTCTCTGATAATTTACTACGGAGATTTGAATTTCGGAGCTTCGAAACTTCGATTCTTATCACCTTCAAAATTTCTGGAAGTGAAGCTCCGAAATTCGAAGCATCTCGACACGTTCGCTATCAGCGTCACGTGTATAACGACTCTGTGATTTACTAATTTGCGCGAAAAGAAAGTCTAACTGCTGTTTTGCTCTTCGTTAGTTGGAATCACACCGCGTGCCGTGATATTTCAGGAAAAATTAATATTTCATGCCCGACGTCCGTTACATTTCTCGAAAACCTATTATCCAAATAAATGAGAGTAGCGAGAGCAGCGAGTTGGCTCTGTTTCACTTTCATAGACTGATTGTGAGTTGCACAGTCAGCTACAAATTGTGTGTTTGCTGCAAGGAAAAAGGACTCGTTAGAGCAATTGCTAAAATCATGGGGAATGAAATACAAGCAGAAACATCGATCAAATCATTCGCAACGACTTCTTAAGCTGTGTAATTATTACTCTGGATATTTATACATAATAAAATGTTGATGCAAGTGTCAATTGCAAGACACAGCAGCTAAATATAACTTTATATAGGCCATTGATAATTTTAATGGAGTTTTAAACACTGTGTTTAACACCTACTTATTATTGTCATAAATACATAAAATCCGGAGTCCAGTATGTAATTATTAGACAGCGGATCTTTATGCAATATAAAAACTTTCCACCTGATTTGCAACAAACTGGAGCGAAATAGAAATTTATTTACCTTCTCAATGCGTTTAATAGGTTGAAAATTATATAATAGCATCTTTTAATTCTTCTAATGTTTTCACTGTTTTAAATTACACCGACTCGTTTTTGTCACAAATGCATAAATAAAATATAAGTTCTATTTGAGTGGAAATTGTTAAATGGATTTTTTATATTTACTACCATCTTATAATTCCTCTGTGCATTTTTTGGTTCGACATTTAAGATCAATGATCCAGTATTTGCACTATATATACAATGGAAACGTAAACATCTACGTTTATTCGATTAATGAAAATATACTTGAAGATACATGTTAATGGGAACATCTAAAATATGTACGTTGTTGATATACAATGTCGTTACAGATTACATTCCTTTATTTATACAGAACATTGCTTGAAGATTTATGCATAGTAGTTCTATTAACTTCAGTTAGTATAACGTTCAAAAATCAGTTGACATTAAACGAAACCTGTTAAAATGACAGGTAACCCACCATGATTATTCATGTGGCAAAAACGCATTAATATGGCGAATTATTCAAGAAAAATTGATTTCTTTCCACGTACACATTAAACCGGTAAAAATCCATGGAAGGTACAAGGAACAAAGGAAGTAACATTGAATGAATGCGTCAGATTATGTTATCGTTTCGTCTGTTTCTTCAAACAGCGTTATTCATGCATTTATCAAATGTTATCAAGAATGCGTTGGCTGTTCTTCCGTACGTGTTCCACTCTGTATGCGTTGTGTGTTACTTTAATTCCTTGTTAACTCATTAGTTGGAACAATTTCAAAGCGTTACTCGAAACGCTAATATGTGTATCGAGGCTTTCTCTCACTTCACGATCGTTTCACGCGAACCACTCAACCTTGATTTTCCTCACAATATGCTCCTACAAATTTGGGTCGCCTTCCACACAGTACGTGCATACAGGGTGCCCCAAAAATGTTGTACTGACTTGAAAAGGCTGATTCCTGAGGCCATTTGAAGCAACTTTGCGGTAATCTTCTCCGCGGCTTTGTTGAGGAATAATTAATGAAAAACACGGACCAATCAGAGCGCAGATACAGCGGATCGAAGTTTCGATCCTGTAAGATCAATGGTTCAAGAGCTATGCTTGTTTAAAGTTGAGCAATCTGCAGTGTTTTTGACAGGTAAGGGCGCCGCCATATTGGTTTGTAATGACGACAGCGGAGCCGCTTACAACTGCTATGTAATCACAACCAACTCGGTAAGCGGCGCGCGACCGTCACTACCAATATGGCCGGCGCCCTTACCTGTCAAAAACACTGCAGATTGCTCAACTTTAAGCAAGCACAGCTCCTGAACCATTGATCCTATAGGATCGAAACTTCGATCAGCAGCCGCCCCGGGTACAAATTCACTGGATTACATACCAAATACATCATAATTTATAGGAGAAAGACAGAAATTTTGAGTCCGGTAAACTAAAGAGCAGCCTTCATATTTTTAGACTTTGTTTATAATCTGCATCACGAGTGTGACTCGTTAAAATACGGCAAGGGGTTAAGAAACATCGAAAAATAACGATTTACCTTGTTGTTTCATCGATCATTTACCGCTGTGTCAATTTGACACCAAAGGGACAAATTCAGTTCGTGAAGTGAGGGACGGATGAGGGTTAATAACTCCTCAACAAAACCGTGGAAGAGATTTTCGCAAAGGAAAAATAGCCTCAGGAATCCGGCTCTTTGAGGAAGTACAACATTTTGGGACACCCTGTATATTGTTTGAACGCGCAAGTTTGCTTTACCCGAGGATCGCCGGCGCGGCGCATCAGCTTCCGAATCGGACTTTCGCTGAATTCATTTTCCCGCGGATAAGCACATTCCCCGCGAGCATCATTTCACCGAATCGCTGGCTGTTCGCTGGTAGTTACGTTGCGTTTGCCGGGAATTACACGCGTGTCCGTTTACGTTTACGGGCCACTTTCTCCTCCAGCCAAGCTTTTCACCCTGGATTCGCGTCCGGTCGTCACAGTACAATATTATGCGGTGAACAACTCGTATTTGACTTTCGCTTTGCTTCGACAGTCACCCTGCCTCACGTTTTTCACTTTTCTACGTTCAACCCCTTCTACTTCAACCTCGAGTGAGACTACTGATGGACATTCTAAAAGTATAGGGGACACCGTAACAATTCTCGAGAATTCTCGAGAAATACAGTCTTATTTCTCATTTCTCGAGAAATGAAAAATGTTGAGAAATCAGGAACACTAGATCTGAAACACTTCGAATCGCTTCGATCCAATGTTTATGACGAAACATTCGAATCACTTCCAACATAATTCGATGCTTGAACTCTTGAAGATCTCAAAAGTCTTGAAATCCAAATCTAATTCAGACCTAATCTCGTAAACTAAAGCCGACCATGGAAAGCTTTAAAGGGAAATGTTTTTCTTTTGTAATTCAAATATCGAATTGAATCGAAATCTTGTAGTCGAAATCTTGTAGCCCATCACTAGTTACAGGTATGAAACGACTAACAGAACCTATTACAGTGTACAACTGTACAACACGTTCTTAAATGTCATTTGATCGATAAGAATAAAAGAATCAGTGATATCAGTGAAGTAGACCAAAAAGTAAGGATCGAATAACTTCGTTCTACCCAGGTTCTGTTCCATTTCACCCCATAATAATTCTCCTGGTCGAGATATACATAGGGTTGAAATGTTACACGACATGTTTTAATCTGGTCCAAGGGTATGTTTTTACCATCTTATTATTAGACAGCGGATCTCTATGCAAAATAAAAATTCTCTGCCTAAATTGCAGCACTCTGAAGTGAAATAAAAATTTATGTTCCTTCTTAACACTAAACCTACCGAGCCTTAAAAGTAACTGGTACATGTTCTCTTATAAAAATGACAAGATTGATTTTATTCAGACTTTGTGCGGCTTCTATTATAATACGTGCTCTACTAAAGATATTTATACAATCAATTCTTATAAAATCATTTTTATTATTTCCATAATTGTAAAATAATAAATCTGAAACCGATCATTTTGGCCGGCGGTGGTAGGTTTAGTGTTAATATGTCTAACAGGTTGAAAATAATATAACAGTATTTTAAATTCTTTTAATGACTTTACTGTTTCAAATTACATCTTTGTATGCAATTTTTTTCTGTCATGAATGCATAAAATATCTACTTATTATACAATGTACCTGCGACATACAAGAATGACCAAACAATTACAGATTCTTGTTCAACTCGTGGAGATTTATTATATGGAGAAATAAATAAATACATAAATTTAAACATACAAAAGCCTTGAAACACACAGATATAGTATACACACGGCCTGTAGCGTTGACGTTAAAATAATATTATCTTCTAATGCCAAGTAAATTTATCAGAAACAATCACTTCTGACTGATAACATTCGAGTGCTCGTTAACTGTGCCTATGTGTAACTTCAAATCTGACCTGTTTCAAAACACCGATCACAATAAATAATCTCATAAGTCTTAGGGCAGTGATCAAATTTTTATTGAACTCTGTAAAAATGAAATGTAATCGTTGAGGGACACGAACAAATTTTTCATATGTCAAAAATCTTGCTAAGTAAAAAAATATTTATATTTTTTTCTCTTCGAAGAATTCACCACGTTCCTTTATCACAGTTTGCACTATTCTCGGACATCCGCGTGATCAATTTTTTCATACTTTCTGCTGTTATATTATTCCATTCTCGTTCCAAAATATTCCATAAATGTGTTTTCGAAGTAGGCCAAAAGTTTCGTACCTGTCTATCCAGTTGATCCCATAATTTTTCTATGCGGTTCAAATTTGGCGATTGGGGTGGCCATTTCACAATTTTTAATGAATTATTACATTGAAGTTGATCCAAATAGTTTTTACATATTTTTGACGTGTGTTTTCGATCATTATCATCATTAGACTGCGGATCTTTATGCAAAATAAAAATGTTTTGCATTGATTGCGTGCAAAGATCCGCAGTCTAATCATTATATTTATATTATGTAGTTAATACAGTTAAAGGTTCAACTAAAAACCAGAAGTGTCCTAAGACTTATGAGCGGGAGAGTACGTGTGTATGTAGAAGTAAAACCTAGGAAAAGCTACGATACGCTACGAACCGTATTATACTTGCGAAATATAAGTGCGAAATTAATAGGTACATCGAGAACATGCTACGTCAACATACGGTTTAGCATGTATGTGTTCCCTCATTCTAAACATAATTGCTTCATTTTTTATACTCGCGTATTTATCCTCCTCTGATGACATAACCACGACTGTTTCCAAATGATATTGATTCAAATGATTACGAAGTCTATTTAGAATATATCTACACAGTTTCTTTCGAAAATGGCGTTTCGTAACGATTTTGTACATGTATTTACCTTCCGTCTCAAAAGATTCCTGGAACGAACATACTTGTAAATACAGGCCGTGTAAAAAGTATTCGTACACTCTTAAAAAGGATTAGTTTATTAGCTAACGAGTAAATCATTTTTCTTTTTAGATTAAAAAAAAAAGATTTTAAACGAAGTCTAACAAATACGAATGTTACGCCTTTCTTTTAAAATGAAATAAAATTTGATTTGCATGTAATCATTATTTAATCTTTTGCACTCCAAATTATTTTTCAATTTTGTTGCCAACATTTTCCTACTACTTGAAGTGTTTTATTGTACTTCAAAGGACAGTTCCCCGACTGCTACTTATTTTATACAGTTTTGTTTACTAATTAAATATAGTTCTCAAATTGTTATTTATATTTGTGGAACTTATATTTGTTTTAACTGGAGTATATATAAGAACCCGTTTTATTCATATTTTTCTTTCTCTGATGTCGAGTCACGACAACAAATGGTTAAGCATTACAATAAATGTAGCCATACAAAAAATATAAATTTTCTTTTCTCTTCTACGACATTTTTAGGAATGAGGACGTTTTAATTACTGTATCTGTAAAGGAAATGATACGGCAAGGGGTTCAATTACAATGAAAATATATTGACTATAATGAAAGTTTAATTATGTAAGTTATAATTAGTTATAATTAGATTGCGGATCTTTATGCTTTTAAATTCGAAATTGTTGGGAAATTTAAAAAATTGAAGAAGACAATATATTTCTCCTCTATTATAATCACTAAGTTTCTATTTCATTAGTTTCTATTTTTTGAAATTGATGCAGACAATTTTGACTTTGCATAACATTGCAGTCTAGTTATAATTAGACTGCGGGTGATTATGCAATTTTCAATTTTTGTAGATAAATTAAGAAGATGGAATAAAATAGAATCTTATTTCCCCATGGCTGTAGCCTTTCTAGATCTGAAATAAATTAAAATCGTACTAAATTCTGTCATTTTATATCCTGGCATTTTTGAAAATTTTTAAAAATTATAATTGCATAAAGATCCCCACTCTAGTTATAATACACAAGTTTCATTGTTTGTGGACGAATAAAGAAGCTACAGTTATTGCACGATTTAAAAATTTTTCAATTAATTATATTTCATACCAACCTTGTCGCCTTCTAAATTTTCATTACAGATACAGACAAAAAATCTAAAAAATCGTGACCTTTATCTACCATTTTATTCACAGTTGTGACCAATGGCAATTTAGAGAAAAATAATTACTTACGCATTACTTAGTAAGTCAATCCTTCCAACACTTGAAAAAGCTGAGTCCCTTCTGTCCAATTTTGAAAAAGTAAATTTTTTTGAAGGGAGTAAGAATAGTTTTTACACCACTGACGGTCAAGCGACCTCACAACGCTGTAAAACAACATAACAGAAATAATACAAAATCTGAGCAATAAAATCCAAAATAAATAATAAAAATAATAGATAGAGAATTGCCGTGTTTGTAATTACATTAACAGTTTTCGAACGGCCATTGGCCCTCGGTTGGCGACCGCCCACCGCACCGGAGCGGAGCGGAGAAAGCCTGGTAAACCGGTGGGTCGGTTCAGTCTTGCTCTCCTACTCATTGAAACGTTGCCATAATAAAGTATCTCGTCGCAGAATAAATTCCTCGGGACCTTTCGATTCATTCAAAAGTCTAGTGATTACTAGACTAGATTTTACGCATGTATGGCAGAAATGAGCAATTTAAAATAGTGAAAATATTAAAAGACTTAAAGAGTATCAATATATTATTTTCACCATATTAAAACTATTAATGCAGAATATAAATTTATATATATTTAAAACATTAACAAAATAAAACTCGACTGCAGTAACAGTAGATTCATTCAAAGTAATTATTCAAGTAATTTAATATGTAGTAATTCAAAGTATAGTCATAGTCATAAGTCATAGAAGCCAAATAAAAATTTCTTTCTTTAATTACACTGTACATCGTCAAATTTGTTCACGATATCTGTCAGGCGATTTTTACAGAGTTCGTCATTCTAAAACCAAATGGGAAAGCAGTCATTGCTTCAACACGGAACGTTTTCGAAAAACCTTGATTTTTATAAAAATGCATGCAAACAATGCAAAGTTTTATTTCATTATCAAATGTTGAGTGACTATAAAGATTCCATTTACCTTAACTTAACTTAAAACCAGTTTATATAGCTTCTAACTTGGTTACACTGCTTTAATGAAATTAAATATTAATCGCACGTCGCTCAATAAAATCGAAAATAATTAACAGACCTTCAATATCTAGGCTACATAGGAAGCATGTAATTTAATTTAATTTAAAACATTTGGACATTGCCAAATTGACGTGATTTAGATATTGGCATTCCGCACCACACTCACAAGTACTGAATGACAAACTATAAGAATTAGCTAACAGATATTGTGAACAAATTTGGTAAGGTACAGTGTAATTAAAGGAAGAAAGGGCTGCTCTTTACTTTACCGGGCTCAAAATTTGTGCCTTTCTCCTATAAATTATAATGTATTTGGTATGTAATCCAGTAGATTCGTACTGGATTCCTACCGGATCGAAATTTCGATCCTGTAGGATCAATGGTTCAGGAGTTATGCTTGCTTCAAGTTGAGCAATCTACAGTGTTTTTGACCGGTAAAGGCGCCATATTGGTTTGAAGTGAAGGTCGCGCTCCACTTACCGAGCAGAATAATAATTAGTTGGGGTCGGGGTTCTGCTCGATAAGCAGCTCGCGGTCGTCACTACAAACCAATATGGCGACGCCCTTACCTGTCGAAAACACTGCAGATTGTTCAACTTTAAGCAAGCATAACTCCTGAACCATTGATCCTACAGGAACGAAACTTCGATCTGCAGTTGTGTGGGCGTCCAGATCTCTTCTTTTTCCCGCAATTTTCAGGATTTTTTAACAAGTTAATAATAACTTTCCGGCTTCTATTTACGACTTTTGATATTCGTGTAATTCAATATTGTTCTTCCTTTAACTTGAATATGCGAAACCTTCGAAAACCGCTTCGAAACGTCGAAGTTTCATTCGTTCCTTCGAACAGTCGAAGCTTCGGAAAAGTAACAGCCCTACCAGAAATCGCGGATACCTGGACTTCATAAACTTTGGGGATCTCGACTCAACCCCGAACAAATTTTCCGACCCGAACCTAAAATTTCGAGTACTCGCACGCCCCGAGTTTATTCTACCAGATGAGAAAAAAACAGACGATGCTATCTTTTTGTCCCGGAGTGTACGTGTGCCACGTTCACATTGATACCAGCACAGTAAATAGCCGTTGCACGTTGATGACTACGGGATACCAACACTTGCGACATCATCTGTGTTGTGTGTGTCTCTCGTTGCATTAATACCTGGGCTCCGCAGACTAATTGCGAGAACGACCGTGTTCGTGTATCGTGTGGCGCGATGACGCGTCCGTGTGTACAGTAGCAGGTATTCAGGCTCGTGGAAATTTCCAAGCGTACGTGAGTCGATGTGAATCTTTGATTTTTTTCTTCTCATCTACGATCAAGCAAGATATTTAACGCCGGCAGTAATTATTTCTCGCGGGTGTGTCCGCGCATAAGAAAAATACAATAAACATATTTTCCGAGTTCTTCCAAACACGAAATACTTCTCGGCGAATTATGTAAGCAGCTTCTCGTAAAACTTCTGTTATGAATTATGTTCATCGCCCAAGTTCTGTGGATATACACAAGGTACAGCGCAAGGAAACAGCGTTTATGTAAATTTATGAAATACATTTTTACCTTTCATCTAACTGTATATACAGAGGTTGTTCACGCTATTACTAGCCAGCGTTTTTCTTGTAAATAGTAAATATTAGAAAAAAATGAAAGTGGAAAAAGTAGTGCATATACTGTCTTTTTAAATGCAACACAATGGAGTGTGTAATTTTTTCGTGTTTATACTGTTTTGTTAGATGTAAAGGCGACCTTCAATTTTTTAAATGAAATGCTGTACATTTTTTTATATCGCACGAATGCATGTGTCTATTTAGACGAAGTGTTTTAGACCTTGCATGACCTTCAAGGAAGAAACATTTTAAACATTTCATACCAATGTGTTTACAAGTATGCATTCTTTATTGGTGAGGCTACAGCAAGTGTTCAATATGACTTCCTTGTACATGTTTCTTCCATTTCTGACCTTGCATGACCTTGAACATCACTGTCAAGTATACGGAAAAAATATACAGCATTCCATTTAATTGAAGGTCACCTTCATATCTAACAAAATAGTATAAACACAAAATTTTTTATAAAAGTACTATATATATAGTTTTTCATCTTCCATTTTTTCTAATATTTACTATTCACAAGAAAATAACTGGCTAGTAATAGTGTGAACATGCACAATACAAAGGCACTATTCGTTCTAGAGATTCTTCTTCTTCCGAATAAATTCAAACGCAAATAAATGTACAACTTGACGGTCTTGCAAAAATGTAAAGCGAGTTTACGTTTAGACTGCATATGTTTATGCAATTTTCGATTCTTGTAGACGATTTTAAGAAAGTGCAATAAAATAGAATCTTTTTTCCAGTGGAAGTAGCCTGTGCAGATCTGAAATAAATACAAATTGTACTTTTTTGAAAATTTTCGGGAGCCATAAATGCATAAAGACAGCGTATTTTATGCATTTATGACAATAATGAATAGATGCAATTTAAGACAGTAAAAATATTAGAAGAATTTAAACGCACTACTATATTATTTTCAACCTATTAGACATATTAAGAAAGAAAATGAATTTTTATTTCACTCCACTTTGTTGCAATTCAGGTAGAACATTTTTATTTTGTCAAACGTTGATTTTGCAATGTACACTATACAAGTGTACGTACCGAATCATTATGATCAATCACATTGTGTATCTACACTGCTCCCGACCAAAAGTTTAAAATCACGGGGTAAATTCAGAGAAACAGGAGGTTTATAAGAAGAACTGAATGTCTTTAGAGCAACCAAGGGAGAGTAACTTGTCAAAAAACTTACGAGTAGTATATTTTTCATTTTGTATCATTTTCTTAAACAAGGAACGCGTATTTTCAAGTTGCTCTTTCATTAAAAAGCCGCCTTTATTTTTAATAACAGCCTGACATGTTCAGGACATCCTGGCAATTATTTTTTCGAATGTTTCTGATTTGATATTCTTCTACAAGAAGCATGGAAGAATTTACACTGGGTGTATAAACTATACAAGAGCATTATAAGAAAATGCTGAAATCTGTTTGGAAATATTATACAACTAGTTAATATTTGATATAACAATTTTTACAAACATCAGCAGGTGATTCGAAACTTTTGGCCGGCAATGTACGGTGATTTTATATTATACAATGTCCTGATGACAGAAATCTTCAGAAGTTCTTATTCTATCCTGTCATTTAGATTGCAGCTCGCAAAATAGGTACCTACAGCTTACTGTTGTTTCGAAACGTTCGCTAACGATGTTTGCACTTTGGTCTATCGGAAAAGAAACGTTACTTGATTACCACACTTTAGCAATGATTCAGCGATCGTGAAACATGAATCATTTTTGTTCTTTTTTAAGAATTTGCTTAGAAGGAAGTAGTAGTAGTGTTCAGTGGTACGATTCAAATGGTGCAATTCATATAGTATAGTGAAACATAGCATTAAAAAGTCGATGTTACATCTCACTTAATCTAATATCAATCAGGAGCGTGTCACCTTTGTTTTAAGAAGAAGAATTCTTATTTTACAATTATTATTATGATACATGAGGAGCTATTTGAAGACAGTATGCTTCGTCTTAAAGTTTTCTCCTATCAAATTAACCTGAACATTATCAGACTTGTTTATAAGCATGTATTAAGCCAACAATTATAGAACACAATTTAAGACAGTAACATTATTAAGAATTTAAAAATGCTGTTACATTATTTTCGACCCCTATCGGACATACTAAGAAAGAAAATCAATTTCTATTTCACTCCAGTTTTCTTCTGCATAAAGATCCGATGTAATAGCAGCGACCAAAATGTTTCATGTTCAATCAAATTAAATCCCTTGCCGAATTTTAACGAGTCTCGCTCGTCATGAAGATTTAAACAAAACCGAATAATTTTGAAGAAACGTATAAAATGACGTAGAAATAGTATAAATATTCTAATCTTCAACAGGTAAATTATTGTTAAATTTATTATACTTTAAAATTGTAACCTTAAAATTAAAATGTTGTTATAGGTTTTGTTTATATTTTTCCATTTATTTGTCGTTGAGCGGAGCGGAACTTTTAGCTCCGTTGTGGGGCAATCTTTTACTACAATAAAGTAAATAATAAAGTTTACTAATAATTAAAACATTGATGAAATATTCTATTTGTTAATGAAATACAATTATTTAGGTTTAGGTTAATAAAAATATGCTGTGTTGAGTCTCTTGCCGTATTTTAACGAGTCACACGCTCGTCGTGAGGATTTTAAACAAAGCCTGATAAATATGAATGTCACGCCATTTTTTTAAATGAAATAAAGTTTGATTCATACAAAAATATAAATTTTCTTTTCTCCTCTACGACATTTTTGGGGATAACGACGTTTTAATCGCTGTTGAAATATTTCTTTTTCATTGGAAGAATTAATTTTGTCTAATTAACAGTAAATCTAATAAACAAACTTCAATAATCAGTTATAAACATTCTCTTTTCTCTCTATGAAATTCTGAATGATGAAGAATTTCTGATCAGTAGACTGCGGATCTTCATGCATTTATGACGAAATTAATCCGAAGAAATACAAACAGTAAAACCTTTAAAAAATTCAAGAATGTTGTAATGTCGTTTTTAACGTAACAAAGTCGTCAAGGGATGAAATCAATTTTTACGTTATTCCTGCTTCCCGCAATCAATGCAGAACATTTTTATTTCGCATAAAGATCAGCAGTCTACTGATTACTATAACCAGAAACTAAACAATAGTACAAGAAGTTAAGATTGATTATGAATTTTGCAGTCTAATACTGTTTGTTTACCCGTGCTCCGAAAATATTTCACGAAACAATGGTTTCTTTTCAAGAACAGTTCGGAGAATACCCGAGATGGAAAGTTAGTTTTATGGTTTAGTCCTAACCGATAGTCCTTCAGGTTTCCTGCCCATCAGATTTCTTGGCCTGCTTAAAATACCGTACGATTAGATTGTTTCCAAAGGACGTTTGTTCCATGCACGTGTATTTGTAGGTTTCAGGTAGTTTCACGTTCCATGAATTTCGGGCTTTCTCCGTCCTAAAGTGTCGAACCTTTGTCTCTTCCCTTATACCTGAGCATGTAGCGTGATTTATTCTAGACTCAGGCTACAGCTATTCGAGTTTTCTCTATTTCAAAATAATCTACGGTTGTTGACGTTTCCACGTTGCTCTTCAACATTTCTGGCACGCATCGAACTAATTGAATGGTTTAATTAAAATTGTTAAGCTTCTGCCGTTTAGATTACGATTTTAAAGGATCTCCAACTTGGACATATGAATTAATATAACTTTTAATATAAATGTAATCTAATCTAGTATTTAATATAAATATATGATTCTCCAACTTTTAACCCTTTGCACTCGGAGCTATTTTAACTCGAAAATTAAACATTTCTTCCGATCTAGAATATTTCAATTCGCTATGATTTTTGAAATTTTATGGATATGAAATTGATATAATACCTCATACAATACCTGAATGTTTAGTAATTGATTAGATACTGATATATTTGGATGGCGAAACTTTTTAATAAGTAAATGTAAATTTTAAGAAATTTTTAAATTCTTACTATTAATTTTTATCAGGAAACACACGCTCTGCTCTTAATCTCTAATCTAATCTCTCTAATTTCTTTCGCACTATGATCACTAGATTGCGGATCTTTATGCATTTGTAGCAGAATTGAGTAGATGAAATAGAAAATTGTTGGAGAATTTAAAAAATTGACGACGTCAATATATGATTTCTCCTCTATTAAAATCATTAAGGGAAGAAATAACATTCTGCTTAGTTTCTATTCCTTGCAATCAATGCAGACAATTTTTATTTTGCATAAAGATCCGCAGTCTAATGGTCACAAGCCTTTATCGAATGTAATTATACACACACAATAAACAATAATAAACACACAATAGTTTTTCAAAAATAATATACATAAATAAGGTTGGTGCGCCGCACCGCGTTTGACATAATTTTTGATAAGACAGTTCGGTATATCCACTATATTCCCCAAGTTTTCGAAAAATAAACCGTGATTACTGGCCAAGGATTTACGTCTACCCAGTAGCGGCGTTATAACTAGTCGGGGCCCTGGGCAAAGTAGAATTTCGGGGTCCCCAACTCCAACTAAATAACTTTACGAGAAAAACGTAGAATTGGGATCTTGGATTGGCCCCCTTTCGTTTGGGGCCCCGGGCATTTGCCAAAGTTGCCCATAAGGTAACGCGCCACTGCGTCCACCTATTATTCGATTACGTAAAGCTCGCGGATGGCGCGATTGCGTACGGCCACTTGCGTTTTTGGGTAAAAGATGTATTGTTCGAACATTCATTGTAGATGTACAGTAATCACCCTAGCAATCAACTGTAATTCAGCTCGGATTTATGTTGCTCAAAGGCATCGTGGAATGGCGTAGCCTTAAATCACCGTTGTACACAGCCTCGGCAGACAGATAACGCTGATCTACGTGCTCATAGTACGATTCTTTGTGCTCGTATCAGTGATTCGCTCGTGATAAATACAATTACACAATAAAGAATTAGAGAACAATAATTCATCACAAAGTAGTTCGCCCGCGTCATCTCGAGATATCTCGAATCTTTATAATTGTTTCGCTTCGAGGTAATAATTCTACAAGGAATATATTTGAAGAATAGTTGTTTTTTTTGTTACAGAATGCGGCTACCGCGAAGACGAAGGAAGTGTCGTCGACGTCGCCGACGAACAACTCCGGTAACGGCACGGCCGGGAATAATGGTGGACACGCGCCCCTTCGTCGCAGCTACACCTCGCTGGTAACCACATTGATCGAACAGCATCGTAAACTAGATCGCAGCGCGAGTGAGCCAACCTCTCGCTACAAAACTGAGTTGTGCCGACCATTCGAGGAAAGCGGTACCTGCAAATATGGCGACAAGTGTCAGTTCGCGCACGGCTACAGCGAGTTGCGCAATCTTGCCCGCCATCCAAAATATAAAACCGAGCTGTGCCGTACGTTCCACACGATCGGTTTCTGTCCGTACGGACCACGGTGCCATTTCATTCACAACTTCGAGGAAGCACGGATCCACAATCAAAAAGTGAGCGCGCAATTGGGATCGACGCAGCCGAACATCATGGGGCTGAACCCGTTGTTGAGCGCGGCGGCTGCGGCTGCGGCTGGAGCCGGTAACAATTGCAACGGTTCCAACGTTAATCTAACCGTGAACAGTGTCAGTCTACTCGAGCAGATCGTCGCCTCGCCACAAATCGCCGCGGCGGCAGCTGCGGCGACGCCCAGTCTCATGAGAACCAACTCGTTGAGCTTGTGCAACAACAGCAACAGTAACAACGCGTACAACCCGCCGCCGCTGCTCAGAACGAACTCGTTGAGTTTGACCACCACTCAGCATCACCACCACCACCATCACCATCATCATCATCAGACTGGCTCGACGGGCGTCAGCTCGGTTATCGGCGCCACCAGGCCGAAGCCGCTCAATCTGAGCCCGACGTTCTCGCTGGGCAGCACAGGGGACTCGATCTCGCCATCCTCGAGCCTCAGCCAGTCACCGACGAACTCGATGGCCAGCTTCTTCAGCGACGATTGCAGTCAACAGCCGTCCCTGAGCTTACCCACCACCGCGTTCAGCTTCGGCCAGGATTTCGGGCTTCTCGCGACAAGACAAAGTCCCAGTCCACGGACGAACAGCATGTGCAGCCCTCTAAGCTCCGACGAGCTCACACCGAGAACACCATCTCCGTTGTCGCCGAACGCCGACTCCAGACTGCCTGTTTTCAACAGGATCAGCAGCACCCTCGGCGATTTCGAGAACATGAAGCTTCAGTAAAGGTGCTAACCCCCAAGTCCCCTTCGACTCTTTGGTATATTTTTCAAATTTATTCGCTCGAAGATCATCGAGAGAGACGGCTCGCAAAGACGTCCAAAGGAGACAAAGAGCTTCGGACCCGAGAAACACGATAATTTATATCTACCGAAAAGACAGGAGAACGTAAGGGAGAGAGGACGTACTCTCCCACCGACTTGAGGAAAAGATTTCCTTCTTCTTTTTTTTTTAAATATTTGAGACCACATTTCCCCCCCGTGGGACGATCTTCCTCTCCAACGAACTCGGCTTCTTATTTAAGCGTTTCTTTTCTGTTCGTAGAACACGTTAGACATTTTATTCTCGTTCTTTAAGCAATCATCTCTTCCTTTTTATCATAATCGTCTTGATTATTATTATTATATTATATATTATATTATTATTATTATTATTATTATTACCGCTACAATTTTTAATAATATAATTATTAATAACGTTATCAGTAATATCGCTATCGACACTAAATATCATCATTACTCTTAACTGCATTCATAGCGTCAGTCACAGTCTGACTCTGACCACCAGAGCCGTTTTCTTCTCTTTTTTTCTTCTTTACTTTAGGTTTACGTTCATTTAGCGGAAAAAGTCGAGATCGTATCAGCCCGGATGTCTCGACCCCCGCTCGCGTGAGAATCCTTGCGGGAAAATTCAAGGGTGGGCGGAGAAAGAGAGAAAGAGAGATATTCTCCTGACAGAGCGAGGATCAGCCGTCGGTGAAACGAGAGGGACGCGTCCAAGTTTCTTCCGAATTGTAACTTTCCGTCGAGCAAGTTGTTCTTTGATCTCTGTTGGACCTAGACCAGGTCCCGACTCGTTTCCCCGACACCGGCGCGCGGCCATCGTGTTCGTTCCTGCTGGTCGATTTTCTCTTTCCCGCGAGGATATCCGCGAGGAAGCTCGCGAAGCGTCGTTCGATCCGGGGCAGGTGAAACGTTGCAATATTCCAAAACAGTTTTGTTAGTTGCGTTTCCTTTTCGAGTCCCTTCGTTCGAGAAGAAGGGAAGGGAAAGCTGTCTTCGAGAGTGAAAGGGAGGCGAGAGGGCAAGTTGCGCTCTCGCGTGCGAGACAGAAAAGAAAGCAAATAGATTGACATAAAGGAGAGAAAGAGAGAGAGAGAGATAGAGAGAGAATGTGTGAGAGTGTGTGCCTGCGTGTGTGCATGTGAGAGAGATACATAGTATCGGGGCGGTGACAAAGCGCATGAAACGGATCAAGAATCAAACATCGTGCTATGCAAATTAAGTGGCTTAAGAACTCCGATTGTCTTCCAATGTTAGAGAGTGAGTGAAAGTGTGTGCGTGTGTGCGTGCAAGACTCAAGGCAAGAGGAAGATATGGCGAGACGCGGTGGTGAGAGCAGGCGATGTGGTAATGAGCAAAAGGAAGATAATAAGAGAAAGTGGTGCGTTCGTGAGTGTGTGTAGCATTACGCATGGGAAACGGACGTGTCCTCCTCCGAGTAAGTGAATGAAAGCGTGCTCGTTTAAGGATAAGTTATACGAAGCCATTAGGTATATATATATATATAAAATATTTTATAGCCGGGGAGTCGCCAGGACTTTCGATCGAATCGTGTTTCGAAACGGAAACCTTTTTTTCTTAACGGTGAAAACACGCGAAGGAACAAATACACGTTTTTTTACTTTTGATTTTTTTCTCCTTTTATATAGATGGAAAAAGAAAAAAGGATATCCAGAATAATTTCGAGAAGTCGCTTGACGATAAATCCATCGTTTTATCAGTTTTTCATTACCGAGACAATTGTTACTTCCCCCCCCCCCAACCCTTCTTTGAACCGAACTGAATCCTTTATAGGTTGCTAGAAAATTTTGGTTTTTCCGACACCGCTCGCATCTTCCAGACGGCTCATTCCTTTTTAACGGTTTTTCTGACGCGGAGAATGCCTAGAGTTATATATGGCAGTTCGGTCCAGAAACTGAAGGGTTGAAAACCACCAACTTTTGCCGGGGAAAGTATTTAAGGCGTATTTACCAAAAAAGAACAAGAAATCTCGAGAATTTTACTGATGCAACAAAAACCAGGATATAAGTAGTATAGAAAAATATCGATGTGGCTTCCTCTCGTAGTGCCTTAAACCAGGCCTCGATATTAGCAGATAAATGACGCGATTGTGTGAATGGTTATATAGAGAGAGAGAGAGGAGGGAGAGAGAGAGAGGGAGAGTAAAAATGGTCATCAATTTCGTAGTATATGCATACATGTATGTATATATATGTAGATATACATACACATATATACATATATACACACGCATTATTCTCTCCTGTTAAAAAAAAATGTGATATGTAACTACTGCAATAGAAATATAAACTATTATTAAAAGAATATTCTATTATAGAATGTGAGAACAAGAAGAAGGAGGAAGAAGGGAGTAAGGGAGGATCAGAAAGAGTGTTGAATCGCGCGAAAGATAGATAGATAGATAGAGAGAGAGAGAGAGAGAGAGAGAGAGGATGAGTGAATGAGAGAGCAGTGCGAGACGGCGTGTTTTTGAGAGTGCTTCCGGTTTCGCGGAAGGAATCACTTTTCGGGCATTCGACAAATCCACGTTTCGGAGAACGTGGAATGATTACTCGAAGGTTCTCTCGTGACTTGCACAAAGTGACGTATAGTGTTCGATTGGCATATCGAGATTAAGTATCGAAGTAACGATCTTCTCGCCGAAAAACGTTTACTTCCGCCACACGCGCCGTCTCTTTCTCTCTCTCGCTCGAGAATTTGTCGAGGATAGAGCATAGAGGAGATGATGAGAGAGAGAGAGAGAAGAAAAAAATAAAATAAAATGAAAGTGCCTAAATGACGTGGTTTCTGAAAATCGAATACATTTTGTATATATACACACACCACACACTTCTTATGCTAAACAAACAATGTTTTTGTTTAATTTATACTTTGAAAGCAAATGTTATTATAGTTTTAGTTTATTAATATTATTCTATTATTATTATTATTATTATTATTATTATTAATTATTAACTATTATTAATATTATTATTATTATTATATTCGCAACACTGTACGCCTCAGTCGCAACCGAAGTAGCTCCCGCTACTTCGACAAACAGCACGGCATCCATTTAAAAAATATTCTCACCATTAATTATTTATCTGGTCAATTGTTTCTTTTTTCTACTTTTTTTTCGTTTTTCCCCCTCTCGCAACGATTCGATCAATTACGAGTGCTCGCGTAGTCGGTTGCTTTCGACGATCGTCGTCCAAAACTCTGAACTAACGTCAATTAGTCCCGTGTCTTATCTACATACAAACACACACTATATTATTGCTATTATTATTAATATATCACTATTGCTATTACTGCTACTACTACTACTACTACTACTACTACTACTGCTGCTATTACTATTTTATACTACAAAACTATTACTACGACTTTCTACTACTGCTGTTGCTACTACTCTCGTTATCGCTAGCGCTGGCCCAGTCCGATTCACACGGATCGTCGTAGATCACCTAGATCCTCTTCGATCGCAACGTCATTCTCTTCTCTTCCTGTACGGTTTCTGCATTTTCAACGCTGTTTCCTTCCACATCATTTCAAATCTTCTCGCTTCGCTCGAACAACCTCCGGAAACTCTGTCATCTGTTTTCAAATTGCTTGAACGCAGATGACGGTTCCATATGAGCAGGTTCGCCGCGATTCAACAGCATTTAAAGCGCAAAACTTCTTGCACTTGTTTCCAGTTTGCTTCTTTGAAAAGTTGAATCTAACAAACGAGCGGGCGCAAAAGAGAAATCCGATTCAAAGTTGAACGAAGTTTGGAACGTCGATCGGCAACGGGACGCGTGTCAATTAGAAAATCCTGTATGTGTGACGCGCGAAACGGTCAATCGGACCGAGACGAGCCCGCGCAAACCTGCCGGACAGGCGCAGGAACACAGAACAGACGGAGAAACAGACCAAGAGTACAGATAGAGAGAGAGAGGGGAGGGCAGGCTCCGAGTTTGCCGAGCGCAGAGAGTGAAAGTCCTGAAGAGTTTCTTCTCGCTCCGTCGAGAGAAGCATTGGGTTGTTGCATATGAAATGTCCGATTTTAGAGTGCAACTCTTAGAAAACGTTTCGATCAAGAAATGGTCGTCAAGTATGAAACTGGACAAATTCGTTTGAAACTCGTGTCTTATCTGTCAAGTTTCATACTTAACGACTTGATTTTATAGTCTGTAGATTCATTGTCACCAAACGTATCACGACCGATCGAATAACCAGTTCTACATTTTTTATTTCACAATTAATAAAATTACAAAGATTCCTTCGTAAGAAATACATTAATTCTTGCCTGTTGCTTGTATAGAATTTCACTTTGACATCAAGTTCATTTCACCGTCAACCAACGCGATTGTCGCGTATTCCTTTTGTACGTCTGGAAAAATAACTTGTTGACGATTTCAGTGATTAAAACTTCTTCCGTGATTCTTCATTTCGTGAAAGAGGAGAAACTTTATATTTATTGTACGCCTGTATGTTCCCCGAGTACATCAACGAAACCAAAATAGAATTTTATTTCGATTCAAAGGGAATTGAAAGCATACATATTTATTAGACTCTGGTTCGGAATCTCCATTACGAGACTGACACGATATTGTAAGGCAAGGGGTTATTAAATTACTAGACGTTGATGGCAAAAAAGAACTACAAGATCCAGATAACAATCTTGTGAATGACCATAAATATCTGTACACAATCAAGAAATTCGAAATTTGTAGGTGGAATACATAGGGTACAAAATTGCATTTGTTTAATGTCACTGCTACAAATCGTACATTTCATATATAAGAGAGCTACAAAATCAGGATAACAAATCTTTTAAATGAAATACGTGAGTATTCTCTTATTTCATTCATAATACAATCAAGAAACTCGAAATTATAGATAGAATACATTGGGTACAAGATTGCATTGTTTAATGTCACTGCTAAAAATCGGACATACCAGAGAACAACAAAATCAAGATAACAATCTTGTAAATCAGGTCTGGGCGACACTGGCTCGCGGAACAGATGTTGCAGGAGAAGGAGCAGGAGGAGGCTCCGAGCAGGAGAAGGAGAGAAGCAGCCACATCTGTTCCGCGAGCCAGCGTCGGCCAGGCCTGTTGCAAATGAAAATCGTGAATGACCATAATCTCTTATTTCTTCCATAATACAATCAAGAAACTCGAAATTATAAATAGAATACATTGGGTATACAAGATTGCGTTTATTTAATATCGCTGCTAAAAATCGGACATTTAATACGCACCAACCTAATAAAAAGACGCGCGATCATGCGCGGCCGATCATGGGGCCGGGCCGGGCGGCACTGGAGGACAAGTCCCGCTGTTGCACGCTCGTTTGTCGCGTTCAAAGTGAAACGGGGAAAAGACGTTCTCTCGACAACTCTCGAGTTCAGTCGAGTTCCACGACTAATTCCGCGCGCCGCGACGATGAAAGAAGTAACAACAGCACACCGTTTCGAAAGCGTCCGCCGGGATGCTACCACGGGTTTCCTCGTTCAACGTTTGTTACTTTCGATATTGTACGTCTCTGTATTGTTGCGTCTAACCTAACCTAACCCGTCTACTTCTTCCACCAATCCGGGCTTCGGTAGTTTTTCGCGGACTCTGTGTTCACGGAAGGCTCTTGGCTTTCGTGGCTGTCGCGAAATTTTCATATTCTTCCGTAGACTGGACTCTGTGTGGGCAATCGTGTTTTTTTTCTTCCTTTTTCCGTTTTCATCTTTAATCCTAAATAGATATTTAATTTATCCATGTGGTTCGGCTGCGACGAACAAAGGCAAAGCTTCGTCTTCGTTCTCTGTTGTCCATGGATTATTTATTGCGCTCGTGCAGCCAGGAAATTTTCATTTCGAACACTCGACTAAATCACTGGACAGCGGATCTTTACGCGAAATAAACATTTCGGTGCGAAATAGAAATCCGTTTTCTTTCTTAATGTTTTCGCTGTTCCGAATTGCGCTCATTTTTGTGACAAATGCATAAAATCAATCTAACAATGTCTATCCACCACGCCAACATTGGAATTGACAGACTCATATTCAAAACCCATGGAATCCGCTGTCTACCTAATCACCATGGATCAACTTCGGTTCGATCTTTCAATTCGAACAGCTCGCACGCTTCTTCGGCTTTTCGAGTATTTCATTTTGTTTGATGCGAAAACGAGCGATTTCGATTGTCACGTCGAAGCGAACGAATGAGAAAGAAAGGAAGGAGTGTGTATGCGTTTTTTTTTAGTTAATTAGTGCAATTAATATTATTACGTATTTATTTGAACGATCATTTTTAAGACGATAGATTTTTACAGAACCAGAAGCATGCATGTTTTCTTAGTCCCCCGCCCCCCACCACCCCCACCTTCCCCGCTTATTTTTCTCATCAGGAAAGGAGCGTGCGCGATCTTTCGCAGTCTGTACATAAAACCACGAAATTTTCATTCAACCGCTTCACCCACACGTAGGTTCCATAAAATTCTCCGACGAAACGCGGTTTTTAGTGGAGCACAAAACCATCGAATACTATAACCGATACCGATCCCCGATAGAAACGTGCGAGGAAACTTTGTCGTAGCACCGAACGACGCTGATTTCGCACCCTCGTGTTATAGACTTGACAACTTATACATATAATATAATACTAATAAATAATATACTTTACGTTACGTCTCTTTTTTAATTTAATATATTTATTTTTTCAATCAAGTATTTATATATTTATACAATATTTTATACAAACGTTCTTCACAGATACACGCTGATTAAATGTAACCGACGCGTTACGAACGATATATATATACATATATATATATATATATATATATATATATATATATATATATATATATATAATGTGACAGGTCGATCTCTTGGCTCTCAGAGGATATAACCGATCATTCTTGCAAACCCCTCGCAAACCCGTTTTTTTTTGCATTTTCTTCCATTTCTCCGAGACCAACCAACCAATCAATCGAGTTATATAGTTTTCTCTCCCCCTTTTTGTTGCATGCGTGAAGACCGGGGATACCGGTCGCCACTCTGCGGTCTTCTCATCGAAACGTCGAAAGTGTGTATACTTAATTTCTCCTTGTGATACGACGCGACCGCGACATGGTCGTTCGAGAAAGATTTTGCGCGGGAGATCATGTTCGACGAAAGATACGGTACGAAAGAGAACGAGGGAAAGAGAGAGGGAGACTGAATGAATGAGAGAGTAAGAGTGAGAGAAAGAGTGAGAGGAAGGGAACTGGAAGTGGAAGCGTATGTATGCGTGTACGTATGCGTCAAAGAAAGAGACACTAGCGATACGTACTAAGAGAACGAACTGCGATGTAGCGATTTGGGAGCCAATTGATAGGCTGACGAAAGTCGTTCGAACCGGATACGTGTGTCGTCAAGTCTCGACGAAATCTCCGACAACATCTTTTCTCCCTTTCGTGAAGTCCACGTGGACGACCATTGATTTTCCTACCGTATTTTTCCGACGGATATCTCTTGTAGAATTCAATTATTGAACAGCAACAGCTGTTTTCATTCTGGACTAACGAGTCACTCTCGATAACGTCATCTAACAGTTTCATTTAACCCTCGCGAGGTACGGTCCAATAACACGTAAATAGTAAGTTGGGCAAAAATTCTATTGAAATAAAACTTCCGAATACAGTGGGCTTTTTTCCAAGTGGGTTTTAAACCGACTTTATTCGAAATTTTTACTTCGATAAAATGTTTGCCCAACTCCGGGTGGGGTCTCTTAGACCCCGGCAAATGAATTTCATGAATTGCCTAGTTTTTAAACAAGCAGATTTAATCTTATTCATATGTTGCTGAGGTCTTCGAGACTCCACATTACCTTGCGAAGGTTAGGATTGTAATAGAAAATTTCTATGGTTTCTTTTGGTGCAATTATTGAAAGACCTATTAACTCTTTGGGGTTAGGTGGGTTCAGAACTGTCCCACCTTTTGTTTAGATTTTCATTCATACTGGGATATTTTTTAACCCACCTCGGATAATTGATGTTAAAAAAGATTCCGTGCAACTTTTTATTTTCTCTAAAATCGTGTGCCTCAAAGAGTTAACACTAAACCTACAGAAATTGTAAAGATGCCTTCGTGAGCATCAATTCTATCTAAATCTAAATAAATTCAATCTTGTTATTTTTGGAGGACTATACTAGCCACTTTTAATGCCCGCTAGGTTTAGTGTTAATAGGCTTTCGATAGGTAAATTGTTAAGTGTCGTTCCGTGGACTAACTTCACCGGAAGACTAGCTTTGTTGTCCACGGAGATATCACCGAGATTTCACGGAGACACAGTGTGCAGATTTTGATCGATTGTCGGTACATATACACGCGCAGGCTCGAACGACTTTCGTCTAATCCACAATGGGACCACAAAGGTGATAAATGCATATAGAATTTCGTTAATTAGAGAAATGGCAAGCCTCGATGAAAAAGAATACATGTCCGCCGTAAAGACCCGAATTTGTCCGTGTCAGCGAACGGTGCTAAAAACACACAGTAGAATTTTCATTTTTGGCGAGAAATTTGATTTTTGTTCAATTTTTGGATTCTATTTTGCTCTTAGATTTTTGCTCGTTGCTCCCGCGCCGCCACTCGGACAAATCTCGACGCCTTCGCGGCACAACTACATTTAGAACACACATACACGCAAGTCTCATGTACCACGAATGAAAAAATTGTAGTTCGATAAGTATTGCCAACAATACACTATCTATTTATAATACATTTTATTATTAAAAAATAATAAACTTTGTGTTCACTGATTTCTTCTTCCTGTTTTCCTTACTCCCTCTGTCCCGCACATTGTTCTGAAAAAAATTGCGTTTACATAGTTTATGTAGTCGATAATTTGCAACAACGAGGAAGATCATCGTTGAAATTGAAAGATGAAATTCTCTTTGGATTTTACGGTAACATTTTATAGGTAGGCAGCTTTTCTGCGTAGAGGAAAAGCGAAAGTGTAGTTGCAAATAATATATGCAACAAATGTTTCTTTCTTCCGAATTAGCAATTTAAAATTAAAATATTTGAACGATAAGCATAGACGCCTTTGATAGGTTTTCGTTAGCTGAACGCGATTTTATCATTCTGTTTAAATCCTTGGGTGTAGCTAATATAGTTAATATAGTTAGGTATAGTTAATATAAAACAGATTTTCTTTCTTTGGAGTTAGCATTTTAAATAAACAATTTCATTCTTCTTTTAATTATCTTATTAAAGTGAAACTAATACACTGGCGGCCTTAAATCTTTTTAATACCTTCATTGTTTTAAATTGGACGTACCCGTTTTTGTCATGAATGCATAAAATCCGCAGTCTAATGATCGCAGTAGACTATAACATATTCAAATTTGAACAAAATCGGTCGGCACGGAGGAGACTTTTCAGGCCGTTCTCGGTTCGCGCCGCCTCCTTTTACCGGCCGCACGTCTCGCTCCCCGTAAGGGCCATAGTCCTCGAGGTAACTCAGGCGCGTACCCAGTGATGCCAGAATCGTGGACGCGAGGACGTTTCCCCTCCGGCACAGGACCCCCCACTCTGACACCGTGGACGCACCGTCCTCGCCACGTTGCTTCTGCTGCGCACGCGCTACACACGAACGTACTTCCACTCTGCCTGTGTGAGTGCCTGCTCGATTGCACGCGCGCTACACACACAAGCGTACCTCTATCCTGTCCGTGTGGACTACCTGCTACCTGCTCGCTGGTCGACGCCGACGCGTCCCTTCGATTTTCACGTTACCGAAGTTTCGGAAGCATGAGTCGGAAAGTCGGCATCTGGAGACAGCGCGCATTTGAATCCCGGCCCGGCACGGCGCGGCGCAATCCACATTTTGCTATAATTTTTGATCTAAAAAAGATATCGAAGCGATATTTGTACGAAATTTTTTTTTAAAAACCGGGTTTAATGGTCCATCCTAAAATATGTTTTGTATTTCTTAAATAATTTTCTTCGTTGATTTTTGAAGTTAAGATGGTCCAGCGGGCCCCCAACACAAATTGATTTTTAGTCGAACCATGCTCAATAAACAATTACAAAAAAATTAATAAATATTCTACCCAATACCACACATGACTGAGATTTTTTTCAGATTTTTCAGATTATGCAAACATGTTAAAAAAATTGAAAATCTCCAAGCATTCGAAGAAAATGCATATTTCGTATTGAACTTTTCGAAATACGAGTTTTATAAAAATTCAGTATTCAGATATTAGTGAAACAATTGTCCTTAATTTTTTTCAGAATTTTTTATAAATTGTATCGGTGTTAAAAAAATCCAAATCAATTTTTTCGATACTTCTTTACTTTTTTGTAGATGTATTATGTAATATCGAATATTTTTATAATCAGAAAAGTAATGTACAGACTTAATAATGCAATATAAAATATTTTATTTACGTTATATTTCAATATGTGAGCAAAACTTCCAACACTTTCGGTTGGCGTAGGCGGTAAAGTCTTCGGCTGCGAACTTTTTGGCCCTTGATCGAATCCCGCACCGAATAATTCTTTTTTTCCTTTAAACACTTTTTTTTGTTCTTTGTTTTTCATATAATTATAGCAATGGCATTTCACTTATATTTTTAAAGTGTTATTATTATTTTTAAATTGCGGGTGGAATATAGTAAAAATAATAGTAAATCTTTATAGTAAGAATTTATTATCATTTTAAAGAATTATATTCTTGTGAATTATACTCTTGTGAAACTGTATCCTTTATGGTTTTATTTCTAATTACCTGTTTGGATTACCATTGTTTGAACGATTGGCAAGAAGAGTTCGAATCTTTGTAGACTCGGTTCTATTTTTATCATTAAAATTGGAAATTTTCTGTCCATCTACCGTAATTTTAAATTCTGATTTAAAGACCTTTTTCTTCTTTTTATATACAGCTGTCCTTCTTTTATTAATTTCACATTTACATAATTGCAGCGATAGTGTATTTTTAGTCGTCGAACGTTACGACTTCTTGTTTTGGCAGTTGCGATATTTTCTCTTCAACGCGTGCATCTTAAAATTCAATTGAATCCTTTTCTGTGGGATCGTTCAATATTAATGGATCTCTCCATATTTTTATCATATCGCTATCGGTAGTCTGAACATCCTTATGTTTTCTGTTCTTTTTAACATCATTGTAATTATCTGAGATTGTTTTACTTCACTTCCACTTTCTACTTTTTTGTCATCCGCAGAACCTGTCTGAGATGAATGATTGGAACTTGAGTCGGATTCATTTAATTTGCCCATTGACTTCGTTGTTCATCACATTCAAGACCTCACTTTACACACAAATACCATACATGACCATCTATCTATTTCTCCGTTGGTACTTTGCTGTTTCTTGAGAGTTACAACAGCTATAAATGGTTCGAAATCGTAGGACATCAAACTTTGTGGGCTTATGATACATCAGTTGCCATTGCGAAGATAACAAAACACCAAAATGTCTAATGTTTGAAAATTAAGAGTTCTTCCAATGATAAATGAAAAGAAACTAACTAACATACGGCAATAGTAAAATATGAAGTTGCATACCATTTCACATTCAGCAGAATCAATAAATGAAAATAGTACATAATGTGAAAGACATTGCAACTAATTGTGAGCCATTATGATGGATTTTCGTAGTCAGAGATACTATTGCATAAAACATTTTTAAAACATTTTGAAAATATATTTGAAATGTTACTACAACAATTTAATGTAAACAAAGAACAAAAAAAAGTGTTTAAAGGAAAAAAAGAATTATTCGGTGCGGGATTCGATCAAGGGCCAAAAAGTTCGCAGCCGAAGACTTTACCGCCTACGCCAACCGAAAGTGTTGGAAGTTTTGCTCACATATTGAAATATAACGTAAATAAAATATTTTATATTGCATTATTAAGTCTGTACATTACTTTTCTGATTATAAAAATATTCGATATTACATAATACATCTACAAAAAAGTAAAGAAGTATCGAAAAAATTGATTTGGATTTTTTTAACACCGATACAATTTATAAAAAATTCTGAAAAAAATTAAGGACAATTGTTTCACTAATATCTGAATACTGAATTTTTATAAAACTCGTATTTCGAAAAGTTCAATACGAAATATGCATTTTCTTCGAATGCTTGGAGATTTTCAATTTTTTTAACATGTTTGCATAATCTGAAAAATCTGAAAAAAATCTCAGTCATGTGTGGTATTGGGTAGAATATTTATTAATTTTTTTGTAATTGTTTATTGAGCATGGTTCGACTAAAAATCAATTTGTGTTGGGGGCCCGCTGGACCATCTTAACTTCAAAAATCAACGAAGAAAATTATTTAAGAAATACAAAACATATTTTAGGATGGACCATTAAACCCGGTTTTTTAAAAAAAATTTCGTCCAAATATCGCTTCGATATCTTTTTTAGATCAAAAGTTATAGCAAAATGTGGATTGCGCCGCGCCGTGCCGGGCCGGGATTCAAATGCGCGCTGTCTCCAGATGTCGACATTCCGACTCATGCTTCCGAAACTTCGGTAACGTGAAAATCGAAGGGACGCGTCGGCGTCGACCAGCGAGCAGGTAGCAGGTAGTCCACACGGACAGGGTAGAGGTACGCTTGTGTGTGTAGCGCGCGTGCAATCGAGCAGGCACTCACACAGGCAGAGTAGAAGTACGTTCGTGTGTAGCGCGTGCGCAGCAGAAGCAACGTGGCGAGGACGGTGCGTCCACGGTGTCAGAGTGGGGGGTCCTGTGCCGGAGGGGAAACGTCCTCGCGTCCACGATTCTGGCATCACTGCCTATCAGTGATGCCAGAATTAGCGCCGAACGGCGCTCATGTACTCTCCTCCTTGTCCCTTCCACTATTCCATTCCAGCACCGTGCGCAGGCGCATACTCCACGGTCCCCATCGCGCACGTGCAACGTGTCTCCCATTCGCCCCACTCATACCACGTCATCAGAGAGGGGGTACATCCTTTCCCCGTGTCTACTCTCATCTGGCATCACTGGTACCCAGAGCAGTGTGCCCAGATGGGATGCCTTTTTTCGCGCATGCGCGGCGTTTTCAGCCTCAGTAAAGTACGCTTCGCGAGGAAATGTGACACCGAAAAATTACCTCTTTTCTTATTGATATCCTGAAGAATCTATTTAATATTATGTGTCCATTTTGTTGCAAATAAATAGTACTTGTCTGTATTTAGAGTATATATCTCTTGTACTAAGATTTAATATTTATAACTTATTGAAATAACAAGTATGTGTCGCCTGAATTGCGGCCGAACCTCTGGCATTTTGATGATGCAGTCGAACAATTAATATTGAAAGATTTTGAAGAAGAAAGTGATGACAATCATGATTTGTTAATATAATATAATATAATGTCAATTGTTATTATTGTTTATACAATAAAAATTATATTTTTGTTTTTTATAATTAATATTGTGTTTTTCGCACAGTTTTAAATAAAATATTTTTAATTATGTTTATAAAATCCATTACTTCAAAAATGATTGATTATTGTGTTTATTTAAAACCTGAACATAATTTATCAGACACTTCCGATAATTTGAGAAACAAATGTTTTGATCAAAATTTAATCAATATTCAGCAGTCTACAAATTTCAATAAAAAAATTAAAAAAGAAATTTTTAATGCATAAATAATTAAAGTCACCTTGAATTTTTAAAAGCCAATATGTATTTTCGACTTCATAATATTGTAGCTGATATCAAAACGAATCCAAAGACTTAAATTACTATACCTTTAAACTTTCAAATTGTGCTAAAATATTAATGAACAGCTAGATCGTGCGCGTGGACCAGTGTGCTCCGTGCCGATCACTGCAGTACACCAAAAAGTGTCTGATTTCGCATGGAATGACCCGAACCTAACCCAGACCCTAGCGGTAATGGAGTAAGTATGAGCTAGAAACGTGGAAAAACCCGGACCCTTGAAAAAAATCCTCCCGGAAGTCCCCGGACGCACTACAAAGTAGGAAACCCCGGGAAAAACCGAACGGGTGGCATCCTTAGGCCCATACCATCGTACTGTCGCCATCCACATAAAGGTAGTTCTTCCTTCCCCGAATCGACCTCTATGTAAATCATGAAAATAAAAATTCCATCCGTCCGGGCCATCCAAATGAACTTTTTTATTCTCTTCGCTAAAAATTGCTTCCTTCCGTGCTGCCTTAGGGTTAGGGTGACTGTCAAGGCGGGTCAGTGGCTCAGGTGGTAGAGTGTCTGATTCGTAGCAGGAAGGCCAGGGTTCGATTCCCGAGGTGGCATAAATTTCCAAGGTGGTTTTTTCTCCTGCTACGGGCTCAGTGACTACTGTCGGGGTCATGGGGCAACCAATGGCAACGATTTACCCTTTATCCAGGGAATCGGTAAACCATTGGGAGCCCAAGTTGGCCATCCCGCCTCATAAGGGTACCCGCCGGCTCTATCTCCTCTGTTTGGGGGATAGAGTAAGGAAGGGGGTGGTCAGCGAACAAATGGTACTACTGAGGAGACTGGGCATGGACCCTACCAAAAAACGGAATCAAAAACGCAAACGGCACATCAATTAGAAACCTTTAAGGGAAAGGCCGGGTGGACGGAGCTAACAAGCTGAACACCGACCAGAACCGAGGATGGTGGTCACATCCGAACAATCAGCCATATTTTCTAGGATGTGTCAAGCCCACCCAAGAAGGAAGATCCCGATGAACCTGATATCAAATCTCTCAGGAGACAGATTTCGGTGAAGTTGGTGAACCCTTCCTTCTCAACCCCATCGCCAAGTAGGATGGTAGGTGAAGACCGAATGGAATTGATATCTCGACCCAGCCGAGATTTCGATGAAGTCGGATTGGATCCGAAGTAGCAGTAACTTCTTCCCAATGGTCAAAAAACAATACGCGGTCCCTTGCATTTGTACTCCCAATAGACTCACAGCACAGGCGGAGGGATTAGCCCTAAGGGAGGGTGTGGGCAGGTTTCTGGACTATCTGGAAACAGAATAGGGACGGGCTTCAAACACTTGACACATTCGACATGAAAATATGGTGAAGTGGGGGGAGTCTGAAAGGGCAGGCGAGACACCCTGCAGATCTGAAGGTGAGGGGGCCCGACGTTCACACCGAGCCATAAACCAGCTCAAAAACTCACAAAAATTATGTAGCATGGCCCGTTTCATCAATGATGATCGACCCACCTAGTAAGTCGACGACTCTGAAAATGGCCCGGGCCGAATAAAACAGAGGGGACGGCTGAAAAAACAATGATGAAAGAACCGGTGTGCCCTAAGGAAGCGAGGGGCGGCCGAACCCCCCTCCCCGGCAATAACACTACTACTCTACTACTACTACTACTAGGGTCACTGTCGCCAGATGAGGGGAGTCACGGTGAGACGATGTACCCCCTCTCCGATGACCAGAGTAGAGTAATAGTGGCACGTTGCGCCGCGCACGCCACGAAGCACCTTTATGATTGCAATAATTAAAAAATAACAAATGTGAAACCGGTCGTGGAACGGTTGGTGTCAAATAAGTATAACAATTCGGTTAAAGTGAAATTTATACCACAATAATTCGAATATTGTTGTCTTTCATTTACAATCTAGCACAGGATATAAGGCAACCAACTCATGAACAAAATTGATTACAACATTGATTGATCGTAAACGTTAGGTTTCACCATCGTGTTTGAGACGCCTTTTTGAATTTTCAATATCTGAAAGAGCACGCTGTCTCCGCTATTAAAGGAGCCTGTTCTCAACTTCTCCATGGCCGCAACGGTTAATTGCGAATTGTTCTGACTGCCCAACTGTCAGAGCAAATATATCTTTGGTCCGCCGCGCTGTGCACTTTCATTCTTGGCGCGTTCGTTTTACGCGCACAGTCACAAATTGTAATGCAAAACGGAACTCGCTGCAGCTCGGTTGTATATACTACGTTTTCTTATGCATTTTCTTGTTGGCTGCACTGGGCGTCCCAACTGAAATTCCCAAGGCAAATATCTCGAAAAATACGAATGACATGAACAAATATCATAGATGGAAGTGGTATCACCTCAAATATTTTTGATATTTCAAAGATACATTAAGAGCATTTAAGGGCATTAAAGATACATTGAGGACAAAGTTGAATGGTAAAATGGTAAAATGTTTGTTTTCATGTAATTTTTTTAGAGATATCAAGGTCACCTTCATTTTCTAAATGGAACCACCCTTTTTCAAACATGTATAATGATAGTCCCTTTCATTACGAATTCAGTGACTGTAATTACTCAAGGTCATTCAAGGTCACGGACAGAAAAAACGTAAAAAACTAAAATGTGGAAGCAGAATACCTGTATTCCGTAAATGTTCGAAATGATGGCCGTCTACGTCGATACATGCTTGTAAATGGACTCTGAGGGAATGAGTGTGTGCAAATATGTTAAATGCAGAAGGTTTTAAATAATCTACATAAGGGTCAACAGTGTATATACGAGTATATACTCTTCAGTGGCAAGTTGAAACACAGACAGAGAAATTAAGCTGGCGGTGATTGCCTTCATGCCAAACAATTGACGGTACGCACAGTTGGCTGATTTGAGCGCGCGCACACACACGCTGCGTCTGGCTTTAAATCGTGTAACCGTGTGAGCAGAGCCGATGCGACGCGCTATGATAAAAATGACATCCCATGGCGGTTCTTTTTTTCTGCTCGTTTGCTTTCACATTCGTTGTTTCTACAAAAGAAACACCAGTAACACCAAAGTTTATACGTTTATGTGATTTTTTGTAATCTCGTAAAAAAGGGTTGTCCCGTGTAAACGGGTCTAAAATTCGATATTTTCATTGCATTTTTTAAAAGTTGATTTCCCAAAATTTTAAGCTTAAATTAATTGTCTATAAAAATTAACTTAAACAAAATTTATTATAAGAGAATTCCTCTTAATTTCTACAAATTTATTTAAACTTGAAATTTCTCTTAATTCAAATTCTCTTAATTTAGACCATTAAATATATCAGTATCTAATTATTTTTCTCTTAATTTTTTAAAATTATTTTCAACTTGAAATTTCCCTCAATTTAAACTTTCAATTTCCCTCTTTAAACTTGAAATAATTGTTAAACTTTTGAGAGTTGTATGAGGTATTATATGTATGTCAATTTGAAATTATTCTAGCTTGGAAGTAACAGTAACTGGTACATGTTCCCTTATAATAATAACAAGATTGACTTTACTTAGACTTTGTGCGGCTCCTATTGTAATAAGTGCACTACTGAAGATATTTATGCAGGGAGGTCCGTTTAAGTACGAACACCTATATATCTCGGTTATTATTAGTCGTACAAAAAATCTCCACAGAATGTCGTTGTACTGTTTCAAGGGGCGAATTTGATGATGGTAAAAATTTTTTCTCAAGGTCATTTTTTACAAGATTTCAAGATCATTCATATTTTTTTTAAATAGAATGAGGTATTTTTTAATACACCAATCGATGCAGCTGGACATTCGTTATAAAAAAGTATTAACCCATGTATGTCAAAAAGTTAGTAGTTGAAGAGATATTTCAATTTAAATAACTCTAAAATACCATTACTGTCGTACATACTAAGACGTTAGCGTTTACTTACTTCTGTAACGTTTTAGTACGACAGTAATGGTATTTTAGAGTTATTTAATACATGGGTTAGTACTTTTTTATAACGAATGTCCAGCTGCATCAATTGATGTATTAAAAAATACCTCATTCTCATTCAAAAAATGACTTTGAGAAAAAATTTCTACCATCATCAAATTCGCCCCTTGAAACAGTACAAGTTTATTCTATGGAGATTTTTTGTACGACTAATAATAACCGAGATATATAGGTGTTCGTACTTAATCGGACCTCCCTGTATAATCGTTTCTTATGAAATCAGTTTCATTATTTTTCTAATTGTAAAATAAAAAACCTGGAACCAGTCATATCGACCGGTGTTGGTAGATTTAGTGATAAACGCTTTCTTTCGAAACGTACTTTTTTCACGTAGCGCAGGTAAAATCTCAAAAACTACATGGCCGATTATTCTGAATTTTAACAAGCTATTCCAAATACTACTTAACTACTTATTATCGTTGGTATCACAATATTATAATTTTATGTTGAATTTATCGTACATTTTTTTATGAAACTACTAATTTTAATGTTTTTGTACTAATTTCAACTAAAAAATGACTTGAAAAATAGTTTCGTCAGTGCGGCGCACAGTGGGCGAGAAACCGATCTTTTTGGACAAAAATCTGCCGACAACTCAGTTTTTCATCGATTCAATTGGATTTTTTTTTTAAATGTTCGTGAAGGACTATACTTTGATGACGTGTTGCGCGAAAATCGTTAACTGTCACAATTAAAAATCCTTATCTACAAAGCCCAAAACTCCGATCCTTCATTCGCCCATACCATAAAGGTCCGAACTTATTTTAGAAAAGCCGAATAGTTGCTGCAGTGACTGGATTAAACGCGGTTATTATCACAAGATTACATAACATTCTTCAGGTAATTACATGCGACAAGAAAGCCTGATTCTGTGAAATTCAAAGAATATTGTTCGGAGACGGCTAAATTGTGCATTAAAATTTATTTATGGTATGAACTACCTCCATCAGTTCATAAGGTACTGCAACATGGAAGTGAAGTACTTGCTACATTTGAACTGCCAATTGGTTTGTATTCAGAAGAGCCACAAGAGACAAATAATAAAGTCTTGAGGAAATCACGAGCTGAAAACTCCCGAATGTGTTGTCGCAAAAAGACAAATATAGATATTATACGGCATATGTTATTATCATCCGATCCACTTATAAGCTCTCTAAGAATAAAGGATGGGAAGTACAAGGAAGTTCTTTCTCAAGAAGCGAAAACACTGCTGTTGGATGAATAAATTAATGGTGAGTCTCATAAGTGCCGAATTTAATTCTATTCAATTGGTAATTCTCAGGGCCAGATTTACAGTTTAAAATTGTGCGGTTTAGGGTTTAGGGTTAAGAAGTGTCGGCAACTCAGCTGGGACATGCAAATTTATGGTATGGGCTGATGAAGTATCGGTGTTATTGGGTTTTGTAGATAAGGATGCTTGATTTCTCGTGACAGTTAACGATTTTCGCGCAGCACGTCATCAAAGTATAGTCCTTCATGAACATTTTAAAAAAAATTCCAATTGAATCGATGAAAAACTGAGTTGTCGGCAGATTTTTGTCGAAAAAGATCGGTTTCTCGCCTACTGTGCGGAGGAAGAATGCATTTCGCAGCGCGACATCAATCAACGTTCACGGTATGCATAAAAAAAGACTCGTTTTCGCATTGTCGCGTACAGACGTGGTTAATCGGTTAAAATGGCCCGGTCGGCTAGACGGCAGACAAGGAGGCAGAAAAATGGCCATGGGCAAAAACGCGAACGACAATTAACAGTTAACGATGTCATGCGCGGTCATTGAAGCCGGCCTATTCATCGACCGATTCGACCAGCCTTGCGCAAACCGATAAGATTGCGAGCGAAACGGAACTCGAACGAGAGCAATGGCTTCGTTTCGCCGATATCGTACACCTTTGTAATAAACTCCATGGCGCGGACTGCATTCCACCTATCGTTGTCGTGTGTCCTCTTTCCCTTCCTTTTCGTTTACGACGCGACGTGTGTATTTATTTTTGATTTTATGGCGACAGAAAATTGCAAAATTTCGGGGTGCGAGAAACATTCGGCTGATATATTCTATTAATTTATTGGGAGGCTTTTTATATTATAGTATACATATAGATAACTGGTGTTGCAGCCTGTGCTGTCGACCGCCATGATATTGTTCTTCGTTTTATATTATAGTGGCGCAATATATACGACGTTCGTAATGGTAATGGGAGATAACGACTCGTATTATCTGATTCGAACACAACAAACTTGTTCTCGCATCGTTCGCCTTGTTGTTGTTTATACCGACAGATTTTTCTCAACTCCTTGCCGTATCATTTTCTTCACAGTTACAGAGATTAAAACGTCTCTATCTCGAAAAATGTTGTAGCAGAGAAAAGAAAATTTATATTTTTTGTATGGCTACATTTATTTTTATCCTTACATATATCTGTGCTAGGATAGAATAGTTTTCGTGGACGAACCCGATGCGAAACCGGGGAGTTGCTAAGAGTTTGTAGAACAACGCGGACGAACCCAATGCGAGACTAGGAAGCCGCTGCACAGTGACGTTTCGAGCATTTAGGGGAATTTAATTCGGAAATTGAACATTTTTTAAGGGGGATCTATACCCTTGGATTGTAACTAGAAAGGAACTAGAATCTTACTAGATTTTGGGTCGAAACATGGGTTTACGCGCATCGATTTTTTGTCCTTATTTGAGCGGATTTTGGGCTGGGTGAGGACTCATTCTATAGAGGAAGGTTAAATACCGCGCGCTCTGCTATTGATTTAACGAGATTATGTTTATATCTAATAATATGAGTACCCAAAGTAGAGAAAAAATCTAGAAAAATAACCGCAGATTTCAATGTATTTTTCTGTCTCAAAGAGACTTTTTTGACTGATGTGATGAGCAGAGCGCGCCGTGATGAACCTTCCTCTATCAAATGAACTATTGTGTAGCTCAAATATGCTCGTATAAGGACAAAAAATCGATGCGCGTGATTTCATTCACATAGCAGAGATTTCCCCATATTACGTTCATGAAGACAGAGGTTATCTCTGATGTAGAGCCAATCTAGAGCCATTTTTATTTCAGTTAGTTTAGACGAGATGGTGCCTAGTCAGAAGGACTGTCAATCAGTGCTGCGATATTGTGCAACATTTCACTGCTGCACTGCTGTCAATGTGGAATCATAGCAAAACTGACACAGACGAGGTTCATATTCTCATCGGTGGCACTAATATTAGTGCGACCTGTCCTGTATAACGGCATTCGCGACGAGCTGAATAGAATATGGAAATAGCAAGCAACTCCATCTCGTGTTCATTATGCAGTTGCGTGTTTATCAATGTTACCAAACTTTTTTTCTGCACAGAGGTTGATAACATTGATAAATACCCCAAAATCTGAGGGTATAGATCCCCCTTAAAAGGTGCGTATTTACTCTTGCCTGGAAAGCAATACCTCCGTAACCCAGAATCACTATTGTTTTTAACTTTTCATCGTATTCAGATAAGAAAAATAAGCCTCAAGTGCAACTTCTGCCTATACAAATGATGAAACTACATCAATCGTCAGTGATACTTTACCTGATTAAAAGTGTGTGTATTTGAACTTCAATTGTTATTATATTTAATTTTTTTGATTATTCAATCTTTTGCCGTGCGTTTTCAATATTTTTAGGTGCTAAATATTATACATATAATATATTATGGTTAATAATCATACAAAATCGAAGAACTTTTCAGTATTTACCAATGTTCTAAAGAGTAAAACTTTATTACCTGAGCGAATATGGACCTGAGACTACACTGAATGTATACATTTGAAGCCTTGTCTAGTCAGCTACAAAAACAATTTTTGCGCCCGTTTGCACCTATGGGTGTTTTCATTTGTTTTCAACAGCCTTACGCTGCACAGTGGTCTGGTAGCTCGGTTTTTGTGGCCAAAACTATTGTAGCGTTATTTCAAGGTTTAATGTTATATTATTATAGGTCGTTGAATTCGTCTTGATACCAGTTAGAATATTATGAAGTAAAAACTATATGTTAATATTTAAAACATTGAGGTGACCTTCATTTTTTATAAAAAAGAGATTTTTCTTTAACTTTCTGTATTGAAGTTTGTAGAAAAGTGAATACTGATTAACTTTCGTTGGAATAATTTTTTTATCAGATCATCGGAAATATTTGAAAAATCTTGTTAACAATTATCACAATGCATACTATTGTCTAGAAATCGCGGAAAAGTAGATAAGATTGAATTCCTCATAGGAATTATACGAAAACTAGTAATGGGAGGTTTTCGAGGTCTCTGACTGGCACAGAGAAAACATATACATACAGTGAGTCACAAAATTATTCGCTCACTCGATAATGCGGCAAAGATATACGAAATAATCAGACAACGCAGGGTATTTTTCAAGTTTTTATTTGGATATACATCGTTCAAAGTTTAATTCAACAGAATCGTAAATCAAAATTGCGAAATTTTCATTTAATATTAGAGAAATATGAGTTTAAAGAAATCTTGACGGTTTTTCACGCCACAAAATTATTCGCTCATTTTAGATTAACTATTATTATAACAATATTAATATTTGGTGGGATATCCTTTTTGTTTTATGACTTCTGCGAGACGTTTGGGCATTGATTCTACTAATGTTTCCAAATATTTTTTGTCTATTTTTGGCCATTCCTCCTGTAATCTGCTTTGTAACTCTTTTTTATTGGTAATTGAATGTATACGAATTTTTGTGTCCAGCATGTTCCATACCATCTCGATAGGATTCAAGTCGGGAGATTGAGGCGGGGTTTGCATTATTTTGGGACAGTTATACAGTAACCATTCCTGTACCAATCTTGATTTATGTTTGGGGTCGTTGTCCTGGTAGAAGTGAAACACTTCTGAAATCCCCATTACTTCCGCGCTTGGCTTCAAACTTTTTTTTAGGATATCTATGTACATTACTTTATCCATGGTGCCTCAATCATCTGCAATTTCCCAACACCGTGATAACTAATGCAACCCCAAACCATCACATGACTACCTCCATGCTTGACTGTGCTACACAGGTTTTTGGGATCCATCTCCGCGTTTGATTTTCGCCAAACTTTTTGATGACCGTCAGAGCCCCAAATATTAAATTTACTCTCGTCGCAAAATATCACATTGTGCCAAAATTCAGGGGCTTTGTGTATGCGGCCGTTGTACCCGTTCTTTCGTAACACTCTTCGTACTGTTTCATCAGAAACTTCTTTTTCACTAAAATTTTTCAAACTTGTATTGATTTTGGGAGCACTTATTTTCGTATTTTCTTTAACTTCTCTCACAACAAAACGCTCTTCCGAGGAATTCAATATCTTTTTCCTACCACGGCCAGCTTTGTTTATTATTCGTCCTTCTTCGTACCGTTTTATAATATAACGTACTGTTGAATAACTTCTACAAACGATATTTCCAATTTGTCTGATGGATTTTCCACTTTCCCAATGAAAAATTATAACTTTCCTAATCTCTAGACTATTTTCTTTACTTTTTCTACCCATTGTAACGAATTCTTGAAAATCAAAGAAATAGATGAAAATAGATCCTTACTGAGCGAATGTTTACGTTACACTGACTCTCTTTAGCAACTATCAGAAACAAATGCCTCTCAGAGTTTGTAAATTGCATTTGTTTCAGTGGATTTCGTGGCGTGAGCGAATAATTTTGTGGCGTGAGAAACGGTTAAGATTTCTTAAAACTCATATTTCTCTAATAATAAATGAAAATTTCACAATTTTCTTTTACGATTCTGTTGAATTAAACTTTGAGCTATGTATATCAAAAAAAAAAATTGAAAAATACCCTGCGTTGTCTGATTATTTCGTATATCTTTGCCGCATTAGCGAGTGAGCGAATAATTTTGTGACTCACTGTACATTGTAATTCCAAGCTGCTATGCAAGATTCAAGTGGAACTGCGTATCCAGGCGTCGAATAATCGCGGGCCCGTATTTGTTAAAATCCGTTTATAGTTCAAGATTGCGGGAGATTGCAGTTAAAATTTACATGATCTTCTTAGTAAATGTTCAAGCTTTCATATAAAACAAGACCGATGCTTAGCGGTCTTAAACGTTTTTTTATAATTCTTTTCAAAGTTTGAAATGTCATTAATTTACGCTATTCGTGTATGGACTAAACAATGCTTAAAAATGGATTAAATATTTGAAATGCGCTTACTAACATATATAAAATCATCGTTAAAATCTATTTTCTGATATTCGGTGATTGAAATCTAAAACGTTTTATTTTACTTTGAATTTTCTGACTTTGTCTTTAGAACGCTGTATCTCATCACAGAATTATCTAAAATAAATAACATTTGGGATTTGGAAGCTTTAAAAGGTTATTACTTTATAGGAAAAAATTGTTTTTCAATGTATTAAAGTTGAAAAATTGAATTCTGGCCACGAAAACAGGGTCTCCAGACCACTGTGCGCTGTCACCTCGTGCAGTTGTCTAACACAATTTATCCGAGCCAGAACGTTTCTGTTGATATTCACAAACTTGCACTTTGATTTTTACTCTATTCAATTGTTACTGTTTTTATTTGTTACTGTTTAATGGTTGTTGTGTTTGATTTTTATTACATTTGATAGCACTGTCCAACACCAAATTTGTTCCCCAATTACTGTTGGGTCCTTTGTATAGAGTTGTTTGCTCTGATTCCGAATCTGTTTTTAATTTTTTTCCTATACGCACAGTTTTTGAGAAACATGACTTTGAAAAAAAAACATATTTTTCAAATTTAAACAAATATTGTAGTGTTATTATAAATGATATCGAATTGTTCTTTATAGCAAAAGATTCTGTAGACTTTCCCGAATACAGCGGTATCCAAAATTAATACACTATGATTGTTTAAACATGTTTAAATAATCACTAAAGGCGGAGCGACACCACTTTTGCACCAATTTTTGAGGATACTTTTCAATTTATCTCAAAAAATAAGGGTCCAGCGGAAAATCGAACTATACCATGCAATAGAGCAGACTTTTATCTTGAGAAACCCCTCTTTGAAGTTTGAAACGTCGACGTTTTTTTCGAACCAGAAAGCAAAATATCTTCGCCCGACATGAGTTGCCGCCAGTGGCGCTCACCATTACAACGGTCGTTCGCCGCTCCGTATCCCGTCGCTGCGCCGTATCTCGTCCCGAGCGCCACTGGCGGCAACTCATGTCGGGCGAAGATATTTTGCTTTCTGGTTCGAAAAAAACGTCGACGATCCAAACTTGACAGGGTGGCTTCTCAAGATAAAAGTCTGCTCTATCGAGTGGTATAGTTCGATTTTCCGCTGGACCCTTATTTTTTAAGATAAATTGAAAAATATCCTAAAAAATTGGTGCAAAAGTGGCGTCTCTCCGCCTTTAATGATTGTTTAAACATGTTTAAACATTCATAATGTATTAATTTTGGATACCACCGCATTCGGGAAAGTCTACAGAATCTTCTGCTGCAAAGAACAATTCAATATCTTTTATAATAACATCACAATATTTGTTTAAAGTTGAAAAATATGTTTTTTTTTTCAAAGCCATGTTCCTCAAAAACTGTGCGTATAGCAAAAAAATTAAAAACAGATTCGGAATCAGCGCAAAAAACTCTATAAGAAGGACCCAACAGTAATTAGGGAACATAAAAAAAGTTGAAATTTGTTGGACAGTGTAGTTTTTGTCTTTTGTTTAGTATTGTTTGTTCGACTATTATTTAACATATTGTTTATTTTGGCGATTATTAACAGAAGGTTTCATGAACTTTTCACGAGAAAAATTTCACGGATTGCCACAAATATAGACCTCATTAATAGGCTGCTCATATCGTCAGACCTTTGATTACCAATTTAAGGCACATTCCCACAAAAAAGGGATTCTTACCCCAGAAGTACTACAATTACTTGTAGTGCCTACATTACAGAATACAAAAGATAATAATGAAAGTTCGTCTGAATACGATGTAGTCGACTCCGGTGCTGAGAGTGAAAATTAATAGATAATGTACATGTGAATATAGTACTGTTCATGAAAAGCTTGTTCAGTGTTTCTCTACACGTATTTAGTTTATTAAAAGTTTAAATATATTTATGTAAGACTGTGTTTACATCTTCCTTATATCATTTAAATTAAATACCCTTTCAAATAGTAATTTGCAAGAGTTAAAATACGTATTTTCGGTCAATACAACAAAAGTCATGTTAAAGTAATTAGAAATCACCATATTTTGAGTAGTTTTAACAAAATACATGATAGAAAAAAAGAAACAACATCATTCAGAATTTAATGTTCCTAAATGATCGAAACGTCACACTGTGCGCTGGGAGGTTGGATGAGAGCACAGACGAACCTGAAGCGAAATCAGGGAGCTATTAGGATGCGGACGAACCTGATGCGTAATCAGGAAGCCGCTAGGATAGTATAGTTTTCGTGGACGAACTCAATGGAAAACCGGGGAGCTGCTAGGAGATTATAGAACAACGCGGACGAACCCAATACTTCCAATTAAATCGGGCCACAGCTCGATCTTCGTGAAAAGGGTCAACTGTGATACGAAAGGTTATCTAGGACGCTTCCTGCCGGAGACGATCTTGAAGAGATTCCTGTGAGAAAGTCGAATGGAATCTCTTCTCCATCCGTAACATAGATGAAATTATATATTTATTTAGACACACGCGGACAGTGTCATTACTGAGAGGGAAACATAAGATTCAATACTCAATACACTTCGATAAATATTGGGTATGGGAATAAGCTTCCGCCCCTTTTTGTTGAAAAGAAGCGTATAAACAATTCCCATAGCGTGAAAACTATTTCCAACAGTAGATCGATCGACGTTTAATTCAATTGACAGTTCTACAGTTTGACGTGGATTTCCATCGAGTAATGCTGGGAAATCTGTATCTTCGAATTTTTTGGCACACCATTGCAATCTTTGTCACTTACGTCGAAATCATGGGTTCGATGGAGCATCGTTCTCGTAAATATATAATAAGTATAATATAGTAAATACATAACACCTTTCTTTAAAACAAAATAATGCAACATGACTTCCCGCAAATGCTGCTTACTTGGAACAAAAGTCGACATTTTTCAACGCGAAAAATTGACTGCTGTTCACGCTCGAAACAATTACCACTAACTTCGTTTTGAAGCTTAGACATAGACCACGGTGTATTATACAGGGTGAGTCCGAAGGAACAGAACACCTAAATATCTCCGTTACTTTTCGTTGTACAAAAAGACTTCTTAGGACAAAGTTACACTGTTTGAAGGGCCACATGTAACGGTGTGAGGGAAAAAATTTTCAAGGTCATTTTTTACAAGATTTCAAGGTCATCGATATTTTTTTAAATGGAATGAGGTATTTCTTAATACATCAATCGATGCAGCTAGACATTCGTTATAAAAAAGTACTAGTCTATGTATGTCGAAAAGTTAGTAGTTCACGAGATATTTCGATTTAAATAACTCTAAAACACCACTACTGTCGTACTAAGACGTTACACAAGTAAGTAAACGCTGACGTACAACAAAAAGTAACGGAGATATTTAGGTGTCCTGCTTTATCGAATTCACCCTGTATACTGTACATACCTTAGCACAGGCTACATGGACATGCTGCTACACACAATCTCATTCACACACGTACATGAAAACTGTGAGGATGCCCGATATGCCATCTAGCGATGAACTAACCTCTATCTATCACACCTTTCCGAGAGAAGTCCGGACACCTCTATAATACACCGTGACGTAGACCTTTGGAAAACATGTAACTGCGTTCCATCAAATACGCGATCGGTACTTAAGTACAACGACATCTGTCAAAAGGGCGGAAACTTATTCCCATACCCAATACAAAACGTAGTTTCATTTTTAAAATTGATTAATCAGAAAATGGCTACTATGAATATACATATCTGCACACAGTTTTCATACATTACAAAGTTAATGTGAATTGGTAATTACTGGAGTTTCTTGTGGCAATTGATGGATTTTTTAAACAAACTTTCTTAAAAATACATTTTTGGAGTAATTTGAAACAGGAAAAACATTAGAAGAATTAAAAGGTATTATTATATTATTTTTTATTATTATTAAATATATTAACACTAACCGTACCCCGGGTACAAAATTAGTCGTTTACACAGGGTGTTAGAAAAAAATGCATCAGATGGAACTTGCTTGGTTTCGAGAGGGCATTAATCAGATGTTAGTATCTTTTTTGTAAGTGGACGCGTAAAGGACATATGAAGGTCGATTTCATTTTTTTTAATGGAATGAGGCATTTTTTAATACATCAATCGATGCAGCTGGACATTCGTTATAAAAAAGTACTAACCTATATATGTCGAAAAGTTAGTAGTTCAGCAAATATTTCAATTTAAATAACTCTAAAACACCATCACTGTCGTAGTTAAACGTTACACAAGTAAGTAAACGCTAACGTCTTAGTACGACAGTAATGGTATTTTAGACTTATTTAAATTGAAATATCTCCTGAACTACTAATTTTTCGACATACATGGGTAGTACTTTTTTATAACGAATGTCCAGCTGCATCGATTGATATATAAAAAAATACCTCATTCCATTTAAAAAAAATGAAATTGACCTTCATATGTCCTTTACGCGTCCACTTACAAAAAAGATACTAACATCTGATAATGACCCCTCAAAACCAAGCAAGTTCCATCTGATGCATTTCTTCCTAACACCAATAGCAGCCGAGTTATTCAGGTGGCCTGTTTCTGGCGCCTCACCCTGTATATTGTTTTATAAAAATTACGAGACTGAATTTATTTAGATTTTTCACAATTTTCACAGAAAATTGTATAATTTCTAATGGAAGCATCTTCATCATCTCAATAATTAAAAAATAAACAACGTGAAAGCTGTCATTTGGCCGGTCGTGGTACGATTAGTGTTAAGGAAGAAATTAAATTTTCATTTCACCCCAGTTTCTTGCAATTCAGATGGAAAGTTTTTATTTTGCATAAATATCCGCAGCCTATTTATAACAGTTTTCGCTCCTATGTAATCGGTTCTCTGAATTTTAAGTTATCCAAGCATCCTTTCGTTCAAGATGGAAAATACAAATAACCATAATAAATGAGAAAACTGTTATGATCAGCTTCGGGCAAAGAAAAATGATTGACTGTAACAGGAAAATTTGTGACGTTAATATGTAAATGAAAAACGTCATATGTTATTATCAACGTGAACTAGGTTAAATATTTTGTGTTGCTGGTAACCGGTTTGTGCAGTAGTGGAAAGACTAATATTTTAAAATATGTATTCGAGTCAGAGACTGAAAATAGCTCTGGAAAACAACTATTATATTAGAATTCTCATTCTAATTGGTAATGTGTGTGATATTTCTTCAAATACAGAATACTTCGATGTTCATTACGCATTTACAGATTTTTAATGAGTTGTTAAGTCAATAATTTGAAGCAGCAACCGACGGGTTATTCTCGATTATACATACGTATCAAGTCCTTGTTCACCGTCCCTGACCGTTCCGGTCTCGTTGTTCCTACTGGTGACGATTATGCGCAGAGGACAATCTAATTCGTGGGTTTATCATGCGATCGCGTAAGTTTCCTTTCAGGATCTAATCAATAATTCCGCGTCTTATAAATATTCAGCTAATCAAATAAACGGTTTTTATAAAACAAACATTAAGCATCGTGCAACTGTTTCTCCATCTTTTCATCATCTTACAATTACCAGCGAAAAGTATAACGGCACCTTATAGTATTAGGTTTAGGGATTGCAATCCCGCAGGATCCCGCGTCATTTTTTGGTCCCGCATTTCTTAAATAGGTGATGAGGAATCCCGCAAATTTTGCGGGACTATGCGTCCCAAAATTTCGCGAATGACGACGCGCACAAAGAACTATAATATTTCGATGGTCTGTCATAAGTATATCGACAAAAATAAAAAAAAGAGATGATTTCCTTTGAGAGCGATGGCAAAAAGGGTAAATATTTACGTATGGCTTACGAATATTTTTCTAATTATTCATCCTTCAAGTGTAGAACTTAACGAGCTTTTTCCGTTGCAGGATATCTTTTTGTAGTGACTTGAGGACCTAACTAGAAGATACAACAATTAATAGACTTAGCTTTTTACGATCATATTTTCGAAGTTCTACAAATTAAAATTTGGTTTTATAATTTTAACATTTATCAGATTTTAATCTGATTAAAATTATACATATAGTTCGTTCTAAACAATTTTTAGAGTTATTTTTAAGTTTTAATCAACACTTTGGTAAAGGAAAAAATTCTTCCGATTCATCTCAGCAATTAATATATGTATAATATCGTAGCTTCGTTATTGATATAATAATTTTTTATTTAAATACCTCGTAATAATTATTAGATATAACGAATTATTATATTATATATTTTATACAATTATATACGTATATGTATGTATATATACATATATACAGGGTGGACCACGCAACTTGCACACCTATAATAACTTCCAAAGTATGCGTTGCACGAAAAAGTTTTGTATACAGAAGTTGCATGGTCTGAAGGACGCGTAAAGCACATATGAAGGTCAACTTCATTTTTTTAAATGGAATGAGGTATTTTTCAATACATTAATCGATGCAGCTGGACATCCGTTATGAAAAAGTACTAACCTATGTATGTCGAAAAGTTAGTAGTTCAGGAGATATTTCAATTTAAATAACTCTAAAACACCATTGTAGTTAGTACTAAGTTAGTACGACAGTAATGGTGTTTTAGAGTTATTTAAATTGAAATATCTCCTGAACTACTAACTTTTCGACATACATAGGTTAGTACTTTTTGATAGCGAATGTCCAGCTGCATCGATTGATGTATCAAAAAAATGTCTATATCGTCTTAATGCGACAGTAATGGTGTTTTAGAGTTATTTAAATTTAAATATCTCCTGAACTACTAACTTTTCGACATACATAGGTTAGTACATTTTTATAACGAACGTCCAGCTGCATCGATTGATGTATTAAAAAATACCTCATTCCATTTAAAAAAATGAAGTTGACCTTCATATGTCCTTTACGCGTCCACCTGTACAAAAATAAATGCACTATATAATGTATCCCTTCAGACCATGCAACTTCTGTATACAAAACTTTTTCGTGCAACACATACTGTGGAAGTTATTATAGGTGTGCAAGTTGCGTGGACCACCCTGTATATATATATATATATATATATACATTTTCATTATAGTTTGTTTTCCAAAAAGAGATTTATTTTAATTTAAATTTATGTAGATTTAGATTTTATATATATTCTGCTAATAACTTTTGACTAATATGATTAAAGATGATTATCTCATTAAGTAAAATTTGTTTCTTTATTAAATATACAGGGTGTTCCGAATTCAAATGGCAAAACTTCAGGAGCGTGTAGGGGACCGGAAAACTATGACAAAAAGTCTTTTAGAGATTTGCTCGTTTTTGCTTCGTTTTGGAGAAAATCGCAAAAAGTCAATATCTAGTTGTCAGTTGCTCTCTTGAGTTGTTGTATACACTTGTATTTGTGAAAAAGATAGAAGAAACGAAAAAAAAAATAGAAAACGAGAATAGAATAGATGATAACGTAAATAAAATGTAAATAAATTAGTACAAAAATGAAAACTTGTTTGTTTCTTTTTTTGCGATTTTCTCCAAAACGAAGCAAAAACGAGCAAATTCCTAAAAGACTTACTGTCTTAGTTTTTCGGTCCCCTACACGCTCCTAAAGTTTTGCAGTTTAAATTCGGGACACCCTGTATATTAGATTGAAGACCTAAATCCTTAGTCCCGCGGGATTGAAATAAATCCCACATCAATCCCGCGGGATTGAAAATGGCGCGGGATTGCAATCCCTAATTAGGTTGTTGCATGTGAAATGTTTCATTTTAGAATGCAAATTTGGAAGAAATACTATTTACAGTTGACAGGTTCAAAGTACGTCTCTTTGAGGTATAAAGCTTACGATTCTACCTTCAATTTTAATTTACACATACAGGGTGGTTCAATAACCATGTCCACTTTGAATATTGTCGTTATTTGTAATAATATCAAAAAATGTTATATAGAAAACTGAGACGGTATAGAGAGAGGCATATTATGATACAAACAATTACTGCGTGGGTGGAGGCATAGAGGAGATTTCAAGGTCGCCTTGATTTTTTTAAATGGAAACACCGACTTTCTGATTATGAATCGATGGATTATCGAATTCTGAGTAAAAATGTATTGACCTCCATATGTCCTAAATCTAATAGTTAACGAGATATTATCGAAAAAATTTTCTTTCTTCTTTGGATAATATCTCGTTAACTGTTAGGTTTAGGACATATGAAGGTCAACACTTTTATACTCAGAATTTGATACTTTATTGATATATGGTGTAAAAAGAGGACATTCTACTTAAAAAAAAACAAGGTGACCTTGAAATCTTCTCTATGCCTCCAACCACACAGAAAATGTTTGTGTCAAAATATGCCCCCCTCTATACCGTGTAAGTCTTGTATATAACATTTTTTCATATTACTAGGAATAACTACAATATTCAAAGTGGACATAGTTATTGCCCCACCCTGTATACAGTGAACCACGAAAGTATTTGAGCGCACTTTAAAACAGTATAACTTTTTATGATCGGACCAAACGACCTGACTTTTTTTAAGCAATAAGAAGAAATGATTAACGACTGACATGCGAAAAAGATTTTGAAAAACTTGCAATTAAGTAAGAATTAAATGAGAAAGTAGATTTAGAAATTAGAGCCGGTTGACCAAACACATCTTTTAAATATTCGTTATTGGTTCACCTAAAGAGGTTGTAAAAATCAATTTTCCCTATTGTTTCTCACAATTCCGATCAAATGCATTTTCTCAACATATTTATTAGACGTTATCTACTAACCTAACCCTTCTAGCCTAACAGAGAAATTGAAGTCGTTTGGTCCATTCATAAATACGTTATTCTGGTTTAAAGTGTGTGTGATCGATCAATAATGCGCGTAACTGTAAACTATCCTCTATACCCTACAACAATTATTTGAAACATTTTTTTATACCACTTGAACTTTTTAAGATATATAATTTTATCCAGAAAACGGGCATTTCGACGCACTGTGCGGCGCGGTGCGGCGCGGCAACGCGACGATTGCGACAACAACGCAAAGGAAAAGGTACTTTAGATCGGCGCTTACGAAGTTTCTGACACGTCGCGAGTCGCGAGTCGCGAGCAAGTCACGTTCCGCGGTTGGCCGGTGCGCTTTACACATCCGGTTGCAACGAACGTGGGCGTAGTAGTCGACAGGACGAGCCGTGCACCAGCAGCGTAGAACGAATTGGAGTGTGTTAGAACACCGAGGTCGATTTCAATTAACCGACCGTTTCCGAACGGTGTCTCTCATTAGTGGTCGGTCAACTTGTATGTTGCGTTGGCCAAGAATCGATCGCGACGGTTCCAACTTCCAATCCAATCAAGTTGGAATCGATGGAATATCGTTTCGATCGATACGATTCGAGTCGGTTCGATTATAAAAATACGAGAATGATTGACCATTTCGTTTGCCTCGCCAACGATTATACATTCTCATTGAATTGTACAAATTTATTCAGGGCACAGTATCTATTATTACTAGGGGTGGGCGGGTACCCGAAATCTCGGGTCGGGTCGGGAGATGATCGGGTCGGGATCCCGGAAGTTTATAAACTTCGGGTACCCGAAATGGCAGTCACTTCGGGGCCCCGAAAGTTTATAAACTTCGGGTACCCGATGGTGTTTTAGAGTTATTTAAATCGAAATATCTCGTGAACTAAAACACCATTGGGTACCCGAAGTTTACAAACTTTCGGGACCCCACCCGACCCGACTGCCATTTCGGGTACCCGAAATCTCGGGTCGGGTCGGTATCCCGAAAATTTATAAACTTCGGGTACCCGAAATGGCAGTCGGGTCGGGTCGGGGCCCCGAAAGTTTATAAACTTCGGGTACCCGATGGTGTTTTAGAGTTATTTAAATCGAAATATCTCGTGAACTAAAACACCATCGGGTACCCGAAGTTTACAAACTTTCGGGACCCCACCCGACTCGACTGCCATTTCGGGTATCCGAAATCTCGGGTCGGGTCGGGAGATGATCGGGTCGGGATCCCGGAAGTTTATAAACTTCGGGTACCCGAAATGGCAGTCGGGTCGGGTCGGGGCCCCGAAAGTTTATAAACTTCGGGTACCCGATGGTGTTTTAGAGTTATTTAAATCGAAATATCTCGTGAACTAAAACACCCTCGCGTACCCGAAGTTTATAAACTTTCGGGACCTCGACCCGACCCGACTGTCATTTCGGGTACCCGAAGTTTATAAACTTTCGGGATCCCGACCCGAACCCGAACAAATTTCCCGACCCAACCCGAAATTTCGGGTACCCGCCCATCCCTAATTATTACTTATTTTAATCTAATTGGAAAAAATACCGCAGTAATACGTACACCCGCAGTAGTAGGTTACCCTATGTACATATATGTAAAAATGTAGTCGAGTGCCACACAGAAGACAAGTATAAATTCTGACAGAACTTGAATTAATTGGTGGACAACAGAATGTGTAAAATGAGAATTTCTGTACATGAGTGTTACAAATTTCTGTAATAGTGCGTTGACAATCCATTTTGTTCGATACGCGCAGCGGACAAAAGTAAGCTTTTTGCATTGTAATACAATAATATTAACAACCACATAATACACACTTTCCATCATCTCCTTTTGTAATTTTCCAATCCAATCAAGTTGTTGGAATCAATGGAATATCGTTTGAATCGATTCGATTCGGTTAGTGTGTGCGCGTCGCGATGCTGATCGACGTCGCTTCTCCTTGGCCGACGCGCGACGACGTTTCGTTTCTATTTATAGGATTTGAAAAATGGCCGGCGGATATCGACGCTGACGGCATGGCACACCGGTGCGCGCGGTGTGCTGGCGTGTTAATAATGAGACACGCGACACAGCGTGAGATATCCCTGCATTTTGATGCAAACCAATCAATCAATGTATCTTTCGTATCTGTTCGCGCGAGACGATCCTACTCGCGTCTTTATACGGCGGAGATATTCGGTAACAAATTCTATGCAACCCCTCCTCATCGATGCTCTCGACGACCAATGGCACGTTACCCTATGAACAACTTGGGCTAATGCCCGGGGTCTCAAAGCGAAAGGGGGCCCCGAACACAAACCAATATCCAAGATCTAAATTCTACGTTTTTCCTCGGGGACCACAAAATTCTACTTTGCCCGAGGCCCCAACTAGTTATAACGCGCTACTGGACGCGACGCTGAGCTGCTGCCATGCTAGTGTACAAGGTAAATGTACCTGTATAGTAAAGTCCCATTCTAAGTCAATTCTCGGTCCTGTGTTATGACATAGATTGGGACCGGACACTATTTTTTTGTGGGTTCGACGACTGCGACGAACGTAGAAAAGGACAGCATGTAAACAAGGACCGCGCGGCCGAAGGCGCAACAGAAATTTTTTATTAATATATTTGCAACATTCTTCTGACTAAAATGATACCAAACAAGATGCAATTCGAACCATATTTACTGTACATGTGAAGCATAATTTATAATTTACCATATATCAGATTGTTTCGTTACCAATATAAAATCTTTTTTATTATTACTTATTTTTTATGACACTTTCGCCAATATATTTCTGACATTTTTCTGATTAAAATAAGACCAAACATGATATAATTTCAACTGTATTTAGTGGTTTAATTAACGATGAACGTTCCGGCAGTGTCGCCAGTTGGCACCAAAACGGATTGCATTTACACTCCTCGTTTTCCCCTTCCACTATCCCATTCCAGCACCATACGCACGCTCCAACGTTCTCCACTAAGACTGTAGATCACGGTGCCCGTGCAGTGTTGTGAACTGGTACGGGAAAACTCGTGCATGCGCGACGATTCTAGCGTCACTGAAGTACAAAATCGGGCACCTTGGTTGCCCCGCATAGCTTCGCAAAATCTTTTCTTCTCGATTTTCAAACATGATGTTTAACATGCGTATGTTATATTAAAATTTGATGTGTATGTACATGTAATATATAAATATATTCTAATTGTATATATACAGTAGCGGACAAAAGTTTAAGACCGCTCTAAAGAAGACGATAACTTTTTAAATATTGTACTATACGATTTGAACTTTTATTTATTTATATTTATGAAATTAGTTTACTAAAAGATGCGAAAAGAAATATTTTCAAAAATTGCAATTGATCGGAATTGTTGAAAAAATACTAAAAGTTGAATTTTTAACTTTTTTATGTGGGCCTATATTGAAAATATAAAAATATGTATTGTAGATCTGTGTCAATTAAACATATTCTGAAAATTTCGTCACAATCGGTTGACGCTGCAATGAGCTACAATCGTTTAAAGATGGTAAAAATTGCAGATTTTCACTATTTTCGTCAATAAATCGTTCGCCCCAAATTGCCCCACAAGCTACGGACTGTAGAACGCAGATACGTTCCTGGATTCACCGCGCATGCGCGAGTTTTCCCGTACCAGTTCATAACATTGTGCCCGTGTCGTAGACTGGTCTGGTCACAGTGTTCCGATTGAACCCACCGTTTTTCGCGCATGCGCGGCCAGGGCAGTGGCGTATCTACAATGACGCAGCAGAGCGGCCAGGGCCCTGACGCCTTGAGGCAGTAATATTGGCGGGAATGTACCGGGGTTATTGGCGGGACGACTGGTGGGCGAGAGACGTGACGCGGAACGAGATAAGAATTGTTAATTCTTTTAAAAGTCCTTTTTAAAAGTCTGCCGGGTGCTCAAACTACCCGATTTCATCGAAATGGTTACGTTACTGAGGCTGAAATTGCCGCGTATGCGCGAAAAACGTTGGGTTCAATCGGAACACTGTCTGGTCATCGGAAAGGGGTTACTTGTACTCCCCTCAATTTTCTCGACCTGGCGACACTGCGTTTCGGACGCAAGGAAGGACAGCGTATGGGAAAGAAAGAGACGCGGCGGAGCCTTCTCCACGTTTGATAAATGCAAACAAATCTCCCCGAGACTTTTGCGTTTATAGAGGATTTACACTGTTTACAGTGAACCACGAAAGTATTTGAACGCACTTTAAAACAGTATAACTTTTTTATGGCTGGATCAAACGACCTGACTTTTTTTGAGCAATTAGAAGGGTAATTATTTAGAAAGAGGGTCTCGTCCCAGATTTTGATCATCTTGAAATATGTTGTCAAGCTCATCATTCTGAACAACTTTTTCCTATACATGTTACCGCCGCTCGATTTTAGTTTTCGAGATATGTATTTGCGAAAAACTATCGCTAATACTGTATTGAATTTTCCGTATTCCTGCACGCTCTGCGGCAACGTAAGCCTTTCCCGGCGCGGCGTTTGTTTACATTTTGCTTGTAAACACGCTGCGGAGATGAGAGAAAAACAGGGTCTCACTCTGACCATACATATACAGGGTGTCCCAAAATTCTGAAATGGGAGGTTCCCGAGACCATTTGAAGCAACATTTTCCTTTGCAAAAATGTTATCCGCGGCTTTCTTTAGGAGTTATTAACAAAAAACACGGACCAATCACAGCGCGACCTAGACGCAAGTTGGCACAGTCGGCCAATCGACAGTTGGCGCGCCGCACAGTGTCACGAAATGCCTGTTTTTTGGACAAAATTCAATAACTTTTCTTCTGTTTATAATAGAGACATGAAACAAAGTGGGTTTTTTCATTTATATTGAAAGCAATCTGAACATGATATTATTATAAATATAGTAATTTATTTAAACATTGTAAAACGATATTTATAAACAAAATTTTGTTTTATTGCTGGTTTTCAGTAGATGAATTCTCAGTTCAGTTCTTCCGAAACTGAAACTTCGTTTTAAACTCTTACAACATTCGCCTCCTCGACACACATACACTCTTTCTCTACTATGCCTGCCGCAACTAACTAAAAGTAGGACTATTCGCTCTGGTCTAAACATTCTTTAATTATAATTCGCTTTTATGAACAAATGTGCAGTCATACTTAATCAAAGCTTACCAGTACATAGTATTCACAATTTTTAAGTATCATTATTAATATACATATAGGTATACTATTAATATATAAATATAATAGAAATTATAGATGTTATTATAGAAATTATAGACGTGTTTTTAAAATATATAAAAAGTAGATTAACTTTATTAATAACTTTTTTATAAACAACTACCGGCGAGTAAAACATTTACAGCATTATTCGGAGTGATGACCTGGACAACATTAAAAAAATCAGTGAGATCGGAGGATGTTACCTTCTTGTCAATAATTGTCAATGATTATTAGGACATTAATTTTTATTTATTTAATCGTATCTGTAGTGTATGTAATATCAAAATTCTTTTATTTATTCAATAACCGTAGGCGAATCTCATATTTCTACAAGTGGATATCCGCGTATTCGGCTGCTGACTAGTTCTTGCTACATATTTTATTAAATAACTCTGTTTTTCGCAAGAGTTCGCAATTAAAATTTACATAATATCAAAACATACTATCTTACTAATACAACGCATAAAAATCTCCGGAGTGTTCTGAGGTGTTTTTTTTTAATCCTCTTCTAAAGATTAAGGGAACCAATAATACTTAATGGTTTTATTTCAGGTTAATTATTAAATAGCGCTCAAGTGTTACATAATTTTTGGAGATGAATTATAATTAGCCAACCCTTAGCCATCATTTTCTAAAAAGATTATTTCTTACAAACGTCTTTTGTTCATAACATAACGTAAACAAGTTACGTTATGAATTGATATACTATTTTATCTTCCAAATTTTCGCTTACAGATTCGCTTGTAATTAATTTCCTACTGAATTTTCTGAATTTTTTTTCAAAAAATGATTTATTTGGACATTTTGACATAGTATAAACATAGTTTTCAATCGATATGAAGCAGTGACTTTTCCGATTTTTGTCAATGGCTCGTGACACTGTGCGCCGCGCCGGGCCGACTGTGCCCGGAATGTCCAAAGTATGCGTTTCACGAAAAAGTTTTGTATACACAAGTTGCATGGTTTGAAGGGGTACATTATGTAGTGTATTTATTTTTTTTTACAAGTGGACGCGTAAAGGACATATGAAGGTCAACTTCATTTTTTTAAATGAAATGAGGTATTTTTTAATACAGCAATCGATGCAGCTGGGCATTCGTTATAAAAAAGTACTAACCTATGTATGTCGAAAAGTTAGTAGTTCAGGAGATATTTCAATTTAAATAACTCTAAAATACCATTACTGTCGTACTAAGACGTTAGTGTTTACTTACTTGTGTAACATCAACAATGTAGCAATACGAAAAATGCAATACTGTATAAGCGATAGTTTTTGCGAATATCTCGAAAACTAAAAAAATGTATAGGAAAAAGTTGTTCAAAATGTAGTAATCTATAACATATTTCAAGATTAACAAAATCTGAGAGGAGACCCTCTTTCTAAATAATTACCATTAGAAGAATTGATTTACCAAATGATATGCAGAGAAGATTTTGAAGAAATTGCAATTGTTAAGAATTACGTGAGAAAGTAAAAGAGGCACCATTTATAACATTTTTATTAGAGCCCGTAATGGAAATTTAAAATATGCGTTTTGTAGATGTATGTTAATTATACACATGCTGAAAATTCCATCGAAATCGGTTGACGCAGAAAAAAACGGCACGCATTGAAGTATGTAAGAATCTGGATTTTAAGCAGAAACTGACCAAAAGTAAAATAAGTCTCCGTACACCCTTGAAAACAGAATAACTTTTTTATAATCATACCAAATGACCTGATGTTTTGTAAGTAATTAGAAGAATTGTATTATATGTATATATGTATTATATATTTTTTTTAAATTTTCATTAGGGGCCCAAATAAAAATGTTTTAAAAAATGCTTTTTTATTTTTGTATGCAACCTTGTAAATGGTAATTTTTAGAAAATCTTTTTTGCATATCATTTAGTAAACCAATGCTTCTGATTACTTACAAAATATCAGATCGTTTGGTACAATTATAAAAAAGTTATACTGTTTTAAAGTGCGGTCAAATACTTCCGTGGCTCACTGTAGTTTTTGTTGACCCATCCACTATTTCGAGAAGCACTAAACGCGTAATGGAAAACTTTTCGCAGAAGGTTGTGAATGTAACTACCGAAGCCTAACTAAACGAAGTCGTGGAAAGTTTAGAGGAAAAGCAGTCGTTAACTTTACCAGGCTTCCACAGTCTCCTCTCTCATATCATTCCGATATTTTTCCCATTTCTCTATCACGATGAATGCGTTTGTTGGAGCAAAGGTCAAAACCCTCATCTGCCTCGAACAGATCAGAAAACAACACAGACTCCGTTGTCCTGTAGATTGTAGATCGTATCGAATGAAGTTTTAAAAGTACGGTAAATGTACCTATTACTGAGGGTATGTACGTTTTACTGCGGTATTTTTCCCAATGAAATTAACTCTTTTGCACTCGGAGCTATTTTAACTCGGAAATTAAACATTTCTTCCGACCTAGAATGATTCTATTGGGTTGGCAAGAAAGTAATTTCGGTAGAGCCCAATTTTTTTATTCAAGCAATGAACTTTAATGAATAAGATATTTTCCCTTTTGTTCGATGATCTTTTGCCAAAGAGAATAAATAAGAAAATATTTTATTAAATAACGTTCATCACTTGAATAAAGAAATTCGGTTTTATTTCGCCTTAAAATACCGAAATTACTTCCTTGCTAACCCAATATACAAATTGATACAATACCTCATACAATACTGAAATGTTTAGTAATTGTTTAGATCCCAATATTTTTAATCATGGTAGCACAACTATTCGCGTGAAATCAAATGCGTGAAAAAAATATATAAAAAGAAACTTTTTAAAAACCACGCTTATATTAAGATGCACTAAAAAGGAAAAAAGATTTTTTTTAGACATTAGTCACTATAAATAAATTGGAGCGCTAAACTATATTGACGTAATCTTCGTGGGCGCTCCACGCTTTTATTTATAGTGAGTAATGTCTAAAAAAATTATTTTCTCCTTTTTAGCGCATTTTAATATCAGCGTGGTTTTTAAAAAGTTTTTCTATATATTTTTTTATTTAATACATTTTAGTCTTTTTTACATGGACATTTACACTGCAAATTGTTACCACTTTTTACTCGTGACGAATATACTCGTCATTACACCAAATTTTACACTTTTTTCATGACGAGTATACTCGTCAAAAACAGCTAACTGGTTAAATATACAGGGTGGTCTTTTTATCTGAAGACATTGAAATATTTCGGGAACTATGTACCGGATCAAAACAAGTGGGCAATGAAAGTTGTTCGTCGCGAAGGGGGACATCCAATGATACCAAACTGGACCCCCACCGCCACCCCCTGGGGGTGGGGGTGGGAGAAGATAAAAAACTTAAATGGGAACCCCCATTTTTCATTGCAGATTTGGATTCTCCAGAAAAAAATACACAAATTTTACCTAGGAGTTTTTGCATTTTGGTTCACAGATGGCGCTGTAATGGACAAAAATCAAAATGGAAAAAGTCGTTGAAAATTGGGCATATCTCGAGAAATACACATCAGATCAAAAAAATAAAACGTAGACGTATGTGATATTTTTAAGAATGCTATTCAATAACACCATAATTGACCCCCCATCCCCACTTCCTGAGGATTGATAAACAAACCAATGAATTTTTCCAACTGCTTTCGATTGCAGCGACATCTATGGAAGAAATTACACCAAAAATATCAAATCAATGGAGAACCAACATTTGCTATAAAAAAGGGTTTCCCATTGAAGATTTTGAAATAGTTCCCTCTCCCACCCTCAGGAAGTGGGGGTGGGGGGTCAATTATGGTGTTATTGAATAGCATTCTTAAAAATATCAAATACGACTACTTTTATTTTTCTGATCCGATGTGTATTTCTCGAGATATGCCCAATTTTCAACGACTTTTTCCATTTTGATTTTTGTCCATTACAGCGCCATCTGTGAACCAAAATGCAAAAACTCCTAGGTAAAATTCGTGTATTTTTTTCTGGAGAATCCAAATCTGCAATGAAAAATGGGGGTTCCCATTTAAGTTTTTTATCTTCTCCCATCCCCACCCCCAGGGGTGACGGTGGGGGTCCAGTTTGGTATCATTGGATGTCCCACTTCGCGACGAACAACTTTCATTGCCCACTTGTTTTGATCCGATACATAGTTCTCGAGATATTTCAATGTCTTCAGATAAAAAGACCACCCTGTACATAGTACATACATATCACCTTTTTGCAAGTTGGATATACTATACATGGTGAGTCACCTAACGTTGCCACCTCAAATATCTTTGTTGTTTTTAAAGCCTAAGTATGAAGTCTACAACAGAGTTGGACAAAAATCAACTAATTTTTAAAAATGACTAATAGTCTGATTGAATGTTAGTCGAAACTTAAAAAAAGTCAGTTAAAACTTTTTGATTAGTTAGTCATAACTACATGGCACTAGTTAGTCACAACTCTAATTAATCGTTAGTTATTGCTTATTAGTTATGATTAATCATTAGTTAGTTTAAATGATCAGTCGTCAATCTTTAGTCATCAGTAGACTGAGGATTTGATGCATTTATGACAAAAATGAGTAAGTGTAATCTAAAACAGCAAAAACATTAGACGAATTTAATGCTACTGTTATATCATGTTCAACCCATTAAACATTTTTAAGAAGAAATTATACTTTTATCTCAGCCCAGTTTGTTGCTATTCAGGTAGAAAGTTTTTATTTTGCATAAAAATCCGCGGTTTAGTCATCAGTCACTATTGTGCGATTAACATACATTAATATGTATACTTAAACTATATCGGAATTAGCTGTGACCAAACGTGTCATAATCTGTATTTTATATTTTTATAAACTAGTAGGCAATTTTTTTTGTTATTATTATGTCTTATTTTAACTTATAACCATTTTTAGTCATTAGTCATAGTGAAATTCTGATTGCGTATTTAGTCATTAGTTATGCCATTATAGTCAGTATTCAATATTCATATTTAATAAAAATTTAGTTATTATTCATTAGTCTTTACGCTCAAGTACTTATGTAGTCATTACTCACAGTCACGCTCAAGTATTTACTTAGTCATTAGTTATTAGTCACTTTTGTAGAGCTTACGAAGTTATTAGTCAATAATCATAATTGTGACTAGCGTTTGCCCATCTCTGGTCTACAAATAAGGGGCTTAGCGAGTAGATTGCGAATTTTTAATGGTTAATGCGAAATAATAATGTTCTGTGTCTGTTATATGGACTAGGAGCTACTTAAACAGTTTATACGTGCATGGGTAATTATAGTTACTGAATTCCTAATGAAAGGGACTATCATTGTAGGTGTTTAAAAAAGGGTGCTTCCATTTTAAAAAAATGAAGGTGAGCTTGGTATCTCTAGAAAAAATCACATAAAACCAAAAATATTTTCTGTATCTTGTGAGCCTCGCTGAACCATTCAACTTTGTCCTTCAGGCATTTGACGTATCCTTAAAAACAACAAAGATATTTGAGGTGGCAACGTTTGGTGACTCACCCTGTATACAAATACAATATTTTTAATAAAAAAGTACAGTATTGTCCTTTACATGAAGTCACACCATTGTCATTTATTTCAATAATTCATCATAGATTTGAAGATATGAATTTCGGCCACGAATTTGGCCGAATTCGCCGCTAAGCGACGCGACGAAAGATTCAGGCACAGTTTTCCGGCATGCATTTGGGGCCTCGCGCGATCAGTAGGATGGTGCGGCCGTTTTTCTATCATTTATTCATTTTCCCATGTGTCTTGGCACGCATGTATCGTGTGGAGGTCGTCGACCTGCCGGCAGAGGCCGATTGTGGACATTCGAAAAGGCAGCAGGCAAGATTGGCGAGGGCGAGAGTCAACGGCTGTGAGCTTTCTCTCCTCTCTATTCCCCTCCTTGTTTCACCTTCGACGCCCTCTTCCTTCCACCTCGTCACGTTCGCCACGTACGCGTACGTATGTACATATGTATACACCTTCCAGCATCATTCAGAGAGGAGCCACCTAAAATTAGCGAGGGAGTATATGGCGTAAAGAAATTTGGCAACGGCGATCGGCCCGATCCTAAACTACGGGAACCATTCTGGCTGCTCCTCGTGTTTTTCCATTTCTCTGAACCTCGTGGCCTGTGGTATTTATTAGTGCCTTCCAGAAACTAGTTCTCCCCTAAGCTTCAGCCCTCTGCTACGGTATACTTGACAGAGTTGTGTTCAATTACAATTGAATAAGTTCACGAATTGTAATTACAAAGTAATTCAATGCCCAACGTCTGGTAGATGATACGTAATTCTCTAGGATCATGGGATCCACCGAGAAAGCCAATCTCTTGCAAAAATATAGTAATCGGTGTGTCTGGGGAGGTCAGAAAATTCCGTTGTTTTTAGGCTTCGAGACCACTCTCTTTGTCTTTGTCTTTGTTGTCGCTGTTCCTTCGAAGCCTCTACTCATCTCGTGTTCTAGAGAATCGGTTCGAATTCTCTGCGGTTTCTCCTCCACTGCTTTAGCTCTTTATCACTACTGTGTCAGAGGCCGTTAACCTCTTCCACTCCGTTTCTTCTTCTTCTTCTTCTCCCTTCCACCCTCCCTCTCTATCTCTCTCTCTTCTCTTCGTTCCTCTAGCCAGCCGGCTCCTTTTTCGTTTCCGAGAGATCAGTACTATGGCGCTTATCTGGCGTTCCTCTCCTCATGCATCTCGCGATTCGTTGCCGTTGTATGGTTACTTGGTCGCTTGGTTACTTGGTTACTCGGTTACTAAGGTGCTAAGGGAAAAAGGACCCGCAGACCCGGGTCCCCCGGGTTCCTCGACAGACATCCGCGAAACTTTCTAGCTGCATCTCTCTTCCGCGGTCTTCTATCTGCTTTTATTGCTCCCCCTCTTTCGACGAGTAACGATCAAAGAAACACTCGTTAACCCTTTGGGCCCCGTATTTCGTTTCACGACCGGCGGGCAGCGGAGCGTCATCGGAACGAGTCGACTTGATGTTTCCACTTCGACTTCGGCTTCGACTCGGCATTGGCAGAATTTTCATTTTTATCTTATAGTTTAATTCACGATGATGTTCAGCACGTTGAATTGTCGTTTCGAGAAATTATGTAACAATACCGCATTAACCCTGCTATCCTCCTCAATTACACTGCACTTTCGTATCCGTTTCGGTGACAGTGACCCAATGAATAAAATTGTGATACTTTATAAACATTATCGGCGAGATTTGATTACACTGTCCAACAAATTTCAACTTTTTTTATGTTCCCTAATTGCTGTTGGTTCCTTCTTATAGAGTTTTTTGCGCTGATTCCGAATATATTTTTCATTTTTTTCCTACACGCACAGTTTTTGAGGAACATGGCTTTGAAAAAAAACATATTTTTCAACTTTAAACAGATATTGTGATGTTATTATAAAAGATATTGAATTGTTCTTTGCAGCGAAAGATTCTGTAGACTTTCCCGAATAGAGTGATATCCAATATCAATACGTTATGAATGTTTAAACATGTTTAAAGAATGATTAAAGACGGAGAGACACCACTTTTACACCAATTTTTGAGGATATTTTTTAATTTATCTCAAAAAGTAAGGGTCCAGCGGAAAATCGAACTATACCACGCGATAGAGCAGACTTTTATCTTGAGAAGCCACTCTGTCAAGTTTGGATCGTCGACGTTTTTTTCGAACCACAAAGCAAAATATCTTCGATCGACATGAGTTGGCCGATTTACGGCGCAGCTCTCCGTCTTTAATCATTGTTTAAACATGTTTAAACAATCATAATGTATTAATATTGGATATCACTGTATTCGGGAAAGTCTACAGAATCTTTTGCTGCAAAGAACAATTCAATATCTTTTATAATAACATCACAATATCTGTTTAAAGTTGAAAAATGTGTTTTTTTTTTCAAAGTCATGTTCCTCAAAAACTGTGCGCATAGGAAAAAAATTAAAAACAGATTCGAAATCAGCGCGAAAAACTCTATGAGAACCACTCAACAGTAGTTGTGGAACAAATTTGATGTTGGACAGTGTTATCGGGTATACATATATGTATATGTATAATGATGAAACAATATTTAAAATCAGATTATTTAGGAGGAAGGTTAAATATCGTATTACTGATTTGTTTCTTTATTCATTAGAATTCCCTAAAAGAATTAACGTTTTCAGTTAAAAGGTAAAAAACAAGCTAAGGTGGAGTGGGGTAAGTCCGGCCTAGTTTTTGCAAAGTTGGACTTTAAACTGATGTATTTTCAGTCTGGTCTGTAAAAACTTAATACTTTTGGTATCAAACTCTTGTCACAGTTATTACTGATGAATAGACTGCGGATCTTTATGCATTTATAATATGTCGAAATATGCAAAATATATGCAAAATATATAAAAGATGTTTGCAAGGTATATGCTAACTATATGTATAGGGAATGCATGTATGGATCTGTGAAATAGTAATTATTTTATTGTTTTATTTATTATAATTTAAATTACAATATACAACAATAGTTTTTTCTATAGTGTCGATTGTAAATTGATGTCTCTTGTCTGTTAAAATTAATTTATACGCTGAAAAAGAGCGTTCTACATCACATGATGTTATAGGGCCATATTTAAATTTTCCCCAACGATGTGCCAGACCTCTCGTGGTCCTTCAACGTGTTCACCCTTCAAAATCTTGCTTATTTTTAATAATTCGTTTTAATACAGATGCCATTTTATGTGTAACCTTTTCTCCATAATCACTGCGTATAATTTTTTAATTTTCTATAACTGTAGTTACCAAATCTATAGATTCCGTTAGAGGTAATCCTATTGTTTCCAATTTCTTCATGGCCTCAGGTAACATTTGGAAATGGCTCCGAATAATATTTATACAAATTTTATGCATTTATGCAAAAATGCAAGAAATATGCACTTATGCAAAACATATGCAAAATATGCAAAATAAAAATTATATTTTTAAGATCCTCTAATGACAAAACAAATTTCTGTTTAGGTCCCAGTTTTTTATCTATTTTCGATAAAAATATGCATTTGCATAAACATCCGCAGTCTACTGATGAATTAGTATTATGTAAGATTCTAATTTCGCTTGAAAATTATCATTTTGACATGATATTGTACAAAGTGTCAACTAGGACGCACTTGCCCCGAAAATGGGGCAAGTCCGTCTCTGAGAGTTACAAATACTTTCGAATTTTGTTTCAAGTGCTACGGGGCAAGAAAAGAATGATTATGAAGCCTGCTACGAAATGCTTTTTATAGCATTAAATATATTGTTTAGTTTTATAGTTACCCATAGAGTACGGACTTATTTTTAGCAATAAATCGTGAAAATCTGCAATTTTTACCATCTTTAAACGTTTCTAGCTCATTGCAACGTCGACCGATTTTGACGAAATTTTCAGAATATGTTTAATTGACACAGATCTACAAACAGTATTTCTTAAATTTTCAATATAGGCCCACATAAAAAAGTTAAAAATTCAATTTTTAGTATTTTTTCAACAATTCCGATCAATTGCAATTTTTGAAAAAATTTCTTTTCGCGTCCTTTAGTAAACTAATTGCTGTAGCTTCCCAGAAAAGTTCAAATCGTATAGTACAATATTAAAAAAGTTATTGTCTTCTTTAGAGCGGTCTTAAACTTTTGTCCGCTACTGTATGTACAAACGAATGTTCATTGCTAAAAACCTTGAGGTGCCTTACCATTTTGATAACCAGTGTATGTTTAGAAATAGAAAATCCTGCTACATTTTTACAAGTGTTACGTCCTAAGGTGGACGTATTATAGATTTGATAGTTTAATTGAAATTTAATAGATTTAGAAATTTAAAATTTTTAATAGATTTGAATTGAGATACAACGCAGTTTTGAACCTACCTGCATTCACCGGCTTCGGTTCGGGTAATTGAGGATTTCTTAATATTCTATGTGATTTTGATCATGGAATTGAAATGTAGAAATCGAAGTTGGGTAATTTCTTTAAAAATGATTTGATATTTTATTTTTGAATAGAAATAAACAAAAATATATTTTAAACTCCAAACATAATATTTCTCGATTTATTATTATAATTTGTTAGTAATTACCGCTAAGTAGATCTCATCCTTATGAATTTAGAAAATCTTCTTGCTCATGAGGGCTTCTGCGTTGCTTTTTCCTTTTATATGAAGAACTTCACTTCACCACACACACACGCACACACAATAAATGTGGTTTTGAGTACTGTGGACTGACTGACTGTATTTTTTGTAGACTGTAATTGATGGACCGTATTTTGTAGACTGTGGACTGTGTACTGAGCTCCTAATGAGGAGCCATCCCTTTTATAGATCGATCAATCCTTTGTTCTTGATTTTCATAAGGTGATTACTTCATCGCCAATTCCTCTTAATCGCTTTCTTCTCTGTCACTCTCTTCTATTGTATTTTTCGTCCTCCTCTTGGCTAGATCATATTACTCTGCGCATCTCATAGATCGATTTCTTCTTAGTTGCTTTCTTCTCAGTCACTCTCTCTTTAATTATGTGCATTGTATTTTTTATCCTCCTCTTGGCCAGATTTTATTATATCTGCGTATCTCGTAGCTCGATGAACAATTTGTTGCTCATCGATTCTTCTAAAAAAATCTTCGCAGTCTTCAGTGAAGGACAGTCTTCGACGGATATTCGCTCACGATTTATATTTGGAAATTACTCGATCATTTAATGAAATAAATTTCGCTACGCATTTATTCAACACCACCTATTGGTGTTGATTTATTTCGTTCAACAAAGATTCAAATTCAAAATGAGTTTCCCTAATTCTATCGCACGCAATGTGGTGTAATATACGATAGTTCGACATTGATTATCAACAATAGTATTTTAATATTTTAGTTTCTCGTATAGTTCGACATTGATTATCAACAATAGTATTTTAATATTTTAGTTTCTCGTACAACATTATTAGATTAAGCATAGAAAGAAATTCAAAAGGTATATGTTATACATCATTGATTATATCAATTATATTAACGATGGCTGAACCACCGGACGTGACACAAGTCAATGCATCGGTTTCGAGATAGTACCAGCTGGAAACGAATAGTTTGATTTCCGACGCACATTGTTAGAACACTAGTCAGCTGATCAGTAACGCCTATGTGTGCCCGTACATCGTACATTGTACGGGCACACACAGTTAAAAAGCAGAGGGCAATGTCCTCAACTGGGACTAGGATTATCGCAGCAGGGTGCCCAGGGAAAGGGCCCTAGTCGGGGACGTTGCCCTCCGTTTTTTGAATGTTATACATATGTGTGTGTATGTACATACAGCTTACCGATCAGCTGACCGAGGCTCAAACAGGTATGTATGTATGTCGAAGGTAGGAGACCATCGGAACGTAGTAATAAATAAATCTATTGTACAAAAGACTCCTAAATTATTTATTAAAAAAACCATCAGTAATAAGCCACTAGAAAGAGTAATATTTCCAAGAGAAAAGATTTTTCCAACGAAAACCGTTTTACTGCAAGATGAATACATAAAGGGTGTTCATTTGAAAACTTTCCAGCCGAATATCTCGAAAAGTATGAAAGATATTTAAAAAGTGCAAAACACGTGTCCAAGGATTTCAAGGGGGAAAGAGGGTGGATAAAAAAATGCGCGGATAAAGAAAAGTATCCTATGAAAATTGCTGGTCCTTTTACGTACAATAAGATCTCATAAAAAAGATATAGGTTTCCATTTGAAAAAGCAAAGTTGACCTTCAAATGACCTTGGAAACGACCCCCAAATAAAAACTGATACCGCCGTCCTCTTTCCTCCTCGAAATTCTTGGACACGTGTTTCACACTTTTTTAATATCTTTCATACTTCTCCAGATATTCGGCTGGAAAGTATTCAACTGAACACCCTGTATGATGACTAGACAGCGGATGTTCATGCAAAATAAAAATTTTCTTCCTGAATTGCAACCAGAGTCGGACAAAAATTTTATCTAAATATAAATTTTTGCCCAACTATGATGGCAACAAACTGGAGAGAAATAACTTTCATTCTTAACCCTCATCCCTCGTCGCGCATTTCGCGAACTGAATCTGTCCCTCGGTGTCAAATTGACACAGTGGTAAAATATCGACAAAATAACAAGATAAAAAGTTATTTTCCGATGTTTTTGTATTCAAATGGATGCGTTAACATCTGTATCTTTAGTCCAGTCAACGAAAAGTTGTAGACGGAAATGGAAGGAACACAATTTTTAACTTTGGGTCTTTGTTTGGACTAGTTAGGAGATAAACATACTAAAAGTCCCCACTCCTAGGAGGTGAGGGGAGTGCAGGGGGGCACATAGAAGGCCCCTTTTTCGGTTTTCCGCTTATATCTCGGAAACTATGCGTCCTAGCGATAAGACCATTCTATACAAAATTAAAGCTGACAAAATGTGCCACAAGATTGATTGGATTCAGTTTTTCGCTATCTCGCATAGTTTCCGAGATATCCGCGCTCAAAGTTCACTAATTGTGCTGAAGAGTTAGCTAGTCAAATAAGGCAAAAATTTCTTTTTCACAATTAGTGAAGTTTGAGCGCGGATATCTCGGAAACTATGCGAGATAGCAAAAAACTGAATGCAATCAATCTTATGGCACATATTGTCAGCTTTAATTTTGTATTGAATGATCTTATCGCTGGGACGCATAGTTTCCGAGATATAAGCGGAAAACCGAAAAAGGGGCCTTCTATGTGCCCCCCTGCACTCCGCTCACCTCCTAGGAGTGGGGACTTTTAGTATGTTTATCTCCTAACTAGTCCAAACAAAGTCTCAAAGTTAAAAATTGTGTTCCTTCCATTTCCCTCTACAACCCCCTTATGAGCATTCATTGACTGGACTACTTAGTTTCTGCACAATTTTCGCATAAAATAAAGCGATGTGTGGGACATACTGCTTCTTTACAGAAATCACATCGGGCACTATATATATTAGCATTCGGTTTTTTCTGACACATGTAACATCGGGCTCGTTTTTTCGTTGGTGGAGTATGCATTATACGGTTACTACAAGACGGTACAATCACTGGTGGTATATCCTGTATTTGTGCAACAAGTGCAGTCGCATTAGATCCTCGCGGTAGATGCGTACGTAACGTAATATAGGAATGCACCAAAGAATGTCCAATTTCAATCAAAAAAGGGCGTCGACGATATCTTTTATTTTTATTCCACGTTGCATTGAGTGAAGTAAATATTATAAAAGCATTGCATGCTGATGTATCTAACATATCAGCAAAAATTGCCATTGGCCATCTATTTGTTACGCGCTTACATCTGTATGTGTCCACCATCTCCGTATCATCGAGGACATCGACACGACGCACACTGGTCCACGCGCTCGATCTAGCTGTTCATTTGGTAAAAAAGCAACTTGTCCAAATCGATGTTTATTGAATGTATATTGCTTCCTAAATGTTCATGACATTCGAAAACGACGAAATTAATGAAATTTATTAAAAATTGTGATCAGAACAAGCATTTAAAAATCAACATTTTATGAATCCTATTTGCCACCGAAAAAGTGAACTCTTTTCTTATTGACACCCTGGAGAATCTATTTAATATTATGTGTCCATTTTTGTTGCAAATGAATAGTATTTGTCTGTATTTTTTAGAGTATATCTCTTGTACTAAGATTTAATATTTATAATTTATTGAAATAACAATGCTCAATAAACTGAAGAGAATCTTCAAAGTTTTCAATCTTTGGTGAAGGATATCTTTCGAGTCCCCCATGGACCCTCATTGTATCAAAGTGCACATTTATCAGCGTTCTTTTCTCTATGAAACCGTGCAAGAATTATTATTGTTTAAAGAGTATGTGTCGCCTGAACTGCGGCCGAACCTCTGGCATTTTGATGATGCAGTCGAACAATTAATATTGAAAGATGTTGAAGAAGAAAGTGATGACAATAACGATTTGTCAATATAATATAATATAATGTCAATTGTTATTGTTGTTTATACAATAAAAATTATATTTTTGTTTTTTTATAATTAATATTATGTTTCTCGCACAGTTTTAAATAAAATATTTTTAATTATGTTTATCAAATCCATTACTTCAAAAATGATTGATTATTGTGTTTATTTAAAACCTGAACATAATTTATCAGACACTTCCGATAATTTGAGAAGAAAATGTTTTGAACAAAATTTAATCAACATTCAGCAGTCTACAAATTTCAATCAAAAAAATTAGAAAAGAAATTTTTAATGTATAAATAACACTGTCCAACACCAAATTTGTTCCCTAATTACTGTTGGGTCCTTCGTATAAGTTGTGTGCGCTGATTCCGAATCTGTTTTTAATTTTTTTCCTATACGCACAGTTTTTGAGAAACATGACTTTGAAAAAAAAAACATATTTTTCACCTTTAAACAAATATTGTAGTGTTCTTATAAAAGATATTGAATTGTTCTGTTGTTATTGTTGATATTGAAAAGTTCCACTGTGCGCCGTATCCCATGGAACGCCTCACAGTGTGGGACCTTTCGTCCAAATCGGAGACAAAGTCAAAGAAGTTTCGATAGAAATGAGGTAGAGCGATGAAATTTTTTTTAAATTAAAGCTGAAACTTGGCAGAATATGGGAACATAGGAAGATTATGGTACGAACGTTTTATAACCTTGAGAAAATTCGTTAAACAATTCGTTCACGAAAATCGATTTCTTGTAAAATCCTAAGGTCGGAGACAAATTTTGAGACCAGATTTGAATTCAGCATGAAAAAATCTACAGGAAATGATGTATGGCATGTTACAAAAAAATTTTTTTCTACCCGTGGTATTGCAAAAACCACAATTTTCGTGACATTGTGCAAGTTTGACGATTTTTTTCAAGGTTAAAAAATGTTCGTACCATAATCTCCCTATTTTTCCCATATTCTGTGAAGCCTCAGCTATAATTTTAAAAAAATTTCAGCTCTCTATCTCATTTCTATCGGAAGTTCTTTGATTTTGTCTCCGAAATGAACGAAAAGTTCCACTGTTCGCCGTATCTCGTCCCGAGCGCCACTGGCGGCAACTCATGTCGGGCGAAGATATTTTGCTTTCTGGTTCGAAAAAAACGTCGACGATCCAAACTTGACAGAGTGGCTTCTCAAGATAGAAATCTGCTCTATAGCGTGGTATAGTTCGATTTTCCGCTCGACCCTTATTTTTTGAGATAAATTGAAAAATATCCTCAAAAATTGGTGCAAAAGTGGTGTCTCTCCGTCTTTAATGATTGTTTAAACATGTTTAAACATCCATAATGTATTGATATTGGATATCACTATATTCGGGAAAGTCTACAGAATCTTTCGCTGCAAAGAACAATTCAATATCTTTTATAATAACATCACAATATTTGTTTATAGTTGAAAAATATGTTTTTTTTTCAAAGTCATGTTTCTCAAAAACTGTGCGTATAGGAAAAAAATTAAAAACAGATTCGAAATCAGCGCGAAAAACTCTATACGAAGGACCCAACAGTAATTAGGGAACATAAAAAAAAGTTGAAATTTGTTGGACAGTGTAATTAAAGTCACCTTGAATTTTTAAAAGTCAATATATATTTTTGACTTCATAATATTGTAGCTGATGTCAAAACGGATCCAACGACCTGAATTACTATACCTTTAAACTTTCAAATAGTGCTAAAATATTAATGAACAGCTAGATCGAGCGCGTGGACCAGTGTGCGACGCCTCCTTTTATAACATTATAATATTGTATTATTTCAGGGTTTTTATCTACTTCACTACTTATTTGTTTTGACGTATGCTATGTACTAAGTAGAATAACAAATCGCCTTCTTTTTGTCACATAAGACGCCATTGTACCTTCTAGTATGTGATCAAAAACAAATTCCGAATGATGAAGTGTCTTCTTCTTCGTATCGAGTAAAATTTGTGGAATTTCTTTTCTATTTTCTCGTATGGTCACTACAAGCGTCATCTTTTGTTTTTCTAATATAGTTGCTAATTCGTGTGAAGTAAAGAAATTGTCACACGTAGCATTGCGTCCACCTAAACCTTCAACTAATTGTAGCACTACGCGTTGTCCCTGCTTTACTCCTGTGTGGCAGTTTCGATCGCGTCCCGTGTAAATTTCCATACTATATGAGTAGTACGTTTTCATCTATTTTAGAAAAAATAAATTTTCCTTCAATTATCGAATGCCGTATTTTGTCATTGAAATAATGATCATTGAAAAACTCCGCGACAGTACGTAAGAGTACATGTGTCATATTCAGAGTTGTGCTAATTTAATTACATTGTAATTCAATTAATAGTAATTCAATTACATTGTATTTCAATTAATAGTAATTCAATTACGTCGTAAATGAATTACTATATAATTCAAATACAACGTAATTCAATTACTAAGTATTTTAATCAGATTTGTAATTAAAATGCAATATAATTGAAACACAATGTAATTGAAATACAATGTAATTGAAATACAATATAACTGAAATGCAATTTATAATTGAATTACAGTATAATTGAAATACAATATACTTGAAATACAATATAATTGAAACACAATGTAATTGAAATACAATGTAATTGAAATACAATATAATTGAAATGCAATGTGTAATTGAATTACAGTATTATTGAAATACAATATACTTGAAATACAATATAATTGAAATACAATATAATTGAATTACAGCATAATTGAAATACAATATAATTGAAATATAATATAATAAAAATACAGCTCTCCAAATTATAGCCCAGGACTTGGAAGAGTTATTATATATTTCTTTCATATACAGTAACCGCGGGTTTACTGTCGAACAGCCGTGTTCTGCACGGACAGTATTCCCGCAGTGATATCATTTTTTTCACAATGTAACACCAATATTTAATCTTCTTTATTTTTCATTATTATTTTATGGAACTTTATAAGTAATAAATTCCTTCTGTTTGAAACCTTTATATGGATTTTTCAACATCTTCTTGCCTATTACTTCATTTTTCATAATTCAATTACAATGTATTTTATAATTGTGCTCCATTGCAATTACGAATTACATTTTAATTTAATTGAATGAAGATCTGAATTATAAATTACAACATAATTGAATTACAATTTAATTCAATTACTTTGTAATTATAATTCTGTAGTAATTCAATTGTAATTCTGCACAACTCTGGTCATATTGACACACAGGGACTCTTTCGTAACAAATTCGACTTGCAGTTTCGACATCATTATTTTCCATGAACATTGCTAAGCATATGTGTTTCGCATTAAAAAAATAATAGTCACAAAGTTTCGGCAAATTTACCGACAAATAACAGAACAGTACACCTTAATTCCCGAAAACTGTGTCAAATTGACACGAGGGACGGATGAGGGTTAAAAAATACCACGTTTTTAAAACGGACTAAAAAGTATAAAATAATTTAAATAAAAATGAAAATAGATCTGAAATAAATAAAAATTGTATTAAATTCGGTGGAATTTCGTATTCTGGCATGTTTTGAAGCCATAAAGACCCGCAGTCTAGTAATGTCTAATGGAGACTATTTTGAAGGGGATAACATTCGCGTAGACGAATAAATAAAATTCTTCCCGAAAAATGAAAATTCCCGTTATTTTTTTAACGCACCTTGTATTATTAAAAGATTGGAAAGTACGCTTCGGCTTAAATCGCTGAAAATGAAGGAAAGCGAATTCTTCAAGTCCTGCTCATCGAAAGAATGAGGTACCTACATGTAAATACCTATGCATAGACGTGCCATTGCCATAGGTGCGTTCAGGTTTCAAACACTTGTCGCAACCTCTCGACCGGTTCATAAATTTATCCCGATTCGTAATATTTTCCTCGTATCTTGGTTTTTCTCTTAAGTCTTAAGTGATAGACACTTCGCAACAACATTGCATCGAATGTATTAAATCTCGTACACCTAACTCCGTCGATTTGTGCTGCGCGAGGAAAATATCGCATATTCTACGTCCAGCACGGTAATGATTAGGCTGTTTCTGCAAAAAAACTTTCCACGTCAATTGTATGAAACAGAAATTAAATATGATAAAAATATGAGCTGTTTATTTTGAAAGTGACCTGAATCCATTTAAGTTTAAATTGAGATATCTAAGAGTCTGCGTTTCAATGAAATTAAATAGTATCCAAGAGAGTTCAATTCACAATTCCTATTAAAATAATAGCAATTATTAAGTAAATAATATGTGTCTTCTTACTAAGAATGGACATGAGCCACTTTCAAAATTAATAACTAGAATTGCCATAAAATTTGAAACAGCCCAAGTCCATTTGATGTAATTTAAAATGCTTCAAATTGAAAAAACAATATTCAATTCATTTTATATTTCATTACAAAACTTGGAAACTGCCATTTATGCAATTCAGGAAATCTTCTAACTACAGTGGCCGAAATAATGATAGGTTCATAGCTCGAATTAGCGTGTTTACTGTTGTCATTCTTATCTGCATCGCGGAACACCTCCTATGGTGTTTGCTTATATTTAGAAAAGTCGTGTTCTTACTACTGTAGATGCATTTAGTTTAGTTTCGACAGCGCAAGTGATTGGACGTAATTGATTGTGAAATTTGCTAAAAATTATTCTGGTAATAGAGCGAAATAATCTTAGGTTCACAATAACACTGTCCAACACCAAATTTGTTCCCTAATTACTGTTGGGTGGATCTTATAGAGTTTTCTGCGCTGATTCCGAATCTGCCCTTAATATTTCTCCTAGACACACAATTTTTGAGAAACATGACTTTAAAAGAAAAACGTATTTTTCAACTTTAAACAAATATTGTGATGTTATTATAAAAGATATTGAATTGTTCTTTGCAGCAAGAGATTCTGTAGACTTTCCCGAATATAGTGATATCCAATATAATATCCATTATGAATGTTTAAACATGTTTAAACAATCATTAAAGACGGAGAGACACCACTTAGCACCAATTTTTCAGGATATTTATGTATTTATCTCAAAAAATAAGGGTCCAGCGGAACATTGAACTATATCACCCGGTAGAGCAGACTTTTATGTCGAGAAACCACCCTTTGAAGTTTGCATCTATGCCTTTTTTTCGCACCACAAATAGTCCAGTCAACGAAAAGTTGTAGAGGGAAATGGAAGAAACACAATTTTTAACTTTGGGTCTTTGTTTGGACTAGTTAGGAAGTGAACATACTAAAAGTCCCTACTCCTAGGAGGTGAGCGGGGTGCAGGGGGGGGCACATAGAAGGTTCCCTTTTCCTGTTTTACGCTTATATCTCGGAAACTGTATGTCCTAACGGTAAGATCATTCTATACAAAATTAAAGCAGACAAAACGTGCCATAAGATTGATTCTATTCAGTTTTTCGCTACCTCGCATAGTTTCCGAGATATCCGCGCTCAAAGTTCACTTTGGTATTATTTGTTCGAGTTAGTGTTTTTGCTTCAATTTCAATTTCACTTTCCATTTTAACTTCAATTTCAACTCTCCAATTTCAACTTCAATTTCAACTTCATTTTATCAGTTCCCACTCCCATTTTTCAGTTTCAACATCAATTTCTCAGTTTCAACTTCAATATCAACTTCACTTTTTTCAGTTTCCACTCCCATTTTCCAGTTTCAACATAAATTTTTCAAATTCCACTTCACTTTCAACTTCACTTTTTCAATTTCCACTTCCATTTTTGAGTTTCAACGTCAATTTCTCAAATTCAACTTCAATTTTTCAATTTCAACTTCAAATGCACGTAGAAGGTCCCCCTTTTCGGTTTTCCGCTTATATCTCGGAAATTATGCGTCCTAGCGATAAGACCATTCCATACAAAATTAAAGCTTACAAAATGTGCCACAAGATTGAATGGATACACTTTTTCGCTATCTCGCATAGTTTCCGAGATATCCGCGCTCAAATTTCACTAATTGTGCTGAAGAGTTAGCTAGTCAAATAAGGCAAAAAATGTGAGACAAAAATTTCTTTTTCACAATTAGTGAAGTTTGAGCGCGGATAACTCGGAAAGTATGCGAGATAGCGAAAAACTGAATGCAATCAATCTTATGGCACATTTTATCAGCTTTAATTTTGTATGGAATGGTCTTATCGTTAGAACACATAGCTTACGAGATATAAGTGGAAAACCGATAAAGGGGACCATTTACGTGCCCCCCTGTAGCCCGCTCACTTCCTAGGAGTAGGGATTTTTAGTATGTTTACCTCCTAACTAGTCCAAACAAAGTCCCACCCCCTTATGAGCATTCATTGACTGGACTAAAAGAAAAATATTTTCGCCCGACATGAGTTGGCCAATGTATGTTTGAGACCGGGCTAGTGGTGAGCGCCACTGGCGGCAACTTATACCTGGCGAAAATATTTTGCTGTGTGGTTCGAAAAAAACGTCATAGTTGCAAACTTCAAAGAGTGATTTCTCAACATAAAAGTCTGCTCTACCGGGTGATATAGTTCAATGTTCCGCTGGACCCTTATTTTTTGAGATAAATACATAAATATCCTGAAAAATTGGTGCTAAGTGGTGTCTCTCCGTCTTTAACGATAGTTTAAACATGTTTAAACATTCATAATGGATATTATATTGGATATCACTATATTCGGGAAAGTCTACAGAATCTTTCGCTGCAAAGAACAATTCAATATCTTTTATAATAACATCACAATATTTGTTTTAAGTTGAAAAATACGTTTTTCTTTTAAAGTCATGTTTCTCAAAAACTGTGTGTCTAGGAGAAATATTAAGGGCAGATTCGGAATCAGCGCAGAAAACTCTATAAGATCCACCCAACAGTCATTGTGCAACAAATTTGGTGTTGGACAGTGTTATTGTGAACCTAAGATTATTTCGCTCTATTACCAGAATAACTTTTTGCAAATTTCACAATCAATTACGTCCAAACACTCGCGCTGTCGAAACTAAACTAAATGCATCTACAGTAGTAAGAACACGCCTTTTCTAAATACAGGGTGTCCCAAAATTCCTTCAAAAACCGGAAATGGGAGGTTCCTGAGATCATTTGAAGCAACATTTTCCTTTGCAAAAATGTTATTCGCGGCTTGGTTTACGAATTATTAACAAAAATCACTGACCAATTAGAGCGCGGCCTAGACGCGAGTTGGCACAGTCGGCCAATAGACAGTTGACGCGCCTGACCGACTGTGTCAACTCGCGTCTAAATCGCGTTCTGATTGGTCAGTGTTTTTCGTTAATAACTCCTAAACAAAGTCGCGAATAACATTTTTGCAAAGGAAAATGTTGCTTCAAATGATCTCAGGGATCTCCCATTTCCGGCTGTTGAAGGAATTTTGGGACACCCTGTATAAACAAACACCATAGGAGGTGTTCCGCGATGCAGATAAGAATGACAACAGTAAACACGCTAGTTTGGGCTATGAACCTATCATTATTTCGACCACTGTATATAAATTACTAAAATTACACAACAATTTACTCCTCATTTACATTTTGTGTATGCGGGATGGATTTGCAGAAGTCATGGTGCTCCGGCGGCGTATATCGTAGTAAGTCCATAATATCCTTGTATTTCGCTGTTGTGATTTGTCTTATACAGGGTGAGTCCGAAGAAACAGAACACCTAAATATCTCCGTTATTTTTCGTTGTACAAAAAAACTTCTTGGGACAAAGTTACACTGTTTGAAGGGCCACATGTAACAGTGTAAGGGAAGAAATGTTCAAGGTTATTTTTTTACAAGATTTCAAGGTCATCGATATTTTTTTAAATGGAATGAGGTATTTTTTAATACATCAATCGATGCAGCTAGACATTCGTTATAAAAAAGTACTAGACTATGTATGTCGAAAAGTTAGTAGTTCAGGAGATATTTCAATTTAAATAAATCTAAAACACCATCACTGTCGTAGTTAAACGTTACACAAGTAAGTAAACGCTAACGTCTTAGTACGACAGTAATGGTGTTTTAGAGTTATTTAAATCGAAATATCTCGTGAACTACTAACTTTTCGACATACATAGGTTATTACTCTTTTGTAACGAATGTCCAGCTGCATCGATTGATGTATTAAAAAATACCTCATTCCATTTAAAAAAATATCGATGACCTTGAAATCTTGTAAAAAAATGACCTTGAAAATTTTTTCCCTTACACCGTAATATGTGGCCCTTCAAACAGTGTAACTTTGTCCTAAGAAGTTTTCTTGTACAACGAAAAGTAACGGAGATATTTAGGTGTTCTGTTTTTCGGACTCACCCTTATTTTTATAAAGTGGTGGCAATATAATATTTTCGAATTTTCTTGGTCCACCCCGACGTGGTAATACATTCAGTATTTTAATCTCTGCATTCTCATCCATTGATGTCTCATAGAAAATTCGATATGGTTCATTTCTCAAAAAAAAAAAACGCATCCAGCATATTTTTACCAATTTATTGCTTTTTCGTTAGAATTCTTTGCCCTTTTAAAAATTGCATCCTCCAAAAATCTCGTTGATATAGAATCCTCTTGTTTCATTTCATTTAAAATAAAGTTATTACCTTTCCGGCACTTCTTGATAACATTATAATATTCTCGGGGGACAAACAGTAAATTACTTTTCTTTAATGACATTTCTACGAACGTCAAAATCTCTGTATTCGGTAAAAACGAATGTCCTGATACTAAGAATTTATGGCCAATGATTTCCACATTATGTTCAACAGTCCGGACAATTTTTAGCCACGTTGAAGCTACTTTAATATTTCACTCTGCCCTGCACGTATGTCACTGTACTTTCATTTCTTAGATTTTTAAGATGTTTCAGGATACATGAAGCTGCGTCTTAGGAACAACTGAAAGGCCATTAACCAGCTAATTTTATTTTAAATATATTAGTTACAATTTGCTTCAGAATCAAAAGATAACGTAGAATTATAAATATTAAAATTGCCAGCTTGATTTTTCTCGAAAACGGACTTAGGCCACTTTCAACATAGACCGCTCAATTAATTGATTTGGCCTGTGAGCGGCTCACTTTATGAAGTTGTCATCCGGATATAATGATACTAAACGAAATGTAATCGTTCACGTTTATCATGTAGAAACTGAATGCCGAAGGTGTACATGGTTACTTCGTTCGATTGCGGATGTTGTTAGGATCTACTATTATAATAAATAACGAATAATGGTGGAATAATGAAAGAACGAGAAGTACCATGTAACCAAGAATATTACAGCAAGCATGGTGTGACACCTTCGGTAACAATAAAAACGCATCTGTCCATGGAAAAGAAAAATCTTGGCGGTGCGAGACACGACCCATGTGCGCCATCGGGCGAACTGGTTGCGTGGTTTTTTGGTCGACTCGAAAAATAGATAAAAATGTGCAAATAAACGCCGGTCGTGGCTCAGGGACAACCGGTTGCCATCTTGCTTTCTTATATAAGTCCCTCCTTGGTCTTAAAGACGTTCCATCGCTGTGCACTCGCTAACATTTGACTTGCCTTCTTCGCCTCTGCCTCCCTCCAGCCACCTCTTTCTCTTTCTCTCTCGTTCTCTCTTTCCCCCGTTTCATCCATCTCTCTTACTCCTCCACTCCCCTTGCCCCCGCCCGCCCTCCGCCAACAAGTTTCTCCGTCTCTGGTTCGCTTTTCCGTTTTCTCTTTCCTATCCTCGCACAGTGTGTAGTTAATAATTTTTGCCTGTTGTCTAGCTTCTCCCTCCCAAGTTTTACGCTTCCTTCTTTTCTTTCCCTTGTTAACGCTAATCGTACCCGGTACAAAATGTATCGGATATATGTATATTGTTTTTTATAAAAGTTACAAGACTGAATTTAGTTAGCTCGGATACAGAAATTTATTGAATAATCTCGAATGGAAGCACACACATCTTCATAGTTTCAATAATTAAACAATAAACAACGTGAAAGTTAAACATTTTTCGTTTGGCTTTCCGATTCAAGTACGCAAGTTACGTTTTGCTGAATTCAGTAACTCGAATTAATATTCGGACGCTTTATGAAAGACGATAACCTTTTTAATATTGTACTATTGGGTTGGCGAGAAAGTAATTTCGGTATTTCAAGGTGAAATAGAATCCCATTTTTTTATTTAAGCAATAAACTTTAATGGCCAGACATTTTGTCTATTGAAAATATATTATTGATTAAAGTTCATCGCTTGAATGAAGAAACTCGGTTTTTACTTCACCTTAAAATACCGAAATTACTTTCATGCCAACCCAATACACGATTTGAGCTTTTTTTGGAAGGGTGGAGCAATTAGTTTACTACAGGATGTAAAAAGGTAATTTTCTCAAAAATTGCAATTGATCGGAATTGTAGAAGGAATGCTAAAAGTTGCATTTTACAACTTTTTTGTGTGGGCCTATATTGAAAATTTAAAAAATGCGTTTTGCAGATCTGTGTCATCGGCAAAGAAAATTTCTTTTCTCATCCTGTAGTAAACTAATTGCTCTAGTTTCCCAAAAAAAGTTCAAATCGTAAATACAAATCGTAACAGTATTGAAAAAGTTATTACTTGTTTTAGAGCGTCCGAATATTAATTCGAGTCACTGTACCTATAGCGATTCTTATTAAAAACGGCAAAAATAGACTAAGAATAGTGAGGAATTGTAAATAATTGTATTTTTTAAATTTTCACTATAGGCCCACATAAAAAATTGTAAAATGCAACTTTTAGTGTTTCCTCTACAATTCCGACAAATCACAATTTTCGAGAAAATATCTCTTCACATCCTGTAGTAAACTAATTGCTCCAGTTTTCCAAAAAAAAATTCAAATCGTATAGTACAATATTAAAAAAGTTATAAAGTACGATACTTTTTCTCTTGTCTCGATAGATTCGCAATATGTACAACTTCCAATTGCTTCATTGCTTTCATACTCGTATTAGATTGTCGCAAAAACCATCTTTCGGAATGTGTTCCTTTAATATTGCTAAATAAATATTACCTCGTCTCAAATTCATGTTAGGAAGTACTGAAACATTAACATAAAGATTATCGCATTGCTTGTATTTATTTAGCAACATTAAAGGAACACATTCCGAAGGAAACTTTTGGAACAACCTGATACATATACGTTGTATGCACGGCTAAAAATATTTCAGCAAGCAAATTGTTCTTCGCTTTGCTTCTCTTCGTATCTATTTGTGAAAATCGGAACGTACTGGGATTCTTTCAATTCTATCGATATCTAATCAATTGCTTGTTTGCCGCTTCCAAATAGTCTTGTAGACTAAATTTATAATGTACACATGTGTATGTTATGTAATAGGATTCCATCGGTTTTCGCGTATCTCGCAGTTTTGATCGACCAACAGGAATTTACGTCTAGATGTTTGTTCAGTCATTTATCTTCGATTTTATTAAGCGATGTGCAATTCAAATCTAATCTGATTAAATTAATGTAACCAAGTAGGAGCAATATAAAATATAAACTGGTCGTAAGTTAAGTTAAAAGGTGCTATTATGTATTATTAAGAGAGCTATTATGTAATCTGTTAATATGTTCATGTATTGTATATGCTATGTACACAATTATTGGTAAAGCATTAAATAAACAAATGTATAGATGTTTGTCAATCAGTAGACAGCTGATTTTATGCAGTTATGACAAAAATCAATAGGTGAAACTTAAAGCAGCAAAAACATTTAAGAAATGTAGAATGCGGAGACGTTATTTTCAATCGATTAAAATTATTTACACGAGGAATTAATTTTTATTCGTCTTCATTTCCATGCAAATGATGTATAAAAATCTTATTTTGTATATGCCATGTAAACAATTCTTGGTTTAAAGCATTAAATAAACAAATGTATAGATGTTTGTCAATCAGTAGACAGCAGATTTTATGCAGTTATGACAAAAATCAATAGGTGAAACTTAAAGCAGCAAAAACATTTAAGAAATGTAGAATGCGGAGACGTTATTTTCAATCGATTAAAATTATTTACACGAGGAATTAATTTTTATTCGTCTTCATTTCCATGCAAATGATGTATAAAAATCTTATTTTGTATATGCCATGTAAACAATTCTTGGTTTAAAGCATTAAATAAACAAATGTATAGATGTTTGTCAATCAGTAGACAGCAGATTTTATGCAGTTATGACAAAAATCAATAGGTGAAACTTAAAGCAGCAAAAACATTTAAGAAATGTAGAATGCGGAGACGTTATTTTCAATCGATTAAAATTATTTACACGAGGAATTAATTTTTATTCGTCTTTATTTCCATGCAAATGATGTATAAACATTTTATTTTGCATGAAGATCCGCTGTCTATTCATTTATTGTGAAGTGACTGTACTATTCCTTTTTCTCTATCCTTCTCTTTGTTATTGAAGTGAAAAATGAACGTATACTTTGTTGACGACATAAGAATGCGTTCTCTCCTATCGATATTCCAACGAAAAATACAGTAGATGTGATTTCTTTTATCTCTAGAACGCTTCTTCTTCATAAAGAATTTTTCTATTTAATTTCGCTATATGCGCGGGTTATGTCTAGCATCTCTATTTTCTTTGCAATCTTATCGCTGTGCTTTTTTTCTTTCTTATAATATCGAGTTTGCGTCTCTCATTTCACTTTCAGTGCGTAAGCAGTTCCTCGCGTTATTCGTAGGTTTCACCTTTATTTCTCGTGAAACGCGTATAAAAAATATTTTCCTTCTTCTCTTCGTTGTTTGCCACAAATACAGTGTTACTCAGCCAGATATATTATATTCTTCGCTCTTCTCTCGCGAAACGCGATTTAAATAACGTTTCTCTTTTCGAAGTTCTTGCATCTTCCTCTTTTCTCGTTCCATTCACTCTTTCTTTCTCCCTCCTGCAAAATGCACAACAAGTAATTTCTCTTTCTTTCGGAGCGCCTCTATTCTTTTTTTTCTGTTTGCCTCGAAGCATATGATACATAACCCCTTTCCTCTTCTACAATATTTTCTCCGGTTCTTATCCTCTCTGTTATTTTCATTTCTTTTTGTACCACAATGCCTTTCAACTCCCTCTCCCCCCTCCCCTTCTCTCGCTCCCTCTTCTCCCCCTCACTCGCTCACTCTCTCTCCTTCTCTCTCTCTCTCTCTCTCTCTCTCTCTCTCTCTCTCTCTCTCTCTCTCTCTCTCTCTCTCTCTCTCTCTCTCTCTCTCTCTCTTGCATCAATCGTTTTCTGTGTTCTTTTATCTTCGACCTCTTCTCCCCTTGTTCCTCTTCTTTCATTTTATTTCTTCTCCTCCTTCCGTTTCTTCGCCACCGGATCTCAACTTTCGCGAGGCAGTTACGTTTTCAAACGTTGTCCCATCGTGTGATTCTTTTTCATTCGGTATACATATAGGGTAACTGTACCGATTACTGCGATATCATGCTTCGATCGTACTTTATTTTAGCCTTATTCCTGATTTATTATGAAATAATAATGTGTGTCAGCAAAGAATGATGTGTTCCGAGTACAAAACCTAACACAACATAAGAAGGTATTGTTAATATTAATTTTTAAATGAAATCGATAACATTTTGTATGTACTAATTTTACGAATTCGAAATATATAAATCCTGAGTACAGTAACAAATAATATTTTTATTTATTACATTTTCATGGAACAAACGTTTACGGCATCAATAAATAAATAAGTAACTAAATGCATTGTTTTAACAAATATTGGAGTAATATTTATTACTTTCAGATTGAAGCTGTTTTAAATTAAGAGGATTGTAAAGTTTTCAACATTTCACAATTGCATTTACAATGGCAACTCCTTTGTCTTTCTGAATTCTTCTTCCTTTTTATTTCTTAAAATAAGCTCCAACCTTTCTTCGTTTCTTAAGTTTGCAGTTCTATAAGTAGATCTTTTCCTACACTTCACTTTACTTTGTTTTTTATTTGTATAACTGTTTTTTCATTACTTTTCGATTTCATTTTTGCTATATCTCATTTCTTAAAATAAGCTCATCCAGTCTTCCTTTGTTTTTTAGGTTTGCAGTTCCCTAAATAGATCTTTTCGTGATTTCGTATTTTTCATTATTTTTCAATTTAATTCTTGCCATATGTACTTATTTTATCTATAAGGTGGAGTAGCGTAAGCGCGCCCTAGTTTTTGCAAAGTTTTCCTAGTTATGTAAAAACTTAACGTTCTTGGTATCAAACTGTTGCCACCGTTATTACTGATGAATTAGTATTATGTAGGATTCTAATTTTGCTTGAAAATTATCATTTTTATAGGATATTGTACAAAGTGTCAACTAGGACGCGCTTTCCCCGAAAATGAGGCAAAATCTCTGAGAGTTAAAAATGCTTTCAAACCTTGTTTCAAGTGCTACGGGGGAAGAAAAGAATGATTAACAAGCCTGCTATAAAATGGTTCTTATTGCATTAAATTATATTGTTTAGTTTTATAGTTAGCCATTTTTAAACAAACATGTATTTTTAAGCTGAATTATGAAAGGGGCTACAGTGATATTAAAACAAAGTTTATAAAAAAATATGTAAAAAAACTTTTGAAAAACCACGCTTATATCAAAATACACTGAAAATGGGAAAATAACTTTTTTAGGCATTGGCGACAATAAATAAAAGCGTGGAGCGCTAAACTATATTGACGGAATCTTCGTGGGCGCTCCGCGTTTTTATTTATTGTCGCTAATGTCTAAAAAAATTATTTTCTCCTTCTTAGTGCAATTTAATATAAGCGTGGTTTTTAAAAAGATTTTTTATAAATTTTTTTATTTTGTACTTTTTAGTCTTTACATATCTTGTAATCGATATTAATTACTACTTCAACCTGTAAATTCAACCATCTTTTGTAAAAGGAAAAATATTGTGTCATGGCGGCTGCAAATTGAAATTTCCATTCTGTAGGATTTTGGACAAGGGCGCCGTCATATTGGTTTATAGTGACGACCGCGAGCCGCTTACCGAGCAGAATCGCCGGTCTTAACCAACTCAATAAGTAACTGAGCTCCTTCGATGCGAAGTGGGCCAGTGGAGTGGGGATGAGTCGGACTGGGATCACGTAGTGGAGGAGGCAGCACTGGCGCGCGGAGTGGGGATCGCTGGCCGCGATGACGTACTACTGAGCGTCGCGCGGCGAGGTGTGACGGTTAATATTAAAATTTTTTTTTCTTCTAGACGCACAGTTTTTTTCTAAAATTTGTTTTTTAATATTGCATTGTCACCAAGTTCTGAGCTATGTTTAAAGTTTCAAGTCTCTAGCTCATCGGGAAGTGGTTTAAAATTCGATTTCAAGATTTGACACATACAACAACGACAACGACGACAACAACAACTCGGCAAGCTAATATAAGCGTGGTTAAAATGCTTTCGAACCTTGTTTTAAGTGCTACGGGGTAAGAAAAGAAGTATTGTTAAGCCTGCTAAGAAATTCTGTCGAATTTGATACTCCAGCATTACTTGAACATTTTTATAAACCACAAATGCATAAAGTATTTAAAGTATTACATCATGTCCCGTAAATACTAAACGTTTTGTTCGCATTTAACCCTGCAAAATGGCTGAAGTTCACAGATAGCAATATACAGGGCAAGTCTCGTAACGTGACGATCTCAAATAACTCGTTAATCGTTGTACAACAAAAATGTTGAAACAAATGTTGTATGTGTACTTCAGTTTTTTAAGTAGAATGCCCAATATTTTTGCTCGAACTGGAATGAAGCACAAAACTCAGCGTAAAAACGTATTGACCTTCGTATAAGGCGGAGTGGGGTACGTCCGCCATGGTTTGTGCAAAGTTGGACTTTAAACTGATGTATTTTCAGTCTGGTATGTGAAAACTTAACGTTCTTGGTATCAAACTCTTGCCACAGTTGTTACTGATGAATTAGTATTATGTAGAATTTTAATTTCGCTTGAAAATTATCATTTTGATAGGATATTGTACAAAGTGTCAACTAGGACTCACTTGCCCCGAAAATGGGGCAAAATCTCTGAGAGTTAAAAGAATGATTAACAAGCCAGCTATAAAATGCTTCTTATTGCATTAAATTATGTTGTTTAGTTTTATAGTTAGCCATTTTTAAACAACCATGTACTTTTATGATGAAATATGAAAGGAGATACAGTGATATTAAAACAAAGTTTAAAAATGCTTTCGAACATTGTTTCAAGTGCTACGGGGCAAGAAAAGAATTATTATCAAGCCTACTACAAAATGCTTTTTATTGCATTAAATATATTGTTTAGTTTTATAGTTACCCATACACTACGGACTTACCCCACCGTGATAGCACGGACTTTCCCCGTGTAGTAATATTTACGGGGCAAGATCATCTTAGCGTTTTTCTCAATAAATTATAAAAAATACAATAAAAACGGTTTATTTAATGTAAACCTACATCAATACTTGTTGTACTTACCTAAAACAACAACACAGAATATATTAATACCTTGTAAACTATTGCACTTTCAGAGTAACCTCAAAGTTGTACGTGTACTTCGCACGTGACTGTTTGGCATTGGTTGATTTAAGCGAGGAAAAACACCTTTATTCTTGGGCGACATCTATGTAGAATAGTTCATACTAACTTATACTACATTAATAAATACAAGCTAGAGAAATTTCGTTCATATTATAATAAAAATAACCAATTCACGGACTTGCCCCGTAGACGGACTTACCCCACTCCACCTTAATACTCTTCATCTAGAATCGTACCCTACCTATTTACGTGTATCGTAACCTAAAACGTTAGGCTGAAATGAAGCGTGTTTCTCATCGTAGTTGCAATTCACACCGCAGGATTAGGGACATTCCTAGTGATTTTTGTGCCGCAGTAATGAGCTCCTCCTTCGCTACAATGTACGCAATGCTGAGGGTTTAATTTATTTATTAAAAAGGCAAGGAAAGTTTCTTTTTATACACATGCTGAAAATTTCATCGAAATCGGTTGACGCAGAGAAAAACGACACGCATCGAAAGATATAAGAATTTGGAGATTTTAAGCAGAAACTGATCAAAAGTCCTGTAAAACAACTAATTTCACCATTTTTAACCGATTGTAGCACGTGTGTATGTGAATCGATTTCGATGAAATTTTCAGCATGTGTATAACTAACATAAGTCTACAAAATATATATGTTAAATTTTCATTAAGGGCCCCAATAAAAGTTTTAAAAAATGTGTTTTTATTTTTGCATGTAACCTTGTAAATTGTAACTTCTGGAAAATCTTTTTGCAGATTATTTAGTACGCCAATGCTTCTAATCGATTATAAAAATCAGTGAGTAAAATTCGTTGCATATTTATCGTTTTCTACCGAGTCTGAAAATGATTTGTAACTGAATGATTATAAAAATCAGGTCGTTTGGTATAATTATGAAAATACTGTTTTAAAGTGCGTTCTAATGCTTTCGTACTTACGTAATATTATATTATTACGATTTCAAAATCGTAATATTTATGATATAAGGAACGAAAAAAATGGAATCATCAAGTGAAGTAAATATACTTTATATGTAGACAGAAAACGTAACGTAACGCCTACTCGTTTTTATCATAAATGCATAAACTCCGCTGTCTATAAATGACTTATTAAACACTGATGTGTCTGTGAGTTGTTAAAGCCATAGAATTCTGACATGTATTTGGATAAGGGAATTGCAGCATTCAAAAGAGAGGTTGTATGTGTTCGCGTGAAGATCACTCGCAAGAGTGGGAAAGACGAAGTTAGGATAAGCGAGATAAGGAGATCGAGAAGGGTGAATGAACGCGTGATATAATAAAACGTGTCTTGACGTTTGCATCACTCGATCACACTTGCATCGAAGACATTTTCCGAGTCGTAATTCCGTGAGATTGTGACTTTCGTCACGTACCGCCACATAACAATTACCACAATACGAAGGACACAATTTTCTACAATTAAAGCTGCAAGGATAATTCGCAGAAGTCAATTTGTAGTTATCGAAGAACAGTTTTTGTTAATTTCATGTAATTATCTCTATGTTATTCCATTCACATCTCTATAAATCGGAAATGTGCTACTAGTACTAGCTTTGAATACAAAGATCGTATTTTCTCATTTCTAATTACTAGACTGCGGATCTTTATGCAAAATAAAAATTGTCTGCGTCGATTGCAAGATATATAACCAAATTGGATGTTAATTCTTTCCTTAATGTTTTTTAAAAAGGAAAAATCATATATTGACATCTTCAATTTTGAAAATTTTCCTACTATTTTGAACTTACTTTTCTAATAAAAGCAGCTACATAACATAATATGTATATCATATCATGACCGATTGCATTTTATGATGAAACTTAAGTGTCGGTTTTAATATGTACCATAAAATCGAAATAATTAATCCGTAAATTAGAAAGTATAATTGTACCTATTTGTATACAATACGAAACTTTCGATTGGTTCGGCCTAAATGACTTTATAGCGTTGTGAAGTTTTGGAATATTCGTATTGATATCAGATGATAGCATAAGTTCGTGCCCGATTTAAAAATAAAATCCAATGGTTAAAATTTAAAGAATACAGTTTTATTAATCAATTATACAGGGCGAGTCATCTAACGTTGCCACCTCAAATATCTTTATTGTTTCTAAAGATAAGATGGAGTGGGGTAAGTCCGTCTACGGGGCAAGTCCGTGAATTGGTTATTTTTATTATAATATGAACGAAATTTCTCTAGTTTGTATTTATTAATGTAGTATAAGTTAGTATGAACTATTCTACATAGATGTCGCCCAAGAATAAAGGTGTTTTTTCCTCGCTTAAATCAACCAATGCCAAACAGTCACGTGCGAAGTACACGTACAACTTTGAGGTTACCCTGAACGTACAATAGTTTACAAGTTATTAATATATTCTGTGTTGTTATTTTAGGTAAGTACAACAAGTATTGATGTAGGTTTACATTAAATAAACCGTTTTCATTGTATTTTTTATAATTTATTGAGAAAAACGCTAAGATGATCTTGCCCCGTAAATATTACTACACGGGGCAAGTCCGTACTATCACGGTGGGGTAAGTCCGTACTGTATGGATAACTATAAAACTAAACAATATATTTAACGCAATAAAAAGCATTTTGTAGCAGGCTTGTAGCAGTTTTGAAACTTTGTTTTAATATCACTGTATCCCCTTTGATATTTCTGCATAAAAGTACATGCTTGTTTAAAAATGGATAACTATAAAACTAAACAATATAATTTAATGCAATAAGAAGCATTTAAAAAAGACTAAAAAATAGAAAATAAAAAAATATATAAAGAACTTTTTAAAAACCACGCTTATATTAAATTGCTCCAAAAAGGAGTAAATAATCTTTTTAGACATTAATGACTATAAATAAAAGCGTGGAGCGCCCACGAAGATTACGTCGATATAGTTTAGCGCTCCACGCTTTTATTTATAGTCAGCAATGCCTAAAAAAGTTATTTTCCCATTTTCGGTGTATTTTAATATAAGCTTGGTTTTTAAAAAGTTCTTTTTATATATTTTTTTATTGTATTGACCCTCCGTATACTGTCGGAGTCTATTTTGACCGGGAACATCTAAATTGTCATTTATGTACTCAATTTGTGGCAATTAAGCTAACTGAATGGCTGTTTCATTGAGGATATCGGTAAGGCTAATGTGTCTACACGAGATATCATCAAAAGTAAATTTTAAAAAATTATTAATTGTACCTGCGAACGGTCCTAAGCATTGCCAATTATATAGCTATAAAAATCGTCCGTTGTCCGAGGGTTAAATGCATAAAATCCGCAGCCTACTAATCACGTATAGTGTCCACAGAGATCCTGGATTCGTTTCTGCGCGTGCGTCTCCGTGTGCAGGAGCGACATATACCTGCGGACGCGGACCATGGGGCTGATCCCTCCGCGTGATATTTTTCATCGCTCTAGGTTACGGGGTAAGTTACCGTGGTTGGCAACACTTGACTCCTCGGTGCAAGGTTACGGTAGGCGGACTCTATCTCCTATATGAAAAACATACCCATAAACTTTGATGTACACGTGTAGACTGGTACGTCGTGTTACGCCCACGTGTGTTGCTCTCTCTCCATCTCTTTCTCTCTTCGTTCCCTCACACTGTATCTCTCTTCTTCTTCACATCCCGCAAACGCGTGTTCGTGCGCTCTACATGTGAACCGGGTGCGTCGCGTCGTGTGAAGGAGGCAGGATGCAACGAAAAGGAAAGAAGAACCAAGAAGGATGGAGGCACCCGCAAAAAGATTGCCGTGACAGAGGATGAACGAGGGAGTGGAGGTAAACGAGAAAAAGAGGGACCGGGAAGTGAGAGGGCGAAAACGATATTAGAACGCAATACGGGGATATGGAAAGGAGGATCGAAGAAGTGAAGAAGGATGTAAGTGGAGAGAAATCGGGAGAGAGACCCGGGGGAGTAAAATCGACTTCATTGACGGCAGATAACAAGAAAGGAGACAAAGATGCTAGCTGAAAGGTTAAAGATGCATATACATTATACAGTCCTCGACAAAATAATAAGACACCTAGCAATTTTTAAATTTCTTATATTTAAAGGTAGAAAATGTACACTTCAGTGTATCCTGTATATTACATACTATTTCCAAAGTAAACATGTAAAATCTTAGGATTGTATCGCGTACCATAGCAAAATTAGAGAAAGATATGTGTAAACACGGTCTGACATTAATTCGACAAAAGTATAAGACACTAACAGTAAAATGTTTGATTAAGCAAATAAAAATACAAAATTAATACTTTGTGATACCTCCCTTGAATTGAATTACGTCTAGTGATCGCTTTCGGATAGTTTTATACATAACTTCTTGATTCGTTTTTGTTCTGACTATGTCCAATTGTGATTTATACTTTCTTTTAGTTCATTTACGTTATTATATTGTCTCCCATTCGCGTAGAATCGTCTTGACAAATCTCCCCACACATTTTCTATAATATTTAAGTCGGGAGAACGAGCGGGCCATTCCAAAATATTAATATTTTTTGGAAGAATGGATTGTTTCAGAGATTTTGCAGTATGGATTGCTATATTATCCTGTTGAAAAATATAGTCACAACGCGTGATACGAGCTGCAGGCTTGTTTAACTGATCTGTTATTAGTTCAATATATTTATTACTATTCATCCGACCTGATAAAAAGTTTATTTCTGTTTTTCCATAGTAACCAATAGCGGTCCATACCATAACACTGCCACCACCCATTTGACGGCAACTTAAATGCAGTTCTTCGTTTCTGCAATCATGAAAGTAGTAGGTCCAGCCGTCAGGGCCATCTAGATTGGATTTTCTCTCGACATTAAAAATGACTTTTTCGAGTTTTTCATCCAGTGGACGTATTCACAAGCGAACTTTATTCCTGCTGCTTTGTGTTTCTTCATTAAGGGGGATCTATACCCTCGGATTTTGGGCTATTTATCAATGTTATCAACCTCTGTGCAGAAAAAAAGTTTGGTAACATTGATAAACACGCAACTGCATAATGAACACGAGATGGAGTTGCTTGCTATTTCCATATTCTATTCATCTCGTCGCGAATGCCGTTATACAGGGCAGGTCGCACTAATATTTGTGCCACCGATGAGAATATGTACCTCGTCTGTGTCAGTTTTGCTATGATTCCACATTGACAGCAGTGAAATGTTGCACAATATCGCAGCACTGATTGACAGTCCTTCTGACTAGGCACCATCTCGTGTAAACTAACTGAAATGAAATTGGCTCTAGATTGGCTCTACATCAGAGATAACCTCTGTCTTCATGAACGTAATATGGGGAAATCTCTGCTAATGTGAATGAAATCACGCGCGGCGATTTTTTGTCCTTATACGAGCATATTTTGAGCTACACAAAGGCTCATTTGATAGAGGAAGGTTCATCACGGCGCGCTCTGCTCATCATATCAGTCAGAAAAATCTCTTTGCGACAGGAAAATACATTGAAATCTGCGGTTATTTTTCTAGATTTTTTCTCTACTTTGGGCACTCATATTATTAGATATAAACATAATCTCGTTAAATCAATAGCAGAGCGCGCCGGATTTAACCTTCCTCTATAGAATGAGTCTTCACCCAGTCCAAAATCCGCTCAAATAAGGACAAAAAATCGCCGCGCGTAAACCCATGTTTCGACCCAAAATCTAGTAAGATTCTAGTTCCTTTCTAGTTACTTAATTGGGTATAGATCCCCCTTAAGGGGGTAGTCTACCCCATGGTTACAATTAGAAAATCAGTGTGAACAACCTGTATGCAAAAAAAGAGTTTGGTGACACTGAGAAACACGCACTGCCTGATGAACACGAGATGGCGTTGCTTGCTATTCCCATATTATATTAAATGATTTCGAGTTATATTTGTTTGTTATTAAAAAAATAAATGTATAAAATTTAACATTAGCCAATTATTCTTCCCCTTTTACATTCCACACCCTTGCAATTAAGGAAACGCGAAGTTATAATTAAACTGCGGATCTTTACGCATTGGTCTTCCTGACTAGGCGCCATCTCGTCAAAACTGGCTGAACTAAATTTGGCTCTAGCTTGCTCTGCACTCTATCATCATGAGTGTAATATGGGGGAAATTCTGCTAATGTGAATGAAATCACGCGCTTCGGTTGTTTGACCTCATTTCAGCAAATTTTGGGCTGGGTGAGGGCTCATTCTAAAGAGGAAGGTTCACCACACTGCGCTCTGCTCATCATAGCAGTCAAAAAGTCTTTCAGAGACAGAAAAATGCATTGAAATCTGCGGTTTTTTTTCCTAGATTTTTTCTCTACTTTGGGCCCTTATATTATACATATTAAACATAATTTCGTTAAAATCATGAGCAGGGCGCAGTGTGGTGAACCTTCCTCTTTAGAATGAGCCCTCACCCAGCCCAAAATTTGCTCAAATAAGGTCAAACAACCGAAGCGCGCAAACCCATGTTTTCTGGTAAGATTCTAGTAAGATTCTAGTTGTAACCAGCGGGTAGACTACCCCCTTAAGGGTGTGGGTTGGATTTTGACCTTGGTCGTAGTATCGGTGCCCTCCGCATTTGTAGCTAGGAGCGCTAGTGTTTTTAGTCACTGTTTTACCGATTCAGTCACTGTATTGGTAAAATATCGGTAAAATAGTGACTAAAAACGCTAGCGCTCCTAGCTAAAAATGCCATGAAACTAATACTTGGACCAAAATCTCCCGTATAGGGATCTACTTCGTAGATTTCGTTTGCTGTGTTTAAACACGTATAGTTTAACATAATAAAGGTTTCATTGACATTGTATGTGACCCTGAATTCCGGGATGCCTACATTTTGGTCTATAAGAACCCTAAATCTCTCGATATTTAAGAAAATGTATGTGTCTCGACAATGGCAGCACTGTCGCTTCGTCCAATATTTGTGAAACTGCGCTACATGCTGCCGAATAATGCAAATTACGCCTCGAAAACGCAAAAGTAGGCCATATATGGAAGCATCCCGTAATTGTGGGTCTTTTATCTAGCGATTGTGACTACGTAGGGGCCCCAAATGTGCGTTAGAGAGACAGCAAACGAAATCTACGGAACCCTTGCAATCTCGTGTACGTATACAGTATCTATCGGTGTGTTAAGGTACTACCACACTCGCACTCGACCAAGGTCAAAATCCGACCCACACCCTTAAGGGTGGCCGTTGTTTTAATTTCTTCTGTTTAATGTGTTTGCTTCCTTGTAAAATGCGATGTACATTTCTGAAATTTGTTTTCACACCTGCTTCTTCGGCTATTTGTCTTGCTGTGTCCTTAAAATTCGACGCAACACGCAAAATTGCACGTTTATCATGCTCGGAAGTAACGCTAGGTCTTCCACTTCCTTTCGTTTTTCCATAAGCACTTGGATTTTTTAACACATTATATATCGCGCACCTACTTCTGTTTAATAATTTCGCAATTTTATTAATATTGTACTTTTCCGAGCGCAACAGAACGATTCGATCGACCTCACTTTCATCTAACTGCTTTCCTCGACCCATTATTTATTTTTCGTTGTAATAAATGTACTTATACTGTAAGAAAATCACAAGATCCAACGTCTGAATACGTTCGCAGTAGAATACTTAATGGTAGAAGTCACATGATTGGAAAATAGGCCAAATGTCTTATACTTTTGTCGAAGCAATGTCAGTCCGTGTTCACATATCTTTCTCTAATTTTGCTATGGTATGCGATACAATCCTAGGATTTTGCATGTTTACTTTGGAGATAGTATGTAGTATTCAGGATATAACATAGTGTACACTTTCCACCTTTAAATACAAGAAATTGAAAAATATGCTAGGTGTCTTATTATTTTGTCGACGACTGTACACTCCTGCTCATAGGTCATAGGACACCTTTGGTATTTAGTAAAACTCTGATGTCTCGTATAGATTATGAACCTTCAACTGCATTGACTACATAATATAAATAAAATGATAATGATCGAAAATACACTTAAAAAAAGAAAACCACGCGCGGCAGAAGTGAAACTTCTTGCAGTCTAGTAATGTTTACAAGTAAATTAAGATTGGAAATGGTAAATAATCCTAATGAAGCGACATCAAGATCAGGAACAACTCTCGACGCAGTATTTGCAAGACATTTAGATAAAATTGAATCAAGAATATTTATATCATATTTCAGCTATCACGAGCCAATTGTTTCAATGATAGAATCAAAGAAAAAATAATGAACGATCAAAATTTGCGACGCAAAGAAGGAGAGCATATGGGAAAGAAAGAGACATAGTTCATATAGCATTTCCCATACGCTCTCCTTCTTTGCGTCGCAAATTTTGATCGTTCATTATTTTTGAAGTGAAACTTCTTTGCGTCGCAAATTTTGATCGTTCATTATTTTTGAAGTAAAACTTCTTTGCTGAGGGAGTTACAATTTTCTAGCGTTACGGAAGTGACGAAATTTCGCGAATAACCTCGAATAGTCTGACAAGTAACATTTTCATAATTAATTAACTAACTTTAAAGACTTCATTGGTGACCTTTAAAATTGTAGAATGTAAAATGAAGCCTTGATTACATTTCCATTTCAGTTTCATGCAGGTTTGATGCTTAAATTGTTAGTTATTAACAAATTTTGGAGAAGTGGTATGTTATGTATGTCTGTCCTTGTCGCACAGTTCGACCCTCCTTGTCTTACGCATTATGGGAACTTCCGAAACAATCAGCCCGCGCAACAATTGTTATTAACTAATTAACCAGAGAATATTTGTGAACATTTGCAATTGGATAACATAGAATCAACCTCCAGCTACTTTCACATGTAGTTTCTCATTGGATTTTGTTCCGACTGAAAGATTTATATTTTATAGTTTATTATTATAAACTTTATGTCATCTTTGGTGCTACACATACTAGTTTGTACTATATTAAATAACATACACAATGTATATTTTCGATTAATTCCTAAATTATTGATTTCAAATCGAAAATATGCATTTTTGAGACGTGTGAACATACTTTCCGCGGCGACTGTATCCCATTGTGATAAGGAAAAGGCGAAGCATCCTTATAAAATGTCATTCGTATACTTAATTGACGTTCGGCGGTAATAAATGAATTGTTAACTGGACAATTCGTAGCTCTGTCGTCGTGCGAAGTATTCCAGCAATCGTCTCGACGCGGCGCGCGGCGTGGAAGATCAAAACAATTGACGTAACGGAGTTGGCTTGAAGTGGATAATAAATCCTGACTGGTAAAAGTTATTAGGATTCCAATGGAAGCGATCTTGCAGGAAACAAGACAGCTAAGAAAAACCCGTGGGCCCGTGGAAATGCAAGCGGTTATAACGGCGCGGCGCGCGGCGTCTATTTAAACGACTGGTTTATATGTGTACGTATGGGTGAGCCATACCGAACAAAGTTGCGTTTAGCATATGACTCGGATGATAACCTATGCGCACTGATAGCGAGCTCCGTTGCAAGCTATCGATAAAACATCGCGTCTTGTGTCATATTGTGCAATTCGTATGATAAACAGTTTCGACAAAATAACTATACGGGAGGTTAACAAAAATTCGTACTCTGTGAACGTACAATCTCAAACAAACCAATGGATTTCAGCTGTGAACGCGTCTCTAATGTCATGCTAAAGAGATACAACTTGGTTAAGAGATATTATAAGTAATAAGTAGACTGCGGACATTCATGCAATTTTCAATTTTTGTAGACGAATTTTATGAAAGTGGAATGAAATAACATTCTATTTTTAATGGAAACAGCCTTTAAAGATCCAAAACAAACAAACATTGTACAAAACTCTGACCAATTATATATTCTATCCTTTTTTGAAGATTTTCATAAGCCATAAATGCATAAAGATCCGCTGTCAATTAATAAGTTTTGGAGTTACCATATTTATAGAAGTTCAGTCTTGTGTCATATTGTGCAATTCGTATGATAAACAGTTTCGTCAAAATAACAATACGGGAGGTTAACAAAAATTCGTACTCTGTAAACGTACAATCTCAAACAAACCAATGGATTCCAGCTGTGAACGCGTCTCTAATGTCATGCCAAAGAGATACAAATAATAAGTAATTAATAAGTAGACTGCGGATATTCATGCAATTTTCAATTTTTGTAGACGAATTTTATGAAAGTGGAATGAAATAACATTCTATTTTTAATGGAAACAGCCTTTGAAGATCCAAAACGCACAAATATTGTTCAAAACTTAAAAAATTAACTGTTAAAAATTCACAATCACAAATTTTCAGGATTGTCTGAACGCGCGGGCTAGGAAAAATTATTTTATACTTTTTAGTCCATCTTTTAAACATGACATTTTTTAAAACATTTATTTGTATTTAAATTATTTTAAAACCGCCCGTTTCAGTCCGTTTTAAAAACGTGGTATTTAAAAAAAATGTATTTTCATTTAAATAAGTATTATATTCAAAGTACCTTATCATTTTGCCCACACTAGAAGTCAATTTTTGTGGCAATAATAAATCGTTTGAACGAGTTATTTAATTTTTAGTATAATATAAAAGTTAGTACCATATTGTGTTGTATATTCACTTTCTACGTGTATATACGAATGAATGTTCATTGCTAAAAACCTTGAAGTGGCTTATCATTTTGACCGCCAGTGTACAATTGAGCGAGTTCAACAAAAACGTGCACTTTTTTATTAAGAACAACGCGAGCAATGAACTTGAATTGGTGTCATTGGCGATCGCATATTGTTCGCATTGAATGAATCGGCGAGAGATTACTGTGATCAAGTCAAATCAATACCAATCGATTATTTGAAAGCGGATAAGAATGGAAATAATTGAAGTAGATTTATCAGAAGTGGTCGTGGAGCAACACTTTTTCTACAGCTTGTCATACAAACATATGTATACTACGTATCTCCCCTTTGTGTTACATTGAAGCGTGTGCATTTCTTTCAGAAACAAAGAAAAAAGAGAAACGAAACGTAGCTGACGTGGCAAGTGCAACGAGGACGCAGTCAGAAGCGGGAGTGTGTTGCACTCGACAAGGACAAGGCGTGTTTTCATAAACTCTGTTAATGAAACAGATGCGTGTAAAGTGTTCCCCGGCGTCCCGTCGCTCCTTCTTCTCCCGATGCTTTTAAACGACGGGACGCGCGACGCTCGAGAACTTGGCGTGTCGCAAAAAAAGAAAGAATTAACTAGAGATCGTGGGGTAACGCCTTTTTCGGATAATGTGAAAGCGTTTATGATTGGTTCGAATGTCTCATTAATTATAACTGGAATATATTCATATTTCAAGAATAAAATGCTACTTAAACCTTCAATTTCTTACCCAAGCGAAAGGAGTATAGTGTGAAGATTGAATTGATCGATGTAACTCGAAGCGAGTATCCCGTAGCGCACAAAAGAAAACAATAGAAATAGACGAGTCGATTAATTGATTTGTTGAAATTAAACAGATCCTGAAACCTGACGACGTTTTTATGTTTCCTCGTTGGGAAATAGATATTCACTGAGAACGTGAACACATCAATTTATAAATCAGTGTTGGGCAATAAATAAATTTATTTAAATAAAAATTTAAATAACAAGTTATTTGTTATTTCGATATTCAAATAAAAAGCCAAAATAATTATTTTATTATTTGAGCAAGTAATAAAAATAATGCAAGCCATTTTTCGAAGATTCGTTTCTTTTTCTTACAAAAAATAATTCTTATTCATTTAGTTACACCCAGAGTTGGGCAAAAATTTTATTCAATATAAAAATTTTTGCCCAACTCTGGTTACACCAAACAATAAAGTGAAAGAATGTGGAATTTTACTGAATTGACATTCTACATTCTACTGTATAATTAATTATATAGTTGAACTATAAATTGCAAATGCTAGTAATAATGTTCATACAATATGAAGTTATGTACATATTATATGTGTATTGATACAGATTCTCGTAAATACGACCTCGTTTGTATGTGCGTTTATTTAACTGACTAGGATTTAAAGAGCACGCCCCGGAAGTCGGGAGTGGGTTTACGTAGATCATTTGTTATTGAAGATGAATGCGTGCATGTATATGACAGAAACAGAGAGACGATCAAACGAACCGTACATTTATGTGTCTACAAAGCAATTTCCTGGACTGAACTCTCACAGCAGTGCTTGCGCGTCAAATTTTCAAACGACATCGTGACCACGTGGCTTTTTCAAACGTTTCGTGTATGTTCACTTGAAAAAGTTGTGATTCTTGGCTTGTTATAGATTTTGCACTCCAAATTCACCCGTTTGCAAGTCAAATCAATCAACCTTATGCAAATCAATTTCACCTTTTTGTATAATCAATTTCACCCTTTTGCAAATCAATTTCACCCATTAGGAATAGTTAGAAATAAATTCCACTTGAAAGCATCTCCCTCGTGTTCAGAAGAAGTCACCGCGGACAGTCATTACTGCCGAGGGGAACGTAAGACTCAATACCCAATAAAATACAGTCATTTGGTAGTTTTACCTGGAAAGTTTTCCGGGAGTTTTAAAAATGTGTAATTTTATAGATTTCAATATGCTCTTTCCAAATTTCAACTTTGCCACCTCGTGTCTTTGCCGCTCTCGCCGCCATATTGGAAAAATGGCGCCTAATAGCAGTTTTTTGACAATATCTCCTTTCCGACTCACTTTACGATGAAAACATTTATATACAGAATTAAACTAGAGAAAATTTCCTACAATTTATGTAATAACAATATTTTTGTAAAGTCAATAGTTTTTGCGGACGAGCGCCGCAAACTATTATTCATCTACACCAACACGTGTTTTTCGTATATTTACGAAAAATATTTTACTGTGCGCAAAGACAAAATAAATAATTAAATTAGACATGGAAACATTTAAAAAAATGATAATTTCCCATTTTAAACATGGAGAAATTTTCAAAATGTACATAATTCAATACATATACAGGTTGTCCTGCTGAAATGAGATCAGCAGGATGTCTCAGAAGACGTTGTCGTTATTAAAAAAGTGTTTCTACAAAAATTGTTTGGTATGATGGGCTACATAATAAAGAATAAAAAAAAATTTTTCTTGTTTTTGCTTTTTTTTAGCAAAGCGAAGAAGATTGCGCTAAATTTCGGAATTGTGCATTGCATGTGGATTAGGCCTACTGGGGACATCACTATAAAAAAAACGCGCCGTTTATTCTACCTCAAGGTGGCAAAATGAAATGAGTTTTTTAGCCAAAACGCATGTTGAAGTACACTTTGCGGCGCTCGTACGCCAAAACTATTGATTTTACAAAAAGAGTTGTTATTACATAAATTGTAGGAAATTTTCTCTAGTTTAATTTTGTATATAAATGTTTTTATCGTAAAATGAGTCGGAAAGGAGATATTGTCAAAAAACTGCTATTTGGCGCCATTTTTCCAATATGGCGGCGCGAGCGGCAAAGATACGAGGTGGCAAAGTTTAAATTCGGAAAGAGCACATTGAAATCTATAAAATTACCCATTTTCAAAACTCCCGGAAAACTTTCCAGGTAACCACTTTTTTTCGAACCAAATTCCTGTACTAATACGCTTCAATAAAATAGCGAAGTCCATTGTTCCTTTTGTGTGTAAAATAATTTAGAACGATCTGGCGTTATACAACATAAAATATTTATCTTCTATTCGAGTTTAATTATTATTTCTAATCGACTACGAAAAAGGAGGAGTTCGATCTGTATGTGCCTTTTTTTCCTATAATAAATTTTGTTATTTTAAGATAGATTTTCATAATTTTAATAATTAATAAAATGTACACAGTTCTATAGTGGAAGTGTGTTACGATTAGACTCCGGATTTGATGCATTCATAACAAAAATGAGCAAGTGTGATTTAGAACAGTGAAAATATTAAAAGTAATAATATAAGTAATAAAAATATTAAAATTTAAGAAAATATTAAGATATTAAACAATTTTTAGAGTATTAATATATTATTTTCATCACATTAAAATTATTAATGAAGAGTATATATTTAGCTCTTGCATAAACGTCCGGAGTCTAGTTATGATTTTTATCAACGGAATGCACAGGCATGAAATTTAATATAAAATACATATACTCGGTTCTAAATTGTTTGCACTTTTCGTGAATAAATATTGTATTACAGGTCGTTGAGGACGAGAACCTGGCGCGATGCAAACATCTTATCGTTTGTATCTAGCTTGGTGCTCCCTCAAATTACAACGGCTACACATAACGAACTAACGATGGCAGAAGAAGAAGTACGAAAATAAAAAGCGAGTCGTGTCAACTTCATACGTTCTCGTTCTCTTCCCGACATAATAACGAGATAATGAGGCTTAACGTATTAAACAATACATGATAAGACAGATGATAAGAGTACTGATAACAGGATATCTCTCTTTCCCCATTCTCTCTCTTTCTCACTCTATGTCAGAAAACGCAGCTGTCCATTAGACTTGTCAACCTAAAATTAACATTTCAATTTAAAAATTAAAGCCCGAAAAGTTGGCTACTAAACTGAATCTTTTTGATAATAACAATACGAGATTGGACAATATGTATATTATTATTATTTATAACAGCCGGAAATGGGAGGTTCCTGAGATCATTTGAAGCAACATTTTCCTTTGCAAAAATGTTATCCGCGGCTTTGTTTAGGAGTTATTAACGAAAAATACAGACCAATCAGTGCCCGACCTAGATGCGAGTTGCCACAGTCGGCCAATAGACAGTTGGCGCGCCGGGCCGACTGTGGCAACTCGCGTCTAGGTCGCGCTCTGATTGGTCCGTGTTTTTCGTTAATAACTCCTAAACAAAGCCGCGGATAACATTTTTGCAAAGGAAAATGTTGCTCCAAATGATCTGAGGAACTTCCCATTTCTGGCTGTTGAAGGAATTTTGGGATACCCTGTATATAAGAAATGTGACTTGGTTCACAGTATCCTAACTTTACAGATCTATCTTATTCACACATTCGGTCCTACACTTCTCTCACTCTCTTTTCTCTCACCATTTAAAAAAAAGGCTCAATTGATTTCGATCAGCGGATGAAATTCGAAAAATAGTTATAATTCGTAATAATTAGGTTAACCTAAAAGGTTAGGTTAACCTAAAAATTGAAAGACGTGTCAAAACAAATGACAGATGTAATGAAACATTGATTTTGGTTGACGGCTTCGCATTTTTGCGTTAAAACATAACTTACAGCTACATTCGCCAATAATTCCCGTTTAAATATTCACTTGCTACTATTATTTTGGGACAAAGGGAGTAAGACAAACGCGACAATCATTCGCATCACCTTACTAATAACACCGAGTGATTCGTCATTTGGAAAAATCCGGTTGTTATCTCGCAGAAAAGTATTATGCATAGATCAGTATGGTCAACAATAAACCGGTAACACAAAGAGAGTAGGTACATACTGTGTGTAAATGCGGCATTAATATTAAACGGTTCGATCGCGAGGAGACCTTCGTTTCATTTCGAACTTACCAACATTGCTCGCAAACAACGAAATCTGTTGTTTGACCTTTAGTTTGATGGTGTCAATGGTGTGCCATACGTCGACCTTGTGTTTAGGAAGGTGTAATGTAAAAACGTGCGAAATGCGACAAGGACGCTCTGTGTCAGAGCTCCGCGTACAGTTTACTTGTGTTACACATGCGAAACCTCTCGCGTATCCGCGTTCACGTTTATACGCACAGATTCGCATGTATGTGTGTATACAATTTATGTGCAACTTAAGCAGAACGAAGACCTTGATAGACTGATTTGAGCCGCAATCAAGTTCTTTCCTGTAACTGGCGCCATTGCTCATCGACTTGGGCGTATTTACGCGTTTTAATATTTCCTGATTTCCAACCTGAAATTTCATAATTTTGAATACATCAGTTGCTAACACCGTAAAACTTCCCTTTAAATTCTATAATTTTAGTAATTTATATTTTAATTTAAAACCCTACCCTTAAGTTTTATAATAAATTTACTAATTTATATATTTTAATTTAAAATTTCATCTCAATTTTAAATTTTATAATAAATAAATAAATTCACCAATTCATATTGTAATTTAAAACTTCCCCTTATATTCTATAATGAATTTACTAATTTGTATTTTAATTTAAAATTTCCCTCAATTTTAAATTTTACAATGAATTTACTAATTTATATTTTAATTTAAAACCCTACCCTTAAATTTTATAATAAATTTACTAGTTTACATTTTAATTTAAAATTTCCTCTCAATTTTAAATTCCATAATAAATTTACACAATCAATGCAAAACATTTTTATTTTGCATAAAGATCCGCAGTCTATTCATTAATAAATGATTACGGATTATTTAGTAATCAGTAGCCACGATTAATAATTGGATTTTATATTAATCGTGATTTTCAATCAATAATCGTATTACGTTTTGCCCAATACTGAAACCAACCGCAGTTCAATTACAAAAATATGCGCAGCAGTTGAATTACAATATCATAATCCGGTTTGGCGTCATCGATATTGTAGATAGGTACAAGGCATCGTAATGTTGGACCAACGCGGTGCACACTACGACATAGAGTCCCGAAATAAATCAACCGGGCAATTATAGAATTAAGTCAGGACCGATGTGTTAGCGGAAAACACAGTTGAATCAGAAACGGCATCGCGCTGAAAATACAACGCCCCTTCGTGGCCACGGCTTTCATTGACCTGCCAAGGACTCGTACTATACTTTACTTTTGTTGTATGGAAATTAACGAGCAAGAACTGAGAATATGAAACGAGGCACAAAGAGAGGTCTCGCTACTTCGCGAGATTCTCTTCAACGCAACGGCGCGGCGCGGCGCGGCGACGTTGTTCTTTCAGCCTTTCAGCAGGAAACCATTCCTGTCGTCACTCTTACATACACGACAAAGCCGATTTAAAGATATCATATCGAACGATCCTTTTATTCTACAGGGTGAGTCTCGTAACGTGATGTTCTCAAATAACTCGTAGGTTATTTGTTGTACAAAGCAATGTTCCTAGGAGGACATACAATGCTCCAATCTGATTTTTGTTACTTCGATTTTTTATCAAGATGTGAAGATGACCTTCAGCTTTTTTAAATGGAATGCCCAATATTTTTGATCGAACTCGAATGAAGCACAAAATTCTGCATAAACGAGTATTGACCTTCATATATCATAAATCTAATAGTTAACGAGATATCATCGATATAATTTCCCATATGTATAATAGTTATTAACTGGTAGCTAGTAGGTGCTTGAACTAATATCCCTCAACTTGAACAAGTACACGTGGAAAATTATTTCGATAATATCTCGTTAACTATTAGATTTATGATAAGGTGAGTGGCGTAAGTCCATCTACGGGGTAAGTCCGTTAATTGGTTATTTTTATTATAATATGAAAGAAATTTCTCTAGCTTGTATTTATTAATGTAGTATAAGTTAGTATGAACTATTCTACATAGATGTCGCTCAAGAATAAAGGTGTTTTCCTCGCTTAAATCGACCAATGCCAAACAGTCACGTGCGAGGTACACGTACAACTTTGAGGTTATCCCGAACGTGCAATAGTTTACAAGTTATTAATTTATTCTGTGTTGTTATTTTAGGCAAGCACCACAAATATTGATGTAGGTTTACATTAAATAAACCGTTTTTGTTGTATTTTTTAGAATTTATTGAGAAAAACGCTAAGATGATCTTTCCCCGTAAATATTACTACACGGGGCAAATCCGTACTATCACGGTGGGGTAAGTCCGTACTGTATGGGTAACTATAAAACTAAACAATATATTTAATGCAATAAAAAGTACTTTGTGGCAGGTTTGATAATAATTCTTTTCTTGCCCTGTAGCACTTGAAATAAGGTTCGAAAGCATTTTTAAACTTTGTTTTGATATCACTGTATTCCCTTCCATATTTCATCATAAAAGTACATGTTTTTTTGGAAATGGATAACTATAAAACTAAATAATATAATTTAATGCAATAGGAAGCATTTTATAGTAGGCTAGTTAATCATTCTTCTTTTGTCCTATAGCACTTGAAACAAGGTTCGAAAGCATTTTTAACTCTCAGAGACAGACTTGCCCCGAAAATGGGGCAAGTGCGCCCTAGTTGACATTTTGTACAATATCCTATCAAAATGATAATTTTCAAGCGAAATTAAAATTCTACATAATACTAATTCATCAGTAACAACTGTGGCAAGAGTTTGATACCAAGAACGTTAAGTTTTTACATACCAGACTGAAAATACATGAGTTTAAAGTTCAACTTTGCACAAACCATGGCGGATTTACCCCACTCCGCCTTATACGAAGGTCAATACTTTTTTACGCAGAGTTTTGTGCTCTTCATCCGAGTTCGAGCAAAAATATTGGGCATTCTATTTAAAAAACTGAAGTACACATGCAACATTTGTTTCAACATTTTTGTTGTACAAGGATTAACTTACGAGTTATTTGAGATCGTCACGTTACGAGACTTGCCCTGTATATTACTATCTGTGAACTTCAGCCATTTCGCAGGGTTAAGTGCGAACAAAACGTTTAGTATTTACGGGACATGATGAAATACGATAAATACTTTATGCATTTATGGTTTATAAAAATTTTTTAGAAATGCTGGAGTATCAAATTTGACAGAATTTATTACCACAAATGTGATTACCAATGAAAGTAGGATTTTATTTGGTACCACTTTCTTAAAACTTGTCTAGAAAAATTGAAAATTGCATAAACAACCGCAGTCTAATAAGCACTAGACAGCGGATCTTTATGCAAAATGAAGATACATAAAAATTATTTATTTATATACATTTGCTTATTACTAGACAGCGAATCTTGATAAAAAATAAAAATTTTGTAACGAGTTGCAACAAACTGAAGTGAGGTAGAAATTTATTTTCTTCCTAATAGGTTGAAAAGAATATAACAGTATATCTAAATTCTTCTAATGTTTTCACTGTTTGAAATGACATTTTCTCATTTTTGTCATAAATGCGTAAAATCCGTTGTCTAATAAATAATTACTATTATCACTAATAATACGTTACAATTTTTTGATATCTAGAAGACATTTTTGCGATGCATCCTAATAATAGCTGTGTTTCGTAATGTCCCCAATCGCCGATAATCTCTCAAATAACAGCCGTCCACACCTGCGACAAATTCAATATATTTTTTGGCTTTTATATGTATCGTTCGTGGCGCAGGTGAGGGAATTAATTGAACCGCTCGAGTGTAGGTGTGTACTGGTGTAACCATTAATTCCGATAAAATACGACAAAATGAAGCCCGACAGCACATCTGAAACCAAGAATTTACAATAAATAAATACCTTAATGGTGCCTCTATATGGAAATCCAAACTTTCGCCAGGAAATTTGCATTTTCGACCTGTGACCTACAATCATTTCCATACTGATGAACAGTTCTGAAAACAAATTTTAAAGTACAAAAAAGGGTAATTCTTCCTGGACTCCAGGACAAAATGATAGCACATATTACACCTGCTTAAAGTTCTGTAGCAGAACTGGCGAAAATACGTTTTCCATGTTATTAATAATTTTTTTCAGAAAATTCTACGAATGCAATTTTATGCAAACGGGACAATGTGGTAGCACAACTGGAAAATCTACGTTTCTTAATTGTACATGAGCTACCGAATAAAAATTATTGCACATGAAACATATGATAGTTAATTCACCGAGACAACATATTAATAAGAAGCACCCATGGAGAGTGCGTATATACATATCCGGCACAAAATTTAAAGATACGCACTTAACAATACCATTGCAATTATTCAGATACATCCCAGATTTATATATTTCAATTTTAATTTCAATTCCAATTTCAATTCTAATTTCAATTCCAGTTTCAATTTCAACTCCAACTTCAATTTTCATTCCAATTCCAATCTCAATTCCAATTTCCATTCCAATTTCAATTCCAGTTTCAATTCCAATCTCAATTCCAACTCCAATTTCAATTTTAATTCCAATTCCAATCTCAATTCCAATTTCCATTCCAGTTTCAATTCTAATTTCAATTCCAGTTTCAATTTCAATTCAATTTCAATTCCAATTCCAATCTCAATTCCAATTTCCATTCCAATTCCAATTTCAATTCCAGTTTCAATTCCAATTTCAATTTCAAATCCAGTTTCAATTCCAATCTCAATTCCAATTTCCATTCCAATTTCAATTCCAACTTCAATTTCAATTTCTATTTCAATTTCAATTCCAATTTCAATCTCAATTCCAATTTCCATTCCAATTCCAATTTCAATTCCAACTCCAATTTCAATTTCAATTTTAATTCCAATTCCAATCTCAATTCCAATTTCCATTCCAGTTTCAATTGTAATTTCAATTCCAGTTTCAATTTCAATTCAATTTCAATTCCAATTTCCATTCCAGTTTCAATTCCAATTTCAATTTCAAAACCAGTTTCAAATCCAAACTCAATTTCAATTCCAATTCCAATTTCAATTCTGGTTTCAATTCCAATTTCAAATCCAGTTTCAATTCCAATCTCAATTCCAATCTCAATTTCAATTCCAACTCCAATTTCAGTTTCAATTTCAATTCCAATTTCCATTGCAATTTCTATTCCAACTCCAATTTCCATTCCAATTTCAATTCCAATCTCAATTTCAATTGCAATTTCCATTCAAATTCCAGCTTCAATTCCAATCTCAAATTCAAATGAAATATTAGAGCCAAATTTATATTTTCTTCTGTAATGGAAGAAGTATCATTAAGTATGATATTTGAATGGTATTAAAGTGAATGCTAGTTTAATGCTCGACAATTAGTGCTTTAATTTCTCTTATTGCCTAAATATCACGAACGAGGTTAACACAATTATTATTGAGTTATTATGCTTCCTATAAAATTCTCAAACCCAGTTTATTTTATTTACTTCGATTTTATTGTTATCTCTAGATTCTTCTTCTTCTTTTTATACTGCGAGGCTATACACTATCTCACAGTATAGGACTTGCTGTTATCGGTAGATGCAGAATTGAATGTACATGCCATATTTCCATTGATATGTTATAACAGAGGTTGCTTCAAGAACGATCGTTCTTTATCAGTGCATCGTTTCATAAAGTTGATTCACTTTACGCAAATCGCTTCATTAATGAAAGGTTTCTCTGGAACGAGTTGACCATGAAACTTATCTCTTCTTAAGATTCTGGGACATTTTTAAAGCGTACTTGTTTATCAAAACTTTACATGTACACTAACATTCAAAAGCGTAGTCGGGCGTTTCAATGAAATTAAAAATATTCGTATATGATACCAACGTATCACACTCCTTAAGTGTATCTAACAATAAGAATGTTAAATTTACAATTCCTATTAAAATAATAGCGATTATTAAGTGAATAATAATATGTGTCTTCTTACCAAGAACGGCCTCTTTCAAAATTAACAGCTAGATTTCTCAGAAAATTTTAAAACAGCCCAAGTCCATTCGATGTAATTTAAAATGCTTCAGATTGAAAAAACAATATTCAATTTATTTTATATTTCATTACAAAACTTGGAAAACACCATTTATGCAATTCGGGAAATCTTCTAACTATATAAATTACATAACAATTTACTCCTCATTTACATTTTGTGTATGCGGGAGAGATTTGAAGAAGTCATGGTGCTCCGGTGGTATATGTATATCGTAGTAAGTTCACCATATCCTTTTATTTTGCTGTTGTAATTTGTCTTATATTTTTATAAAGTGGTGTCAATACAATATTTTCGAATTTTCTTGGTCCACCCCAACGTGGTAATACATTCAGCATTTTAATCTCTGCATTCTCATCCATTGATATCTTATAGAAAATTTTATATGACTCATTTCTCAAAAAACGCATCCTGCATATTTTTAACCAATTTATTGTTTCTCCGTTAGAATTCATTGCCCTTTTAAAAATTGCATCTTCCAAAAATCTTGTCGATACGAAATCCTGTTGTTCCATTTAATTCAAAATAAAGTTATTACCCTTCTGGCACTTCTTGACAACATTATAATAATCTTGGGGGACAAACAGTAAATTACTTTTCTCTAATGACATTTCTACGACACCAAAATCTTTGTCATTCGGTAAAAACGAATGTCCTGGTACTAAGAATTTATGGTCAATGATTTACACATTATGTTCAACAGTTTGGACAATTTGTAGCTGCGTTAAAGCTACTTCAATATTTCTATTCTGTCCTGCACACATGTCACATTTCAAGATACATGAAGCTACTTCTTGGGAACAACAACTGACAAATGGACTTAGGCCACTTTCGAAATAAAAATTTCCTTTTTACAAAATCTTTGTGATTTTAAATATATTAGTTACAATTTGCTTCAGAATAAAAAGATAACGTAGAAATGTAACTATTGAAATTGCTAGCTTGATTTTTTTCGAAAATGGACTCAGGCTACTTCCAAAATAAACGGCTTAGTTGTGTAAATTAAAATTGAACATAGGATCGTAAGTTTTCTACTTCAAAGCGACGTACAATGAATCTGTCACCATTGATAGTATTTCTTGATCAAAACGCATTGCAACATTTGCATTCTGAAATCAGACGTTTCATATGCAACAACCTAATAGATGCGGTAGTGAGGATGGCAAGCTAAGCGGTGAAAGACTAAAAATAATACGAAGTTTTCATCTTCTTTCGGATCCTAAAATTTCGAAGTTAAAAACTCTCTGTACCAGGAACCTTTTAGTCGGGGACCCCTCGGCTTCTACGAAAAAAGCGACGGCTGTGAGAACGGATTTTTAAATTTACATTTTCAAACATCTTCGTTTGTTTCAGGGAACACTTGTACCCTTTTGTTAGGGTGGGAGCCGTGCTATAAACCAGCGATTTAATAACCAACAGTGAACTTAGACCGTCAAAGGTTGAAGCGCGGAACTGCAGCTGCCTGCGCGGCGCGGCCTGTTGGTTTAAAAATTGCAGTTCCAGCCAGTCTGACACGTGGGGGCCTTTTTTACGACTGATTTGATGTTGTGGCAGCCGCAGCGTTGTGACGGACAGAACCGTTCGCCGTTACGGAGGTTTAAAAGCAGCAATAAAAGGATCTTCGAAGAGTCGTGTGCTGTTGCTGTAGCTGTTGCTGTATCGCGGTCGCGTACACAGGACAAGGCGGATCCGATATGGATCTACAGTTCAGGGAGAGTCGAGTGCCATGTGCCGTATGCTTACTTAGTATCGTCCACAAGTTCCACTTGCTACTATTATTAAAATATTATTACGGGGCAGAGGGAGTAATTAATAATACAGATAATATTCAACATCAATTACTGTGTATCAAAAAATAATAAAGAAAAATTGAACGAAAACTGGTCGGGCGAACACACTTAAGTATGGTGGTTTCCAGAGTCTCTCCGCTCTATCTGTTTACTATTTCCAGGAAGAAACATTGAAAAAGCTTGTTGCTTGATTGCCTCGAATCAAAAACTTACTTAAAAATACTTTATTTGTAAAAGGTTGAAATTGACTTGCAAAATAGTGAAATTAACTTGCAAAAAGGTGACTTTGGTGTGCAAAACCTGTACCATACCTGAGATATTAAAGGTGAAGTTATTGGAAATTCAATACGAATTAAAACTGAAGTAAGTTAGGGCGTATACAGGATAGTATCAACTTCCATCAGTTTCCGCTTACAAATTGCTTTTAATGGATGAACGCAGTCAATTTCCACCACTGCCAATATAAAATACATGCTTATAGTTATAGTATATTGCATTCGAAATTTTATTCAAAATAAATGTGTAATTAAAGTTTTATTACTATAGGATATTTATAGGCTGTTATATTCCTACGCTCGTTTGTACACGATCATTTTACGTTTTACATATTTCATTTGTACAGTTTGACACATTTTAAGTTCATTAACATTCGCAGTCTAATGATAAGACTGAATTACAACATGGATGTAGTTGCTATCCGACTTCCTATTCGACATCCTGTATCTTTTTATAGAGATAAAACGAAACACGATTCACTGCACTCGTTGCTATACCCTCAAGTTTAAATTAATGAAGAATAGAAACACAAATTCTCCATACTTCACTCACCATCTTCAATAATATATTGTCAATAAAGTACTGAAATTAATTATTATTCATAAAATCTGCCAGTACTACTAGTTGTGTGCAGGGTGCACCAAATAAAGTGTTACAAACTGTTTTCTCAGAATCCAACGAAGATATCGACTGAATTTTCTCTTCAAATAAATGCACAATAATAACAGTAACTATATGCACAATAAAAAAAATGTTCAAGTAAATGCTATTGAGCGTAATGTGTGAAGTATCACAATAACAAACAATCAATAGTAGTTCCCATTTAAAACAATGCTGGGGGCCCCCCTTTCTCCCCCAAAAATTACACCAAAAATATTTAACACATACTAAAGTATTAGCCCTCCTTAAGTATTGGGTTGGCAAATAAGTTTGTTCGGTTTTTTTGGAGTGGAATAAATCACAAAAACCGAACAAACTTATTTAAAAAGCCAATATTTAATTATAAAAAATACTAATTCGATAATTAATTGTAATCTTCATTAGATTCTGAAGAAGTTCAATCAAAAGTCGTAATGTGATGATATAACCCTATGATCTGGGTTAGGTGGTGCAAATATCGGAAATAAAAGAAAAAAGATTTTTTGTAACGGTCAAGTTTCTTACATTATTGATTCAATGCCTTTTAAAAATATACGATCCACAGCTAAGGATTTCTGTTAGGAAGTTTTCCAATACCAGTAGATGACTGTAGCCTAACTATGATAATGTGGTAGTATGACTGTATAACTCGTTATTCGAGTTTTTATGATTTGTAATTTAGAATTGTAATTGAAATTTTATCACACATGTAAATCAATATTAAGCTGTTCATCCTTCATTTTACAGTACATTTAGCAGATGCATAGCAATGGAAAACAAGTGAAAGTTCAGGTAAGAGGTGGACAGAGATCGCACAAGCAACAGTTAAATGTTACCGTAAGAGAAGACAACATTCCGATGAATATGTTAATCTATTCCTTTCGTTTTCCATTGATGTACTTTTGTCTTAACTGATTCTGATGATATCAATGTGCATACATTCAAATAATGTTTCTAAACACACACACACATATTCCTGTTAATATTTTCTCTCCACATCTTCACTTTATGATTACAAGTAATCTGTGATGAGATATGGTGCGCTATGAGGTCAATAAAGCTGGAAATGATCCATTTTTACAATTAGTTGAAGATATCTGTTGAGATATGTCAAAATGAACCTATTGTTTCACTCAAGGAACGATCGATTTAATATTTGGACCGTTTATTTTGAAAGTGGTGTAAGTCCATTTTCTCTTGTTTTTTTTATTTTTTTAAAATTTTATTTACATTAAATTAAGCATGAATTACGTGATATCTCATTTTTTTCAAAAATGGACTTACACCATTTTTAAAATAAACGGTCCATTTGTATAGTTCAGTTTATTTATAAACTCGTTAATTATTTGTTCGATGTATCGTTCAATGCTTTCTAGCCTGAATGATTCTCAATTGACGTGTGATATTTAAATCAAATAGACGTGTTTTCTGTGTGCTCTTAGTTGTGTTAATAAAACTTCATTAAGTTAATTTTGCTTGATTAAATACATAATCCAATATCAAATATGTATATTCTGGAGATTAATATGAAATGTTTCCAAAATTACAACTGTTAAACCAATTAATTGAATATCTACAATGCGATCAGAATGAGTTTGGGTTATGTGGGGGGGGGCGCATACGAAAATCCTGGAGTAGTGTCGGCAAGGTAGAGAGTAACATTAAAATGGTAAAAAACTTTTTTTCAAGTCGCCAAAAATCCTTCTGACAATCATCATTTAGGCAAAAAGAACCTATTCCCAAAATTTCATCCATTTCTGAGCACGGACGTAAACGAAACAGCCCACTTTTCTTCGACATCGTTCACTCGTGCACAAGAAAAACGTGACGACTCAAAATTTTTTAGTTTTCGTTTTATCCCACTAAAATACTCGCCAGAGTATTAATAAGTACATTTTTATGTTAATATATACTTATAAAACTAACTCCATAGATAACCCTATTAGGTCTTATTTTTTTGTTACTTGCAGTCACAGCTCGTTAAACTATCGAAGGATTTTGAAGTGCTCTCCTGTAAGTGTTTTAATATTTGTGACATTTTTCTTATGTATGAGCGATATGTATGTGTGCGTCCCGAACTAATTTTTATTCTAATTTTATTCATTTAAGAATCAAATATCTTTTGCAACTCTCAAAGGAATTCTTGAATGGTAAGTAGCAGCTAGATAAAGTGTAGCTTCTAATAAAAACCTCGATTAAAATTCGAGATTCTACTTCCGATAAGGTGTTTTCAACTACATATGTACTTGTTTTTCCTATCACTTTGTATCCCGTCTAGTCACCATCAAAACAACTCGTGATCATCTAATCGCCGATATACTCGCTTTTCCACGCACATTTGGTTGTTTTCCCGCGATAAGCCGAAGTTCTGCTATTCGTTGCATCATTTCTTGACGTGGTTCGAATTCTTGTGGAAAAGCTTCGCTCCTCGTACACATCCATAAAGGGTGTCAGGCAATTAGTTGTACAAATAACACTGTCCAACAAATTCCTACTTTTTTCATGTTCCCTAATTACTGTTGGGTCCATCTTATAGAGTTTTCTGCGCTGATTCCGAATCTGTTTTTAATTTTTTTCCTATACGCACAGTTTTTGAGGAACATGGCTTTGAAAAAAAACATATTTTTCAACTTTAAACAAACATTGTGATGTTATTATAAAAGACATTGAATTGTTCTTTGCAGCAAAAGATTCTGTAGACTTTCCTGAATACAGCGATATGCAATATTAATACATTATGATTGTTTCAACATGTTTAAACAATTAAGGTTCGCTGCGCCGTATCCCGCGGAACGCGCCTCCTAGAAGCTAGCCCCCCACTTGTTGAATTAAATAATTTCAACAGTTGTGCTGAGTTGTGCTAAGTTTGCGCTACATTGTGCTCGAATATTACAGCTATAATATCCAAAATAACACTAAAAATTGAAAAAAACGATTTTTGGAGTAGCCCCCCACTTTTCATTTTTTTCAATTTTCTCAATTGTGCTAAGTTGTGCTAGGTTGTGCTAAGATTGTGCCAAAGTATTACTTCATAAAAATAATAAATAAAAAAGTTATGGTAATAAACGATTTTTGGAGTAGCCCCCCATTTTTCATTTTTTTAAATTTTCTCAATTGTGCTAAGTTGTGCTAGGTTGTGCTAAGATTGTGCCAAAGTATTACTTCATAAAAATAATAAATGAAGAAGTTATGGTAAATAATCTTTTTGGACATCTAATTAACGTTTAATTTAGTAACAATTGTCCAAACAGCACATAATCATATATCTGAGTTGTGCTAGCCTAGCACAAGTCAGCACAACTTCCAATTTCTCCAGCACAACGATTTAAAGGACACTTTACTCTTGTCCGCGGTCCTTCGTGCTTCGCGAAAGCATCATAATTGGGCTTTCCCTTCATCCCAGAAACATGATATTGCATATCTGAGTTGTGCTAGGCTAGCACAACTCAGATATATGATTATGTGCTGTTTGGACAATTCTTACTAAATTAAACGTTAATTAGATGTCCAAAAAGATTATTTACCATAACTTCTTTATTTATTATTTTTATGAAGTAATACTTTGGAACAATCTTAGCACAACCTAGCACAACTTAGCACAATTGAGAAAATTGAAAAAAATGAAAAGTGGGGGGCTACTCCAAAAATCGTTTTTTTTTCAATTTTTGGTGTTATTTTTGATATTATAGCTGTAATATTCGAGCACAATGTAGCACAAACTTAGCACAACTCAGCACAACTGTTGAAATGATTTAATTCAACAAGTTGGGCAATAGCTTCTAGGAGGCGCAGAACGCCTGTTCTAGCGGCAAGCGCCACTGGCTGCAGCTCATGTCGAGCGAAGATATTTTGCTTTCTGGTTCGAAAAAACGTCGACCATGCAAACTTAAAATGGTGTTTCCTCAAGATAAAAGTCTGCTCTGTGGTGTGGTATAATTCGATTTTCCGGTGGACCCTTATTTTTGAGATAAATTGAAAAATATCCTCAAAAATTGGTGCAAAAGACGTGTCTCTCCGCCTTTAATCATGATTTAAACAATTATAATGTATTAATATTGGATATCACTGTATTCGGGAAAGTCTACAGAATCTTTTACTGCAAAGAACAATTCAATATCTTTTATAATAACATCACAATATTTATTTAAAGATGAAAAATATGTTGTTTTTTCCAAGCCATATTCCTCAAAAACTGTACGCATAGGGAAAAAATTAAAAACAGATTCGGAATCAGCGCAAAAAACTCTACAAGAAGGAGCCAACAGTAATTAGGGAACAAAGGTGTTGGACAGTGTAATCGGGCCAACGGGTGACTCTACATGAAAGTGTAAATCAGAAACGAGAGTTGTAATAGTTTCATTTATCTCAAGGCTCATCTATCTCAATATTCAGCGCCTCCACCATGCTGCTATAATTTCTATTTTGCAGGAAAAATCTGCAGTCTAATTATTACATACATATAAGATTTTCAATATTGTTATCATTGTGACGTGGCCTGTTTGCTTCCGCAATGAAAGCCAATCTAACTCAATCCGCAAGTCACTTTGTATTAACAGTATTGACACGCATCGAACAGTCCAGATCGCAAGATACATATGTAAACGAAAAGTGTATTTGATGCCGATGATAATATAATTGGACTAGAAATATGACGATCAATTGTGTCGTCCTGCAGTTAACACAGTGACTTACGTTTCATTTTCAAGTTATACGAGTTCATAATGGATAAAGTCCAACAGTAATGTGCGGTATTAAATAGTTAAATAACGATTTAAGTGTGATACAATTGACTGACTGTTAAGTCACGGCAATCCCATGAAATCCGTGCGACGCGACGGCCACGTGGTGTATGAGTCATTGAACGTGGCTTGCTTTTATTTCAAATTCTACAATTTCGGAACCACTTAACCCAGGGGTGGCCAACTTGTGGCGCATTGGATGATTACAAGTGGCGCATTGAATCCTTGCGTCTATACTTATATTTTTGTAGTAGGCGCCATAACTGAATCCATCTTCATATTTTCAACACCTGATAGCTCCCAGTTGAATTTATACAGCATTCTTACTCATCAATTCGTCGCAATTTTTTGACAGTTTACAATTATAGGATGGGAATTACAGTGTTCAAGATAGCGATCGCCCTCTCGTCCAAAAGATCATTTCTCACTATTGTAGATTGTAGATTTTCAACTATCGTAAGTTAATTAATTTAGTTGCGTAATTGAGTTATCCCTTTTCCTCCCCTAACCGAAGCACATCCTACTCCTATTTTCCAACCGCAACGATGAACGTAAGAAGGTAGAAAAACTGTCTTTTCCAACAGGCGACGCTCGCGCGTGAACACTCACACACCGTTGGATCACTTATACGTACGCGAGGATTGCAAGGTTCCGGGATTCCACTTCTGAATTCTCGATAATGCAAAGACGGGGTTTTTTAGTAGTCAAAATCGCTAGATGAAAGATCAATCTAGGGCGCTGTTTGCCTCAAAAGTCCTTCTTTTACGTTTCCGAGCAATGGTTTTGTAATATTCGGCTGCATGTTGCCCGTCGGAGAGGCTAGTACGCCGGCGTGACTGCAGCGCCATCTGACGGACAACATGCGATGGGCAACATGCAGCCAAATATTGCAAAACCATCGCTCGGAAACGTAAAAGAAGGACTTTTGATGCAAACAGCGCCCTAGATTGATCTTCCATCTAGCGATTTTGACTACTAAAAACCCCCGTCTTTGCATTATCGAGAAAGCAGAAGTGGAATCCCGGACCCATGCAATCCTCGCGTACGTATACGTGGTCTAGCGGTGTGTGTGTCTGTTGGAAAAGACTCCCTTAAGTTGTGTAGCGCAACTGAACTCGTATGAGAAAAAACTTTACGCATAGTATGCAGAAGGTTGTCTACCCCTGACTTAAGGGGGTAGTCTACCCTATGGTTACAACTAGAATCTTACTAGAATCTTACTAGAAAACATGGGTTTACGGGAAAACAAATGCTGTCCTTATTTCAGCAAATTGTGGGCTGGTTGAGGGCTCATTCTAAAGAGGAAGGTTTGACGATAGTCGCTCTGGTCATTAGGCTAACGAGATTATGTTTATATCTAATAATATGAAGGCCAAAAGTAGAGAAAAAATCTTGGAAAAAAACCCGCAGGTTTCAATGCATTTTTCTGTCTCTGAAAGACTTTTTGACTGCCCTAATGACCAGAGCGACTATCGTCAAACCTTCCTCTTTAGAATGAACCCTCACCCAGCCTACAATTTGCTGAAATAAGGTCAGCATTTGTTTTCCCGCAAACCCATATTTTCGACCCAAAATCTAGTAGGATTCTAGTAAATTAGCAAATAACTAGTCAAATAAGAAATCCTACTAGATTTTGGGTCGAAAATATGGGTTTGCGGGAAAACAAATGCTGACCTTATTTCAGCAAATTGTAGGCTGGGTGAGGGTTCATTCTAAAGAGGAAGGTTTGACGATAGTCGCTCTGGTCATTAGGGCAGTCAAAAAGTCTTTCAGAGACAGAAAAATGCATTGAAACCTGCGGGTTTTTTTCCAAGATTTTTTCTCTACTTTTGGCCTTCATATTATTAGATATAAACATAATCTCGTTAGCCTAATGACCAGAGCGACTATCGTCAAACCTTCCTCTTTAGAATGAGCCCTCAACCAGCCCACAATTTGCTGAAATAAGGACAGCATTTGTTTTCCCGTAAACCCATGTTTTCTAGTAAGATTCTAGTAAGATTCTAGTTGTAACCATAGGGTAGACTACCCCCTTAACCCGTTACCTACCGGTGATTTTTTAAAAGAATCCTTCAACAGCAACAGCAATTTTAATCATAAAGCAACAACTCACCCTCAATAACAAAATCTAATAATTTCCTACGGGATTGTGTAAAAGAAGATTTTTAAGGGGATATATACCCTACTGAAGTAACTAGAAAGGAACTAGAATCTTACTAGATTTTGGGTCGAAACATGGGTTTGCGCGCTTCGGTTGTTTGACCTTATTTGAGCAGATTTTGTGCTAGGTGAGGGTTCATTCTAAAGAGGAAGGTTCACCACACTGCGCTCTGGTCATCATAGCAGTCAAAAAATCTGTTAGAGACAAAAAAATGCATTGAAATCTGCGGGTTTTTTCCTAGATCTTTTCTCTACTTTGGGCCCTCATATTATACATATTAAACATAATCTCGTTAAAATCATGACCAGAGCGCAGTGTGATGAACCTTCCTCTTTAGAATAAGTCCTCACCCAGCCCAAAATCTGCTCAAATAAGGTCAAACAACCGAAGCGCGCAAACCCATATTTTCGACCCAAAATTTAGTAAGATTCTAGTTGTAACCAGAGGTGTGACTACCCCCTTAACGGGATCTATACCCTACTGAAGTAACTAGAAAGGAACTAGAATCTTACTAGATTTTGGGTCGAAACATGGGTTTGCGCGCTTCGGTTGTTTGACCTTATTTGAGCAAATTTTGGGCTGGGTGATGGCTCATTCTATAGAGGAAGGTTAAATACAGCACGCTCTGCTATTGATTTAACGAGATTATGTTTATATGTAATAATATGAGTGCCCAAAGTAGAGAGAAAATGGAGAAATGCAACCGCAGATTTCAATGCATTTTTCTGTCTCAAAGAGACTTTTTTGACTGATGTGATGACCAGAGCGCGCCGCGATGAACCTTCCTCTATCAAATGAACCTTTGTGCAGCTCAAAATATGCTCGTATAAGGACAAAAAATCGAGGCGCGTGATTTCATTCACATAGCAGAGATTTCTCCATATTACGTTCATGAAGACAGAGGTCCTCTCTGATGCAGAGCCAGTCTACAGCCAATTTTAGCTCAGTTAGTTTAGACGAGATGGCGCCTAGTCAGGAGGACTGTCAATCAGTGCTGCGATATTGTGCAGCATTTCACTGCTGCACTGCTGTCAACGTGGAATCATAGCAAGACTGACACAGACGAGGTACATATTCTCATCGGTGGCACTAATATTAGTGCGACCTGCCCTGTATAACGGCATTCGCGACGAGCTGAATAGAATATGGAAATAGCAAGCAACTCCATCTCGTGTTCATTAGGCAGTTGCGTGTTTATCAATGTTACCAAACTTTTTTTCTGCATAGAGATTGATAACATTGATGAATATCCCAAAATCTGAGGGTATAGATCCCCTTAAGCTTCCATTTGGTGCAGTACAATTATTGACAAGCCTATTAATAGGCTACCGGTAGATAAAATGCGTTACCTGAGACCAGTGATGAGTTGGGATGGCATGAACTGCTACTTTTCGAACACTCGTGATTAAAATAAAATTTTCGTTTGAACTAAATTTTCAATTTTAAATTTTAAATTTTCCCATTCAGTTGTAATGACACTTTCCAATTAATTTATATTTTCAAAATGCAAGAATAAAATTCATTAATTACAACATTTTATGGAATTTTCTCGGCTGCTGTTTTGGCAGTCAAAGTATTACTGTGAATAAACGTAATTCTTGTTGACATTACCAGACCTGATGAATAAAAAATTTGCGTAGAATTCCTGTTTCATCCTCAGCCCGCCATGTTTCCTAGTTTTAGTGGAACATTGGCTGGTAACGACGATTCATTTCATGCCGCAATCAAGTAATCACGGCTAGCTTTCCTGTCGTCGACATAAACGTCGCTTGACTTTCGCGAATTACAAACGTGTCTTCTGCTGCGCGAACAAGATTACATTGACAGTCGCCCCGTAACCAGTAAGTGGCCACTTTCAATTGTAACGGCAGAAATCTCGCGCAACTTTCCATTTCAATCTGGCATATTGTTTGCATCGAGCTTTGCGCGCGTCCTCCACCTTGCCTCGGGCGGTGCTCGGCAAAAAGCATTTCAATTTCGATTTTTCCCAACGAAAAACTGCCAAAAATTAAATATATCGTTTAACAGACGCAAGAAATGTTGCTGCAACCAGAAATTTGTTATATACTTAGAATTTGTAATTTTTGCGCGATGGTTGATCCACCAAAGTTTTATTGTGAGCAGCCTTGGAATTTTTTCATTTCTTCAATTTTCCCATTTGAATGAAAAAACCAAATGAAAAACCGAATTTCTTGATTCAAGCGATGAACTGTAATCAATAAAGTATTTTCTTATTTATTCGTTTTGGAAAAAGATCATCGAACAAAAGGGAAAACATCTTATTCATTAAAGTTTATTGCTTGAATAAAAAAATTCGGCTCTCTCTCTCTAATTCACCTTAAAAACTACCGAAACTACTTTCTTGCCAACCCAATAGAATGGAATTATTCTAGGTCGCGCGCGTAAGTTGAATTCTTTTCGTATTACGTCACAATCATGAATGAGGTAAATGAAAAATACAGGGTGACCAATTTCTGTATTTGTTCATTTTGACAAGATTGCATGCAGATGCAGACCAATGTTTGCAAAACTATTGCGCATGAAAGATATTATTTCTAACAATGTATGCATTGTTTCGAAATATTGTCGCTGCAAAACGAAGAATAAACGCGGTGGTCGCAGCTTGAGTAATGATGTTTTGGGACACGTTGTATATATGTATGTATGTGCGAACAGCAAGGACTTTCGCTTTCGAAAGCTGTGCCACTTATCGATTGACTTTCTTCTCTTCCGCCATCGTTCATTTTCTATCCAGTTCTGTCGCAGAGTATACTCACGGATGTTTACTGTATTTCACTTTTATACTGTCACCTTACGACACTCTTTACTTTTCCTTTTTCTCGAGAACTGCTTTCGTTTAACGTGTTAATTTAAGGTCCATTACGATACGTGAACTTTCTTTTTACGGATCCGTGAAACTTGCGAACAGTTTGTTAGCAACGGTTGAACCATCTCATTGTTTCGAGCAGGGCTTGAATGAAACTGAAAACTTTTATAAATAAAAGTGTAGTAGTTGTAAATGAATGTTTATAAATACAATAATTAATTAAATGCTCAAAACATCGTTCGAAGCATTTTAAATTACATCGAATGGACTTCGGCTGTTTCAAATTTTATGACAAATCCAGTTGTCAATTTGAAAATGGCTTAAGTCTATTCTTGATAAGAAGACACATATTATTCACTTAATAATCGCTATTATTTTAATAGGAATTGTAAATTGAACGCTCTTTGATACACTTAAGGAGTGTGATACATTGGTATCCTATACGTATATTTTGAATTTCGTTGAAACGCAGACTCTTAAATATCTCAATTTAAACTTAGATGAACTTTCAAAATAAACGACTCATTTCATATGCAACAATCTAATAGACAAAGAGATCGTTAATTAGCAGGAACACAGGGGAACAACGGAGCGCAACGAATGACAAAAAACAAGCGTATTCTCGAAGTCGTTGCCGTAAACGTGAATCTCATAGTGATTCCATTTTCTTAATTACGTACTCCATGCACGAGCGCGGTTCTTGCGCCGCGACGCGACGACCCATGGTTTGTTCGTTTCCTTCGTGTTCGCTTACATTTTCCACCTCGACTGCGTTGTTTCGTGACGGAGTCAGAGTCACCAAGACATCTCTACCGCTACGTGATCCTTCTTTCGTAGAGAAAACGCTCGGCTGCAGATAAATCATGGATGGCGTGGCTGACTCGTAATAATGAAATGTTATAGAGAGAGCCCAGCGGGAAATGGTAGACGAGTTGAAGAAGCAAGAAGAAAGGATAAAATATAGCCGAACGTCTACCATTTGGACTCTGCACACGACCATAGCTACCAACGAATCGTGCATACAACGCCAACGTCCGCTTGTGTTTTCGACATTGCAGATAGATTACATCGTAATTCCCCTTCATTTTCAATGACTTTTCGAGTTCACAAGCGGTTACAACCACAAAATTACTGTATTTTCGACTTCGAAGTATTCTCTTTCAGAGATTTATCGACGCTATTCCAGCGACGAGTATTTGTTGGCTTCAGGCGGAAATTGACAAGTTTCGTTAACCCTTGTGTAGTCAACCAGGTACCATTTTCCATATTTTCTTCAAGTAATTTGTAATGTTCCTGACAAAATATTGCAAAACCGTCCTGGATCCCCATTCTTTGTACGATTTTACGTCGATTAACGTTTTGTGAAGACAAAATTTGTGTAAAATATTTGGAGTAATTAAGCTTCAAAGTTGTGTACACGCTTGTTGTACAACCGGGGCACTCGGGTATCCATACACGATAAATCACAGTTGGACGGCATTTCGAATGGAAATTTTGGAATGAAATTATACAGAATACAAAATTCGGGTGTACTTCCGAAAAGGACGTACCTCCGATTTTTTTTATACTCCGGATTCTTACGTATTTTGGCGTGCTGAATACGAATATGATAGTGGAAATTGACGCTAAATTTTATTTTCATAGCGGAAACCATGAAAGGACCATAAAAATCATAGTTTTTTTATTTACATCCATAATTAACGGGAATTTTGAAAAATACTTCAGATAGAAGTTGTAGACCTCATCAAAATACACGAACTTTCATTTGAAGTATTTTTCAAAATTACCATTATTTATGGAAATGAATGGAAAAAACTATGATTTTATGGTTTTTTCATGGTTTCAGCTATGGAATATAAGATTTGCGTCAATTTTCACTATCTGTAATCAGCACGTCAAAATACGTAAGAATCTAGAGTATAAAACAAATCGAAGGTATGTCCTTTCCAGAAGTTTATCCCAAAATTCTTAATGCTACTTGTTTATCAACATAAAATATTTAATTATAATAATTAATGGCTGCTCTTTACTTTACGGGGCCAATAACACTATCCAACAAATTTCAACTTTTTTTATGTTCCCTAATTACTGTTGGGTCCATCTTATAGAGTTTTTGCGCTGATTCCGAATCTGTCCTTAATTTTTCTCATATACGCATAGTTTTTGAGGAACATGGCTTTGAAAAAAAAACATGTTGTTCAACTTTAAACAAATATTGTGATGTTATTATAAAAGATATTGAATTATTCTTTGCAGCAAAAGATTCTGTAGACTTTCCCGAATACAGTGATATCCAATATCAATTCATTATCATTGTTTAAACATATTTAAACAATGATTAAAGACTGAGAGACCACTTTTGCACCAATTTTTGAGGATATTTTTCAATTTATCTCAGCTTTATGCTGGTCCGGTTACTGGCACAAGCTGAGGGCAATATGGAGGCAGCTAGGTCCGTTGTTTAAGAGGGCAGCACGGTGGCACTAATATGGCGGATGTCTATCATGTATATCGATATACATTTACTGTATTTCTGTCAACAATTTTTTAATGTTCCTCTAAAATATATTACAAAATTTCCTGAATATCCATTCTTTATTCGCTAATGTATTAATTTATAGTCTTATAATGAGAATTTGTACAATAATGTTAAATATAGAAAGCTTTTAAATAATCTATAAATTTTGGTTGACTACACAAGGGATATTGTCCGACGTCTGCCACATGTGACCCCTAAATGTCTCATGTGTGTGACATTGATCACATCAGCTGTCTTGGATCAGGGTGCATACGAACGCAAGCATGTACGTACAATTCTTCTTGCACAAATACATTTTCTTATAACCTTGAATTAGGGTGTCAATTAAGGGGGTGCACTAACAGACTTCACATTAATTTCACTGATATTTATTTTTCGCGTGCGAAAGTCAAATTGACGTACAACAAACGTGAATAAGATGTACGCGATTCTGGTACGCATGTGCCTTTTGTGTGTGGATAATGCCATTTGTGAGAATTTTATTCAACATTTATGGACACAATTGATACCACTTTATAGTAATCTCGAGCAGGGTTACCATGTTACCATATTTTGCGGGTATGGGGCAACCGAGCCCCTTACCCTTGCGCCCCTCGTCCAGCTGCGCCGCGGAACCGCCCCACTCTTCCCACTAACACTGACGCGTACCACGTGGAGCAAGCTAAGTTAGCAGTCGCGTCAGTGTTAGTGGGAAGAGTGGGGCGAACTCGGCAGACAAGTTGGGCGAGGGGCGGAAGGGTAAGGGGCTGGGTTGCCCGATACCCGCAAAATATGGTAATCCTGATCTCGAGGAAACTACTCATGTAAGAACAATTTAAAAGTGAAAGGGCATTGACCCCTTCTACTCAATAATTCCATAGGGCGGATATTAGAAATGCCCTTATGGATTTCAACGAGTAAATAGGTCCAATGTCGTCCAACGATTTATTAAAGATTTTCACCTCACTGGGGCTCCAAATGAGAACCAAGGTATGCATGCATCTGTCACTTAATACGTGACTGCGCGCGCCTCTATGATGTACGCAACGTACACCTCTGTTGGTCGCGTTGCCGCATGTTAGGCGGATTTTTAATTGTTGATAACTAAATAACGAAGCCGAAATCGCAATTTTTTTATTCTTCATTTTCGTCTTATATTATTGTCGAGAACCATGTTTCCACATGACTTGTGATAATAAAGAATATTTGCCACGCAGAGGACGTAACTCCCCCGTGCCGCACCCCCCCCCGCCACCCCACCAACTGCGATATTTAATTTTATTACAATTAGCCCTCGCCGAAAGGCGACGATATTGTACCGTCCCCGGGCACCATTGTAACCCGAGGGACGATTAATCAATTAAATAAAAATTAATTAATTAAAACATGCCTCTATCCTATATGTACATTGGAAAAACCGAAATTATTACCGGTAAATATATGCAACATATACCAGTATGATGTCATACCGGTATTCTGATATCTGAATAAATCTCTGATTATAACTCGAAAATTAAATATTTCTTCCGACCTAAAATAATTACATTCTCTATGATTTTTTCTTTTTATAGATATGAAATTGATATAATACCTCATATAATGCTTAAATGTTTAATAATTGACTTGATACCAACATATTTAATAATTTTTAGTGGTGACCCTGAGTGTCCACTCGAGTGCTAAGGGTTAAGACAGAAAAAAATATTTGTCTAAAGTAGTAGATCGTTACATTAACACTAGAACTACCGAGCACTAGACGCAATTGACATACATTGCCTTATAATAGTGTCAGAGTAGTATTTATTTAGATTTATTCGGAAAGGCATATTTATAATTTTCATAGTTCTGAAAAAACAAATCAGGAGCGGGTCATTTTGACCCCCCTTGGTATAATAGATCTAGTGTTAATACTGTGGTTTCAGAAATCGTGCGCTTGTTCTAAAGTAACAATATTTTGAATATTGTTGTTTAACTATGCGACTCTTTCGATATTTTTTTTCAGATGTATGCAATAACCTACATCAGTGATGAGCAACCCGCTGGCCCGCGGGCCACATTTGGCCCACAATAAGCCGCGGGTTGCTCACCATTGACCTACATCGTTACAGCCATTAAAAATGATGTACTGTGTAAAACATACGGTAATTGGAAATATGAATAAACATAAATGCAATTTTGTATGTCATAATTCGTCCGAGATCGACGACTCTGAACGAGAATACCCCGTTAATTTAAAAAATAATGTATTTGAAAGAATGGATTCAAACAAATTTTAAACCAAACACATTACGCTTATAAATAATACTATACATATAGTAACAATACTATAAATAATACTAATTTGTTAGTATACTTGCGATTGTAATATAGCTTTCTGTAATAACATACAAAAAGTTTCACTAACTTCACGACATAAGATGTCTGCCGATTTATCTCCTAACGCTGCTTGAGCAGAATTCACTCTACCAAGCTGTAACAACAAACCTGTAGTATCTTCGGCTAATGGTGGAAAAGCTAAACATATTCGCGTTAAAGCTGGTAATACAGGCATAAATAAAATTACACGATCTTTAGCAGATAATACTCCTAAAAGTGTTACCATAGTATTAATTGCTAAACGAGAAACGCTTAATGCCTTTGGTAGAGCATACTGAATTGCAAGATGCGATGCCAAATCTACAGCAAATATTTGCTTCTCTGATTCTGGTTGAGATAACAATTCAGGGATCCAGTCAAGACATATGTGCATAGATGGGATACCAGTAACTGTGATGGGTAACAATTCTCTTGGGTAACCCTATTAAGAGAAAAATGACATTAATTTTTTAAATATATATGTATGGTATATGTTTGATTTCAATTTTCTAAACTAATTCCCTGCAGTAATTGTACTGTGCATTTTAATTTAATAATCGTTCTATAGCACAATGTATGTATAATAAATATATATACAATAATAAATGTATATATTAGGAGTGTGCGGGTACCCGAGCCTCGGGTCAAGTCGGGCGATAATCGAGTCCGATCGGGTCGGGATCCCGAAAGTTTACAAAGTTCGGGTACCCGCGATTTCGGGTACTGTTGCCATGATATATTATATCATCAATATATCATGAATTTGCATAGGCATGCACAGTCACAACAAAAATTGCATTATATGACCATTATAACAATATTTGGACTCAGTTAACATACTTGGAAGTGAACCAATTTGGCCAATGATGGATCCGCTATAAAAACTTGATGCAAGTACGAACAAATGATACTTCGAATTTCTCTTAAGGACCACATTTGCCCAGGAGTTTCTCTATCTTCTTTTGTTTCTAAACATGCCTCTAGTAATATTTGAACGGCAGCACTTTCTTGGCCTGCCACTAAAGCTGTTCTTAAATCTTCTCTTTCACTGTCATTTGTTAACTGACCAATTTTTTCAGTCATTGGTTTGTCTTGTATATGCCTAGATAACTGTGATCGAGAAGCAGCTAAAGCAGCTTGCAAGATTCTGAAAAATAAATTTATTGTTAAGTCAGTTTTTTCGTACCTTTAAGAATACTAAAATTTATGAAAAAGAAACTTACCTTATAATAATAGATAAAATTGGGGCACATCTAAATACCCTTGTATCACATCTCAATACTTGTAAGGGATCTAAGACAATATTTTCTTGTGTCAGAAATACGTTTTTTATAATGGAATTCTCTATTAACAGTGCGTTTATAGATAACACCCACAAGCATCTTGGAAGCACGGTATTTAATCTAAGCCACACTTGTTTATATAATTCTGAAAAGTAAAATTAACATCTGCATGAGAATATTGAAATTTTAATGGTACTTTATAAAAATTGTTGATAACATTGTTCAAGACAATCTATATGTATACAGGATATGTCGACTAACACTTTCAAAACAGAGGATACACGAAGATAGTTACAGTGTAGACTTGGTTTTAGTAAATTGTGCCCTACTATTTCTGTTCTGCTCAAAAAAAGTTACGAAAAATTCATGAACATTCTACCTAATTGCAAAATAAATGGTTAAAAAACATTTTTTCAAATGACTACATTTTCAGTAGATACTCTTATGTTTTTACTATAAGCTCCCAAAAACTCATTTTCATCGGTTTGACAGTTTTAGACTTACATATGATTCAATGAAAAAAGGTTGACACGTTTTTTTACACGTTCATAGGTCGCTAAAGACTACAACATATTTAAATTTGAACAAAATTCGAAATTTTCTACAAAAAGTGTCATTTTCGCGTGGAATGACCCACAATCTAATATAATCTACAAGTAAACAAAAGCTTACCTTGAATATATCTAGGAACTCCTTGATTTAAGATAGCCTTGAAATAATAAATTATGACTTCAGCATGAGGCCAGATATCAATTGGTTTTGTTGACATTAACTGTCTGAGCAATCTGCCTGTTCTTGAAGGGCACGTTTGAATGTGTGAAAATGTTTCGATAATCATGATATCAGTAATTTTAACATTTTCATAATTTATAACCGTTGAGTCTATATTAATCATCTCATTATCAAGCCAATCATCTACTAATGAAAGATGAGGAAAATGAGTTGCCAATAGCCTGAGAAGAGGTGAAAAAAGGCCTGCATAATTCATTTGATCTCTTTGAACTAATTGAAGTAGGTATTTTATCGGTAACTCGGATAGAAATTCAGTTGAATATGATTTCACTTTTCTCTCCTGCGATATAAATGTATGCATATTAGACAATCTGACGTCTTCATACAATAGTAAGTAGTACAGCAATAACAACTGCGATGTAAGAGACGGTTTTGAAATATCAACGTCTGTATTATCTATCTCACAGTGAGCAGTAGTGATACCTTTCTTGAAATCAAAATTCGCTCCGAAAACACTGTTCTGAAATACTCTTCTAATTTCGTCTTCGGTGATTGGCTTGTTTGTATGTTCTGATGTTTTATTGTTCGTTAATACGATAGAATTGACATATACTTCGACTAAAGCAGGAAGAACTGGATGTAGCGGTGGTACGCTATTACAAATTTGTTTATAAATCCAATTTTTTATTGGAACTCTGTGTTTTGCAAATGCTCGCGATTTCAATAATTGATGAATACAATGCACAGGCAAAAATCCAGGAATATTTGCATTTAAATTAGCTGTTACAGGTACTTTTACTGCATGCGCAGTAACAACTTGCTCCGTGAATATCTCTTGCATAAAAATCTGCTTCATTCTAGTCAAATTATTAGGTCTAATTGGTATTTTCATTCCAAGAGTTGCGCATACCAGTTCACAAATAGCTGATAGTTGATTGCTGTGGAAATGTATAGCCATCAAAAGTAACATTTCTCCAAAACTAGCTGTTACACCGCTAGCACTTTCAAAATAAGCTTCTTCGCGAACAAGCCACTGCACCCATTCGATACTACGCTTTTCAAGATTATGATGTCCTATTAACGACGAACATGCGATAAGCATACAAAGACCTAAAGAAACGAATCTTACACCAGCAGGGGAGGGAGGCGGATGAGATGTTAACAATTGAACAATCATTGTTACTTCATCGTCTTGAAATTTAATACCTCCGATACCTCTTAGTGCACAATAAAGACGTAGTAATGCGCTAGCTTGAACAACTTGGCTTTCTGGTAATTGGCCTGCATTTTGAGTTGTGATCACTTGTAAACGTTTGAGAAGTTCCTCTCTTAATGATTGCAACGCTGTATGAGATTCCCATTTACGTTTCTGTCCATTTCTGATAAACATTGCAATCCATGTTCTCACTTGTTGATCACTGCCAAGCAATAATCCTGACACAAATGCAACTATATCGCTTTCCGATTCATTGCTGTTTATACTTTGATGTTCTAGACTTAATGTAATTGCTAAAGCAGGCATTCTACATAGTTCTACACACTTTGCTCTTATCGCTAAGGCTTGACTAGGATTCATTTGACATAACATAGTCAAAGCCATTGTTCTAATTCGGCTTAACGGTGATTCCTCTTGCCTTTCTCCATTAGCAATTAAATGCGCACATACTTCATTAAAACTATCAGGAATATTTGCAACTATCCAACAAATTATTTCTGGACCATGTTTAACATGTAATAATGTTTCTGTAATATCTAAAATTGATAATAAGGTTGGCAGCTCTGCAAGTGCAATGCAAATTACATAGCTAATCTCTTCCATGTACACTGCATTGTCAAACAAATCGGACTGCTTGATTTGAAATTCTTGATTTTTTTGCAATTCTTGTACTTGAGAGGCTATATATAACAATTCACTTAAAACAAGTCTTATACGCCTTGTCGACTCACTGCGTTCAAACTCCAAAGCAAGACCACTTTGTAGCGATTGAGCAAGTACACTATCCCTCTGCAAACTACCCAACTTTTGCCTAAAAATAGAATTAATTTAATTTATAGCAAATGTACAATTATAGATATACAGGGTGAGGCACCTAAGACTTGAACCAAAAGTATTTCTGTTGTTTTTAGTAATAGAAGAAAATGTTTCAGGCATGGTGCTGTAAACAGAGTTGTGCTAATTTAAATACACATTGTGACGAATTACGTAATTTAATTACATTATATTTTATATACACACAGTATTTGAATTACATTGTAATTGCATTACATAATTCGAACCTTTCACTTCATTTAATTGCTAATTACACGAATCATGAGTGTAATCGAAACACAATGTAATTGAAATGAAATGTAATTAAAATATAATATAATGTAAATTACTCAATGTGCAGAGATTACTTGCTTAATGTGAAAAATATCTGAAGCGACTGAATTTTCTAATTACGAAATAATTGAATACAATATAATTTAATTTAATTACTTTGTAATTATAATTCGTAAAGTAATTCAATTGTAATTCAACACAACTCTGGCTACAAGCAAGAATATGGTCTTCATACGTTGTTATACTTTCTAAAGAATGACTCCTTCGAAGGTCATTTGAAAGTCAACATATCATATATGGTTGAATTTGTCTTTTCATTAGCTATAATTTTACACTAATCAAACTACGTCGTTCCATTTAAATAAAATGACGATAGTCTTGAAATATCGGAAAATATAACCTAAAGAAAAAAACTTCTTAGTCACAATAATTGCCCCACTGATCCAAACATTTTCTGCTTGAAACATTTTCTTGTAATGCTAAAAACAACGGAGATATTTTCGGTATAAGTCTTGGATGCCTTATCCTGTGTTTACTAATAGTAAAACTAACCTCAATTGCTGCTCTTTACGGACATCAGTTTCTAATGCATGAAAGTCTATCGAAAGCAGTGCAATTATCGAATTCACTGATTCAATACCAGACAAAATTGTTAAAACTTGTTTTCTTTCTTCCACACAATCCCTTGTTATGTCTAAGGGAGAAATTAAACTCATACGAACCAAACATGGTAAGATTGGTCGTATTTCTTTATGAGAACACATTGATAATTCATATATATCCACATTTTGTATTGCAGTAAAAATTCGTGGTGTTACAGATGTGCTTGCTTGCATGATTATCAATCGTTTTTCACTACTGTTTCGAATCAGATATACCCGGCTAAGTCAAATATTACTTTGTACAAAATCTGACACGTTTTCAACCCAGTGTTGTTAGATTGGACGGCCTGCGCGCGCATACGCGACGATTCTAGCGTCAGTGAAGTACAAAGTTGGGGTACCTTGGTCACCCCGCATAGTTTCGCAAAATGTTTTTTTATGAAAGATATTATAACTATGGTAAGTAGAAGTGATATTAAAGCATACAAATATTTATAAATGCAGTATATATTTTGTTACATTATACCTTTCGATTATTATCGTGCAAATAGAAGTGGTCAAAAGAAGATGCATTTTGTATCTGCAACTACATACATTCAAAAATTTGGATTTCATATTTCCCGCCCCGCAGTAGACAGCAAGATGGCTGCACTCAGTTTACACTCGGATACGCAAGTATGAGATGAGGAAATTGGATATACAATATACAGCACAACAACACAAGTAGTCCAACTGAGTGCAACATATATAGTTTATAATAAGAAGTATATAAATATTGTTAATTGTAGATAATATTTATTTTCCTTCTTTTTATAAAACGTTATTCAATTATCGATATAACATCGAAAGTAATTTCTTTCTGTGAGTTAATGTACTATGAACCGTTTGGATGATCCTCCGGGTCTCATGAAAGGCAGAAAAACATCTTTCATTGGAATGAACGGTAAATACCATAAAATTTCTATTTTTTACGCCAACCTATCGTTCCCACTGCTAAAGAAACAAATTTTTATTATTTCTATATTCTTATCCTTTCTTTAATTGAATTATTTTATGCATTTGTACCTCAAAGTTTCTTTTTGTGTGTATTCTTCTTAGGTATTGTCAGGTATTGTGTACATATATTTATTACATCATTAATATACGTGAAAGTAACGTGAAAGTCAAAAAATCAAATTGCTGTCGCTTGTAATGTATTTTGGAGTTTATTGAAAAGAAAAATATATGTATATATGTCTCATAGTCATTGAACTTTTACACGTAGTCTACATACACTATTAATTAATTAAATGTCTTGAGGATAAAGTGATATGGTTTAATGGATCTCACACGATGCCCTAAAAATTATTGTGTTTATGTCATTTTTTAAAGAGAAATCAAGGTCATCTTAATCTTTTTAAATGGAACTATCCTTTTTTAAACACCCATGATGATAGTTGCTTTCATTAGGTATTCAGTGACTATAATTACTCAAGATAATTCAAGTTCAGAGACAGAAGGAATGTATAAGATTTAAAATATGAAAGTAGAATATGATTATTACGAGTTACATTTATAGTAAACATACTATACCAAGGTCCTCCGTATCCCGTTATTATATGTTTTCAAACATTCACTAGTCGATTACGCTGCCATTTATTGGGTTGGCAAATAATTTTGTTCAGTTTTTTAGAGTGGAATAAATCACAAAACCAAACGAACTTATTTGCCAACCCAATACTATCAGTATGATTCCAAATGTGATTCCTCTGTCTTGTTCAGTAATTGAAAGGAGTAACATGGTAATGGTTTATTGTGAATGTAGAAAAAATGTAGTACAGGCCCGACAGCTTTATGAAAATCGTCAACACAGGTTTTACCGTCAATATTTCACCGACTCCAGATTTGACCAATAATAACTTTGACCGACAACATCTTTAAGGGGATAGATTCGTTTCCAGGATTACAAGAGTGCGAGATGCGCTTTCTGATTTCTTGATAATGCAAAGATGGGCTTTTTCCATAGTCAAAAGCGCTCGATAAAACATCAATCTAAGCCACAATTGCCCTCAAAAGTCATATTTTTACATTTACGAGGCATAATTTGCATTATTTGGAAGCATACAGCTGCGGGTGTAGCTAATTTTATAAAGCTGCAACAGTTACATGCTGCTAAATACTTTGGTGCCCACTATATGTATACGTATATTATGTATACTGGGTGTCCTGTTTAAATGAGAACAGCAGGATATCTCGGAAGGCATTGTTGTTATCAAAAAAGTGTTCGTACGAAAGTTGTTTGGTATGATGGGCTGTTATCTAATTTTATTTTGTTGCATCAGGGGTTTTTCGAGGCAAGACCCTTCTGCGACACATCTGGCAACCCCTATACTATCCTCTTTTATTTCAAGGACATTTTAGAAAGTCAAGGCAATTTTGAAATTATCGGTATATCAAACAATTATAATAATATTAAAATGTATTATAAATATTACACACTAATGGAGAAATTTTGAAGCATACATGTTGCGTTAACACTATAATATAAACAGAAATTTAATTTGATTTATAGGTGGCCCAGAAACAGAGGAACAGCAGCGCTTACGGTTTCAGGTTGAACTTGAATTTGTTCAATGCCTTGCTAATCCAAACTACTTAAACTGTATGTTTATTTTGCCTCATTTGATTAATTTGTAATGTCTCTCAAATATATTAACTAATTGTTTGTTACAGTTCTAGCTCAACGTGGATACTTTAAGGATTCGACATTTGTTAACTATCTGAAATACCTGTTATATTGGAAAGAACCAGAATATGCCAAATACTTGAAATATCCTATGTGCTTGTACTTCTTAGACTTATTACAATACGAACACTTTAGAAGAGAAGTAGTAAACTCACAATGTACCAAATTTATAGATGACCAACAGATTTTACTGTGGCAGCATTATACTAGACGTAGGACAAGATTACTGCAAGCAGCAGCAGAGCAAACACAACATGTCAATCCTCAAAATAATGGTATTGTGCAACCTAAAGTTCCTTGAGCAATACATATGACCAAAGAATATAGACAGTTAAGTGGGTCTATAAAAGCTACAACATAAAAATGTTGCTATATAAGAGTATTTCTATAGTTCCTTATGAGAATTGTTTTATTAGTTATATTTCTTGGCTGTGGTAAACTGCAATCAAATTAAATACATGTCTATGTTCATTATATACGTGTAATTATATCTCCCTTTCTTCCTTCTTTGTATTTTTTATATCTAACTTACAAGAACTTTGAATAATAATAAGTGTTACTAGTAAATACTGCATATTCATTACAAAAGAAATAATATAAGCAAACGAACAATCAACAGATTGTATACATGAAATGATATTCACATAAATACCAGATTTGAAAAGGTGTATTTAGTCTGCATTACTAGATACAAATTGAAATGAAAGCACTCCAATTTTAGAATCTGATTTTGGTTTGATTTTGGATTTTGGAAACCTGAGTAGCGGTACATAAATGTTTATGTTGTAAACTTTAGCTATTAGGGAATACAGGTGTGAATGATTGGAGTGCAGATGTGAAACAAGACAAAATATATTCAAAAAAAACAAGATGTACAAAATTGGAATTAAATTTGAAGGATAGCTATCTTCATATGGTAATCCAAAATTGCTTTAAAAAAGATCAGAAGTGAGCAAAGTTATAGGCCAGTTTGTAGTTTTTGTATTCGAAACAATTTCCTTCAAAGATACATATTTTTTATGTTACCATATTGAACGGTAAAGTAGAAAGACAAGGCTGAGTTCTGGGGCCACTTTTTTTTCTCGTAGAGCCCAATCCATGGTTAGAGTTATTTGATCTTTGACTCCAGGCATTTTGATTTAACAACATTACATTATTCGCTCTACTTTATTACCATTACTTTATTATCAATCTGTTTATAAAATTAATATCAATTATTTATTATCAATAATCGTATTAATAAAAACAAAATAATTATGCTAATCTAAAATTTACATTTTCAATTAAGTACTTCTATTTTTAATTCTATTGCTCCGTATTTTTATTATCCGTAAAATTAACTAGTATACCATTTCCGGCATCTACCCAATCTTCCGAAAAGAGCTTTGTTCGAAGTATTTCTCTTTCCGATAAATCTTCTTTTTTTGGCACATCTTCATTATTTATAATCTCGTTATTCTCCTTTTCTTTCCTCTTCGCCGTTAACAATTTTGAATCTTCCACAGTATCTGGTAAAACAGTGTCCAGAGTTTCTGGTAGAATCAGAGCCAGACCTCCAGATACTAAACAGAGCATTCCAATAACAATTAATGGAATGGTTACAGAAAAGTATTCGCCCTGAAACAAACATCGTAACCAAAATTTAATCCATCAATTATAAATATCAAAACATAAAGAAAAACTGACAGTTATATGAAACACAAAAAATATACTATAAAATCTTAATCTAAACCGATTCTCGGTACTGTGCTGTGACATAGATCGGGACCGGATACTATTTTTTTGTGGCTGCGTCCACCTCGCCGAACGTAGAAAAGGACGGCAAAGCTCGAGAGGTTTCGACCGCCGAGAAGTGTAAACATAACTAATACTAATCCAATAACAAAACTTCTTTATTTGTCATTATTTTTTATTGGACTTTGACCAATATATTCGTGGCATTTTTCTAATGAAAATTACACCAAACATGATATAATTTCAATGATATTTATTTGTGTAATGAACGATGATAGTTTTGGATGCAAAGAAGGACAGCGTATGGGAAAGAAAGAGACGTGGGGAGTCGCGACGCGCCGGCACACTTCAAAGAATTTCCCATATGCTGTTCTTCCTGTAACAATAGATCCGAGTGCGAAGGGTTAAGGGCCCCTTCTCCTAGCAGACGACACTCGCGCGTGAATGTGTGGTACACTCACACACCGCTAGACCACGTATACGTACGCGAGGATTGCAAGGGTCCGGGATTCCACTTCTGATTTCTCGATAATGCAAAGACGGAGTTTTTTAGTTGTCAAAATCGCTAGATGAAAGATCAATCTAGGGCACTGTTTGTCTCAAAAGTCCTTCTTTTAAGTTTCCGAGCAATGGTTTTGCAATATTTGGCTGCATGTTGCCCGTCAGATGGCGCTGCAGTCACGCCGGCGTACTAATCTCTCCGACGGGCAACATGCAGCCGAATATTGCAAAACCATTGCTCGGAAACGCAAAAGAAGGACTTTTGAGGCAAACAGCGCCCTAGATTGATCTTTCATCTAGCGATTTTGACAACTAAAAAACTCCGTCTTTGCATTATCGAGAAATCAGAAGTGGAATCCCGGATCCTTGCAATCCTCGCGTACGTATACGTGGTGTAGCGGTGTGTGTGTGTGTGTGTGTGTGTGTGTGTGTGTGTGTGTGTGTGTGTGTGTGTGTACCCTAGCGGTGGTTGAGTGTTCACTCGCAAGCGTTGTCTGCTGGAAAAGACTGAATTTTGTAAATTACAGACATGCAAATCTTACCGATAATAATACGTGTGGTGTGCACAAACTGCCGATTTTTGCGACAACAGTGCACAAACCTAAGAAGGTCCCTCGTACCACAGTCGGGTAGATTTCAATTGTATATAAATACGTTATACAAATCGTACTTGTGACTGCTACTCTACCAAGTAAGAGTACAATGGTCTTCGTGAGGTCTGAAAGTGAAGATATAGAACATAACGTAACTATCAGGCAGAATCGAAGAACGAGCTGCCTTCCATCTGCCCGGAGCTTCTGCCAGGAAGACGCTGCCAGGAGAATACCAAGCAACTGCGTCAGCAGAGGTAACGCTTTATGCTGGCAGGGTGTGCCCAGCAGATTTGTCCAGATTCCGAGCATCCTATGCTTCGAGCAGCTTCGAGCGTCGCACAGTGGGATATTTGGCCAGTTTAGCGCGCCAAAACTATTGCGACGTTATTAATAGTGTAAAGGTCATAATATTATATATCGTTGAATTCGTCTTAACACCAGCTATAACACTATCAAATCAAAAATACAACTTAACGTTTAAAAAATCGAAGCGACCTTGTTTTTTTGTTTTAAACAAAGTTTTTTCGAAGTTTTATATATTGAAGTTTATACCTATGTTAATACTGTTAAACTTTTATTTCAAACATTTTTTCGTCAGAGTAAGTGAAATTACTATTGCAAACAAACACGCGTTGCTGTAGTAAAGATTTGATATGTATAGAGTGATATGTATCGCACAAAAAGCTAAATACCTTCTGTATTGGCACTTGTTGGCACCTAAACTTTTATATAAAGCAATTATATATATTATATAAAGCAATGTCTACTGATTAACCTCGCAAAAAATTAAAGAGAAGTTATGCTGAGAAAAAAAGTTATTACATGATATATATTAATTTTCTGAAAAATATATATCACTTTCGATTGTTTATTCTATCAAAACCACCGAAGAAAATAAAAAAAAAGCCATGAAATTAATCTGCACACCTTCCTTTACATCCTAGATTTGGTCCTATCTCGATTTTATACACTAAACTTGTGAAACAAATCATTTCTTTAACACAAATTTTTCGACACTTCTCTTGGTCACGAGAAATGTTACTTTCAAGTATCTGAATGTTACTAAATAGTACTCTCTATGGAAAAATATTGTAGATTACTCGCATATACAGGGTGTTCTTTTTATCTGAAGACATTGAAATATCTCGAGAACTATGTATCGGATCAAAACAAGTGGGCAATGAAAGTTGTTCGTCGCGAAGGGGGACATCCAATGATACCAAACTGGACCCCCCACCGCCATCCCCTGGGGGTGGGGGTGGGAGAAGATAAAAAACTTAAATGGGAACCCCCATTTTTCATTGCAGATTTGGATTCTCCAGAAAAAAATACACAAATTTTACCTAGGAGTTTTTGCATTTTGGTTCACAGATAGCGCTGTAATGTACAAAAATCAAAATGGAAAAAGTCGTTGAAAATTGGACATATCTCGAAAAATACACATCAGATCAGAAAAATAAAAGTAGACGTATTTGATATTTTTAAGAATGCTATTCAATAACACCATAATTGACCCCCCACTCCCACTTCCTGAGGGTGGGAGAGGGAACTATTTCAAAATCTTCAATGGGAAACCCTTTTTTATAGCAAATCTTGGTTCTCCATTCATTTGATATTATTGGTGTAATTTCTTTCACAGATGTCGCTGCAATCGAAAGCAGTTGGAAAAATTCATTGGTTTGTTTATCAATCCCCAGGAAGTGGGGGTGGGGGGTCAATTATGGTGTTATTGAATAGCATTCTTAAAAATATCAAATACGTCCACTTTTATTTTTTTGATCTGATGTGTATTTCTCGAGATATGCCCAATTTTCGACGACTTTTTCCATTTTGATTTTTGTCCATTACAGCGCCATCTGTGAACCAAAATGCAAAAATGCCTAGGTAAAATTTGTGTATTTTTTTCTGGAGAATCCAAATCTGCAATGAAAAATGGGGGTTCCCATTTAAGTTTTTTATCTTTTCCCACCCCCACCCCCAGGGGATGGCGGTGGGGGGTCCAGTTTGGTATCATTGGATGTCCCCCTTCGCGACGAACAACTTTCATTGCCCACTTGTTTTGATCCGATACATAGTTCTCGAGATATTTCAATGTCTTCAGATAAAAAGACCACCCTGTATATTCAGGTTTATGAGAAAAAAGTTTTAGTCATTTTGAACAAACTAAACATAATTTTTGGCGCGCTAAACTGGCCAAATACCCCACTGTGCGTCGTTCGGACAGTATAATGCCCGTCATCGTCGGCTGTGCTATTTTCTTGTTTTTTAGATCTACTTAAATGATGCTTGTTACGTTGATTACCTACCGGCTTCAATTGCAGGCTTTGTCAAAATGATTATTGCTGCTAGTAAGATGCAAATAACACCGTTGAGAGACTGATACGCCGACATCGGCAATCGTCTACCGTATCTGGATAATATAAAATAGATGAACACATAAGTAGCAATTTCTAATGCACTGCCAAGCGCAAACGTGATGTGCCGGTTGACAGGAAAATTTGGTACCAGTGTCATGAACACGCAACACGCCATGGACGATGTTAACCTTTAAGGAATAGAAAAATAGAAATAGAAAATAATTATGTGACAATTATGAAACTAATTTTAAGTTTTAAAAACATAAGTTCCACAAGTTCAAAAAAACATACACATTTTTCGTGATTGATTGTAGATAATAAAAACACACTTTAGGTTTCCAGAAAAAATTTGTTGATTAGTCCTGGCATTTTCTCAATTTTTTGAAAATTGTTTTACGAAAAGAAATAATACGACATAAAGAACGCAGTCTATCCAGATCTACAGATTTTGTCTAACATATTTTTTAATACAGTAAATATATATATAATTTAGAAGATATATGAGAAAAATGATTTCATGAGCATTTAATTATTTTAATGTTTAACCCCTTGCCGTACCATTTTCTTTACAGTTACAGTGATCAAAACGTCTTTATTCCGATAAATGTTGTAGAAGAGAAAAGAAAATTTATATTTTTTATATGGCTACATTTATTTTAATGCTTAAATATCGATTACAAACGAATCAAATTTTATTTCAGTTAAAAAGAAAGGCGTAACATTTATATTTGTTAGACTTTGTTCAAAATCTTCATGACGAGTATGGCTCGTTAAAATAGTTACACGATCTTATAGAACACAGACTTTATCCAGATTTTGTTTTATTAACTATTTGGACAATCCTGGGGGTGCTGTCAAAAAATTTTGAAAAACTTTGTTTCAAGAGTAAATAAATTGACCTTGAACAAGAAAAACAAGGTAAAAAACAAATTTTCTTTAAGATTAAAAATCTTAGAAGAAAACTTTGGTATAAAAATTTAAAAAATCTTAATCCTTAATAGTATCTGTGATCCTTAGGGTAGGGTATACATAGACCAATCAGTGATCCTTAAATTTTGTTTTTTTACCTTGTTTTTCACGTTCGAGGTCAATTTTGCGGGAGGTTTCTTACGTCATTTTCGACTAAATCGGGGGTGTAGAATCGCGCTATGATGTCCACGACATATATATAATTTTGTAACACCCTGTTCACCCATATGCTGTCGAATAATGCAAATTACGCCTCATAAACGTAAAAATATGACTTTTGAGGGCGATAGCGTCCATAGATCGATCTTTTACCTAGCGTTTTTATATAATTACAGAAACCCCCATTTTTGTATTATCGAGAAATGGGAACGCGAATCCCGCACCCTTGCAATCCTGGAAACGAGTCTACCGCCTTAAGACGATTTCCTCGACAATAAAGGCGCATGTGAACAAATTATATTGTACATCGTTACTTCTTTTTCCTAAATGTAGAATCACCCCCTTTCACCCCTATCACCCCGTATATTTTGAATTCATTCTCAAATTCACACACTTGTAATCTAGAACATTTAATAAAACGTTCGAGAGGTAGAAATAGATTTGATTTTATATAAAAAAATTAATGGACCGTTTATTTTAAAAGTTGTGTAAGTCCGTTTTCTCTTGTTTTTTTGTAAATTTTATTTACATTAAATTAAGTATGAATTACGTGATATCTCATTTTTTTCAAAAATGGACTTACACCACTTTCAAAATAAACGGTCCAAATGTTGAAACACTTACCACTGACAAAACAACACTATGCTACATCTCCTTAACATCGTGGACTTGAACACATCTTTAAGTACCTGTGCCGTTTGTGCTTTCTGAGGTTTTTCTTTCACCTTTTTTTCTACCGTCTCTTCGTCTGTATATAAGATCTCCTTGTTAGCGGCAGTCCTCAACTCGACGATATCGTATGCATTTTTCATGGAAAGTCGTTGAACACCGGCCGCGGCCGGTTGGGATATGGATTTCGACTTGCGGTGGGTTTTCAAACTTGTGGGAATGTTCTTTTTGTTCGTTTCACTAGATTCAGGAGAGTCTGATACTGATTCCATTTTGGGAAGTTTAACCTCTAGGTTTTCTGAAATAGCTCCCAGACTTGTGTCTGAAACACAGGTAACGTATATTACCTACTTACTTTATATCTACATATACCGGATGTTTCATAATGGTATATGTATACAGGGTGTTCCAAAATTCGTGAACTTTCCGAAAGGGGGTGGTTCCTGAGACCATTTCAAGCGACATTTTCCTTTGCAAAAATGTTATCCGCGGCTTTGTTTAGGAGTTATTAACGAAAAACACAGATCAATCAGAGCGCGACCTAGACGCGAGTTGGCACAGTAGTCACGGCGCGCCAACTGTCTATTGGCCGACTGTGGCAACTCGCGTCTAGGTCGCGCTCTGATTGGTCCGTGTTTTTCGTTAATAACTCCTAAACAAAGCCGCGGATAACATTTTTGCAAAGGAAAATGTCGCTTGAAATAGTCTCAGGAACCACTACCTTTCGAGAAGTTCACGAATTTTGGGACACCCTGTATATAAAAAATGTGACTTGGTTTACAGTATCCTAACTTTACAGATATATCTTATTCACACATTCGGTCCTACACTTCTCTTACTCTCTTTTCTCTCACCATTTAAAAAAAAAACGGCTGAATTGATTTCGATCGGCGGATGAAATTCGAAAAATAGTTACAATTCGTAATAATTAGGTTAACCTAAAAATTGAAAGATGTGTCAAAACGAATGACAGATATAATGAAACATTGATTTTGGTTGACGGCTTCGCATTTTTGCGTTAAAACATAACTTACAGTACATTACAATGATCTTAGGAACCACCCCCTTTCGGGAAGTTCACGAATTTTGGGACACCCTGTATGTTTCATAATGGTATATGTAGTAACCTATTTAGTCAATACTTTTGTTCGTTTGTGTATTCTAGTTTGTCCGAATTTTCTATATTCTTTCTACATACAATTAGTTCATGTTTTTTTTCATTTGTTTTTCATTTTGGATAACTCATTTGGTAGAACTTATTATTGAATCAGATGTCTGAAGTAAAGTTCATAACTTGCCGTTCGTGAAAAATACTTATTTGAATTTTATCCTAAAGTTTTTATTATCTGTTCCTTACTTCGAATTGTTTGTTGCATATTTTCCACGTTATTAGTTAGCAAATTCGTGGCTTCCTCTTTCGTTTCAGTATCCGTTTTTAATTTCGCTACGTCCGAGGATGATACCCGCGACTTTCGTTCCGGTTTCAGCGGTGCCGTATTTTCAGTATCAATTTCATCGATTTTAACATTTTCTTTACGAGATCTTACACAGCACCCATTGTACTTCACAATACGTTCCAATGCCATATCTGCTTCTGTGGTTTTACCCTTCGCGAGTAGCCATCTTGGTGACTCCGGTACGATCCTAAAAATGATGTGCAAAACAGATTTTCCAAAATTTATAACTAATTTTCTGTTTTAAAGGGAATTCGAATTCGAAGAAAAAATGTAAATTAGGCTAATTACCAGATATAAAGTACAGTAACTGCAGTGGGAACTGATACTGCTAACTGCAGAATTCTCCAATCTGGTATGACATAACTTAGCGTGGCTAAAAGCAGTAGGCCGATGGCCCACGCAATTTGCATAACTAATGCAATGAACGTCCGAGCTTTCGCAGGAAACAATTCTAAAGAAAGAATATATGTAGAATTTTGTAAACCCTGGACGAAAACTCCTTGTAGTCCACGAAGAGCCAAGAACGTTGGATAATTCTAAAACAAATGTATGGTATTTGTCGCGTTAAAAAGAACCTTAATTATTTTAACTAAAATTTCATTTATTATTAAAATTTCATTTATCTATTAAAAATCCTAGGGTAAACTTTATTTTGCCGGACTCAAAACTTGTGCCTTTCTCCTATAAAGATGTATTTGGTATATGATACAGTAAATTTGTACCAGGGACGGCTGCAGATCGAAGTTTCGATCCTGTAGGATCAATGGTTCAGAAGTTATGCTTGCTTAAAGTTGAGCAATCTACAGTGTTTTTGACAGATAAGGGCGCCGCCATGTTGGTTTGTAGTGACGGCCGCGAGCCGCTTACCGAGCAGAATCACCAACCAACTCATTAATTATTCTGCTCGGTAAGCGGCACGCGACCGTCACTACAAATCAATATGGCAGCGCCCTTACCTGTCAAAAACACTGCAGATTGCTCAACTTTAAGCAAGCATAACTCCTGAACCGTTGATCCTACAGGATCGAAACTTCGATCTGCAGCCGCCCCGAGTACAAATCTACTGGATTACATACCAAATACATCATAATTTATAGGAGAGAGGCATAAATTTTGAGTCCGGCAACGTAAAGAGCAGCCAAATCTTATTCTGTTATACTATACTATACTGTGTACTCTACTGTAAATACATACTATTGCTATGCTGTGCTATGCTAAGTTCTCGATATTTGATTAGTTTAACAATTCATCGTTACTTTGAGTCACACCTGGGTGAAGTTTATTTCTGATATAATTAGACTGCGGATCTTTATGCAAAATAAAAAATGTTTGCATTGATTGCAGGACACAGGAGTCAAATAAAAATTTTATATTTCTTTTAATTATCCTATTGAACTGAAACTAACACATTGGTGTCCTTAAATATTATTTACATTCCCACTAATTTAAATTGTACGTACCCATTTTTGTCATAAATGCATAAAATCCGCAGTCTACTGATAATAATTTGTAAATAAATTCTAGTAATGACAAATAATGTATTTCAATTGATGACATGCATCTCATTTGGTTAAATGAAGGAATCTGAAGCTATGCAAATAATTGGGAAAATAATAAATTGTAGAACTGATTATTTGAAAGAATATTGTTCAATTGTTTATCGAGAAATAGTCTTTGAAAGAACGTTCAACATAAATGTCACTGAAATAAAAATATTGTCTATATATTTATAAATAATATCAATAATAGCTGTATCAATGTATATATGTGTAAATAATATCATATAAATTCATTTAAAAATTAAAAATGTTAATATATGATTTCTCCTCGATTAAAATCATTAAGGGAAGAAATAACATTCAATTTAGTTTATATTTGTTACAATCAAGATCCGCAGTTTACGTGTTAGAGTCCATTATTTCTCTTTTGCTAATTCAACGATTTATCCTATTTCACGTATACAATAAAAAAACTCGGGGAGGTTTGTTTGCAAAGTGCGTAGACCGATATTACTTTTTTTTTTAGCTTCAAAGGCGGAGCCGAACGTAGAGAAGGACAGCGCGTGTAAAGAGAGACCGCACACGGGCCTCCTAGGAGCTAGCCCCCCACTTGTTAAATTAAATAATTTCAACAGTTGTGCTAGGTTGTGCTAAGATTGTTCCAAAGTATTACTTCATAAAAATAATAAATAAAGAAGTTGTGGTAAATAATCGTTTTCGACATCTAATTAATGTTTAAGTTAATAACAATTATCCAAACAGCACATAATCATATATCTGAGTTGTGCTAGCCTAGCACAAGTCAGCACAACTTCCAATTTCTCCAGCACAACGATTTAAAGGGCACTTTAGTCTTATCCGCGGCCCTTCGCGCTTCGCGAAAATATCATAATTGGGCTTTCCCTTCATCCCAGAAACATGATATTGTATATCTGAGTTGTGCTGTTTGGATAATTGTTACTAACTTAAACGTTAATTAGATGTCCAAAACGATTATTTACCACAACTTCTTTATTTATTATTTTTATGAAGTAATACTTTGGAACAATCTTAGCACAACCTAGCACAACTTAGCACAATTGAGAAAATTGAAAAAAATGAAAAGTGGGGGGCTACTCCAAAAATCGTTTTTTACCATAATTTCTTTGTTAACTTCCCGATTTCATAGGGAAGTTATTGTAATTACCCCGAAAATCGAAAATCGATTTTTTAGCAGATCTTCACGTTTCATGGTCATTGGAGTCATTTTAGACTATTTTCAGCAAAATGTTCGTATGTGTGTGTGTGTGTGTGTGTGTGTGTGTGTGTGTGTGTGTGTGTGTGTTTGTGTGTGTGTGTGTGTGTGTGTGTGCGTATGGCCGTTTCTATGTAATCAAATTTTTCGTTAACGTTTTCTGAAAAAGTAACAACGCGATCAGAATGATGAATGATGCAATCGATGTGCCCCGCTGTAACTTAGAGCTGATTAGATTTTGGTCCATTTTGGTCAAGAATTTTTTTAGTTTTTTTCGAAAGGAGTTGATTAAACATTGCAATTTATACGAAAGGCGTATCCACCGAAGAAGTAAACGTAACTATATATATATTTTTAAAAAAAAATTTTTTTATAAAATTAAAAAAAAAATTTTATAAAATAAAAAAAAATTTTTTCTTGTTTTTTTTTTAATTAAAAAAAATTTTTTTTCCAATTATGCAACTAATGCTAATGTAACCGCTTACAATAATCGAAAATTATTCCAATGCAAGAGTGAGTTAATCATCGCCGAGAATACATTTTCAAAGAATATCGATGAAACTACAAAAACATTTATATTAAAATCTTTAAATAAACAATCAGTTCAAAACGAATTGTTAACTGAGATTAAATTGAAAATTAATATAAAATATATGATAATTAATAACATTGACGTTGAAGACGAATTGATTAATGGAGCATGCGGAATATTAAAATTTATTAGTTTTCAAGAAAATACTAAAATTCCGTCTATATTGTGGTTAGATTTTCAATTGGCCATAATAGGAGTGAAAGTAAGAACTCGTTATCGTGATTATATGAAAAATGCAAATATAAATCAAAATTTAAGACCAATAATAAAAAAATATCGAATCAAGTAAATATTTCGAGTGAAGAAAAATAACAAATCACACGTAGTCAATTTCCAGTGGTTCCTGCTGAAGCGATTGCGATTCATAAAAGTCAGGGACAAACATACGAGAAAGTATGTATGGATTTTAAAACATCAGAAATACGAACTTTACAAATGTTGTATGTAGCACTGAGCAGAGTTTCAAAATTGAGCGGTTTATATATTTTGAGAAAATTTAAATTAATAGTATCGAAGAAAACCAAGATCAATACTGCAAACCCGGATAATGATGAGTTGTATCGTTTGCGAAAAACTAATTAAGACAATTTATTTTGCAACATTAGTATGCTATAACAAGGAACCAAGCGAGCAACGAGCATACGATATTGGTTTAATGCGACGCCATATAGCAAACATTTTGATAAGTAGAAAACTATTGAATTTCCCTGAAAACGTATAATCTTCTTAAAACGTACACTTAATAAATAATAATAATAATATACAGCAACTAACGAATCGGGAAGTTCTTTGTGTGGCTCGTGGAGAGTCACACACAAAATGAAAGACATTAATAGCTGTGGGCCCTACTAGCCATGCGTACCACTAACATTCTCGCAAGAGCAGTCCTGCCCGCGAGCTCGCGAAGCGAGCGAGCAACAACAACCCTACTCGCGAGCGAGCGAAGCGAGCGAGCAACAATAGCCCTCTAGTTTATTACAGTAATTCTTCGATCGACCTAACACCCGTGTTTTGAACGGACTTGGGTAGCGTAGAGAGGCTATTTTTTTATGACTCCGTCGACCGCGCCGAGACTTCAAACGACGAGCCGAACATAGAGAAGGACAGAATAAAATAGGATCGCGTGGCCGAAGCGTGTCGCTGTCGTCGGCACAGTTTAAAGGCCCGTGCGTCATTACAATGAAACACCAAAATCTTAACTTCTTTATTTTCTATGATATCATGATGGGACTTTAACTAGCCTATTCCTGACGTTTTTCTGATTAAAATGGTACCAAAAACGATATAATTGGGCCAATATTTAGTGGTTTAATCGACGATGAAAGTTTCGAACGCAACGAAGATCAGCAACAACGCGGGCCTTTGAACTGTGCCGACGGCGGCTACTGTTCGCGTCTCTTTCTTTCCAATACGCTCTTCTTCGTTGCGTTCGAAACTTTCATCGTCGAGTAAACCACTAAATATTGGCCCAATTATATCGTTTTTGGTACCATTTTAATCAGAGAAACGCCAGGAATAAGCTGGTTAAAGTCCCATAAACCGATCATTAAAATTAAGAAGTTTGAGACTCCGATTCAGTTGAGTCAATGTGTGGTGTTCACACCGATATACCCGAGCCGAGATCAATCATCGCCGCCCTACGGCGCGGCGCAGCGTTGGCCGGCAGTGGAGTGAGTAGGGACTGGACTACGGTTAGATAGGCGACCCAGGACTCCGATTGAAGAATTACTGTATTTTTATGAAGTAATACTTTAGAACAATCTTAGCACAACCTAGCACAACTTAGCACAATTGAGAAAATTGAAAAAAATGAAAAGTGGGGGGCTACTCCAAAAATCGTTTTTTTTCAATTTTTAGTGTTATTTTTGATATTATAGCTGTAATATTCGAGAACAATGTAGCACAAACTTAGCACAACTCAGCACAACTGTTGAAATTATTTAATTTAACAAGTGGGGGGCTAGCTTCTAGGAGGCCGCACGCGGCCGAAGCGACTGCGACTTCGCGTCTTTTTCTTTCCCATACGCTGTCCTTCTTCGCGCCCGAAACTTTCATCGCCAATTCAACCACTAAATACAGTTGAAATTATATCGTGTTTGGTATTATTTTGATCAGAAAAATGCCACAAATATATTGGCGAAAGTTTCATACAAAAATAAGTAATAATAAAAAAATGTTTATATTGATATTACATTGTGAGGCTTTTGAACTGTGCCGGCGACTGCGACTCTCCGCGTTGCATTAGTAGTGGTTCGCACCGATATACCCGAGCCGAGATCAGATTACTACAGTGGAGGGGATATGTTTTGCGTTTATCGTGTACGGCCTTTTTGCGATTATAGAGGATTTACTGTACTTTGACTTGAATTTGTCTTGCTTTTGGTATTCTTAATTAAAACATAATAAAACTATTATACCTGCACGACGTATAATGCAACAGCCATAGTCCCTTGAGTGTAAAGACAGATAGCTTGTACAGGAAGTCTTCCGATACGATCACTCAATATACCTGCGATCCAGGCACCTATTAAAACCCCTACGTAATAAACCGTAGGCCCAAGGAAGGTCAAATATCTCTTCTCGCAAATCAAATTCCACTCTGTCACTACACTGTTTTCTCCAAACTCGGTAGCGAATTGGTAATCACCGAAACATAGATCCGTATAGTTGGAAACATTTTTGTGACCGGAAGTCTCGTTGCTTGCAACGATCATGTTGCGCAAATCCTGGCATCCGTACGTTCGTTTTGTCTCATTTCTTACCTGAAATAGGAAAATTAATTTTTACTCTTAACCCCTTGCCGTGTTTTAACGAGATTTCAACAAAGTCTAACAACTATAAATGTTATGTGTTTCTTTTTAGATGAAATAAAATTTGTTTGCAATCAATATTTAAGCATTAAAATAAGTGTAGTCATACAAAAAAATGTAAATTTTCTTTTCCCTTCTGCGACATTTTTGGGAATAAGGACGTTTTCATCACTGTAACCGTAAAGAAAATCGTGCGGCAAGGGGTTAAATAATTTTAAATAATTTCTTTTAGTAATGATCGAAATAGAAAGTTTGTAGAAATTTCGTTGTATTCATTAATCAATGGTTACTGATTATTTAGTAATCAGTAGCCACGGTTAATAAAATTAGATTTTATATTAATCGTAATTCTCAATCATTAATCGCGATTACGTTTTGCCCAACTCTGCTTTATCCTAAACAGTGAAAATGTACAGCTTAAAGATCTTACCTGGCAATAAAATTTCGGTGTATAATTATGAAAGGCCGGTAACGCATGGCTCATAGCGACAATAACATAGTTAATGGACAAGAGTATCACGATGACCACTTGGAAACAACCAACTTTGACTTCTTCCGCGTTCATTTTTCACAATAACAATAATTGGATACACTTACTACTTTCCTGACAAATTAGCGTTACGTAACAAGTAACTAGCTCACAATTGTCAATCGAAAATCCACTCGAGGAGAAGGGGAACAGAAACATTAGAATTTTCAAATCACTCACACGAATCCATTTATATTGAGTATATCAGGTCGCACTGTTCAAAATATATTGCCAATCACAGAAAAAAAAAGAAACAAAGAAACAGTTTAATCCGACAACGTTGTTTACTGTTAAGGTACGTGTGTTTGATGCATTTCACCTGGAGGCGTTAGGATCTAACGCATATTCACCGGCACAAGTAAAAGTTGTCGCGAAGCGCGGATAAAGTGTCATCGGTGAGGGTGAGGCGCATACTAACAGAGAGGAAAAGTCTTCTCTCTGTCGAAGGATAGCTACGGAAAGAGGAACCGATTCCTGACGGCGCTGGAACCAACAAGGACGGCTGCTGCGCTGGTGCTATTGTTTTGCGGTTAGCGACACGTATCCCATTAACGCATCCACGTCACGAGAGGACGGTCTTCTGTCAATGATAATCGATATTTAAATTGATCTAACATAAATCCCTTATGTCTGTCTCAAGTTCATAAAAGAATATTTAATCGTCAGATTTTTCTATACAGTGAACCACGAAAGTATTTCAACGCACTTCAAAACAGTATAACTTTTTTATGATCGAACTAAACGACCTGACTTTTTCTGAGCAATTAGAAGAATCGATTAATCAAATGGCGTGCAAGAAAGATTTTGAAAAAATTGCAATTGCTAAGAATTACATGAGAAAGTGAAAGAGGCACCGTTTGTAACTTTTTTTATTAGAGCTCGTAATGAACATTTGCAATATGCGTTTTGTAAATGTATATTATTTACACACATACTGAAAATTTAATTGAAATCGGTTGACGCAGAAAGAAACGACACGCATCAAAGGATGTAAAAATCTGTGAATTTTAAGCAGAAACTGACCAAAAGTCGCAAAAAACTATGATTTTCACCACGTTTAACTATTTGTAGCTCTTGGGTACATTAATCGATTTAACTAACATAGATCTACAAAACATTTATTTTAAATTTTCATTAAGGGCCAAAATAAAAAAGTTTAAAAAAATGCTTTTTTTATTTTTGCATACCACCTTGTCAATTGTAATTTCTGGAAAATCTTTATTGCAGATCATTTAGTAAACCAACGCTTCTAATTGCTTACGTTTGTAAGCATAGGATCAGGTCGTTTGGTACAATTATAAAAAAGTTAAGTTCAAATACTTTCGTGGTTCACTGTATAAAAGGAACACACGACAGTCGCGTTGGTTGACGTTGAAATAAACTTTATTCAAAAGGAAAATTATACAATAAATATAAAACTAGAAAAGTAACAGGCACGTAGTTGCCTTACAAAAATTACAAGAATTAATTTACTTAGACTTTGCGAAATGAAATGACAGCCTGACTAGGGGTATGAAATCGCGACGTACATTTATTTAATTCTCTACCCATATTCGTTGCAACAGAAAGTTCTATTGACCGTCGAGGTATTGATGGTCTCGCCTTACTGGATCGCTCGTTTCAGTGAAAATCTTTATTTAAAAAAGTAAGGCCCGCGTCAGAATTATAATTGCATTTTATATAGAAGTAATTTATAAACAAGTTGTAAACTAGCAAAAGTATTAACGGATAACTCAGCAAAAATGTTAATAAATGAATCGTAAATTTACGCAAACATTTGTAAATTGTCTATTCACAGGTAAATACCTATCTAATAATTAGACTGCGGATCTTTATGCAATATAAAAAATGTTTGCATTGATCGCAAGACACAGGAGCCAAATAGAAATTTCTTTCTTCTTTTAATCGTCTTATTAAGCTGAAAGTAATACACAGATGTCCTTAAATCTTCTTAATTCATTCGATGCTTTAAATAGCACGCGCCAATTTTTGTCATAAATGCATAAAATCCGCAGTCTACTAATAATATATAATAAATGATTTTCACCGCAATCTAATAATATATAATAAATGCTCTTGGGTATGTTAATCGATTTCGATGAAATTTTCAGCATGTGTAGAACTAACATCGATCTACGAAACATATATTTTAAATTTTCAAAAAAAGGTTTAAAAAATGATTTTCTTATTTTTGCATGCAACCTTGTAAATAGTCATTTTCGGAAAAATCTTTTTTGCAGATCACGTAGTAAACCAATGCTCCCAATTGCTTAGAAAACATCAGGTCGTTTGGTACAATTATAAAAGAAGTTATAGTGTTTTAAAGTACGTTCAAATACTTTCGTGGCTCACTGTATTCCAGGACCGCTATTTTGTTTGTAAGTGTATTAATTTTTCCTTCATTTTCAAGCCTCACGGAGCTATTTAAGTGTTCTGTTTCTCGTGAATCACCCGGTATAAAAATATGTAGAACGAATAAAGACATTGGCCGTTATCGGCAATTGAAAGAAAATGAAAATTGGTCAGAAGCGTTTTTGTGCAGGCTTGTCGAATGATCACACGTTACAAAAGGCGATGCTAATGACATGACGTTGCGTTGTGTCGACTTGTCGTGTAATCGAAGGACAGGGATTCATCAAGCACGAGGGTTTCCTTTGGAATCGGCGATCAAGCAAACTCGAGGTAGTTCTAATAAAAGGCAGGATGCGCCGGGGACCGGACGTGACGTTTGCCGCATATAGAAACAGTTCCAGAAACGAAGGAAACACCGTCGTTGGACTACAATGATCGGTGGTGCCCCTCCACAACCCATCAGGATTATCGTGACCTAAGTATGGTGTTGGTGTGGTATAAAAACGTCATCGCCGATAGCCTTTACGTCTTGACAACAGTTTTTAGAAGACATTTCTAACGCCACGATAATTTTTCGTTCTTGCAAATTCGCATCGCAAAACCGTATCTCGTTCATTCTTAAGAAAAGTGTCACAACTCAAAATATATTTCTAAAACAAGTATAACAATAAGTAGACTATGGATCTTTATGCAAATTCAAAATTCTTGGAAATTTAAAAATATTGTAAATGCCAATATACAGTCGCTGTACAAAGTATTCGTGCACCTTTTAAAAATGAACAAATTTAAGACGTTAGAAGGGTTAGTTTACTAACTAATGTGTAAATAATTTTTTTTGTAATTGTTATTGGTCGCAATTACGAAGGGAACAGTAAATACTACGATACTTAAATTTTTTATCTGTGCCCGTAAAGAAAATTTAAAACATGTATTTTGTAAATCTAAGTAACTTACATATATGTATACAGTGAGTGTACAAAGTATTTGTACACCTTTTTAAAACTAATAACTTTTTTATAATTGCACCAAACGACCTGATTTTTTATAATCAATTAGAAGCATTAGTTTACAAACTGATATGCAAAAAAGATTTTCCAAAAATTACAAATTACAAGGTTGCAGGTAAAAATGAAAAAGGCATTTTTTAAAACTTTTTTATTTGGGCCCTTAATGAAAACTTAAAACGTATCTTTTCTAGATCCATGTTCTTTATACACATGTTGGACATTTCATCGAAATCGATCGACGCAGGAAAAAACAACAGGCGTCGGAAGATGTACGATTCTGTGGATTTTAAGCAGAAACTGATCAAAAGTCGTGGAAAATTACGATTTTCACCATTTTTAACCGCTTGTAGCTCGTGTGTATGTTAATCGATTTCAATGAAATTTTCAACATGTGTATAACTAACATAGATCTACAAAACATACATTTTAAATTGTCATTAAGGACACAAATGAAAATGTTTTAAAAAATGCCTTTTTTATTTTTGCATTTAATCTTGTAAATTATAATTTTTGGAAAATCTTTTTTGTATTTCATTTCGTAAACCAATGCTTCTAATTGATTATAAAAAATCAGGTTGTTTGGTACAATTATAAAAATGTTATTAGTTTTTAAAAAGTGTACGAATACTTTGTACATCCACTGCATGTACAAAGTTTCATTGAAATTGGTTGACGGATAAAAAAGCTATGGGCATTGTAAGATGTAAAAATCTTTGAATTTACGGTTTGCGATTCATTTAAATCGCAGATTCTTACGACATACAAAAATAAGAGAAAATATTGTACTTCATTATCTTATAAACCATTTATCGATAGAAAAGTGATCTCTGTGATCAGTAAACGTAAACAGTAAATGGATAAAATCTGACTGTGACGTCAAATAATAATTATTATTCCACGATGGCGAACGATCGAGTAGTAATGAATCATCATTTCCGAGACAATCGATAGCGATGTCATGGCGATAGTAATTCTAGATGTACAGACTTCCCGAAATCATATACATGTATCTGTGTTATTTTTCAGCTATTTCAATTGACTTCAATTAGTATAATAATACGAGTAGATACACATACGTTTACTTCCAATTCGTTCAGCCTGGAATATTTATACATGGTACTTTATTCCTTACTCAATTTTGCACCAATCCGAAATATTAACAGGAAGATATATTTAATATTTTGTTCAAACATCTTTGATATAAAATATCTATAATAGCTTAGTTATAAAGTTCCAAAAATGCAATCTGTACTTGTACCATCTAGTTTTGTTTAAAATACTGAACAGTTCAGAGTTCAGAGTACCATGATAAAGGTGGTAAAGTGGTCAACAGGTAAAGTGGTAGAAAAGTGAAAAGTGTGGAATATTTCTACAGGGTGTCTCAAAATTCGTGAACTTCCCGAAAGGGGGTGGTTCCTAAGATCATTGTAATGTACTGTAAGTTATGTTTTAACGCAAAAATGCGAAGCCGTCAACCAAAATCAATGTTTCATTATATCTGTCATTCGTTTTGACACATCTTTCAATTTTTAGGTTAACCTAATTATTACGAATTGTAACTATTTTTTGAATTTCATCCGCCGATCGAAATCAATTCAGCCGTTTTTTTTTAAATGGTGAGAGAAAAGAGAGTAAGAGAAGTGTAGGACCGAATGTGTGAATAAGATAGATCTGTAAAGTTAGGATACTGTAAACCAAGTCACATTTCTTATATACAGGGTGTCCCAAAATTCGTGAACTTCCCGGAAATGGGAGGTTCCTGAGACCATTTGAAGCGACAGTTTCCTTTGCAAAAATGTTATCCGTGGCTTTGTTTAGGAGTTATTAACGAAAAACACGGTCGGCCAATAGACAGTTGGCGCGCCGGGCCGACTGTGGCAACTCGCGTCTAGGTCGCGCTCTGATTGGTCCGTATTTTTCGTTAATAACTCCTAAACAAAGCCGCGGATAACATTTTTGCAAAGGAAAATATCGCTTCAAATGGTCTCAGGAACCTCCCATTTCCGGGAAGTTCACGAATTTTGGGACACCTTGTAGAACACATAGGTTGGTTAGATATATAATATAGATAACATATAATAAATTAAATATAACAGAATTAAAATATTCATTGTGTTTTATGTCCAAGTTAATGTAGAATCATTCGCTCCTTGAAGTTTAATAAACACATAAATAATGTTCTCCTGGAAAAATATCACTAAACATATGCATATTGAATGTATATATAAAGTTTTCACAGGTTTATATTCTCTATGGTTCACAGGTTTATATTCTCTATATCTCTTTGAAAATAGAACAGGATAAAAAACCTTTATAATTGGCAGTAACACTAACTTGAGACCAGTGGCTAATACTTAAAACGCATTGATCCGTATCAGAACTGTTTCTCACAATTCAGGTTAATGTTTCAATCGTTTTAACTTAACAGAAGAATTTTAACTATTCCAGTACGGTAGCGGACTCTACCGAAACGGAACGGTCAGCTAGTGAATACATGAGACTTCAACACAGAAAGTGTGTCTCCGAGGAGGCTAGATTTTGCAGCGTTGTCAGCTTTGAAAATGTAATGTGTTACGTCTGGGGGTGTGCGGGTACCCGAAATTTGGGGTTCGGGTCGGGTCAGAAAATTTGTTCGGGTTCGAGTCGGGATCCTGGAAGTTTATAAATTTCGGGTATCCGAAATGGCAGTCGGCTCGGGTCAAGTCGGGATCCCGAAAGTTTGCAATGTTCGGGTACTCGAAGTTAAAGTTGGGGCAAGTCTGTGATTAAAGGTCCTTTCCCACTAGCGCACAGTGGCCGAAACCTGGACAAAAATCGATTTTTAACTTTTGTTTAAATGACCGAAATCAATTATGTTACGTCTTTAACAATACCCTGAAGTTTATGAAAAACAAGTAAAATGAGTTAAAAGTTATTAAGTATAAGTAGATATTTATATTTAAGTATCGTCGTTATTCGCTCATAGCTTTAATTTCATAATATTTGTGTCTGTTCAAACTCCTCGTACACAGCTACAGTTGCATGTAAAATTATAAAAAAATTTGCTTATATAGCTCTTTATACATTGTATCGATAAAAAATATTAAAAATTTTTTTTGAATATGTTTAATAATTATTTTCGAGTTTCTTAGTTGACCAGCGTATTAACTCGATTTTTAATTAAAAAAGTAAGTTTCCGATGCGTAATTTAATATGTTTGCCTCATAATGCCCGAACGAAACTAGAATAAATCTTCTTCTTAAAGTATCCTTAAAGTTATGAAACAAACCCCGTTTGCCGATTTTTGCCCATTGAAAAGATATTAATAATATAATACTGTATGTATTTTTATGCAGACAGTTAAGTGCGAATACTCAGAATCAACAAAGGCTATTTATGTAAATATGTTGTAAAAAAATTACCTTGAATTAAGTTTATTTCATGTGTTAATAACATTTTAAAGTTAATAACAAATTGTTATTAACAAATAAATAAATTTAAAAATAAATATACCAGTTGATATGTGCTCGTTGACAGAAGTCGACATATAATGTGCTCGTTTTTACATTCGAATCTTCTTATTTCGTCGGATCCTAGAATTAGTGCTAATAGATTACAGAAAGATAAAAGGACAAAAAAATTATCAACCGAAGCGAAAACATTAATCAAGTGGGTTGATATAAATAATATAACTAACAATGAAAATGATGATGATGTTGTTTCAGAAGATTCAGTTAATAATGACACTATTTCTGATGAATCTTTAGATATTGAAGATTGCTTTGAAAATCTTGAAGAACATAATATTACTATTTAGATAGAGGCAGAATAAAATTGTGTTCACTACATGAAACATAAAATTAAATATTCCCGCATTAATATAAATAAAAAGAGAAGATAAAAATTTTAAACGAAAAAATTAAAAAACACAAAAAACCTGATTTCGAATACAAATTCAAAATCAGCATCCCCAATAACTCATATATATCAATTTTCAAAAAAATCCATTCAGTTTTGATTTTTCGGACCGCCATATTGAATCGACCATTTTGAATTTGATAATTTTGATTAAAAATTTGAAATCTACGTCCAAAACAACCTAGAGACACCAATTTTCTAAAAATTTACTGCAGAATTCACTGAGTTATCGAATTTTGTCCATTTCAGCCGGATTTCGGCCACTGTGCAGCGCAGCGTTTTCACTGGCCCTCACCACTAGCGCGGCCGTTCGCCGCGTATCACAGTGGTCCAAACAGCCGATTTAGGAGTGCAAAAGTAAAAAAACCAAACATGAAGTAGGCATTTAATACTGTTTCTTACATCAACACACTTGTTGTCTATAGAAGCTACAATCGACAATTTTACTTCTCAAATCAATTATTGTTAAGTGTGGCATAGGTTGAAAGTAGCAGTATGAAAAGTACATCAATATAAAGGACATCCTTTTCAACCAATTATTTATGGTTTAGATGGTCAATATTGATTTCTAATTATAATAACCGTGTTCAGAAGCATTAGGAACATATGAAAAAAAATATAAAACAATTTTGTGGAAATGTTTAAATAATGTTCCTCAAGGAAGTATAAAGAAATTTATTTTTTAAGTTTGTTGTAAGAAATACTAATGATATTCGCCCGTATCCGTTTTAATTTTTGCATGAATATTAGAAATGGAATATGTAGTTTATGGTTTCTTCATTTGCAGGAAATTGCAGATGGGCGAGAAACCGATCTTTTTGGACAAAAATCTGCCGACAACTCAGTTTTTCATTGATTCAATTGGAATTTTTTTAAAAATGTTCGTGACGGACTATACTTTGATGACGTGCTGCGCGAAAATCGTTAACTGTCACAAGAAATCAAGAATCCTATCTACAAAACCCAATAACTCCGATACTTCATCCGCCCATACCATAAATTTGCATGTCCCAACTGAGTTACCGACACTTCTTAACCCTAAACCCTAAACAGCAAAATTTTAAACTGTAAATCTGGCACTGGGAATTAACAATTGAATAGAATTACATTCGGCACTTATGAGACTCGCCATTAATTTATTCATCCAACAGCAGTGTTTTCGCTTCTTGAGAAAGAACTTCCTTGTGCTTGCCATCCTTTATACTTAGAGAGCTTATAAGTGGATCGGATGATAATAACATATGCCGTATAATATCTATATTTGTCTTTTTGCGGCAACACATTCGGGAGTTTTCAGCTCGTGATTTCCTCAAGACTTTATTATTTGCCTCTTGTGGCTCTTCTGAATACAAACCAATTGGTAGTTCAAATGTAGCAAATATTTCATTTCCATGTTGCAGTACCTTGTGAACTGATGGAGGTAGTTTATACCATAAATAAATTTTAATGCACAATTTAGCCGTCTCCGAACAATATTCTTTGAATTTCACAGAATCAGCTTTCTTGTCGCATGTAATTACCTGAAGAATGTTATTTAATTTTGTGATAATAACCGCGTTTAATCAAGTCACTGCAGCAACTATTCGGCTTTTCTAAAGAAAGTTCGGACCACGCAAATTTATGGTATGGACGGATGAAGGATCGGAGTTATTGGGCTTTGTAGATAAGGATTTTTGATTGTGACAGTTAATGATTTTCGCGCAGCACGTCATCAAAGTATAGTCCTTCACGAACATTTAAAAAAAAATTCCAATTAAATCGATGAAAAACTGAGTTGTCGGCAGATTTTTGTCCAAAAAGATCGGTTTCTCGACCACTGTGCGTCGCACAGTGGGCCAAACCGACGAAATCTGTGTCAAAATCAAAGAACTTTCGATAGAAATGAGATAGAGCGATGAAATTTTTTTAAAATGAAAGCTGAAACTTGGCAGAATATGGAATAATTATGGAGATTGTGGTACGAACGTTTTTTAACTTGAAAGAATTCGTTAAACTTGCACAACTTCAAGAAAATTGTGGTTTTTCCAATACCATGCGCGGAAAATTTTTTTTTAACACGCTACACATCATTTCCCGTAGAGTTTCTCACGCTGATTTCAAATCTGGTCTCAAAATTTGTCTACGACCTCCGGATTTTGCAAGAAATCGATTTTTGTGAACACAACTTATGAAATCATTTTTTCGTTGAAATGAATTGATAACCCACTAGTTTGAAGGAATATTGTATTCTCATATATAAAACGCATTAAAAATAATCATAAAACAATCATACAGCGTGACTGTAATACATTACAGTCACGCGTAGCCTACAAGGAGTGCCAGCGACAACCGCACCGGTACGTCAAGTGATCGTTCGTCAAGTGATATATGTTAAGTAAACGTTCAAATACTTCATTATGATTATCTTTAATGTGTTTTATATATGAGAATACAATATTCCTTCAAACTAGTGGGTTATCAATTCATTTCAACGAAAAAATGATTTCATAAGTTGCGTTCACAAAAATCGATTTCTTGCAAAATCCTGAGGTCGTAGACAAATTTTGAAACCAGATTTGAAATCAGCGTGAAAAAATTTACGGGAAATGATGTGTCGCATGCTAAAAAAAAATTTTTGCCGTGCGTGGTATTGAAAAAACCACAATTTTCTTGAAACTGTGCAAGTTTAACGAATTCATTCAAGGTTAAAAAACGTTCGTAATACAATCTCCATAATTATCCCATATTCTGCAAAGTTTCAGCTTTCATTTTAAAAAAATTTCATCGCTCTATCTCATTTCTATCGAAAGTTCTTTGATTTTGACACAGATTTCGTCGGTTTGGCCCACTGTGCGTCGCGTCGCTCCGAGCGGTCGATGCGAGCTTGATCGCGATGATGAACATACAATGTTTGTCCGGAAAATAACGAAAATGCGACCACATTTTTTTTTAATCTATTAAACATATGGGTACAAACCTTTAAATTTCTTCAAAGTAGGATCCTTGGACGTCGACACATTTTTTCCAGCGCGATTTCCATGCTTCGTATGCACCCTGGAAGGCGTTATCTGGAGACTCTCGTAGTACCCTCGTCGCAGCCTCGTCGAGCACTTCCAACCAAAACTTTTCCGTAGATTACGGGGAAAACAGTAAACGCTAATTCTTAGTTGGATCACAACACGTCCTCAACCCCCGTACAGCCCTGACTTGTCTCCCGCCGACTTCTTCTTGTTTTCAAAAATTAAAAATGTGCTAAAAGAATGCCATTTTGAAAGCGTGGAACGCGTCAAAGAGGCTGTGACGAGGGTACGACGAGAGGTTCCAAAAAACGCCTTCCAGGGAGCATACGAAGCATGGAAATTTCGCTGGAAAAAATATGTCGACGCCCAAGGATCCTACTTTGAAGAAATTTAAAGGTTCGCAACCAATTTCACATTCCATTGTGCTCATTGTCTTTAAAATTGTTTCGAATCCTTCATTGAAAATCAAAACAGCCAAAAAAGTGGTAATTTCCACAATTTTTGGACCAGAATGAAGGTGTTTGGGATTCAAAATCCAGATCAATGAGTTGAGCGACTCGTTGTTGTTTTGAGTTTCCGCTCCCAAACATCTGATGAATAGATCATCTTTTTTCAAGTCTTGTCAAGACTCACTCAGAAAGATCGCAGGTGGTAGCTGATTCGTTACAAAAGAGCCCGATGCTCCACCCTGTCCCGCACTTGACCGCGCGAGGCAAACAGCTACTCCGTTCTACGTTTATAACCTTCCAACGACTTCGAATATCGAAATATCCATTTACCTGCATTTTCTAGAAATGTTATACAAGCAATTTGTGCAAAAAATGTTTCGATTTTTTGGACCTGTCACATGGGATGGCGCCCTTGAGGGGAGGGGCAGACGGACACGATCGCTCCGGCAGCCTACGACTAAGGGATGACGTCGATGACAATGATGATGTGATGTTGATGATGATGATGATGAAGTTGTAATGATGAAGTTGATAATCCGGGAGATGTACACGCCTTTTTACCACGTTTTTATTAGCTCGCTTTCTTGTTTGTCTATTTATCTGTTTCTCCGGTACAAATTTTGCAATTGATTTTAAACTAACTTCCCGATGAGCTAGAGACTTGAAATTTTAAACATAGCTCAGAACTGGATGACAATGCAATATTTAAAAAAAAAATTTTAAAAAGCCTATGCGTTCAGGAGATATAAATTATTAATAACTTGAGCCTTTGCACCCCCCGCCGCGTGACGTAGTACGTCTTCGCGTTCAGCGTCCCCACTCTACTACGTGTTCCCACTCTGACTCATCCCCACTCCACAGAACCGCTTCGCACCGAAGGGGCTCAGTGTGCGTCAGCGTGCGTTCGAGTTCCGTGCGGTGTTTACAAATTTACTATGTATTATTATAGTATAATGTTTGTTTACCAAGCGAAAGAACAGTTACACCGAAATTCTCCGTCGAACCTTTATCTTTGACATTTTACCACGGCGTTCGTTTTCGATATGACGTGTCGCAATACCGTCTGAAATTTACTACATGTCTCTGTTATAATCTCATCAAAATGTTCAAAATCGATTGTAAAATTTCAAACATATAAGGCTAAAAAACAGAAAATAATTATTTAAATAAAAATAAATTTTTTAAAAATACCACGTTTTTAAAACGTTCTAAAAAGTATAAAATAAAATTTTAAAAAACGCCACGTTTAAAAATGGACTAAAAAGTATAAAATAATTTTTTCTAGCCCCCTACAGATTCCTAACCCCGTACAGATAGTCCTGAAAATTTTTGTTTGTGAATTTTGAATAGCTATGAAAATACTTGTAAGATTTAAAACGAAAAACGTGGGGCGCATGCAATAGATAATTGATGCATGAACACCTAAATCACTAACAATTTTATTGCACTGCAAATGATATGAACTGTTTTGCGAGTTTCCTCAGCGGCAGCTACTCTCTACACTCCTTACTATGTATTATCTTGCGCCCCACGTTTTTCGTGTTAAATCTTACAAGTATTTTCATAGCTATTCAAAATTCACAATCACAAATTTTCAGGACTATCTGTACGGGGTTAGGAATCTGTATGGGGCTAGAACAAATTATTTTATACTTTTTAGTCCGTTTTTAAACGTGGCGTTTTTCAAAATTTTATTTTATACTTTTTAGTCCGTTTTAAAAACGTGGTATTTTTTAAAAATTTATTTTTATTAACTTTAACTTCGCTTCGAAGTTGACCGAGAAGTACAAACTGACTTGTAATAACCAGAAAGGGTGAATTAATGTCGAACGGATTTCGGATGCTGACTGACGAGAGAATGTCGCTATGATTTTGAATGTCGACTGACTGACTGAACTATAATGAATATCGAAAGGATTTCGGATGGCGACTGCCGGAAAGTATCTAACGAATTTCTGATGCTGACTGACTGTCCTGACGAGGGGCTGTCCCTCTTAATAGATCGGTCAATTCAGTGTTCTAAGCTTAATCTTCATAGGGGTGAGTGTATCCTCACCATTTCTTCGTAATCGCCTTACTTATTAATTTGCCGTCTGCATTTTGACTGGATGTATAATCTTCGATTCCATCTTATCATCCTCCTGGCTAAATCATGTTGCTCCGAACATCCTCCCAGGTAGTTAGTCACCAGCCTATTGTTCATCGATCTTTTGTTCATTTCTTCAGTGATGAATACGTTTCAACGGATGTTTCGTTTAATTGTTCGCTCGCGTATTATATTTCGGATTATCTCATTTGTTTAATAAAATACATTTCGCTGTGTCCTTAATTTGTTCAATGAAATTTTAAATTCAAGATGAGTTTAAGTTTGAAATAAATCACAAAGGGCAATTCCATGTAATCGACTGCGAAATATATCTTATAGTATAATATACGATAGTTTAATATTAATGATCAATTATGGTATTTCATATTTTATTTCCCGTGCAACATGATTAGAGGAAGTATAGAAAGAAATTCAGAAAATACATGCATACATGATTGATTTTATCAATTATTACTAATGGTTGGACCACCGGACGTGACAAATGTTGCTGCATTATACACATTCGTTCAAAAGATATTGACGTTCGCATCGAAAGCGTTCGAACGGTTCATTTCTTTCATCTCAAGGTCATTTGTAGGTCATGGTGTACCACATCATTGAACTCGTCTTGGTAACGTTGCCGATTATGTGGATCCTCAACGGTTTCGATGTCCTTGAAATACAGTAGCGAACAAAAGTTTAAGACGACTATCTTTTCAGTAGATTATCGCATTTTATTAGAGATACTAAACGTCGAACAATTCTCGATTGTTCTCAACAATTACACATACAGTGGGTGTACAAAGTAATCGTACACCTTTTAAAAACTAATAACTTTTTTATAATTGTACCAAACGACCTGATTTTTTATAATCAATTAGAAGCATTGTTTTACGAAATGATATGCAAACAAGATTTTCCAAATAATTGTGTTTTACAAGGTTAAATGCAAAAATAAAAAAGGCATTTTTTAAAACTTTTTTCTTTGGGCCCTTAATCAAAATTTAAAATATATATTTTGTAGATCTATGTTAGTTATACACATACAGAAAATTTCATCGAAATCGGTTGACGCAGGAAAAAACGACACGCATGGAAAGATGAACGTTTCTGTGGATTTTAAGCAGAAACTGATCAAAAGGCGTCTAAAACTTCGATTTTCATTATTTTTAACCGCTTCTAGCTCGTATGTATGTTAATCGATTTCGATGAAATTTGAAGCATGTGTATAACTAACATAGATCTACAAAACATCTATTTTAAATTTTTATTAAGGGCCCAAATAAAAAAGTTTTAAAAATTGCCTTTTTTATTTCTGCATGTAACCTTGTAAATTATAATTTTTGGAAAATTTTTCTTGCATATCATTTCGTAAACCAATGCTTCTAATTGATTATAAAAATTCAGGTAGTTTGGTACAATTATAAAAAAGTTATTCGTTTTTAAAAGGTGTACGAATACTTTGTACACCCACTGTATATACAGGGTGAATTCGATAAAGCAGGATACCTAAATATCTCCGTTACTTTTCGTTGTACAAAAAAACTTCGTAGGACAAAGTTACCCTGTTTGAAGGGCCACATATAACGGTGTAAGGGAAAACAAATTTCAAGGTCATTTTTATGAGATTCCAAGGTTATCGATGTTTTTTTAAATGGAATGAGGTATTTTTTAATACATCAATCGATGCAGCTGGACATTCGTTATAAAAAAGTACTAACCTATGTATGTCGAAAAGTTAGTAGTTCAGGAGATATTTCAATTTAAATAACTCTAAAATACCATTACTGTCGTACTAAGGCGTTAGTGTTTACTTACTTGTGTAACGTCTTAGTACGACTGTAATGGTGTTTTAGAGTTATTTAAATATAAATATCTCCTGAAATACTAACTTTTCGACATACATAGGTTAGTCCTCTTTATAACGAATGTCCAGCTGCATCGATTTATGTATAAAAAATACTTCATTCCATTTAAAAAAACATCGATAACCTTGAAATCTCATAAAAATGACCTTGAAATTTTTTTTCCCTTACACCGTTATATGCGGCCCTTCAAACAGTGTAACTTTGTCCTACGAAGTTTTTTTGTACAACGAAAAGTAACGGAGATATTTAGGTGTCCTGCTTTATCGAATTCACGCTGTATATTCGCACTCTACCTACGAACAACCTAGATTCTTTCAAAACATAAACAGTGTTTGGATTAGAGCGTCGGATTGATCTTTTATCTAGCGTTTTTTACTACTGAAAACCCCAATTTTTGTATTATCGAGAAATGAGAATGCGAATCCCGCACCCTTGCAATCCTGGAAAAAGGCGTCTACCCCCAATTTCGGTCTTTCCTATTAAGTATTGTTACTCTTTTTTCTGTAGTAATTTTGTCCCCTATGTCGTTCTGCAAATTATATTTCTTTTCTGAAACGAACGTAATGAATAGATCTTTATACATTTATAGCAAAATAATTATTTTTAAATATAGCCAAATTGAAGATGTCAGTATGTGATTTCTCTAGTCTAGTAATAAACAAGCTTATTTTTTATGACACAATATGAATTTATGAATAATACCGTGCTCATCATTGTTGCTAATCTTCTTGTGTTTCCACCTCTTATTCTTCTTATTTGTAATTCATAATTACACTGTACTTTGTAATTGTATTTTAATCGTAAAATCGAGTTACATTGTAATTTAATTGAATGAAGCAACTGATTTCCGAACTATGAAATAATCGAATACAATGTAATTGAATTACTTTGCAATGACAATTCGTGAAGTAATTCAATTGTAATTCAACGCAACTCTGCGTGTATAGAACCGCCGAAATAATATCGGTTCTCAAGAACCGTAACCGTAGCCGATATCCTCGTAACGATTATAACATCACTTCGGTTCTTCATAACTGTTTCAGTCAGAACCGATATACAACCGTTCCAAACAGTTATTTTCAGAACCTGATTTGAATAATTAATATAGAAGCATTTGGCAGACATAGAACGAGCAAAAAGATTTAGTTAGGAAAAGATAGGAAAACAGTGATTACTAATATTGTTTGCTGGTATTGCTTTGAGACCAGCGGTAGAGACAGCTGATCATAATATCGGTGCGCTCGATTCGCCTCTACCTGAAAGAGGGGTACACCGCGTACATTTACAGTTCATTATGCGAATTTTCAAATCGCCATCGTTTTCAAGGGCTCATTTTGAAGGGGAAACTTCAGGGAATATAACCATATTTTTCCAAATTTAAATCACTGTGACCCTTCAGCAAAAAAAACGTAAAAAAATAATTTATTCACATTTTTCGACAAGTTAATTATCGAGGTTGAAAAAATTATTTTTTTATAGCCCAATCCTTTTCGAATAAAACAAAAAAATGTAGCTCAATCGGACCAACAGTTCCCGAGATAAAAATTCCTAAGTGAGGCCCGCTTCCGCCAAAATGGGGAAAATTGCAAATTTCAAAGGCCTATCATTTCTAAAAAAAATTCAATACCGGCAAAATGATGACTTAAACCAGCCCTAATTTCACATGGATATATTTCATTTAGAACAAAATCGACGAGGGTGACGTCAAAAAGTGATCGATTTGGCATGGAATGACCGAATTCTAGTTTTGCAAGAACTTTCCTGCCTCGAAAAGAACTTTTCTGCTTCAGCAATCATGAGAAGTCGGTAAGTAGTTTATATTGTATAATTTATTTATCTCCGCTTCGCAGCCCAGAAATGGACTTGGTTTTATACATTCTACTTTCTCACTCACTCATTTCCATACCGCACACATGCACACGCTTGACTACGCTTTAGCTTCTGCACGCAATACTCCTACTTGTGCTCTATATTTTTTTTTATTTCATTTATTATAAATTATACAGCCTCCCGTGCTTGCCTTTGGTCTAATGCTCATTTCTGACTTGCGTGATTTGTGCTAATTCAATTACATTGTAATTCAATTACGTAATTGAATTACATTGTATTTCAATTAATAGTAATTCAATTACGTCGTAAATGAATTACTATATAATTCAAATACAACGTAATTCAATTACTAAGTACTTTAATCAGATTTGTAATTGAAATACAATATAATTGAATTACAGTATAATTGAAATACAATATACTTGAAATACAATATAATTGAAATACAATATAATTGAAACACAATGTAATTGAAATACAATGTAATTGAAATACAATATAATTGAAATGCAATGTATAATTGAATTACAGTATAATTGAAACACAATATACTTGAAATACAATGTAATTGAAATACAATATAAATGAAATGCAATTTACAATTGAATTACAGTATAATTGAAATACAATATACTTGAAATACAATATAATTAAAATACAATATAATTGAAATGCAATGTATAATTGAATTACAGTATGATTGAAATACAATATACTTGAAATACAATATAATTGAATTACAGTATAATTGAAATACAATGTGTAATTGAAATACAATATAATTGAAATATAATATAATAAAAATACAGCTCTCCAAATTATAGCCCAGAACTTGGAAGAACTTGCGACATATTTTTATATTTTTCTTTCATATACAGTAACCGCGGTTTTACTGTCGAACAGCCGTGTTCTGCACGGACAGTATTCCCGCAGTGACATCATTTTTTTCACAATGTAACACCAATAGTTAATCTTCTTTATTTTTCATTATTATTTTATGGAACTTTCGCCAACATATTCGTGGCATTTTTCTAATGCAAAATGGTACCAAACACGATATAATTTCAACTGTATTTAGTGGTGTAATCGACGATGAAAGTTTCGAACGCAACGAAGAAAAGCGTATTAGAAAGAAAGAGACGCAGTTGTCGAGTCAATGTGTGGTGTTCACACCGATATATACAAGCCGAGAACAATTATTTCATCTCGAAATATTCACAATTATTTCGAGAACGGTATTTCACGGGCTGTGTTTCCGTTTACGTCCATTCTCAGAATTTGATAATATTGAAAAAAGGTTCCTTTTTGACTAAAATGACGATTGCCAGAAGGATTTTTGAAGTAATAAATTCCTTCTGTTTGCAACCTCTACATGGATTTTTCAACCTCTTCTTGAATATTACTTCATTTTTCATAATTCAATTACAATGTATTTTATAATTGTGCTCCATTGCAATTACGAATTACGAATTGTAATTTGTAATTTAATTGAATGAAGATCTGAATTATAAATTACAACATAATTGAATTACAATTTAATTCAATTACTTTGTAATTATAATTCTGGAGTAATTCAATTGTAATTCCGCACAACTCTGTTCTCAGCCAGCTTACCACCCCCTCTCCTGATCTACCCTCTACTATTTCCTCCCGGAAAGTATGTAGTTTATGTAATTTATTAAAAAATATTAACCCTTTGCACTCGGAGCTATTTTAACTCCAAAATTGATCATTTTATTTTTTCTTCTCAAGCAAAATTAGAATCCTACATAATACCAATTCATCAATAATAACTGTGGCAAGAGTTTGAGACCAAGAACGTTAAGTTTTTTACATACCAGACTGAAAATACATCAGTTTAAAGTCTAACTTTGCAAAAACTAGGGTGGACTTACCCCACTCCACTTTAATTGATTAGATACCAACATATTTAATAATGCAAACAATATTTTGAATAATGGTGCAGCAATTTCTAGTGGTGACTACGAGTCACCCCGACCTCAACATTATTAAAAATTGTTGGGAACATCTTGCCGGAGCTGTTCACCAAAATGGCAGGCAATTCCAAAATATTAACGATTTAAAACGACGTTGAAGTCATTAGATTTGAAGGAGGTCCTATAAAATGTTGAGCATTGATTTTTATTGATTAATTGTGTTATATTTCAAGTTTTTCGTTAAGCGTGCTATCATTTTGTTAATAATTCTACTTCTTTGTTTCATTTCATTCGTGTATGTTAGTCAGGCACAGTAAAAATATGTGTATAAAAATTTTTTGTAATGTTTAATAAACAAAGACTACAGTGAACCACGAAAGTATTTGAACGCACTTTAAAACTTATTTATGATCGTGCCAAACGACTGACTTTGTTTAAGCAATTAGAAGAACTGATTTACCATATAACCCTGAAAATTAAAAAAAATGCTTTTTTTATTTTTGCATGTAACCTTGTAAATTATAATTTTTGGAAAAACTTTTTTGTATATCATTTCGTAAACCAATGTTTCTAATTGATTATACAAAATCAGGTGGTTCGGTACAATTATAAAAAGGTTATTCCGTTTTAAAGGGCGTACGAATACTTTTTACACCCACTGTATGTATATTATGAAAAGTTTGTGGAACTTCGAGTGTAATTTAAAAATTGATAAAATTGATTATTGTGCTATCTGTTTGTCCGGGATACCAATTAACGAGCGGACTGTTCGATTATACTAACGAATCCACGAAACTAGTACAACACACGTGGAACAATGTGTTGACACTTTCACAAGGACGTCCCTGTTTTTACGCGCACGATCTCGGTAAAGATCCTCTGCCATCCGTGACTGTACACTAGCCGACCGAGCACGTATCGCGTAACCTGGAGAGATGGCCTGGATGCCTTTTTTCGTCGTATACCGTTACCGCAGAATAACTTAGGTACCTACCATCATGGGACCGGCACTTATTTCACTTTGTCCCCATCGTCCACCTGTTCGATCGAACGTTACAATCGGTGCTCTATCAGCAACTAAGTTAAAGAGAAAAGGAACTATAGCCGAGTTTCTCCACGGGGAATAGTGATTTCGTTCAGTCTCTCGTACGTGCTCGCTCGAAGTGGGCGCACAAATGTAACCGATTCCGCCGTACCGAACCGATTAAACCAGACGAAACATCGCAGAATTCATCAGCATCAGCCGGCGGAGAATTTTACTTATTTACGCTGTTGTTCCGAAGCCGAGCGACACTCACAATGAGAGCAACATTCGTTTTGGCGCTAGTTATTATCGCTTGCTTTAATGTAAGTTCCAACTAGACAAACGTGTCTTTTCTTTTTGAATGCGAATAACCCCTTGCCGTATTTTAACGAGTCACACTCGTCGTGAAGATTTTAGACAAACTCTAACAAATACGAATGTCACGCGTTTCTTTTTAACTGAAATAAAGTTTGATTCGTTTGTAATCAGTGTTTAAGCATTAAAATAAATGCAGCCGTACAAAAAATATATATTTTCCATTTCTCTTTTACGACATTTTTGGGGATGAAGACGTTTTATTCACTGTAACTGTAAAGAAAATCGTGCGGCAAGGGGTTAAATAATTTTAAGTAATGATCGAAACAAAAAGTTTGTAGAAATTTCGTTTTTAACGCTTAGCACTCAGAGTAACCACTAAAAATTGCTGTACAGTATTCAAAATATTGTTCACATGATTAAATATGTTGGTATCTAATCGATTATAATACATTTAAGTATTGTTTTTCATATTAGCAATATGAAACACAGTAATTATATATTCATACGAAGAAAAACATTCATATAGAATGGAGTCATTCTAGCTAGGAAGAAATGTTTAATTTTCCATTTAAAATAGCTCCGAGTGCAAGGGGTTAAATATGACTCGAAACATTTTATTGAATTTTTATATCAAATGAATGAAACGAAATAATAAAATACGAGTTTTAAACAAGATTTACAGATGACACTACGAAAATGATTAACCTTTTGTCTAAATATAAAACATTTTGCACAAATCTTGGCATCCGTACGTTCGTTTCGTCTCATTTCTTATCTGAAATAGCAAGATTGAGATCTATTTCAACTCGAAAATTAAACATTTCTGTCGATTTAGTATAACTCCATTCTACACGATTATTTTCATTTTATGGATATGGAATCGATATAATACCTCATACAATATTTCAATGTTCAGTAATTGGTTAACATATTTAATTATGTAGACAATATTTTTAATAATGGTACAGCAATTCTTAGTGGTGACTCTGAGTCACCACTCGAGTGCTAAGGGTTAATATTATAGCAAATTGTTGGGGAGAACTCTCACGAGCTGTTAATACCTCATACAATACATAAATGTTTAGTCATTGCTTAGATACCAACATAATATAAAATATATTTTGAATAATGATACAGCAATTTTTAGTGGTGACTCCGAGTAAGGGTTAAGGGGGTCTTTTCACTCAAACGCCAGTAGACGACGTATACGTACGCGAGGATTGCAAGGGTCCGGGATTCCACTTCTGATTTCTCGATAATGCAAAGACGGGGTTTTGTAGTAGTCAAAATCGCTAGATGAAAGATCAATCTAGGGCGCTGTTTGCCTCAAAAGTCCTTCTTTTACGTTTCCGAGCAATAGTTTTGCAATATTCGGCTGCATGTTGCCCGTCGAAGAGGCTAGTACGCCGGCGTGACTGCAGCGCCATCTGACGGGCAAAATGCGGTTTAGGACATATGAAGGTCAACACTTTTACACTCAGAATTTGATACTCCTTCGATCTATGGTATAAAAAATAGGACATTCCATTTAAAAAAAGAAAGTTGACCTCCACCTTAACTTGGAGTGTCCACCGGGAAAAATAAAAGTACCACCACATGCTGTCCCCCTCTGTACTGAACAACTTTCATCTCAAACATTTTTGCGTATATTCAATATTTTTGGAGCTATTCGTCTGTAACGCTTTATAATGTTCACCCTGTATATTATTTTATAAAAGTTACAAGACTGAATTTATTTAGATTTTTCACAATTTTTATAATAATACGTGCTCGAATAAAAAAATGTATCGAATAATTTCTAATGAAAGCATCTTTATAATTTCACTATTTAAAAAGTCGCGGTACGGTTAGTGTTAAATATGATTAAATGTCAGTATCTATTCAATTGCTAAATATGTAGGTATTGTATGAAGTATTACACCTATTTCATATCAATATAATTTTAAAAATCATAGGGAATGGAAATGTTCTAGATCGGAAGAAATGTTTTTAATTTTCGAGTTAAAATAGCTCCGAGTGCAAAAGGTTAAATATTAATGCCGCTGTATTTAATCGCTGCAATGAAGGATTATGGTTATTGACAGGACCACTATGTTGAGGGCAAGGCGAAGAAAACGACTCAGTTGTCCCTTCAAAGCAAAGAAACAAATGTGGCAAATTTTATGAGGCTACTGGTTATGAGACTAGTCTTCGGAGTAGCATCTGCGATGGGTCTCGGAGAAAATCTTTCTGGCGTGCTTGGAGGCATTTTTTTGCCACCCGGAGCTGACGACTACGATTATGGCGGCGATGACTATATACCGGATTTGTTTTAACGTACCTTTTAACGATCCAACGTGATCTACAGATTACATATGTACATTGAATGCTTTTATTCATGACTAGAATGCGGATTTTTATGCAAAATAAAAAATGAAACTAACACATTGATATCCTTAAATATTCGCAACATGTCCACTGCTTTAAGTTGTACGTGTCCATTTTTGTGATAAATGCATAAAATCCGCAGTCTACTCATGACATATTAGTCTTTTAAGCCATTAGCGACTGTTGACGCATAAATGTGTCATTCTAGTTTTTTACTTGGATACGGGTGACGCGAAAATACATCACCGATATCTTCGGATATCTGTCTCAAAATGAATTTACAAAATGTTACATTAATTAGTCTAATATGATAGACGCGGTGCCAATGTGTTAATGTCTGCACTACAGAAGGATATACACTAGTGGCATTTATGGTTGGCCAACGATGGCCGACGGTTGGGAGTTGGCTGGGATATAGTTGGTGGTTTTGTCTACAAATCCCCAACATAGGGCCTACGACGAAAATTTAAGGCAATTTGCCAACGAATATCTAACGTTGGGCCACGGTGTATTATAGAGGTGTTCGGACTTCTCTCGGAAAGGTGTGATAGATAGAGGTTAGTTCGTCGCTAGATGGCATATCGGGCAACCTCACAGTTTTCATGTACGTGTGCGAATGAGATTGTGTGTAGCAGCATGTCCATGTAGCCTGTGCTAAGGTATCTACCGTACATATACCTTAGCACGGGCTACATGGACACGCTGCTACACACAATCTCATTCACACACGTACATGAAAACTGTGAGGATGACTAGTATTCCATCTGGCGGCGACCAGAGAACTAACCTCTATCTACCACAAAACTTCAGCCTTACAGCAGTGCTTCGATTGAGCCCAACTTTTCTCGCGCATGCGCGGCGATTTCAGCCTCAGTAACGTGAGCTTCTCGATAAAATGGGGTTCTTTGAGCACCCCGTAGAACTTTAAAAAATTTATATGATTTGATTCTAAAAAATGAATGTATACCCGGTGTATTTGTGTATATTTTGTAACTCGTAGAACACGTCCTGGAGTCTTTTTGCGCGGTAAGATTATTTCGGTACATTCCCGCTAATATAACTGCCTCAGGGCTCTGGCCGCTCTGCTACTCAATAGTAGATACATTACTGTTTTCTCGCGCATGCGCGAGAAAAGTTGGGCTCAATCGAAGCACTGCCTTACAGAGGTGCTTAATCGGAACACCTATATAATACATCGTGCGTTGGGCCTACAATTTAAAACAGTAAAACGTTAGGGGAATTTAAAAAGACTGTCGTATTATTTTCTGCCTATTAAACGTATTAAGAAAGAAAATAAATTTCTATTTCGCTCCAGTTTGTTGGAATTCATGTAGAAAATTTTTATTTTGCATAAAGATCCGCTGTCCAATTATTATAGTTGACTGTTGATTACTATTGATTAGCCCAACTAATGTTTACCAACATTTAAATATCGTACGTCACACAGACGTTGGAAACGTTGCCATAACTAAAAACTTGTTAATTATTATATTTAGGCCACTAAAGTTTTATTGCGTGCAGCCTTGGAATTTGTTTATTTCTTTAACTTTTTTATTTTCCAAGGGGAAGGCAAGGGGTAGTGCTCATGTAGTACGAGAAAACCCTTTTGGGTTTCCAGGTCTAGTTGGCTGTTCGTATTACAGTGACGTTGGCCCTTCGGTGGCCCATCTGCATAAAAAGGCGACATTTCTAACGGTCGCACTACCAATATTGCAACGGAGGCCCAACAAAACACCAACCATAAATGCTACTGGGGCACCTATTGGTTAGATAGGAAGATACAAGAATATCTTATCAGACGCAATTAAACGGTCCTCAATAATGCATTTCGCGTTGCATTGTTTACAGTACAGTGTTGAGGACGTTTCAATGTTTCTGAATTGTGTATAAAATGTAACGTTTACTTTTAACTGTACAGAACACATTTAATTAACCGCGATACGGAATGTCGAAATGTGTTAACTACGATAAAACTACATGAGAATCCATGGTTATGCGTTCAGACTTTCTATATTTTGCTTCATCTGTAAATGAAAGACATCGAGGGTAAGTGGGATAAAGGCCCAACTCATGCTGCGCTCAGCAGTTGAAACAAATGCCGCAGATCTGGGTTAAGTATCGATGCAGCAACTAAGAAAAGTCTACATTTTTTATTGCACTTTTACTAAAAATTTATTATACATAATGTTTCCGTTTCTGTTGCTACTCAAGTCTTTTCAGTGTCAACTGTTAAGATTTTTTTTAACCCCTTGCCCAACGATTTTTTTTACAGTTTCAATGATTAGAACATTTTTGTAGGTCGTAATTTCCTAAAAAAAGAGAAAACTTATATGTATTGTATGTTCTGTATGTATGTTCTCCAATAACTGTACATTGACAAGACCAAAATAGAACTTTTATTTCGGTTATAGGAAATTATTGACATACATTTTTATTAGAATCTGTCTGAACAGATTCTGAAATCTCCATCACGATATTGTAAGGCAAGGGGTTAATGTAGTGGCACTTGTTTCACTATAAACGAATAGAAACTACGTTTTTTTTAGGAATACAGTAAAGTCCCAATCTAAGTAAATTCTCGGTTCTATGCTGTGACATAGATCGGGACCGGATACTATTTTTTTGTGGTCGCGTTGACCGCGCCGAACGTATAAGTTGGCAACTAACTTCGCGACCTTTTGTATCGCAATTTTTTTATTGTATCATTGTAACCTCATTCGGATACCATTCCTTTTGAACTGTATAGCATTGGGAAGCTCTGAATTTTGCTTTTAATTCAATATAAAACACTCGTCCTTAAAAAAAATATATATAAATGACTTTGTTTACGAAAATGTGAGGTCGCGAACTTAGTTTCCAACTAGAAAACGCCAGCGAAGCTCGAGAGGCCTCGGCCGCCGAGAATCCAATAATAAAACTTCTTTATTTTTCATTATTTTTTTATGGGGCTTTGACCAACATATTCGTGGAAGTTTTCTAATAAAAATGATATCAAACACGATATAATTCCAATAATATTTACTTGTTTAATGAACGATGAAAGTTTCCGACGCAAAGAAGGACAAAGCATTTCCCATACGCTGTTCTTCTTTGCGTTCGAAACTTTCATCGTTAATTACACAAGTAAATATCATCGGAATTATATCATATTTGGTATCATTTTCATTAGAAAAATGCCAAGAATATTTTGGTCAAAGTCCCATAAAAAAATAATGAAAAATAAAAAAGTTATGTTATTGGATTAGTAGTGGTTCACACCGATATACCCGACCCGGTATCGGATTACGCGGCGTGTATACACTGCTCGGCGACAGTGATGGTATTGTTGCCGCTTTTCGCGCGCATGCGCGAGTTTCATCAGGGCCGTATCTACGTCTACGTCCGAAAGTGAGGAACTATTTGGGGATAAGTAGTGGGAGACTATATGGCGGGAAATTAGCAGGGCAACCAAAATACCCGATCTTCGTACTTGACTGAGGTCGTCTGAGGCTAGAATCGTCGCGCATGCGCGTGAAAAGCGCCAACAATACCATCACTGCTCGGCGACCGAGGCAGCTCGGAGCTTCTCGGCCTCTCGCAGGGTTGCCCCCCAGTGGTAGGGGAACTGACTTAGAACGGTCACCTCCGCCGGACTTAGAATGGGACTTTACTGTACAGCAGGGATGGGCACGGGTGGGGCCCCTCAAACGCCTGCTTCTCCCACCAACCTCTCTTCCTTGCAACGCGCGCCTTCGCCGCACAGGGCGCTCCCCTCGCATCCTCGTGGCCGCAATGCGCGAAGCCTTCGCGAGACATGCGCACTGCTCGCTACGAGCGAAGTACGTTCTTTCTCCATGGTAACGGTGGAGCTGGTGGGAGGCAGTGGGCGCTGTGGTGTGGACGGTCTTGCCTCAATTGAGGCAAAAATGCCCATCCCTGCTGTACAGCGTAGCGTTAGCAATTTAAACGGTGGTCTTTGCATTCAGTGCATACTTTTTTCTTATACAATGCAATTAATCAAGAGACCCAAGGGTAGAAATTGTCATTATATGTGTTTACTATTTACATTTCAAATTGTCTCCAAACATTTTCTAATAATGATTTATTTAATATTTCTTATTTTTCTTGTACCCCGATGTACACTCACTCACTTATACATTTATATCGCTTTCCATGTTATGCATAACTATTCGATAGTATATAAATGTGGCGATCATATGATAATGATACGATAACTATTGTATTTTTAATAGGACAATATTTTAAGATTAATTTATTTGTAAATAATGACGCTATTTATTTATTTGAATGACTTAATATACGAAACGATAAAACTGAGTTATTGTATGTCGCTTCTTGTATGTGTAACGGTTTTGCTGTAATAAAACTTACAAGAATTACACGACAATAAAACTTACACTTGTTAGTGTTCAGTACTTACTATTCCTGTTTTTTGTTTTCCATTCCCTTAAAATTCCTTGGTTTTTACTAAAAATATTTGAAAGATGTATGTCCTAAGTAAAATCTTAAAATTAGTTTGATTTCAAATAAAGTTTTCATATATTGGATGGTGTTGGATGACTATTATCAAGGGCTGTCTCTAAGGATGGCATGAACTGCTACTTTTGGTCAGCTATCACTAACTGTCTCACTGTGCACAGTGAGTCAGTCGTTTCCGAGTCGATTGTTCAGACTCCAGGAGCTACGCAACCTCGTTACTCACCCTCCACGAGATATCACCGGGGTACAGTTTTCCCTCCCATAGTGTGACTTTCGTCTCCACGGATAGTGTTACTATTTTATACCCGCTAGAGCTGTTACTTTTCCGAAGCTTCGAATCTTCGAAGAGTCGAAGGATTCGAAGGTATGAAGGAAACTTTGAAGTGTACGAAGTTTCGAAGTATTGAAGCTTCGAAACCTTAGAATGTCCGACGTTTCAAAGTCTTCGAATCGTATGAAACCGACTAGAATTTCAGTTAGGCATGCCTAAAAACGAATGTGGACCTAATGCGGAAAGAATCTTGTACGCCTAAGTTAGGCATTCCTAACAGTTGCCATACGTCAGGGGTGACCAATCTTTTGCCTACATATTAATGTAGGAGCAAAATTTTTTCACATACGAGTTCAGGTGCGCCATACAACTCGAGCACTTTTTCTACCTTCTTGTGTCCATTGTATAGGGGTAGGTTCTGCTTCGGTTAGGGGAGGAAAAGGGATAACTCAATCGCGCAACTAAATTAATTAACTTACGCCAGTTGAAAAGACATACGTTCATTGGAGCACTAATCTACAATAGTGAGAAATGACCTTTTGGACAATAGGGCGATCACTGTCTTGAACACCGCAATTCCCATCGAATAAATGTAAACTGTCAAAAAATTGCGACGAATTGATGAGTAGAAGGCTGAATAAATTCAACTGAGAGCTCTCAGGTGTTGAAAATATGAAAATGGATTCAATTATGGCGTCTACTTCAAAAGAATAAGTATAGTCACAAGGATCCAATGCGCCACTTGTAATCATCCAATCCGTCACGTTTGGCGCATGCGCCGCAGGTTGGCCACCCCTGCCATACGTGGTCCAAATGTGGATGGCCGAGCGCACAACTGAAGTTGTACTGATATAAAAACATTATGTGTCATAAAATATTGTGGTATTTGTTTAAAATGCCCGACTTCAATCTTTTAGCTATGGTGGCGTATTTTTTCGAAATGTAGGAGTGTCTAATCACTTTAAGTGTATCAAATATAACATAACAGCGAAGTTTCGAAGTTCAAAGCTTCGAAACTCTGTTTCTTTTAATCTTCTAATAATTTGTGACGGAGATTTTAAATTCGAAGCTTCCAAACTTCGATTTTCATCACCTTCGATGTTTCAGAAATCGAAGCTTCGAAACTTCCGATTCTTATCACCTTCGAAATTTCTGAAATCGAAGCTTTAAAATCTTCGCCCATCGAAGTAAAGTAACAGTCCTAATCCCCACTGCTAGGGGGTTTCCTCTTGTGCGGTCGGTCGCGCTACAATGTAATACGATCCGAGGCCGGATATCGGTGAGACAATACTAATGCAATCATGTGTTACGTCACGGTGAATTAGGTGATTTTTATAAGTGTCGCCGTATTTCCACTTTCACGATTGACTATTTTATTTCATCTGATTTATATTACAACCAAATATAATTACAAAATGTACATTACTCGTTTAAAAAACATACAGCATGTCTGCGCTTACGTGTAAATACCTAAGTACATTATTATCTTTTCCAAGTATTATACGTACTAAAACCATGTTTTCATGACAGTTATAGTTCGAAAGTTGAATTGGGTAGTTTGTTCAAACTTAGAGTCATCAAACTATTATTTATATTTATACACTTGTGATTTCGAAGGATTTTTAAACTGTCTTAATCTTCTACATTTGAGCTGAATCACTTACGCGAAGGTCGCCCTTCGTTTCGGTTAAAAATTCATATAATACATTTTCCTATCAATAAACACTTTGATCGTGGAGAATCTAAATACAAATTTACAACAACGGAGGAAACTTGGTCTATGTCTGTATCAACATATTGTTAGTGAATAAGAGAAAGATGGGTTTGTGCTCATTTTTATGAAGAAAATATCAAAAGTCTTGTTGAATTTTCAGAATGTTCATGAACACATCGGGAAAGCTTTAATTTGTATTAGTAATCGACATATTGACAAATATGTACGTCATATTTGCTTGAAACTGGAAGTACAGTAATGTCCCATTCTAAGTCCGACGGAGAAGACCGTTCTATGTCACTATGTTCTATATTCGCCTACTCATTCCACTGGGAGGCATACCCCGCAAGAGCCAAAAAATTCGAGCTGCCTCGGTCGACGAGCAGTGTAAACACGCCGCGTAATCCGATACCGGGTCAGCTATATGGGTGTGAACCACTACTAACTCAGTTACAAAACTTCTTTATTTCGCATTTTCTTTTTACGGGACTTTGACCAAGTTATTTGTGGCATTTCTCTGATTAAAATGACACTAAACACGATATAATTTCAACTGTATTTAGTGGTTTAATTGACGGTATGAAGTAACTTTAGGACAAAGAAGAAGATAGCGAATGAAAAAGAAAGAGAAACAGCGACCGCGACGGTCGGCAAAAATTCAACAGTTATTGTATTGTTTAAAATACCAATGCGATGCTAACTTTTTTATTTTCAACTTTCTTCCTACACAACCTTTCTCACGATAGTTGTCATATTTTTCTGATTAAAACCAGTCGTTTACAAACCTCCAACGGGCTGTAGCTCGTAAGTACATGTAGCTTTGAGAACATCATTTTCGAGGTGTTAAGTTGTTTATTCAAACACGTGCAATATGTAGCACATATTAAATATATGATAAATTATAAATCATGCTTTACCTGTACAGTAAATGTGGGTCAGATTGCATCTTGTTGGTGTCGTTTTAATCAGAAAAGTGTCGCGAATATATTGGTAAAATTTCATTAAAAATAAGTAAAAAATAAAGAAGTTTCATTATTGCACTAGTATTCCCAGATAGCACAGCCTGACACAGCCTACCACTTGACCCAGCCTGCAGGGCCCTTGACCTACAGGTTACGGGCCAGCACAACGCTTGGAGCTGCTCGAGGCCCAGGCAGGTTGATTCAGTCCGGGTTTTTATGCGCGCATTGGCGCAGATATCACTTGCATGGTTATGTTTTAAACCATTTTCATTCCTTTCGAAAAAGGTTCAAAACTGAACCGAAACGTTAGAAAAGAACAAAAGTTTTTTGCAAAATTGCTAGATTTATTAATTGATCGAAACGGTAGCGCCGAAAGCATCATTAAATTAAATATAAAACATAGTGTTTCGGTCGAGATCTATGTCACAACATAGAACCGATAATTGACTTAGAGTGGGACTTTACTGTATTTGCTTGAAGTTGGAAGTATTACGCAAGTTCTGATAATTAATACTCTCAGCTAATCACACATTTTTAACAGTAAAAATTTCAGAATTTTCTATATTTTTGTGATTTTTTACTTAAACCCTAAGTAGGCGAAGTATCAAAGAATTGCAATTAACAAATAAATCAACATGTTTCGTAACTGATTGATTAATGTCAGACATATCCAATTTATATACATAATTTATATAAAAAATTTTATACAATTCTTACCAAACAATTCTCTGTAAGGATATTTTCGTATAAATTTTTGAATTAACTGAAATTTGACTAAATATAAAGTTATGTATGGAAAAATGCCATTCTATATTTCCAACCTTTTGTCAGGCAGAATAGCCACCCTTTTAACTGTGTTATCAATTATACAGTAATTCTTCAATCGGAGTCCTGGGTCGCCTATCTAACCGTAGTCCAGTGCCTACTCACTCCACTGCCGGCCAACGCTGCGCCGCGCCGTAGGGCGGCGATGTTTGATCTCGGCTCGGGTATATCGGTCTGAACACCACACATTGACTCGAGTGAATCGAAGTCTCAAACTTCTTAATTTGAATGATCGGTTTATGGGACTTTAACTAGCTTATTCCTGGCGTTTCGCTGATTAAAATGGTACCAAGAACGATATAATTGGGCCAATATTTAGTGGTTTAATCGACGATGAAAGTTTCGAACGCAACGAAGAAGAGCGTATTGGAAAGAAAGAGACGCGAACAGTAGCCGCCGTCGGCACAGTTCAAAGGCCCGCGTTGTTGCTGATCTTCGTTGCGTTCGAAACTTTCATCGTCGATTAAACCACTAAATATTGGCCCAATTATATCGTTCTTGGTACCATTTTAATCAGCGAAACGCCAGGAATAAGCTAGTTAAAGTCCCATCATGATATCATAGAAAATAAAGAAGTTAAGATTTTGGTGTTTCATTGTGATGACGCACGGGCCTTTAAACTGTGCCGGCGACAGCGACACGCTTCGGCCACACGATCCTATTTCATTCTGTCCTTCTCTATGTTCGGCTCGTCGTTGGAAGTCTCGGCGCGGTCGACGGAGTCATAAAAAAATAGCCTCTCTACGCTACCCAAGTCCGTTCAACACACGGGTGTTGGGACTCCGATCGAAGAATTACTGTAGTACATTTTGTATATCTCATTTATTTTGTCATAAAAATTAGAACTATTTCAAATATGTCTATAATATAAACGTCATTTAAAATCCCTCTTAATTTAAAATATTGATCGTGACTAAATATCCCCTTATCATATTAACATTTCATTTATCTTATCTCTTTCGACGTTATGTCCCCTATCTCGCATGAGTCATACGTTTGTTAATGTCGTCGGTAACGATACAAGATACAAGTATCTGTCATTATTTATTTAAAATAATACTTTTCGGCCGCTGTTACAGAAATAGCCTGCACGTGTCCTAGTAGGTATCATTAGAGTGGCTCTTATTTTCGACTTTTGTCTTTCTTTTACGGCACCCGCTAGGGTTGTTCCAAATAATTAAAGAAAAATCTGTGCAAAGTTTGAGAGCCTATACATAACGTGCCCCAAATGGAATTAAACATTAAAATAATTACTTTAATGCTTATAAAATCGTTTCTCTCGAATATAAATAATAAAAAGAAAATATACATTTTTCGCTAATGTTTATATCAATAAACAAGTATCTTCTTTTATCAAAAAGATAATGAAACCACACTTCAATTTGCAAATTTCAGAAAAAATATTTGGATTTTGATCCGACGTTTATCTCAATTTTTTTCTAAAAGCTTTACGAAAAAAAGTAATAGGATAGAAAAGACACAGCCTGTCCAGAACTACAGGTTTTGTTTAACATATTTTTCAACGCGGTGAATAGTTTGGAAGATATTCGAGAAGAACGAGTTTATGAGCATTAAATTAATTATTTTAATGTTTAATTCATTTGGGCCCCGTTTCCCCGTTATTCAATCGAGCTTAAACTTTGCACAGATTTTTTTTTAATTATTCGGAACAACTCTAAGGGGTGCCATAAGTAAATATAAGAGCCACCCTAAGGTGTCGTAGATGCTTTCTTTCATTCTAGTTTTACAATCGCCAAAACATTAAATTTGAAGTAACCACGATTAAAATTTTTTCGAGAAAAATTCCGATAAAATAAATTAATATATTGAAGAGGAGCTAAAACTCCTTTGCAATTGACTTAAGTTACTGTAAAGTACAGGGTGTAAAGAAATTATATGTCGCAGCTACCATAGGATGATTCTACACCCTCCATTTGTTGACCGTTTGACCTTAAATTTTAAGGTCAAGGTCAATTTTGCGGCACCTTCCATCCCATGATAGCCGCGACATATAATTTCTTTACACCCTGTACAACGATTCAAACATCACTTCGACACATTCAGTTACAAAATGATTTGCACGACTATTCAAATGTGTCAACTATAAATTGAGTCAGCAACATGCCACCTGACAATAAAACATTCAATTATTCACAATTGTATCTAATGTTTTATAACCCATCTGACTTATACGACACATAATTGTATACGTTTGCCTAATCGGTGTCGTAAGGGCCTTCCACACAAACTCGGACACTTTTCACAGTATGTGCTATTTCGGATTTTGTTTAAATTCGGATATGTGTAGTCTTTAGTGACACAGCCGTGTCTCAAGATATTTCGAAATCTTAAAAATGGTTTTATAGTCCTCTAAAACAAAGAGTCGATGTTTTTCATTAAATTATAACAGTTGAACTAACCACTCTGTTAAAAACAGAACAATTTCGGAAATTACTTTGAAATACATTCATATGCCACTAGATACTACAACATCGAATTTGAACGAAATTCCGAAACAATATTTCGAAAAGTGTCTGATTTCGGGTGGAATGACCCATAGTGTACACGTTAAAACACTTATGTATTAATATTCACATCTATTTGTTAATATTCAGCAAGGAGATCTCTAATGTCTTTGCAAAGAGATGCAAAATCTGGTCTCTGATGACTTTGTAAATGCCAACAAGGATACATAATTTTTACATAAATAGCTTGCGGGCAAGTCGAAGGACAAGGAAGACGGGTACCTCTTTCTAATGCAGCCAATAATTCTGTACTCCCTTTCTCTTGCTCATTTTGAAGACGCTCTGTACTTGAATCGACTCCGGGTAAACGGGGTTCCTCGCCAAAGCCAAATGTTTCATACATGGTTACACCGAAAGACCATACATCCGACCGAGTAGAGAATTTTCCGTCCCTAATACTTTCGGGAGCATACCTAAACAACAATTGTACGTGAAATTCCTCCAAAATTAATATATCACGATGATTAAAATAGTTTGAAGTATTTTTTAATCAGCTTAATTGAACGCTGTTCAAATTTAGCTAACGAAAATATTGACCCCTTGCCCTACAATATCGTGTTACATTCGTGATCAAAATTCTAAACAGAGTCTAACAAATATGTATATTATTAACTTCATTTAAACTAAACTAAAATTCTTTTTTGGTTTTGTTAATAGGCATACAATAGGTATAATTTTATATAAGCTATAATTTAGAATAAAAAAAGTTCTAGTCACTGAAACCGTAAAATAAATCGTAGGGCAAAGGGTTTAATAATTTTTTTCGCGTTTTCCTCTTTATTCGTTTGTTAATGTCAAGTAGTACTTAATAAAATTAATTATAATTATTTGAAAATTATCTGAATAATATTTATCGCACTTACCACTTAATAGGAAGTCCACGATCTGTCTGCAAGATATAATAATCGTTCTTCCCTGTGACTTGGGCCAGTCCAAAATCACTAATTTTGACTTTATTTTTATCTGCAACTAAAATATTTCTTGCAGCTAAATCTCTATGAACAATGCTCATACTACCCAAATAATCCATTCCCGTTGCAATATCCAAAGCAAAACCCAACAATCTCCTATGTGTCAATTCTTGTTTGTGAATTTGTAGATAACTTTGCAATGAACCGTGCTTCACGTATTCCATTACCAAGCAGACTTCCGGTTCCGATATTACTCCAAGAATTTCCACTACATTCGGGTGTTTTAGGGTCTAAGTTACATTTAAAAGATTAAATATACAATTATATGTTAAATACTACATATAATGCTCTTTAATACTTTCAATACCTTCATTATGGCAATTTCTCTTTCGAAGTCTCGTATATCAGCTTCAAGTGCTCTGGTTTTCAATTTTTTAATAGCAACTTGTTGTGGTTCTATGTCCTTTCCGTTTTCTCTTTCCAGAGTGCCCCTATAGACTTCTCCATAGAAACCTTGGCCAATTCTGCCTTGCAAAATTACGTTGCAATCTATATCTAACTCATAGATTCCTCTTAATTGACCTAACGAACCGTTACTGCTTCCTCTTGAGCCACAATCTTCTGATCCTGGTTCAGTCCCACCTATTACCTGTGAAAGTAATATTACAATATCATTTTAAGTGTGACAATCATTATAAATTATGCTAGAGAATAAATATTATGTAATATATCTGAGAGTGAAAGTACAATTTTGATAACCCTTTTTTTCATTTTTAAAACAATAGGATCCAATATTGATGTTTATAAGAATAGGAAGCATATTCAGCTCGTTCTTGAAAACATGCATACAGTGTTCCTTCGCATAGTGTGAGATCTTCAGGAGTATGGAGTCTGAGAAAGCGCAGATCTGCAAGATCGGTACAACATACCTCGGTACTACGTTCTTTCGAGGGACTGAACGTCGAGGCAGCCGGCACAATTCAGAAGGCTGCGTATCGATTACAATTTCAATGCAAATGACAAAGATTTTTCTTATCCATTGTTTTTTTACAGAACTTTTACCAACGTATTTGTGATAATTTTCTAATTAACACTAGGTTTACGGGACCCGCCATTTTGACGGTTTCGGACTTCATGAGCAAAATTACAAAAACCATAACTATTAATTCTTTTGCAATTTATGCTGACAATTATTGGTGTAATGAGACGAATATATACCCAAATTTATTTCCCCCTCAGCCCTGTAATTTCAGAATTTACTATACATATAGTTTCATAGTTAATCGTAATAAACCATTTCTTTTTTTCATGAAATTATTTTTATGGTGACAAACGTAAAAGTAATTCGAACGTAGATACTACATAAAACTTCAACGGAGATATCTTTCGATGGCTTCAAACCCAATACAGTATTTTATCAACAATTGTCCCCAATTGTCTTTCAACGTTCCAACTTCTCATTATACAAGGCCTGGAAGCGAATGCGGCACTGGGCCTCCAAACTGTTGTGTTTACATAGCTCACTATCCGACTGTCAAGAAGCGAATTCGGGTCTTTAAACAACTCACTGTTCCAGTCCTGGAAATGAATTTTTGCCGCTGAACTTTTGATCTATGCCGGTTGCTACAACTCCGCGTGTCTGCATGTAAACAAGTAAATATAATCGCAATTCTATCGTTTTGGTCTCGTTTTAATCAGAAAAAATTCACCAATCCGTTGGTAAAGGCTTCATAACGAAATAACTAAAAGTAATAAAGTTCATTGTATCAGTATTGTCTCACCGATATTCTAGCTCGAATCGTCTTATGGACTTTGTAGCGCGACCGACCGCCCAAGAGGGAACCCCCTAGTAGTAGGGATAAAATGTTTACGCTCTCCATACACAAGAAAGTCACACCATGCGTAGGAACACTGTAGTCAGCATATAGGTATGTATATTGATCGATATTACCTCACCCAAGTTGCTATGATGACCGATTCGAAGAGCTTGAGTAGAGTGTTCAATACGATTTATATTAGGAATTCTGTTTTCAGAAATTGAGCAGCCTTCCGAGTCTCGTCTAGCACTAGACAACAAGCCTAGATATGCAGAAAGATCTTCAGTACTACATATGTAGTTTTCATTAGTATTCATCAAACATTGCATACCTCAAATTTAAACAAAACAATTACAAAACACGATCGAACATTAAAGACCGAGATAAGATGAAACAATTTAAAAAATTTTTGCTCGTAAAAAATTTAGTTCATTAGATTAAGGCGGTGACTCATTTCCAGAATTGCAAAGGTGCGGGATGCGCATTCTCATTTCTCGATAATACAAAGATGGGATTTTTCAGTAGTCAAAAGAGCTAGAAAAAGGATCAATCTAGGCCGCGATCCTGCAATCCTGGAAAAACAAGTCTACTCCCTTAAAAGCACTTTTTATCTTATGTAGAATTAATAATCAGCTGTGTCTTACTATCATCGGTATCATTCCATGGAAGGCTTGTATTCTCTGTAAACAAACTACTAGATCTTGATTCACTGCTTATTGATTTGCTATCGGCGCTATCTGAATTATGCTCATCAAATCTTTTCGATTCAGAGCTGAATAATTTAGGAAAAGCCGGTGTATAAGCATGAGTTCTGCGAGAATTGTAGACTTGATACAAAATTTGATTTATATCTCTCATAATTGCTTGTGGTTGTTTCCTAGAACCACTTAAGTCTCCCCAACAGTCTAGCATTAATCTATAAACTTCTGTAGGACAACTGGCTGGACTGGGCAAACGTCTCCCAGATTCGTAATAACTTTTCATAATAGCAGCATCTCGGAAATGTAATAATGTAGCTCCTCTGAAACGGAGTAATATATAACTTACAATATTACAATAAATGCATAGTGACTACGCAGCGTAAACAATACATTATTAACATTATGTATTTATTATTATGTTTTCAACGTGAAGTAAACGATATTACCGGGCAAAGATTTGCCAAATTGTTGTTCCAACAGCCCAAACATCAGCTTGGAAGCTATGTCTAGCTAATTCTGGATCATTGTAAGTTTCAGGAGGTAACCAATGAATATCTGTTTTCGTGTATGAAAATAATCCTGGGTCAGCCAATTTTACTACAAAACTGTTGTTAGTGTGCGCATGTACTAGGAGTTTATTGCACCTAATATTGCCATGAACTACACCATTTTCTTCAAGGTGCCAAAGTGCAGTAGCTAAGCAAGCCGTTGCTTCAACCATATCTACTGTTTTAATAGTTTGAGAAGAAGAGCTACGTAAATATTCATCAAGAGGTCCATGTCGTACCAATTCTAAAACCATTCCAATTGATGGTGTAACAGTTAGTCCATACAATCTATGGAAATAAAAATAGTTGTTGATTATCTTATGTGATTATAAAAGCAGTCTAATTGAAAAATGAATTTAATTCCTTCTACAAAACTTTCCTTAGAAAACGAATTGATGTGCCATTCGACGCGAAATCGAGGTTACGATCACCGAGGTTCTATTCCCTTCCCCTTTTCTCCACATTTCCCCCTGCTTATATCACTACTACATATATCATTACATACTCTCAAATATACATGTCGACATAATGAATTGTTAGTTACCTCACAAGTGTACCTGAACGTAATTGACACCATTTTCCAGCGAGACCCAGAAATTCTTTAGTATAGTTGGTTTCTTCTTCCTGCTTCAAAATTTTTAGAGCAACCTCTAACTTTTTTCCTTTAGTCAATCTCCAAATTCCTCTATAAAGGGCTGTTGGCGAATAATGTTGACTTTCTGTACCTCTTAAGAAAGGTTTATATAGTTCAAGTTGATTTCGCGGTACACAGCGCGGTCCAGTTTCTAAAACTGATGCTACAATTTCTTCGTCAGCTGCAACTTCACTGACTGCGCTCTCAGGAGCACAAAGTAGTAACGATGACTTGTCTTAAACATAAAAATATAAACGCTAACATATTTCATAAAACTGTGAAACATGTAGGTATTAAATTATGTGTTTTAATGCTAATTCGTAATACTTAAAGTAAGTGCTAGGCATGAAATTCCAGGATATATTGAACAGTTATTATTGAAATCCAGATACCCTTTGCAGATTTATATATAATAATTAGACAGCATATTTTATGAATTTATGACAAAAATGAGTTGGTGTTATTTAAGACAGTAAAAATATTAGACGAATATAAAAATACTATTATATTATACTCAACCTATTAAACATATTAAGATAGGAAATAAATTTCTAATCCACTCCAGGACATTTGTAGAACATTTGTATTTTGCATAAAGAACCGCTGTCTAATAATAACGAAAATTGATATTGCACTTTTTTATATCAATGTATTCTATGCGTTAAGGAGATAAATGGTTGTAAGGAAACATATGACGGAAATTCACCGTATCCTCAGGATAATAATAAATAAATGACCCATAAATAGAAGAGCCTTATCGGCAAGGGGCACGGCGGTAAGGAAATCTATTCACAAATCAATGTCATGTGTTACTACCAGAGTTGTGTTAAATTAAATGCATACATTGTAATTGAATTACGTAATAGAAACACATTGTATTTTTATACACACAGTATTTGAATTACATTGTAATCGCATTAAATAATTCGAGCCTTTCACTTCGTTTAATTGCTAATTACGCGAATCATAACTGTAGTCGAAATACAATGTAACTGAAATACAATATAATTTAAATTACTCAATGTGTATACTGAATTTCAAATTACGAAATAATTGAATACAATATAATTGAATTACTTTGTAATTATAATTCGTGAAGTAATTCAACACAACTCTGGTTATTAACAATTGTCTTCGTAATCCAATTTCATGAACTGCCTCTTTGAAAGTGAAGTACATGTGTTAATTTAAAATAAAGTTAATGAGTTCATTCATTTTATGCATTATTTCATATTATTATAATCAATTTTACAAGAGTGGTGGAGAGAGGAATAGGGGGAGGGAGAGGGAGAGGTGTGTTTACAAATATTTATCCAACACGCTGTACAGTGTAGAGAACCACTCTAAGCATGGATGAGCATTAAGCTCCTGACCCTATATACAATGTATATTTTTATGATAAAATAAATATGAAAAGGAATTACCATATTCAGATGGTGGTAAACATTCTGACAGATATGAATTCCCTTCGAGATCTTTAAATGATGCAACACATTGTGCTAAGGTATTATAGTGACCAGAATTGCCAGTAATAATAAAATCATCTAACGACACTCTCTCTTCTATTCTTTCTGTAAAAAGTTTTCCTTCTTTGTTACATGCATCCAAGTAGTACACATTGTATTCTGTTTCACTTTCTCTAAGCAAGTAAGAACCAGGTTTATTGGCACGTTTCTGTTGAAGTTTCACATATGAGAAATCTTGCCTAAAATATAATTTCAGTTTTCGATTATTCTCTCATATCATCTTATTATACAATTCAGCATTTCCAGTAATTTAATTTCTTAATGTTTTACTAATGCTCCACATATGCAATGAAATATTTTAATAGATCCCAGTCAGCCAGTCCTGCCCGAGCAGAAATCGAGCCCAGCGTGGCGAGCAAATAATGGGCATTAAACTGGCCGAACATCGCTCGAAGCTGCTCGAAGCATAAGATGCTCGATTTTGGACAGGCAGCTGGGTTCGCGTGAGTACGCATTCTGCTGGCAGAAAGACGGGGCATCAGCCCGGCCCGGCCCCGGCAAAAGCTGATGTCTTTCTACCGGCAAAAGCTGATGTCTTTCTACCGGCAGAAGCTGATGTATTTCTGCCGGCAGAATGCGTACTTATACGCACACAGGTGCCCGTCCAAAATCGAGCACGTTTGCTTACTGGGGTGATAAGGAATCACAGAAGGAATAAAACAATGTTCTATGGCATTTGTACTATTTGCAATTTGTAATAATAACATTTTAGAGGTAAGGTACTAGATTTTAAAACGAGTATTAGCTTTTACATCAATAAGAGGTGTAACACGATGAAGAAGTAACTTTACAAGATTGTACATGTATGTAGGATTTCAGAAAAAAAGAGTGAACCCCTCAGCAAGAATCGAACCGGCAACCTCATTGGTTGTAACTGATCAGCTAACGCGCACACCCACGGGACCCTCCGACTTTTTCTAATCTCCATACGCCCAGTAAGCAAAATGCTCGGTTTTGGCCAGACATCTGCGTCAGAAGCGTTAGCTCGGCAGGAGCTCGGTCCTGGATTCTGCCTACGTCCCACTAACACAGACGAGGTATTCTCGTCGGTGGCACTAATATTAGTCCGACCTGCCCTGTATAACGGCATTCGCCACATTAGTGCGACCGTGTGCCCTCTTACGGCGAGGCAGAATCTAGGACCGAGCGGCTTTCCATCTGCCCGAAGCTTCTGCCGGATTGAGCAGATTCCGAGCATCCTATGCTTCGAGCAGCTTCGAGCGTCGTTCTGACAGGATAATGTCCGCCAGGCTGTGCTCGATATCTGCTCGAGGCAGACCTGGCTGACTGGGCGTATTTGGTCTGGAGGGTCCTGATCCCACATGTATGCATATACAGGGTGAGGCACTAACTATTGCCACCTACAATAACTCCGAAAGTATGATAGTAGTAGAGAAGGTTTTGAAATAAAAGTAAAACCTCATTTCACTCTCATTTCACTGAAAAGACGAACTCTTGCGGGCATGAAATAAAATGTGAGACATTTCATATAATAGATAATCAAAGAGTTATTTTAGGTAACGTAGTGAGAGAACTCATCCTGTACGAAGCAGAATTTTTTAATTCACAATCTAATTAAAATTTTAAAAACAGGAGAAATGTTAACCGAGACTTACCCAACTGGACCATGACATTTGAGTTTATGTAATCTTTCTAAAGTAGGGGTAACAATTTCACCACACAAATTAAATGTCCATTTCACTGCTAAACGATAATATCCATCCAAAGCAGAAACAAAGGACATTAAATGTGCATTTTTCCCAAATTTCAGATATGATGGTATACCATTTTTCCTTGAAATTTCTACTGTGTTGTCTTGTCTGAAACAATAAATACAATAAATTTCTATGTAGTCTTAATATAACAATTAGTATATTAATGATGACGTGTCATATACTAATGACATCGATTACATATGTGCGATAACAGTCTATGATTAAAGTGAAGTCGAAAAGAACGAGACAAAATAAACGCTTTTCTCACGCATGAACGTTGTCGACAAGCGTGCAGCAAGACAAAACCAAATTTCAAGATGTTGAACTACTTTCTAACTTTTTAATATTAAAAAAAAGATCTACCTCGTTTTAAAAAATCACACATTATAATTTCCAATCAATATAATTTAAGAATAGAATATATTGTTGACTTCTTTTAACAGACATCAGTATACACTGTTTTATAGCAATTACCATGTTCAGTTATCCATAGATTGTAGTAATTGTTTTCAGGAAAAATAAAATAATAACAAGACAAAAACAATCAGCAACGTCCCAGTAAGCAAAATGCTCGATTTTGGACGGGCATCCGCATCAGCAGAAGTATCGCTTTCTGCTGGCGGGGTATGCCATCCAAAATCGAGCAGATTCCGAGTATCCTCAGCTTCAAGGAGCTTCGAACGTCATTCTGACAGCATAATGCCCACAATCTGCTCGCCAGGCTGTACTCGATATCTGCTCGAGCCAGGCCTGGCTGACTGGAATTGTAGGCTGTGCTCGATAACTGCTTGAGGCAGGGCCTGGCTGACTATTACCGATATTCGCTTTATTTAAAAAAAGCATTCAATACAATGATCATTTAGTAACAACTCTTATGTAAGGCTAATTGTCAACAATGTTATAATAATGTGTGATTCTATGCTAGCACATTGAATGCGGATATATGCCTTGATATTAGTCACTGTGACTATGACTTTTGCATTGTACTTTATGTTGATGATTGTGTTCTGTCTGCAAACAACTATCTGCAAAAAGACATGTTGCTATTTAAAGGAATAGTCACCTTCAAATCTCTAAAATACCAAATTATCATCCTGTATAATTTATCAATATACCCAGTCAGCCAAATGCTCGGTTTTGGCCGGGCAACTGCGTCAGCAGAGACAACGCTTGCTGCTGGCAGGAAGACCCGACATCTGCCAGGAGATTCCGGGCAGATGAAAGGCACCTCGGTCCTCGGTCTTACGGCGAGGCAGAATTCAGGAACAAGCTGCCTTCCATCTGCCCGGAAGCTTCTGCCGGGAGAATAGCACGCAGCTGCGTCAGCGCTTTATGCTGGCAGGATGTGCCCGGCAGATTCGTCCAGATTCCGAGCATCCAATGCTTCGAGCAACTTCGAGCGTCGTTCGGACAGGATAATGCTCGATATCTGCTCGGAGCAGGCCTGGCTGATTGGGTACATATATTAGTATACATAAACAAAATTTTAAAAAAGAATATTAGCATCGAAATATGACAAATAAATTTCTTTTTAATACCCTCGTCGCACTCGTTTAGTTTCTCTTGAATTTTTCTTCAAATATAAATGATTTTCATATAAATCAAAGCGATAATCCTGTCGAATATCGTGTTTTATATATGTATTAAATAATTAATTACAAACCTTATAGAAACAAAACACAAATCTTCAATTGCACATAATATGGTCCACGAAGTAGCATTTGCTTCAGAGTACTTCACTGCATCTACATTAACTCTCAGAGTTACTTTTGTTGGAGAATTCTGAAGGCCTCTGTCCATTAATACTTCATATTCCTCGAATGGATAATTCGGTGCCATGCATTCAAATTGCTTAAGATACTGCTCTTTAACGTAATTTGCATCATATCCAGAAATCTTTTGAAGGGCATTATGAATTGGCTTTTTAATAAAAAACCCATGGCGTTTTATACATTCTTTAGGTATATATTTTCTATATTCTGACTCCACTGTTTCTCTTGGTACTCTTTTTTCTAGCATTACTCTGTGAAAAATATTAGGATAAATTTCAATGACATAATCTAAATGTCAAGTTTGACACATTAACTAATGAAAGTATGGAAGTGACATTATTATACAGTTGAAATCTGTCTATAATTTAATCGAAGAATTAAAATTTAAATTTTCAAAGGTCATGAAATATGAACGTATAAATATGTTTGAATGTATACAACTATTTTTAAAACTAATTACATATTTAAGTGTTCGGATGATAGAACAGTTACTCAGTTACAGTGCTAAACTAAATTCTTAATAGGGTATATCAGAAATCAGTGTTGTATAAGGATTATTTTATGCTGGTCCGTTTGCATGTGGAATGTATCCAGACAGTAAAGAATTCAGAATCGATGTTTTACTGTAGTTATTTTATATTTTTATGTTTTTCATGTACTGTTTTGAAATCATTTCAAATAAAAGATTTAACATGGCTTCCACTAGATGATTCTGCGTCATTACAAGCTTATATAAATAAGAGCATAATATGTTGCATTAATGTCGTACAATTCTTATCTGAAACATTTTTTGTAAATCATTTATATTCTTCAACATAAACTGGATACACTGTGTGCACAGTATTGTATAGTGAGCAGAGCATACTTGGATGATATCATAACTTATGAATACTAATGCCAGATTGTCAAATATTATGCGAGTGCCTACTTGTTATGGGAGAATCATAATTTGATAGATTTGTTTCAGAAAAATCAATTAATTTCTAAATCTGATTAAATAAGGATTTCACCCCTCTATAGTCAACCATGTATTATGTAGCCATTAATGTCCATGACTAACTTTTTTACTGTTCTAGGCTTTCAAAAAATCCAGTGACTCCCACTAATATTCTGATACTCTTAAAAAGAAAGTAACTTTTTTAATATTGGACCATACGATTTGAACTTTTTGAGAAATTGGAACAATTAGTTTGCTATAGAACGTGAAAAAAATTGCAAGTTGTCAGAATTGCAGAGAAAATACCATCTCCCAGATGTCATTGTATGTCAAGGGGTTAAGTTAGTAAGAAATTTAAAGAATGATCTTTAAAAAAATTATATATACCTGTACATATCACAGACACCTAGACCAATTAGTTCTTGTTTGTGCCTTTCGTAGACAATATCTGGTACTTTATTGTCCATAACATCAGAACGTGCTTGTTGAAAGTAATAGTCATAAGCATTAGAATCTATTTGTTGTAATCTACGTAAACTTGAAGGTTTAAATCTAAGTCTCAGGTCAAATTTATTCTTGTCTTTCGACTCTAGACGATGTGCCAACGGATACCATAGTTTTGCATAGTGATTTCTAAGTGCGAACAGATGTCTGGCAACTGGTCCTATGCCTATAGTTTTACAAACCTATAAATCAACATGTTATGCTTACAAAACAGAAACACAACAAATAACATTGATATATGTGGATTAAACAATATTGATATATTTTCATTGGACATTTACTACATCGAATTACAATTGTTTAGCTAAATTTAATTCAAGGTTTGTTGAGTATAATTTCCTTGAATATTGTGTTCATCTTTTCAAAATTCCAATAGATAACGTTTACTATCGTTCGATAGTACTTTATATCAAACGCGATATATTTATTATTGCATTTAAACATGTCAAAATATGGACTGAATTTTATATTAAAATAATAAAGATACTAGATAAACATAACCCTTCATGATTTGTTACCTTGATACAGAGATCCTCAATTGTTTGACCATATTTCACTGTAAAATTTAATTCTTTGTCTTCGTTCGCAACATAAACGATCACCAATCGATCGTTTTCCATTGTTAGTACATGTATACGCACTTTTTACATTTTGTTATTTGGATTATTATAGTTGTTTATTTACAACGCGAATGTACAACACTGCGCATGCTGCAAGAAACACAAAAGTGCACACGATCACAGCCTATATCACAGGTATATATATATATACCGAACCTAACCCACCCTACCAGACTCTATTCGGAACAGCGCTTCGATTGTGCACACCTTTTCTCGCGCATGCGCGAGAAAACAGTAACGTATATACTATCGGATAGCAGAGCGGCCAGAGCCCTGAGGCAGCTATATTGGCGGGAATGTACCGAAATAATCTTACCGGACAAAAAGACTCCGGGACGTGTCCTACGAGTTACAAAATATACACAAATATACTTGTTATACATTCATTTTTCAGAATCAAATCATATAAATTTTTCAAAATTCTGCGGGGTGCTCAAGGAACCCCATTTTATCGAGAAGCTTACGTTACTGAGGCTGAAATCGCCGCGCATGCGCGAGAAAAGGTGTGCACAATCAAAGCACTGTACTGGAATCGGCCTGATTGGCCACATTAGTGTGATCGTGCTGCCCTCTAAAAAACAGGCAGAATCCCGGCCCGGCCTGCAGGCCCTGGGCTCGAGTTTCTGCAGGTGATATGCGCGCATTGGCGTGCACAGGGCCCGCCCAAAATCGAGCAGCCTGGACCTCAAGCAACTCCAAGCATTGTGCGGCCCGTAATCCGCAGGTCAAGGGCTCTGCAGGCTGGGCCAGGTGGCAGGCCGTGCTAACTGAGTAATTATTGTTTATAAAGTTTCAAGAGACAAATTGCAAAAAAGGGCTCTACCCAGACAGCACACCGGCTCGATTTCAGCCTGCTTTTTATGCGCGCCATGGCCCGGAAATAGCCAGGCATGGGCTCGAGCCCACAGCCTGACGGCCGTGCCAGATTTCAGCTAGATTTCAGCCCATTTACAAGATTGCAAGGGTGCGGCATTTGCGTTCTCATTTCGTGATAATACAAACAAGGGGTTTTTCAGTAGTCAAAAACGCCAGATAAAAGATCAATCTAGGCAGCAAACACCCTCAAAAGTCTTTTTTTTTCCTATACGAGGCGTAATTTGCATTATATATGTTATGAAAATAGCTACATGCGCAGTTGTATGCTTCCGTATGATGCAAATTACGACTCGTAAATGTAAAAATAGGAGTTTCGAGGGCGATCACGGCCTAGATTGATCTTTTATCTAGCGTTATTGACTACTGAAATATCAAATTTTTGTATTATTAAGAAATGAGAACGTGAATCCCGCACCCTTGCAATCCTCATTTCCATGCGACCCGCACTGTGACGCGCATGCGCGAGAAAAGTTGGGCTCAATCGAAGCACTGATTGGCCACATTAGACTCTGGCTGAAATCTAGCTGAAATCTGGCACGGCCGTCAGGCTGTGGGCTCGAGCCCATGCCTGGCTATTTCCGGGCCATTGCGCGCATAAGAAGCAGGCACGGATCCAACGGAATCAGCCTCGAGCCAATCCAAGCATTGTGTTAGGTAGTAACCTGCCGGTCACGGGCCTCGGGAGGTTTGGGCCGGCGGTGGGCTCGGGCAGGCTGTGCTGTCTGGGAAAGTTTGAGAGCAACAGTAAACAAAATTGTTTAAAATAAGTAGCAGTCAGGAACTGTCCTTTGAAGTAAATTTCAAATGAAATATTCTCTGTATTATTGCGGAGTAGCGTACATACCCAGACAGCACAGCCTGCCCGAGCCCACCGCCGGCCCAAACCTCCCGAGGCCCGTGACCGGCAGGTTACTACCTAACACAATGCTTGGATTGGCTCGAGGCTGATTCCGTTGGATCCGTGCCTGCTTCTTATGCGCGCAATGGCCCGGAAATAGCCAGGCATGGGCTCGAGCCCACAGCCTGACGGCCGTGCCAGATTTCAGCTAGATTTCAGCCAGAGTCTAATGTGGCCAATCAGTGCTTCGATTGAGCCCAACTTTTCTCGCGCATGCGCGTCACAGTGCGGGTCGCATGGAAATGAGGATTGCAAGGGTGCGGGATTCACGTTCTCATTTCTTAATAATACAAAAATTTGATATTTCAGTAGTCAATAACGCTAGATAAAAGATCAATCTAGGCCGTGATCGCCCTCGAAACTCCTATTTTTACATTTACGAGTCGTAATTTGCATCATACGGAAGCATACAACTGCGCATGTAGCTATTTTCATAACATATATAATGCAAATTACGCCTCGTATAGGAAAAAAAAAGACTTTTGAGGGTGTTTGCTGCCTAGATTGATCTTTTATCTGGCGTTTTTGACTACTGAAAAACCCCTTGTTTGTATTATCACGAAATGAGAACGCAAATGCCGCACCCTTGCAATCTTGTAAATGGGCTGAAATCTAGCTGAAATCTGGCACGGCCGTCAGGCTGTGGGCTCGAGCCCATGCCTGGCTATTTCCGGGCCATGGCGCGCATAAAAAGCAGGCTGAAATCGAGCCGGTGTGCTGTCTGGGTTGTTGTAGTTTATATTTGTGGAAATTATTTATGTGTTTAACTAAAAAATACGACTTAAATAAATAAAGGAAGAACCAAATACATATAAAAACACGTTTCATTTACATTTTCATTTTTCCGTTGTCAAGTCACAGGAGTGCAAACAGTTAAGATAACGACATTTGATTTTTCAAGAAAGCTCTTATTATTTTCCCTTGGTTAAAAAGTTGCATCCTCGTAAATACGCTGGACCCATAAATAAATGTACATTTATTCATACTAAGAATGCAACAGACGTGTTTAAATAGAGGATACAAGGATAAAAACATATTCTGTAATTCGCGCCTTCGATTATGTAGTACTGATGCATTTCTGTAGAGGGCACTTGAAATGTGTTAACAAAGTAATATATTGAGTAAGTCTACCCTGAAATACGCGGGAGTTGTCAATCCATACTTTGCGTTAGTACCAATGGAATTGAACACACGGTTTATTGCTTACTATATTTAAATTCGTATGTGAATTTTACGACGTGTATAATATTTCCATTTCTTCTAAAAACTACGTAAAATATAAAATTGCTAAGTGTGTTGATATAGTAAGAAAATTTCTGGAAAATAAAGACGAATGTTCGAATACTCTCTTGATAGGTACATATACCTGTTAGTTCATATGCAATCACATTTATCAACCGCGATTAATGTCTTATGTATAAATTTAAATTTCCCCCTTATTATGAATATATTCTATATTCAAACGATCATTTTTAGGTTACTTGAGTTTATAATTTTTCTACAGTGGATACCAGTTCCAATCTAAAGCTGCACCGCCGTACAGTTATATATTTAAATATTTAGAATACACATTGACTTAATATATATATACATATATATTTATAGACATAAATGCATACAATGTAAGTACGTTAATGTGAAATATTGACTTTTATAATAAGTAATATTTCATTAACATTTTATCATTGATAAAAGTCTACCGTTATTTTCAGATTTTCACAGAAAGCGTATACTTATAACTAATTCAACATACGAATTTTGGATGGCCATATTAGTGAAATATTTCTGGGCTCTGTGCAGCGGGCAGTTATCTTTCTACAATCATCATGTTGATATTTGATTTATTGAAAAAACTTTTTGGCTGGGTAGACGAATCACCCAGGAAACGCAGAGCTGTGTCGTTCAGTTCGGAACAAGAGTTTGTAACTCCGAAAAGACATTGTTATGACTATGAGAACATCAATGTAGATGAAGAACAAATTGATATCAATGATGATAGTGATAGTGATGATATTCAAATTTTAACAAAACATAAACACTCTCCCATTAAATCATCCAATAGATTAAACGGTACATGTAGCAATAGGGACAAATCGTTCAGATGTTGTTCATCGTGTTTTTCATTACCTAAATCTGAACAGTGCTACAATGAATTAAACATGGGCTATTTTGATAGTAAACCTAAAGAGCAGCTAAATATGGGAGCTCGCCAACAATGCCCAACTCTAAATAAAACGCATTGTTTGAAAGAAAAAAATCAGTATCAACAACTATTGCAAAACTTCCTCCCGCACAGGATACATGTTATATGTGATAAATACGAAGAGAAAAGACCAACTCCAGATGTGGTAGAAATAATAGATTTAGAGAAGTCAGAATCGTTGAATTCTTCCTCCAGAGTTCAACAAATACCTAGAAAAAAGAACACGTTTCAAATGCATTGGAAGACACCGCCGAATAAGGAAACCAGAACTAAAGAAACGATGGTTACTACTGTAGAAAAGAATAAAAACGGTGCAGTACATTCCATTTGTAATAAAGCGCAGTCCTCGCAAAAACATTTGATAGCAGGAAACTCAAGCTTAAATAAATACACCGAAAGCATAGCTACAAATACGTTAAGAGATCAACTAGCTGTGAAAGCTGTGATGCGGGAAGATTTTATTCCGCAGGTAGCAAAAAGATATAATGAGCGTATACAGCAGCGTTGCAGAGAAGCTGAGGAATTAAAAAAGATGACATGTGTGTTATCTAAGCATAATCGTTTAGCTAGAGAAGCTGCCTTAGAGGAGCATTTAGCTCGTTCTATGCGGTTATGTGAAGCAGTTCTAGATGAAAGAGAGGAACAAGAGGAGGCTTTATTACCTACCTTAACGGAAGAGATGATACAAGATGTTAAAAATGCTCTTATTCCTCGACCACCAGACGAGGTTCTTGTAGAAGGTTTTGGTCTCAGAATCACAAGAAAAGATATTCATACATTGGCCGATTTAAATTGGTTAAACGATGAAGTAATTAATTTTTATATGAATTTACTAATAGCCAGAAGTACTAACGACAAATATCCGAAAGCACATGCTATGAATACATTTTTTTATCCAAAATTAATCTCAGGTGGTCATACATCTCTTAAGCGATGGACAAGAAAAATTGATATATTTGCGCAAGATCTTATAGTTGTTCCTATACATTTAGATATTCATTGGTGTATGTCGATAATCGACTTCAGAGACAAGTCTATACGTTATTACGATAGTATGGGTGGCAATAATCTAAAATGTTTATCAGCATTGCGACAATATTTGGAAGACGAAAGTTTAGACAAGAAGAAGAAACCATACGATACCAGTAACTGGAAGTTAGAGTGTGCCAAAAATATTCCACAACAAATGAATGGAAGTGATTGTGGTGTATTTTCTTGTATGTTTGCCGAATACATTTCTGCAAATAAGAAAATTACATTCACGCAACAGGACATGCCATATTTTCGAAATAAGATGGTCTATGAAATTTTGAAGTCCACGCTTTTATAAAAAAGATTACTATTTAAATACCAACCATTGACAGCAAACAACCTGCATACGTCAAGACTTTCGTAAATCACAAACAAAATATTTTAGCATAAAAGAATTTATTACTTTGTAAAATGCTCCAAACATTTATATTGAAGTCATGAAGTATTAAAAAGTACTATTACTTGTATAACTATTATATTATTTAAAAGTCACACAGTATAATCTATTTTTTTGCAATTGAAAACAATTTTGTTCAATATGAAATGTTAAGTTTTGTTAATACATAAAGAAATACATAAAGTGCTTCCTAGTGGACACAAATTTATGAAATAACTTGATTCTAATAAATCATTTTTTTCTTTTAATAATTACATGTCATTATTTCGTGTAAAATAGCTGATTATGTATCACCAAACTTAATAACTAAATATTCTGTACAAAGAGTAAGTAAACTAGATGTGTCAATGTTTTATTATGAATAATTGTAAATTTTTTTATGTATTTAAGATACATACACACGTTTATGTAGATTTTTTATTATATTATTCTTACTGCAGTAAATACATATTTCGAATTATTCTGTATTCCAATAATATAAAAAATTCAATATCTTTCGGTAGGACTGCTAAATTAAAGTTATGTATGCAATGGACAACTTGTATAGAACTGTTGTGAAACTGCTAATATACATAATTCAAAAGGAAGTAATTGTATAAAAAAATTAAATTTAAAAAATTAAGTGACTGTTATATTTATTTTCGGTTGTATGAAACATTGTTCTCGCTTTACTACTTCTTTGCTAATAATTTTACAAACTCATAACGGTTTTTTATTTTCAATGTTTACCAACTTTAACGCTAATAGAGCTAATCGAAAGTAGACAAACATTTAAATGGGATCTACAGGATGGTTCACCAGATATTACCACCTCGATTTTCGTCATTATTATTCGTAGCGAAGAATGTTTATACAGGGTGTACCCGCTAACGTTTACCGTTACGTTTGCACAAAATTTTCGAGTTTGAGGTCATTTCAAGGTCATAGTATAATACTGTTAAATTCTTTTCGACGTCAGCAACAATTCTATGATGTTCAAAGCATGTGGTGCCATTTAAAAAAAGTCAAGGTGACCTTTACTTTTTTACGTAAAAAGCATTTTGTCAGATTTAAAAATATGCGAACATGTAGCTCACGAAGTACTGACAAACATTTGTCGAAAACATTTTTAATTGCACTACCGGAAATGCCTAAAAAATGGTGACATAACTTAACGGTTATACTCTGTATACTGTATAAGGTTGAATGGGTTCAAGAGATGCATACTTATACTTTGGTGTTGTGACTTTTTTTGTAGATGGACGCGTACAGAAGAGTTATGAAGGTCATCAATACTTTTTTAAATGGGATCGTATGTTTTTAATACTTTTTCATAGAGAATTGAAGCTTCGTCGATCGGTGCAGGAAAAAACATACAATCCCGTTCAAAATAATACTGATGACCTTTACATCTCTTCTGCGCGTCCACCTATACAAAAAAACTCACAATACCAAAGTATGCATCTCGATCCCAAAACCATTCAACCTTATATAAACATTCTTCGCAACGAATAATAATAATGACGAAAATCAAGGTGGTAATATTTGGTAAATCGCCCTGTATATTTACCCTCGTATAACGAATGCAAGGTCATTTTGATCTGACACTGTTTCAATAGTTAGCGTCTCAGTTCCAACTTTTATCGCTCCAACTATAAAGGATGACATATTTAGGCTCGTAGGGATACTGATTTCAAAAACTGTTAACGAAGGAGTAACAATACTACATGTCTGTATACAATACCACATAATTTTGACCAGCCTTCATCATTTCGAAAAGTCCGTACTGCGTGGGTTAATATTACTATTAGATATGGAATAATACATACTATTTTAAATTAAAAATTTATTTGGGTAAATGTTACTTTTAACGGATTCAACTCCAATGATCTTGACCTCGACATATGTTATCATGTACCCGTCTGGCCTTAATTTCTGAGATAATCTCAAAAAACATTGTGGGTGAAGCGGCAACTCCTTCAAAACAATAGACGAGTTTCCAGTTTATTTAGTATTAATTGGTCTAACTCGCCGGAGGGGGCTACGGACGCGAGAGTACCGGCTTCTTCTCGCGTACACGGGATGGGGCGCTGGTCCCAGGTGTGTGCGTAATGCATGGTAATGCACCCTTCCGAGGGACTGGCCCTTATCGCGGTCGGAGACTCCCTCGGCCGAAGAGAACGACGATCGCGCTCCGGAACAGACGAGCAACGGAATCATCGGGAGGTAGTGGTGAGACATTGAGTAAAGTAAAATATCGGTCCTTCGCCCCAAAGCTCCACTATCTCGTCATCATTTCATAATATACAATGTCATATATGTATATAGATACGTTACTGTTTTGGACGCGCATGCGCAAGAAATCTTGCACAATATTGCACAATATCTCACCACTGGTTATACGTTATACCAGAGAGGATATTCTCTGGTTATACATAGAGTCCATATCTTGAATCTTGACAATTATTGCACTGTATAGTATAGTGCAGGCAGGTAATGCTAACAACGCAAATCACATAAAAGAATACAGCACTCTGCTCGCCTAACGTGCTTCCAGATTCCAGAGCCCGCACACTTTTGAGCAGACCAGAAAAACTTAGTACAACGTATACAAGCACTTTTTCAATTTACATTTATAAATTCTTAAATATTTCTATACAATATTTTTTATATATCTGTTTATTATGTAGACAGTTTTACATTTCAACTGCAGATCAAATTGTTTTTAATTCGTTGAATCGTCGATACGCGCGTATAAGAAATCAATATAATACGAGATATCTCGTAACCTGGCCTCAACGTTCAGTCTGCTTATATGTTTGTACACAAGATATCTTGTGACTTGTACGCAATACGTAAACATTGAATTTATTATTCTTTAATAAATGATTTATTTTGTAAAAACTGTGTTTGAAAGTTGTAACCTAAGTAACCTATTTATTGTACACAAAGCGTAAAATTTGAAAGTCGATAATAAGTTGAATAATATATCAATACATTCCCCCTAATTCAGGAAAAATGAGCGAATACAGCGTTGTAACGTCAGATTTTCTGAATTTATCTATTACTAATTCTAATCAGGATAATTACGTAGAACGAAGATTTCAGAAAGGTATAACAATTGATGAATTTAAGGTAAGAATGTTTTATTATAATTTTCATTGTACTATCGCTTTTACTATTATGTACTAATTCGTTGTTACTTTACGACAGGGGAAATTGGAGCTTATTACTGGTGCTAATCCAACTACGATGATAGTTGAAGTATTTGATAAAAATGATAGATTAGTTTGCACGTTAAAGAATGGACAACAACTCTTAGGATCATATCCTATTGACGATGGAATGCGAATACATGTAAAATAAATTTGTTAATACTTACTTATTATTACTAGACAGCGGATTTTATACATTTATGGCAAAAATGAATAGGCGTAGTTTGAAAGAATTCATTGGAAAAATTAAAAAGAAAATAAATTTCTATTCACACCAGTTTGTTGCAATTCAGTTGGAAATTTTTTATTTTGCATAAAGATCCGCTGTCTAATTATTACTAAGGTTTTGTATTTATTTATGGATAATTACAACAACAACAATAATATAAGTACATATTGCATTTTAGGTAGTTGATAATTTTACACGCGAAGAATCAAATTTAGATAGCATTGAAAAATTCGAGATATCCGAAGAAGAATATGCTAAAAGAACAGGTAAAATGCATAAACATTTCTATAGGGTGGCCTACTAAAAGGTAACCAAAAATACACAGAAATTATTTGATAAAATATACTTTCCCAATGCATTAGATACTGTAAAAGCATTCTTAGAGAAAAATAAATTAGGAAAATATAACAAGGAAAAAGCAGAAAAGAAAGCAGAAGAAAAAAGACAAGAAGAAGAGGCTGAGGAAGCACAAGCTAACTCATGTCATGTTGGAGAACGTTGTGAAGTTTCTGTACCAAACCAACCAAAAAGACGAGCTACTATTATGTATGTTGGTGAGTAGTATAACTTGTGTTCACCTATGCGGTTTTTTCCTCTTATTAATAGTTTAGAAACATAACACATTCCATTTATAGGTAAAACGGAATTTAAGGAAGGTTGGTGGATTGGTGTAAAATATGATGAACCACTTGGTAAAAACGATGGAACGTAAGATTATAATGAATTTTCTCTTTGTGTATAATTTTATGTACATGTATGCTTAATTTGTCATAATTGATATTGCAGTGTCAATGGTAAAAAATATTTCGAGTGTTTACCAAAATATGGTGGATTCATAAAACCAATGCATATAAAAGTAGGTGATTTTCCAGAAGAACTATTTGATTTGGACGAAGAACTTTAAGATATTTAAAATATTTTATCAATTTTGCCTCAAAACTTATGAAAAATATCAAATTAATTATGCACTAGACATTTAATATATCCTTCATTTCATTACATCTGGTCTCTAATTAACAGGATGTGTTTCTTAAGTCTAAAAATATTAACATAAGGAGAGAAAATTTTATGGTTTGGTTTTCATAAAATTAAAACTCGTAGTTAATAAATTGTGCTTTCAACTGTATTATCTTCTTTTATAAACTTTAATTGTTTTATCAGCTTCTGTTGTAATCACTCTAGTACCAGACATGTCAAATGTAATAATAAATACTCCAGCTTTGCTATCCATTGAACCAAGTTACAATGGCAAATGTTAGCGTTAGCGTTATATTAAGTACTATTGCAATTTACATTAAACAGTACAGAGATTATATAAAATTTACCCTGTTCTCCAGTCCCAAAGGTGCATAATTATTTGTACTAGAAACTCCAACACTATCAGTATTTACTGCGCAATAATTAATTAAGGTAAATGCACCAGTAATTGACCTGGTATCAATAGTTGACCATTTCCCATTTTTGGTCCCCATGTTTGTTGCATAAATCGGTCAAAAAAAATCGTAGATCAATTTTCGAGCTCCCGTTGCAAAAAGGAAGGTTGAATCTTCAACTTCACGTAAGTTTCATTCCCGAAAAAAATTTTCCAAATGTTCTACAGCGGTTTGAATGTGTAAGACTTTAGTATCCCGACTTTCTCTCCAAAGAAACTCGCACGTCTTTCCGACAATTTTCGAGAGTAAAAACACGCGCGGTTCCGCGAAAGCATAAGAAGCGTTATTAGATGCAGTTCTTTGCCCGAGGTTCTCCCTCCTCGCTATTAAGCCTCCACAATAAAGATTATGCGTAACGCCGCGCAGGTATCATAACAGAAACATTTTTCATTTGCAAGTATGATCGCGCTCTACGCGGCTGATACGGAAGGTATCGCGAAACTTTCGGATTGGCAAACTTTTGCGGCGTTCGTTCTTTCGGTCGTTTGTTTCGCAGGCTTGTGAGTCATTCAACGAGCCGCTGTTGTTTACGCGATTTTCAAGATCCGCGCGACTGCGATGAAATATTTATGACCGGCGTATTAACTTGAAACATTTAATAGATCACTTTAGAACTCGGTGGAGGATTACGTGTATAGGGAAATATTTATGCTGTAACTTTTTAATGGAGAATTCGTCGACGCTTCGTTACAGGTTCTAGTGACAGTTACAGGATAGTTTGGTGTCGATTACATTAACTCCAGCGGTGTAAATTATAATAAATGATGAATTAGTCCCTTCTCTGTATTGTTACTTTGTGGAGATTAGTGTTGTCAGTCAATATGTGGTTAGTAAAATTGTAAAACATTGTAAAATTGTAGAAATCTGTTGCACATTGATTAACTATGATTATTGAATCATTTATAAATGAGACCAGGAGACGAGTGAGACGAGATCAGGAAAACGTGAAAAATAAGGTTTTTAAAAGTAATAATCTTTCAATAAAGGCGCGATAGATATGCTGCACCATCTACCGACCCAATTCCGAAACACTTGTACCTGAATTCAATTCTTTATTGTAAAAATCTTGTTAGACCTTACACCACATACACTTATAGACCCGGCTTCAGATCATCATAGACTGCGTACATTCTACGAACGACCGTGGCTACTTGGGCCGTTATCGAAAATTTATACTTTTCATTTCCTTCACTTTTAATTATTTAACAACGTTCATTATAATATTTGGAACATAATTCATATCACGAGTGTCATACGTTATTATAGGACAAAGGGTTAACTATCACATTTTTTTTCTAGTTTCAACTTGTCAGATATATGTAAGCAATCTGTAAACATTTTTCATACTTAGCGGTACAGAGTATGCGCAGAAAAACCACCAATCAAAATGTGCGTCATTTGGTACCCTGCCTGACCTACAGGTTACGGGCCAACACAACGCTTGGATCGGCTCGAGGTTCAGGCCGGTTGATTCATGCCGGGCTTTTATGCGCGCATAGGCGCGGATATCACCTGCATGGGGCTCGAGCCCAAGGCCTGACGGCCGTGCCGGGATTCAGCCTGTTTTTGAGAGGGCAGCACGGTCACACTAATGTGGCCAATCAGTGCTTCGATTGAGCCCAACTTTTCTCGCGACATCTTCTCTCTCCACATCATGTTTAGCCTGGAACAGCTCCTACATCATCTTTAGCATGGAACAGAACCTACACCATCTTTAGCAGGAAGCAGAACCCACTTTACTGTTATTAAATCTTTGAGGGCGATTGCTGCCTAGATTGATCTTTTATCTGGCGTTTTTGACTATTAAAAAAACCCGTTTTTGTATTATCACGAAATGAGAACGCAAATTCCGCACCCTTGCAATCTTGTAAATGGTCTGAATTCCGGCCCGGCCGTCAGGCCCTGGGCTCGAAGCTCCTTACAGGCAATATCCGCGCCAATGCGCGCATAAAAACCAGGCCCAAATTGAGTCGGTGTGCTGTCTGGGTTGTTTTTCAAACATTCTTTGCAGTTGCACTTGCGTTTGTATACAGACTTTTAGAAATCACTGTACTTATTTGTAGTAAACGTGAGATTGAAGCAATGTATATTATCGTATATAATAATACGTATACATAACAGTATATGCTGGCATATGCTCACATGACAGATGTCACTCATTTGTGCATTTTGCGTTCATTTGCGGATTGAAACGTATAAATACATAATCCATATACCTATAGATATACTGACTTATATATAGGATAAATACGTAAATAGTTGAACAAGTATGCAGTAAAAGTGTCTGCCCTTTTAATAACAAATATGATTATAAATTTTATACATAGAGCACATTTCTCTGAAATATCATAGCTTCCTAAAAAGGTCACGTGGTTTTGTTGTGTTGTGGTTTGCTTCGGTGTAATGTTGAACAGACAATATATATGTACATGGACATATTTTGTGAAATAAAAATTCCTAATTTCCTCTTATAATGAGCACATTAGCCGGAAGATTTCAAGGAGTTTGGTTATATCTTTTTAAAACCATGTTATTTCAGTATACAATGTCAAAGAAATATACGCATACTTATCACACAAAATAAAAGTAAAAACTATCATGGCGGTAATCTATTGGGCGTTGTTCTCAACACCTGTTGCTTACTCTTGGATTGTAGTTCCATGCTTTGAATCTGTATTTAACTTTAAATTTAAAACAATTTAGAAGCTGTGATCTTTTCATTTAAAACTGAACTATGATGTTACGAGGTAAGCGTATAAAAGAGCGTACAATGTAAATTTTTATCTTTCTACATTCCTATTCATTGTTGAATACAATAAAAAAAACTATCGTACAAAGAAAGAAATAGGAAATTGAAAAGTGTTAGATTTAATATTTTTCATTTTGTTATCTATTGCAAATTTATTAATTTCATTATATACCTCCATTTTAAGAGTCTTTGAAATTACTCTTTAACCTTTAACAATACCAGTTTTAATTACATTTGTTTACCATCGAGTTCCGATTGGCAGTGCCTAGTCAGATTCGATTTAATTTTGAAAATTTGTACATCTAGACATAAAATCTGCAGTAGTGTAAACTTATAATTAGATTTCGGATCTGTTTGCAAAATACAAACTTTTTGCATTGATCGCAAGCTACTGGAATCAAAAATTGTTTCTTCCATTAATAATTTTAATAAGTTGATAACTAGACTGCGAATCTTTATGCATTTATGGCTTTTGATAGTTTTCAAAAAATGCTAGAATATAAAATTTGACAGAGTTTAGTAAGATTTTTATTTACTTCAGATCTACAAAGGCTACTACCACTGAAAACAAGATTTTATTTGATTCCACTTTCTTAAAATTCGTCTACAAAAATTAAAAAATGCATAAACATCCATAGTCTATTATACACAGTTTATTATCTATTGACACAGTCTATTATACTTATATATTCTTATTTAGATTACAGCAATGGGTAAAGGTGACGAAAGGGGTGATATTACTATACATGCAGGGGTGTCTACTTTTGTTCCAAAGACATCAAGTGAGGCCAGTAAAATGTTAGAAGCTGCTTTATTACAAATGGACGACATTATTTCTGGTAAGTTGTTGTTTTTATTTTATATTAATATTCATAGAACTATAAAAGGATCTGCATAGGGTATATAAAATGTTCACCGATTCAGAGGTGTAGATTCACCCCTAGGACGGATGACCATTACTTTTTATATACCCTGTACATTGAGAGATCAATGTTATTACTAGACTGTGGATCTTTATACAATTATGGCTTCTAAAAATTTTCAAAATATGCTAGTCTTAAATTCGACAGAATTTAGTACGATTTATATTTATTATGGATCTACAAATGCTATTGCCGATAAAAATAGAATTTTGTCTACAAAAATTGAAAATTGCATAAACATCCGCAGTCTAGTTATTACATATATGGCTTATCAAATTTGTAAGACTTTTTAAGATTTATAATTTGTAAAATATTATTAACTTGTAAACATCAATCAAAAAATTATAAGTTTGTATCTACACTCCCGCTCAAAAGTATGTGGACACTTTGTTGCAAGTATGATTTATCCTTAAATTGTACAGTCTTATTATTAAAATCGCTTGAATAAATAAAACTTTCTTTGGTACTGTTTCAATCTACGATGAGACATTAGCGTTGTCTGCTGTCTTCTGCAATCGTTGCAACAATTTGCACCAATCAGCTATTTATATCACTACTTCAAAGCTGTGATTACTAGAATTACTATAGTTGCTATAATTATTAGTATAATTAAACTTGCATGCTTAATTTTGAAATACATCTTTTTTGCACAGGTGCTTGCATAGAAAGTAATAACGAAGGAGCTGCGGAATGGAAAGATTCAGTAAAAGAAGCTGCAAGAAATCTTGTGACTGCAATTAAAAGTTGCCCAAGTCTTCCTTCTACACCTGATCCAGCAACTGTTGAAATTTTATTGAAGTGGATGCAACCGGTAATATATTTATATTTTATAGAAATAGCTAGAATATGCTCAACAAAACATATCCCTGAACGGTTTTGGAGTAAGTGCCGCATGGCCAGTCACAGTCCTCTTACCAAGAAGGTGCCCACGCCTTCCCCACTCCGTGGCCAGATCGTCCAGGACAAAGTCCCAATTCTTTTAGGCAATGCAACCTTGGGTTGCATGCCGTGGACAGTTTCACTCATATACTGCTGTACAAAAGAAAGAAGCACCCGGCCATAGTTCATAGAAAAGAACGCAGTAAGCTTTGAAAAAGGATTTCGCTGTTTAATTGAATAGTTCTGAAAATATGTGTTATTGCGGATTATCTAATACTTTAAATGAAATAAATCAATCATTGTACAATACAATTTGTACATAAAGATATTGTTTGTCATCATATCTTATAATTATACTGGGTGCTTCTTTTTTTTTGCACAGTAGTTTATCTCATCTCATTTAGAAAGTTTGTTAAGGGAGGTATAGGATGATAGAGACTGTAAACGCTACTCGCAACTGACATTTCTACTAGAGATCCCTATTTCACGCGTATGTAAATACATATGTACACGTGTAGTAAACGAATCTGGATCTCAATCCGTGTAATGATTAATACCCGTGCATTTCTGTTTTACGGGAACACGTGACACATGAAATGTGTTAAGAAACCGTGTACAATAGTGTACATTGTACATGGATCTGTGAATACGGGTTCGTGAATCAGATCTGTTCGGACCAGTGTCGCCAGATGAGAGCCAAACGGCTCTCACATATTCTCCTCCTTTTCCCCTTCCACTATCCCATTCCAGCACCATGCGCACACTCTAACGTCCCTGATCATCAGAGAGGGGGGTACATCATCTCACCGTGATTCCCCTCATCTGGCGACACTGGTTTGCACGTTCGACTCCGGCAACTGATGTTTCTGTTTGGAAACGTTTATACAAAAAGAATTCGATAGAAAAACATAAACCCATCAGTTGCCGGAGTCGAACGTCCCGAACGGATCTGTATTGACGAATCCGTCTACAGTCTACACCAGTGCTGGGCAGTGTTGCTAATCGAGGAGAATAAAGTTTACCCCCTGTCTGATGACCGGATTAATACGTGACCAGTCTACGGACTTACAAGGGAACATATTCAGATGCGAAAATCGGATTTTGATGAAACTTTGGGAGCATATAGTACTTTGAAAAATATTTGACACGTATTTTTTTTATCGGCAACCATCCACTCTGAAGGGGTGAAAACAGCCCTCAAAGTTGGGGGTCAAAACCATATTTTTTGAGATATCTCGGAAACCAGAGGTCCAAAAAATTTGAATTTTTTTTTAAATTGTGTGTTTTTCAATGGGGAATGTAGTCGCGTAAAAAAATTTTAACAAAAGGTTTTGTGTAAACAATATATTAAAAATTTGATTTTTTTTGCAGTTTCTCGTATTTATTGTTAGTTCATTTTAATGTAGACTTGGGTGTGTGATCTTTGATCCAAAATAGGGGATACATGTTTCAGGATTTTCTTTTTTTTTGCCATTTAACAATAATTATGCATAATGGAAGATAGTCTTGCACCTGGCGTGTAAAGGAATTCTGGCTTGTTTTATCGAACTATAAGCATTTAGTATGAACATATATAGTATTTTAAACAATACCACTAGATTATATGTCGTTTGTTATTTTATCAGTAGCTAAAGAAGGTGGCGCAGGTAGCAGCGTGACGCGGTGCTAATTACCGCGGCGGAGTAAGGGTACCGTCTTGTATGTATAACCAATTCGTCTGCGAATTTCTGCTGTCGTTGGGCTTTCGGTCAAAATATACCTGGAGCCTTTTCAAATACACTGTGGATCCTTCAAATAATCGAAACTGGAGTTTCCCTCGTTGTATATGGTAGTTCTGATAAGAGCTGGTGGCAAAATGCTGCACACTGCAGTTTTACCTTTGTTATTTATAGCATTTGAGAAGGAAACGAATATTTTCAAAAGTTTCTATTGATTATTAGGGTGAAAGAGGAGGAAATGTAAAGTAGTCTTAAGAATGTACATATAAATATGGGCACATTGCTTTGTGTGCTACAGTTTTTCTGCATTACGGTTTGAGTTGTGTAGGATTTCGTTATCAAATTAACGTGCATATTAAGAAGTTAAGGCTACTGCTTTCGGATTTGTAAAACAGTGCCACATAACGAATAATTTCTGGCGATAATCAAGGTAAACATCCGATAATTATATTATTTTTACTTTTCTTGATTGTTTATTTTTAGATTCGTTTTTACAAACATGAAGATCAATCCGATGAACATTATAAACATTTTGATCGAAACATATCACAGCAATAATAACAAGGAAACACCCAACGACAGCAGAAATTCGCAGACGAATTGGTTATACATACAAGACGGTACCCTTACTCCGCCGCGGTAATTAGCACCGCGTCACGCTGCTACCTGCGCCACCTTCTTTAGCTACTGATAAAATAACAAACGACATATAATCTAGTGGTATTGTTTAAAATACTATATATGTTCATACTAAATGCTTATAGTTCGATAAAACAAGCCAGAATTCCTTTACACGCCAGGTGCAAGACTATCTTCCATTATGCATAATTATTGTTGTTGCGGACAGAAGAGATTTAGTTTTGTATTTTCAGAGTCCGTAGGCGTATTCAAAACCCCCTCGTAAAGATTATGTATAGTTTAATGTTTATTTGTAGTTTTTCTTCGGGAGACCCCCATTAGTTGTTCATTGATTGCTTTGTTGTTGCGGACTAAATTGCGTCTATTGTATTCCTCGATTTCCTCGTAGTTTAAGTTGCCGTTTGTATTAGCGTTAAATGTAAATAATGCGTTATTACTTGTGAATGATGGATGTACAGGGGAGCGCGAGGAGAGCGGGGGTCTGTTGTGTTTGCGAGCCTTCTGCGTTGGGGATTCCTGCTGGCATCGCGAAACATGTGTTCGACAACCGATTGCATGGAAGACACATGTATAGGCCGCGTGGTAAGATCACTGATAACAGTGATCTAGGCCCGCTTTAGCCCAAGGAGGAGGGTGTGACCACCCTTCTGCGAATTGGGACCACGTGCACGGTGAGACCGGAGGGTCGAACCGGGGCCGGTAGGCCTGCGAAGCCAGCGGTGAGCGGTCCGCGCAAAAAGAAACAAAATTTCTGAGGAGGGGTGGTCGAGGACGACGGCCGGTGGTGGCCGTTTCCCGAGAGGGGGTTTTCCTTGATTCATATTGTGTTTCGCTCGGAAGCAGAGGAGACCACGCGCTCTCCCCTCGCGAACCTTCAGATAAACGGCTCGTCTGGATATCGTCGCTAAATAAAATTAATCTGTGTGACCAAAATACTTGTATTTTCTATCCTGCATTAACGAACTAACATTTGGTGCCGAAACCCGGGACCTTTCGCCGGGAATAGCAGGATAGAAAAGTGTTCGATAGTGCGAAGTGAGTGATAAGGGGAATTCGCTACGATGCCGCCGAAAAGGAGGAAGAACCCCGGATCCAGGCACAGCACGGCTCAACCGCCGGCGAAGAGGAATCGAGCCGAAAGCAGGGGCCGAGCCACGTCTGACGTGGAGCTGCCGCAGCGACTGCCGTCAACGGAAAACGAAGAACCGCCTGTTCCAGGTCCGAGCGGGAATCTTCACCAAACCGACGGGTCGCTGCAGGGAACAGGAAGTGGTCTAGTGACTAGCTACCATCCGTCTACAACGCCTCCGAGTAGCAGCCCTGTGCCGACAAACATCGAGGACATTAGAGGTGTCAGGAGACCCGCGCCGCATCACAGCACCCCTTTACCAGCGGGGTCGGATACCTCGGTAAGTCGACAACCTGCAGTCGATCCGGCGACGCGTTTGGCGGAAGCGATCGAAAACACCCTACTTGCGGTGCGGGAGACTTCTGTGGGCGAAGGGAATTCACGTCTCGTCCACCGATTAACTTCCGCGAAAGCATTGCCAACATTTTCGGGTGATCCGATTGAGTGGCTCCATTTCAAAGAGGCGTATGAGCTGACGTCGGAGCTCGGCGGTTTCAGTGAACGCGAAAATATTGCGCGGTTGTTCAGGGCTTTGAAGGGCGAAGCCCGCGAGGCGGTGAGTGTGTTACTGGCGACGACTCGCGATGCTAAGGACGTTATGCGAACGCTCGAGTTACATTACGGTAATAAGAATATAATCGCCGAGAAGCTCTCCACAGAAATAAAGGAGTTACCACGCTTAGATTCGGGAAAGATTGATATTGTACAGTTCTCTACGAAGCTGAAGAACGCTGTCGCGGCCTTCAAGTCATTAGAGCTCGTCGGCTGCCTACACAGTTTCGAGTTGCTAAAGAGTGTTGTGGGCAAATTGCCGTCGGCTTTAACATACGCGTTTAATAGATACGCGGCGGATACATCCTCAGAAAAGACAGGTTTGGAAAAGATGGCTGATTTTATTCACAAAGAGGTGGAGGTAGCAGCAGCAGCGGGTACGTTAAACTTAGCTTCGACCTCGCGAACGTACCCTAGAGTGTCGACGAGAAAACCGCGCCACCCGGAAGCAGGCACGTCTTATATGATGGGGCATGAAATGCGCGCGGGTAAGGACGATGGCGATTCAGCAGGTTGCGCGGTTTGTCGGAGGTCCAATCACGCCCCTGAAGCCTGCGCGCGCTTCCTTCGAGAACCGGTAAACGTTCGTTGGCGCTTAGTGAGAAAATTTAGATTATGCATTAATTGCTTGGAAAAGGGTCACATGCGGGACAATTGTAGAATGGGGGGTTGTGCCGTGTGCCGGGCACGCCACCACACGCTCCTGCACGATAAGAGATCGGTTACGGGTCCAGGAAGAGGAAGTCAAGCGACAGTGAGAGCTGGAAAAAGCGCGCCAGAGCGAACAGTTGGTGCCTCTTCGACGACGGATGACAGCAATAAAAGTTGACTCACACCGGCACGCGTACTCCTAAAGATATTACCGGTACGCGTAATAGGACCGACGGACTTTAGGGATACGTATGCACTGCTCGACGAGGGCTCTACGGTAACGTTGATTGACAAAAAATTATCACGTCAAGTGGGTGCGCGGGGTCCGAAAGTAAATCTCGCGCTGAAAGGAATAAATGATCGCGAAGCCGTTGTCTCGATAAGCGAGAAGGTCAGTGTAGTTGTTCGCGGAATGCTGGAGGAACATCGCATCAAACACGCTTTAACGGTACAGGATTTAGACCTTCCCAGTCAATCTCTTCCGGACTATCTTCTAAAGCGCGTAAGTGATGCGGATCACGTAGATTTGTGTGCGTATAAAGATGCACAGCCCAAATTACTTTTGGGCCAAGATAATTGGCCCCTAATAGTTACCCGCGAGTTGCGGCAAATAGAGAATCAGGACCTCGCACTTTCGAAGTCCCTTTTAGGTTGGATCTTACACGGGGCGATACGGTCGCAGGTAGGAGTCGAACGAAATTCGCCGGTGAATGTAGCTACACGCGATAATACACTGGCCAGCGAAGTGCGCTATGGCCGCCAAGAACTTGACGAATTGATTAAGTTTTATTTTCAACTGGACGATTTTGGCGTTCGAGTTGATACTAAACCTAGAAGCATTCATGTTCATGCCTTAAAAACATTAAAAGAGACGAGTCGTTACACAGGCGATTCTTGGGAGACGGGCTTGCTATGGAAATCTAATTACGTTTCGAAGATCGACAGCTTCACGACGGCGCGTAAGAGGCTCCTTGCGTTGGAGAAGAGACTAGATCGAGACCCGGAATACGCCGCGTCGTATTACAGGGAAATGGAGCGACTTATTGACGATGGATACGCCAAAAAAGGGGTCGAAGATACGCGGAACGCGCGCGTTTGGTATCTGCCACATTTTGGTGTGCAGAATGCTAGTAAGCCGGGAAAACTGAGGCTAGTGTTCGACGCCGCCGCTAAAACGGCGGGAACTTCCTTAAACGACCTGCTCGAGACAGGGCCAGACCTGTTACAGCCATTGGCTGGTGTATTGCTGCGCTTTCGTCAGTACGCGGTCGCGTGCAAGGCAGACATCAAGGACATGTTTTTACGTGTAAAGATGAGAGAGGAAGATCGTGACGCGCAACGATTCCTGTGGCGCGGTCGTAATCGCGAAATAGAGCCAGAGGTCTACACAATGACATGCTTGATTTTCGGCGCGAAATCATCACCCTGCAGCGCGATATACATTAAAAATCGTAACGCGGAAGAATATAGTTATTCGCAGCCTGAGGCGGCCAGAAGCATAGAGAAAAATAGCTACATGGATGACTTTCTGGTAAGTCGAAATTCCATAAAAGAAACGCTGGATCTCGTTCGGAGCATAACGAATATAAATGCTCGCGCAAACTTTAAGATGCATGGCTGGGCGAGCAACGCGGCGGATATAGTTGACACAATGACCAAAGAAGGAATAGTAGGAAATAGTGATGAGACGCGACTTTGTGACCGAGGGGGAGAAAAGGTTCTGGGCCTTTTTTGGGACACAAAAACAGACGAATTAGGTTTCAAAGTGGATATAGAAAAAATTCCTGCGGAGGTGGCGCGCGGACGCAGAATACCGACGAAACGCGAATATTTGCGGATAATCATGTCCATCTTTGATCCTCTTGGTTTTCTCGCCCCCTTTACAATAAAATCTAAGATATTAATGCAGAGAATTTGGCGTAGCGGTATCGGCTGGGACGACTCGTTACGAGACGAGGAAAACGTCAATTGGTTATCCTGGCTACGAATGCTATATAAGGTTCGAGGCGATCGTATTCCGCGCTGTCTAATCCCAACCGATTGCAGTCAGGCGAAAGCGCAGCTACATGTTTTTTGCGACGCAAGTTTAGAAGCGTATGCTGCCGCAGCGTATTTAAGGACGAAGGTGGAGAACGGTCCGACTAATGTCATCCTAATTATGGCGAAGTCAAGAGTAGCGCCCCTGAAACCGCTCTCTGTCCCTCGTATGGAATTACAGGCCGCGTTACTAGCGGCAAGATTAGCTAAAACCCTTACGGAAGAACTCGACTTCAACGTGCAACAGCGATTCCTATGGTCCGACTCGACTACTGTTATCAGGTGGATAAAAGGGGAACCGCGGATTCGACAAGTTTTTGTGGCGCACCGATTAGGCGAGATTGACGATATCACGGAGGGATCAGAATGGCGATGGGTCCCGTCGAGCCAGAATCCCGCAGATAGCGCGACACGTTGGAGGGAAGAAGCAACTCGTGCTACTACCCGCTGGTATCGGGGGCCTGAATTCTTGCAGAAACCGGAATCTCAGTGGCCGGTGGAAAGGCCACTTAATGAAACCGAGAAAAAGGCGATAGATACCATGGAAACCCGTAAAACCCTCGTGTGCGAATCGCGTTCGTTACCGCTAGCGAATCTCCCACTGGCGACAAGAGTTTTAGGATGGCGGGGTTTATTAGTCACAGCTAGACGCGTGCGAGCCGCGATAGACCGCTGGAGAGGTATACCGCGGACGGGAATAAACGTAGAGAGCATCGCGGCAGCAGAGCGGTATTGGTATCGCGTAATACAGGATGAGCACTTCAACAAGGAGATAAACGCCATAAAAAAAGGGAACGACATAAACAAGAGTAGCAAGATTGCGGGTTTAAAACCGTATTTAGACGGATGCGGGATTTTAAGAGCAAGCGGGCGAGCGATTGACATTTGCGAGTCCGAGTTTAGCAATCATCCAATTATTCTGGAGGGCAACCACCCGGCCACAAGGATGCTCATAAGGGAGTATCATAGACGTTTCTACCACGGGAGTAGCAATACGGTGATGAATGAGCTGCGACAAATATTCTACATAATAGGGTTAAGGAAAGCCCTGCGGTCGTTGTCAAACAGATGCATAGTCTGTCGTTTACATCGCGCCAAACCGCACGCTCCCATCATGTCTACTTTACCAGCGGGGCGGTTAGCGTACAGGCAAAGACCCTTCAGCCATTGTGGGATTGATTACTTTGGGCCCATGTTCGTTAAAATCGGGCGGCGAAGAGAAAAACGTTGGGGAGTGCTCTTCACGTGCCTCACTACGCGGGCCATACATTTGGAGCTGGCCCACAGCTTGAACACAAGCTCAGCCATAATGGCTATGCAACGGTTGGCAGCGCGTCGGGGCGCTCCCCTTACCATGTATAGCGATAATGGAACGAATTTTAAAGGCGCGAGTCGAGAGCTTAAAGAAGCCATCGCCGAAATCGACGAAGAGAAACAACGAGGATACGCAATGACGCGGAGTATGAAATGGATCTTCAATCCACCGGATGCACCACACATGGGTGGGGCGTGGGAACGCCTAGTAAGATCCGTGAAAACCGCGTTACACGTGGTTTTGCGCGAACAAGCTCCCACGGAAGAAGTGTTATATACCTTGTTGACCGAGATAGAACACTCTGTAAACTCGCGACCATTAACACATGTACCCGTAGATGTTCGAGATGGCGAGGCGCTTACGCCGAACCACTTTTTGATAGGCACCTCGTCTGGAAACATAAAGTTGGGGAGATACGAAGCTCAATCTACATGTTTGCGTAAGCAATGGAGGACGGCGCAAAGTTTTGCCAACGCCTTCTGGAAGCGTTGGCTACGGGAGTATCTCCCATCGATCATAGCACGACCAAAATGGTCCGAGAGGACCGACCCGTTAAAACAGGGAGACCTTGTGCTCATAGTCGATTTGCAGTCACCGCGAAACGAGTGGAAGAAGGGGACGATTTCTCAGGTATACCCTGGGTCAGACGGAGAAGTGAGAGTTGTGAAGGTGCGCACCCCGTGGGGCGACCTTTTGAGGCCGGTGCGAAAACTGGTGCGATTGTTGAAAACAGATGAGGTATAAATTCTGTGATTTATACGAGGGGGAGGATGTTGCGGACAGAAGAGATTTAGTTTTGTATTTTCAGAGTCCGTAGGCGTATTCAAAACCCCCTCGTAAAGATTATGTATAGTTTAATGTTTATTTGTAGTTTTTCTTCGGGAGACCCCCATTAGTTGTTCATTGATTGCTTTGTTGTTGCGGACTAAATTGCGTCTATTGTATTCCTCGATTTCCTCGTAGTTTAAGTTGCCGTTTGTATTAGCGTTAAATGTAAATAATGCGTTATTACTTGTGAATGATGGATGTACAGGGGAGCGCGAGGAGAGCGGGGGTCTGTTGTGTTTGCGAGCCTTCTGCGTTGGGGATTCCTGCTGGCATCGCGAAACATGTGTTCGACAACCGATTGCATGGAAGACACATGTATAGGCCGCGTGGTAAGATCACTGATAACAGTGATCTAGGCCCGCTTTAGCCCAAGGAGGAGGGTGTGACCACCCTTCTGCGAATTGGGACCACGTGCACGGTGAGACCGGAGGGTCGAACCGGGGCCGGTAGGCCTGCGAAGCCAGCGGTGAGCGGTCCGCGCAAAAAGAAACAAAATTTCTGAGGAGGGGTGGTCGAGGACGACGGCCGGTGGTGGCCGTTTCCCGAGAGGGGGTTTTCCTTGATTCATATTGTGTTTCGCTCGGAAGCAGAGGAGACCACGCGCTCTCCCCTCGCGAACCTTCAGATAAACGGCTCGTCTGGATATCGTCGCTAAATAAAATTAATCTGTGTGACCAAAATACTTGTATTTTCTATCCTGCATTAACGAACTAACAATTGTTAAATGGCAAAAAAAAAGAAAATCCTGAAACATGTATCCCCTATTTTGGATCAAAGATCACACACCCAAGTCTACATTAAAATGAACTAACAATAAATACGAGAAACTGCAAAAAAAATCAAATTTTTAATATATTGTTTACACAAAACCTTTTGTTAAAATTTTTTTACGCGACTACATTCCCCATTGAAAAACACACAATTTAAAAAAAAATTCAAATTTTTTGGACCTCTGGTTTCCGAGATATCTCAAAAAATATGGTTTTGACCCCCAACTTTGAGGGCTGTTTTCACCCCTTCAGAGTGGATGGTTGCCGATAAAAAAAATACGTGTCAAATATTTTTCAAAGTACTATATGCTCCCAAAGTTTCATCAAAATCCGATTTTCGCATCTGAATATGTTCCCTTGTTAGTGGGAGATGTTGGAGCTGGAATGCGATAGTAGAAGGGGAAAAGGAGGAGAGGAAAAATCGACCAGAAACAACCGAAACTATTTAGTTGTTTTTCCTCTCCTCCTTTTCCCCTTCCACTATCCCATTCCAGCACCATGAGCACGATGCGCATACTCCAACATCCCCCACTAAGTCCGTAGACTAATCACGTATTAATCTGGTCATCAAAGATGGGTTAAACTTTATTCCCCTCGATTTCCTCGATTTGGCGACACTGACCCGTGTGCGGGTCATTCATATGGTTTCCTCTCCAGCGGGCCGTTTGGCTGAGCGCCACAAGCCCCAACCATCCACTAGGTATAAGGATAAGCGGCCCCTACACGGTCAATCAGGAATTACAGTCTGATTGATCAGTCAGACTGTCAATCCTGACTTCAATCTGCTACAATCACGAAGGACCTATCAAATATCTGGAAATTCGTCAGTCCATTTCATCAGTCCGTCAGTATTAATTTTTCACCACCAATTCGAATGTCAATCTTCGACGTGACTGTCATTCCGATTGACCGTGTAGGGGCCGCTATAGACTTATCATCCAATGTATTTTTGCGGCCCACTTTCGGGGGCCACGTAACCCCATTACCATTTTCATTTCACGCAATTTAAACGAGTTTATGTCAGAATCTTCGTGCCACAAATAAATAAACAAGTCTATGTATTTCTGTTCTGAATCGTTGTTTCGCGTGCTGGATCGCTTCATTTGCATGGAAATAGGCGAAATGAAAATAGTAATGGTCATGTCATGTTATCAAATAAACCTATGAATCTTAATTTTATCTTTCAATTTTAATTTAAAAACGCCACGATCTTTCGTTCCACACAACCAAATATTTAAAAATAGAATTGAATCTTAAAAATAAGTCGGCTCGTATCAAAGCTGGTCTCAAGTTTGTAGCCATATATTCGCACGGAAATTTGACCATATAGCCGGACATCATTGTAATTTTTTCACATTTGAATTAAATATTATCCTACAGATACAAATCTTTTAAATAAATTGAATTAAACGTACGCGTATTGAAACGTACTTATAACATTTTAGGTTTCTTACATATAGATAGGTACCAAGCTACATTAAACTGTGTCATCTCGTTCAGGAACATAAAAAGAGAATTGCATACATAGTACGGCTGTTAAAGTGCAAAACATTTTAAAAATTCGAAATTTGCATTTTAAGACTGATTTTCGTAAAAACTACGCATGAGAAATAAGGAGATTTGACAAAAATCTATGAGAAACTAAAAGTCCGGAAAAGTTAATAGTCGTTATACACAATAATTACTAATTAGATTGCGAATTAAACTGAAATTTAATTTGATTGGCCCTTTGCACACTCCGAATGATTTTTCAATTTTGTTGTCAACAACTCCCTACTATTTTAAGTGTTTCATTTTGAAATTTACTTCAAAGGACAGTTCCTTGACTGCTACTCATTTTAAATAATTTTGTTTAACAATTATGTTAAATATAACACTTGAACTTTATTGTAATTTATATTTGTGGAACTTATATTTGGTTTAAACTACAAAATATTGAATTAAATAAATAAAGCAAGAATCAAATACATATGAAAACACGTTTCATTTACATTTTCCTCTCTCCGATGTCGAGTCACACTCGACAAAGAAGTGCAAAGGGTTAAATTATAGGCTGTAAAAACATTTATTTGCATGATCTTCCGTTTACACATAACCTATGCCCGAAGAGCTCAGATATATTTATGTAGTTTCAGAAACCCTGTAGTGGTACGATTTAGGAAAGATGAACGATCAATCTATTTATAAATATAGATCTAACTTTTTCGAGGAATGTAATATGTACCTATAACGAATAACATATTTTAAAATAAATTTACTTACAAACAAATAACTCTTTAGGAATAAAGTATTGCTTTATTTATAGATTATTGTAATATATACTAACATAAATTGATCAGTTATACCGATTATATAATTTAGTTAAATATTTGAAGAGTATATAGGTATAGACGAACTGAAATCTGGGGAAATTTTCGTTTATAATTTATGCTACATGTTTCGTTGAATATCGTTTTTACGATATCAAGTAATGATGAAGAAATTGATGTAGTACGATTTGGGAGATCGTTTTAATAGAGGCATCTATGTAAGTTCTACAGTTCTATGTATACTCGTCGGACTAAACCGTATGCACCACGTGACTACTCGTATCTTGAGAAATTTTAAGACGGTAATTTTAGTTTCTTCCTGAACCGCGTTGTGATAGTTTTGCGGGATTGTTTCTTGCCTAATACGTTTTCATTATGAAAAAATTATTCATACTTAAATAATTCAACATAAAGTAAATAAGTATGAATCATGTATGGTGTATGTGGATGAGAAATATTCATCAACAATTTCGAAGACATAAAGTCAATCATGGAAGAGAAAGAGAACGGATATGCAAGAGGTTCTATTAGAAACGTTTCTGTTCTTCGAAAAATCAATGAAATAAAATTGAATCATTTTTTATCGAGTAATAAACGAGATATAAATTATGAAGTATTATTATATGTAAATGTTTTGCAGGAAAATTTAAGTAAAAATACAATGACGTATTAGAGTATTTATCGTCATGGAATCTCACGTACATCTGAAAGTGATGATCGAATATTTCAAGTTTTATTTAAGATTTTTAAACGAATTTATTATATTATTCAGACAATTATGTTCTCTTAGAGAAAGTAAGCAGATGTTCGAAATTTTCTATAACATTTCTATTATAGTATATATACATCTGCATCTTTGTATTTTCAGTAGAATGTTTTTAGATCTGTCTAAATTGTCTTTGGGATTTCGAACAGATATTGAAATGATTTTTTAAACAATTTCGTACATTAACTACATTGGAATAACCTTTCTGAAAAATAAGACAATTTAATAAATAATGGAAGAACCATATACATAGGAAAAGCAGTTTTATTTATATTTTTCTTTCGCCGATGTCGAGTCACACTCGACAAAGGAGTGCAAAGAGTTAAAGAAGTTGCCGTTTTTTTAAGAATGTCCGAATAGGGAGTCACTGTATGTGCTTAATATTATATGTAACATAAATTCTGTGTTACACATTTCATTTGCTCACATTCCCAAAAATTAGTTCACGAAATTCATTTACGTTCGGAATATTTAGATAAATCGGAAACGATGTCGGGAACAAAACAGTGGGATGGTAGATGTATACCCTCAGAAAACTATGACTCTTCAGGAACATCAAATTGTGATCAAGAAGAGGATGATTATCCAAATGTAGACAGTTTTGAACATCATACATATAAATCTGACAGCTGTTTCTGCCAGGTACTATTTCTGACAATTTAAAAGGATAAAAAATTATAGACGTATTTTAGAATTTAATGACGTTAACTGCGAATAAAGTTACAAAATATTTAATATAATATAAAAATATAGAGACAATAATTAAACAAATTTTTTATTGTTCTGATTACTGGAAAAATTAATTCCAAAAGCGGCACGGAGCATAGTTGTACTTTTTAAAATAATGTAGGTACTATCTCTGTGAGGAGAGTTTTGCAATATACAGGATGGTTCAATCGATATTACTACCTCCATTTTTGTCGTTACCATTATTTGTAGCGAAGAATATTTATATAGGGTTGAATGGTTTCGAGAAATGCACACTTTGGTGTTGTGAGTTTTTTTGTAGGTGGACGCGTAGAAAAGATATGAAGGTCATCAGTATTTTTTAAATGAGATCGTATGTTTTTTCCTGCACCAGTCGATGAAGCTTCATTTTCTCTATAAAAAAGTATTAACCTATTAATATCGAAAAACCATTGGTTAAGGAGATATTTTAATTTTAGTGTTGTTATGAAATCACGACGGTTTTTCGATATTAATAGGTTAATACTTTTTTGTAGAGAATATGAAGCTCCATCGACTGGTGCTGGAAAAAACATACGAGTCCATTAAAAAAAATATTGATGACCTCTATATTTCTTCTACGTGTCCACCTACAAAAACTCACAACACCAAAGTATGCATCTCTTGCAACCATTCAACCTTATATAAACATTTTTCGCTACGAATAATAATATCGACGAAAATCGAAGTGGTAATATCTGGTGAACCACCCTGTATATGTTTATTACTCTTAAATTGTTTGTTGCAAAATCTTTTCAGAGTATTGCGTTATGTATCGATAAAGATGAAAAAATTCATTAATGAAGTCACTTATTAATTTTATATTACAACATTTAATGCTTCTTTTCAATGTAAATTAAAAGAGTGCACTTAAACTATATAATTCCTTAACGAGTAATTAAAAGCACGTTACAAATAGATAATACGCTACATTATAGATATAAATTGTTAGAAATGGTATAAAAATGATACATAAGAGAATTATATTTTGTTTCTCAGAATTGTCCATTAGGTTACACTAAAATGATTGGCCTTAGAGGAAGCGTGCCAAATCTCTGTTCAACCACAAGTTTGACTCAGATGGAGACTTACCCACCATTTTGTTCTGCAATATATAATATGAGGTCGTTTTTGTTGTTCGTTCTGTTTTTATTACTTTTGTGTTCAAATTCATTGACATTCTGATATCTGATATAATCAAATAGCCTGTGTGCGAAAAAGCATTGTTGTCAAGAAAATACTAAAGAACATAAAGGGAACCAAAGCAATCAGCCTTTCGAATCAGGAACCAAAAGACGTCTCAGAAACAGAATAGATTGCGAGCAAAGACTCAGATCACAAACAGACCTTTTCTTGAGAAGAAAAGAATCTTCTAACTGTTGTCCGTTACAGTATTTTCAAATTTCTCGAAAATGGGAAGAATACCTATCAAAGACCGAGGTACATCTATATTTCTAACATAGATAGTGGCTTGTTTGATCGTACATATAACAGTTTATTTTAACATTTTGTGTACAGAAGTTCAGGATGTGTGCATAATATTTTTATCATATAATAACAATAACTTTATATCATGTAATGTGGATTATATTTTTTAGCCTGTGCATTATTCAAGAATAATATTTTTTATTGTTAATATGCCCCATTACATATATAAACGTATACATGTTATGTGTATATTATGGTTTAACATTATATACAAACCCCATTACATATAACATTATATTGTGTAATGTGGATTATATTTTTTAGCCTATGCATTATTCAAGAAAAATATTTTTTATTGTTAATATGCCCCATAACCCATTACAAATTTATATAATACTCATTTTAATATTATAGGATCGTTTAAGGAAATTAGAAGATGAACGGGGAGCGTTACGAATGGAAGTATCAGTTTTATCGGAGCAAGTGGAAGCACAGTCCAATAAAATTCAAGAGTTGGAAAGCATGCTCAGGGAAAAGAAGGATTCTCTTAGAAGAATGGAAGAAGCATTACAGCAAGTAACTACATTTACTTACATTTACTATTACGTTGTTGTATCCTATTGAGATTTTATGAGCTGTAATTATTTTTTATGGATCGATTTTGTTGCTATGCTGATCATAACTCTTATGTTTCTTATTGTTAGTTACACTTACGTTTTCCCAAAATGTGAACGAGAAGAACGAATTCTAAACACTCCATTTATGTACAGTACGATTTTAGTGATTATGTTTCGCATTCCAATTAAATATGTTATGCTGTGTATACAGGCGGAAGCCTAATTAATTGCATAGTAATCGTTATTTCCTGTCATGAACAGTAGGAGATAAAAGAAAGTAAAATATCAATTTCGCACAATATTTTCAACGATAAACCTTGTTTGTTTCCATGAATGTTAAAAATGCTTTAGTTTAGACATATTTCCTACTTGATTTTAGTGTTTCATAAATTTCATCGCTCTACCTCATTTCTATTGAAAGTTCTTTGATTTTGAATCGAGTTTGCGTATAGCTGCCATGGGTAAAAAATTATCGCAGCGAGTTCATGGTGTACTCAATCGAATCGGCAGAATCTCTGCATCAATTTGACGTTCGGATCATGGTATTACGATCACTTCTCGCCGAGATATAGCGAGTTAAAGGAAAAGTGGAAATTGTGCATTTTTTAAGCATATTTTCAGAGACACCTGGCATATCGAAATGTTAATGGAATTGAAAAAACAAAAGGAGTGCCTTGAAGAGAAAGAAACGCTCTTTCTATTGCTTTTTTGCACAAGATTCTACGATATTTTTTTCGCTTTCTGGAGCCAGTTAAAGTTAAAAAGCTCATATTTACTTCAATGTTGAATAACTCGAATAAAGAAAATCGCACAATATTCAACAACCACACAATTTACACAGGAAAGATAGCCCTTCCAAATGATATTAACGCCATTTATCAATAAAATTTGTTGCTCCCCGTGTGATGTTCCAAAGTTGCACAAAATTTTTGTTAACCGTCAATGTTGTCTTCATCTCTCTACAACTTTGTAAAAAACCAACATAGCAACAATTTGAAACAGAGAATCTGAAACTAGAGGTTTCAGGCTTTCAAGCTATTATTTAACGATATCGATACTGGAATTTTTGACGGATTTATGATCACGTAAAGTGGGACCAATTTTTCGGGTTCGCAAGTGATTCCTTAATTCTTTTGAGAAGTGTACTACTTGAGTAGTAAATGAGTACTACTCAATCCGTGATAAAAAGATCGCAATATTGCATTGATACCAATGGCAATCACTTTGAACACCTTCTGTAAATGCAAGTTTATTTCACCTTTTTTGTCATAAATGGCCTTTGCTGACCTTCAAAAACCTTAATGTTGCACCTCGTTGGATTCGACTCAATAGCCGCTATCAGAAAACAGGTACCAGGAAATGGAATTCTATTTAAAAAAACAAAGATGACCTTCATATCTCTGAAGCGACTCCACCTAGCAACAAAAGATTAACGCCACACTACGGCCCCTGTTGTCCGACGCAACTTTTATTTCGAAAACTTTTCTACTAGCACATACTATACTTTCGGAGTTATTGTGTAGTTATTGTAATACAATAATTAGTGCCTTACCCTGTATAACAGGTTTGTTTATTTACCCTGTAACTACCCTTGCAGACGAGATATAGTATTGAAACTTGGCAGTATGTATTTTTTTCTTGGTAGGCTATCAAATGTTGTGGTATGTTCGATTAAAACAGGTTTGAGGACAATTTTGTTCCTCATATCCAGCTGGATCCTTCAAATTGTTGTTATGATTAGCAGTATCTACTGGGTGATCCATATAGAGCTTGTCAATCGAAACATGTGTCTGAACATCAAATCGCTCCATGACCCTCAGTTTTTCAAATTCGGGTCATTTTTTAAAAATAAGGTATTGTGTGAAAACTAAAAATGTTACATGATTATATAAAGCCTCTAAAGATAGAATAGATTTTCCAGAATATAATGGTACAGTAGAGTTGCAATGTAAGTGAAATGGACCACGGGCGATGTGTTACCACCATGACTGTCATCAGTTGTCTCTCTCGAAGTGGCCATCAATATTAACGCGTGCGCTGCTACAGTTTTTCACAAATATCTCGGAAACGAAAGGAACCACCGTTAACATGGAGAGGAAAAAGTTGTTAAAAATGTTGAGACTTATAACATATCCAAAAATCGTTGAAAGTGAAGGGTGGGTAGCTGTTCTGCAGTTTGACTGAGTTTTCGTTTCTAGGATTGCAAGAATGCGGGATGCGCCTTCTCATTTCTTGATCATGCAAAGATGGGGTTTTCAGTAGTCAAAAGCGCTAGATGAAGGATCGGTCTAGGCCGCGAACGCCCTCAAAAGTCCTATTTTTTCGTTTACGAGGAGTAATTTGCACTATTCGGCAGCATAGAACTGCGCATGTAGCTATTTTCTTAGCTACATGCTTCCGAATAATGCATATTACGCCTCCTAAACGTAAAAATAGGACTTTTGAGGGCGACTGCGGCCTAGATTGATATTTTATCTAGCGCTTTTTACTACTGAAAACCCCATCTTTGCATTATCGAGAAATGAAAGGCACCCTTGTAATTCTGGAAACGAGTCTACCCTCTTAAGGGCGAAAGTCGCAGATTTTCAGCCTTGGCAGCGCATTTCGCCCTTATTTGATCATCTTGAAACGTTTGTAGCCCATTGCAAAATTAACCGATTTCGATGAAATTTTCAGTACGCATTCAAGTTACCGAAATCTACAAAACGCATTTTTTAAAATTACGTTGCAGGCTCAGATAAAAAAGTTGAAAAGAAACATCATTTTTACAATTTTTTATGATTTCTACCAATTGCAATTTAAACAAATTTCTATTTACTCATTCTCTAGCAAACTAGTGGATCTACCAACTTAAACAAATTCAAGTCGTTAAGTAAGTTCTCCATACCTTCTAGCTTTCAAGATATCTCAAAAAACGTATTTTTGATTCGTAACTTCAGGCGCTGTTGTCAACAAACAAAAATATGTATCGAATGTTTTTCTAAAGTCTTTCGAAAGTTTCATAAAAATTGACTAGTGTAACTTGAACATGCTCCCTTGTAAGAAAAGAAATTTTCATAAGAATGTAAAAGTATTCCGCTAAAAATGTACTCATTGCCCGGTCAAAAACTATTCAGAACAACATAATTTAATAATTGTTATATACCATTGTATTCCGGAGTTTCTTGAGCTTTTTATCTTTTGAGCCTCGATCGAGCTTCTTAGCGTGTATTAAATTTCACACAATACCTAATTTTCTGAAAAATGGCCCGGTTTTGTGGAGGCTCATGCTTTTCAAAAACTGAGGGTGATGGGGCAATTTGACTTTTAGATTCGTGTTTCGGACGAGAAGCTCTACGAGGATCGCCAGGTGGATATTACAGATCAAAATTCGTGTCGGACAGTGTTATCAATTTCCCGGTGGTATTCAACGGCTTGGGCTCAGCCGTCATTTGTAACAGAAGGTACGTGCCAAACTGGAATTCATGGTAAAAATTATGAAATGTATTCCACTTTGCAAAGAATTGTATTGTACTTGCCACGTGAATAAGAAGTAAATAAAGATGAAGAACTATGTGCCACAATAAAACTGTTCTCTGAAGAGCGATATTGTACAAGTTGCATCGTCAGTTAATTGTTGTCACCACAGGATAAGTCAGAAATTATAACATAACTAACAATAAAATAGAGAGGATTCTGCATCGAAAAGTAATTAAAAATTTTGTAGTTATTACCACTGGAATATGGTTTCTATTTGTTAGTTAGGAAATCAAGGAGTTGCTAGAATTATAGACGGCGAGGACGAACCTGACGTGTAGTCAGGAAGTTTTTAGGAATGAAGTCAAACACAACCTTTCTTTTTTTTACGTGGTGGTTTTACTCATACGGATTCGCCGCCCTCCCTGGGGGAAGAGACGGGGATATGCGGGGCTCCCGATATACCTTTTTTTTGTTTAAGGGCGGTGGGGAAATGCGAATACGCACACACCCCTCAGATGAAAGTTGGGGGGTAGTGTGGGGTTCAGCACGGTATCCGGGCATAGGACCGTGCCGTACCCACTGAAACACCACCGCCCAAGCGGAGGACATCCTTTCTCAAGATATTTATCACATTTTTCTGATAAAAATGAGTCGTTTAAAAAGCTCCAAGGATCTGTAGCTCCGTTAATTTGCAAAATTCTAGTCTAATTCTTTGAGAACATAATTTTGTATATGATGGTATATGATTGGTATATGAATAATACTGTATATGATGCTTGTATATAATGCTAAATTATGCTTCACATGTCCAGTAAATATGTCATTTTAACCAGTTAATCAGACATGATGTACAATACACATTTCACAGATTATGTTGATTTTGTTTTTCAATGGTTTCTGTGAACTTAACTGTGAATTTACTTCTGTGAACTAATTCTGTGAATTTAACGGTGCTAATATACACATATAGAATTCATGACATGTAAAAACTTTAATTGTGCATTACTTGTGCGGCAAAACGTCGAAAGAGAGGTTTTTATTTTTCTTTTTACTCCTTACTATGGCTATGACGAGTATGTACTAATATAAGTTTTTTCATTATCCAATATTTTAGGACTTAATTCCGCGGCAATCTATGTATATAGATATTTCAAACCACGTATAAGGTTTCCTACTATATTTTGTTTCTATCTTTATTTTACATCTGTCTCTAGACTATTTAAACATATTTTTATTTTTAAAGGAAATGCTTTCACGAAGTGCTTTGGAAACGCAAAAGTTGGAATTATTAAGCTCTATGTCAGAAATGAAGCTCAGACAAGCCAGTTTAGAACATGAAAATCTTGTACTTCGCAGTACAAGCCCCGTCTTAAATGTAAGTTCACTTAGATGTATCGAAATATTTTAAGCGCTTCCTTTTTTTTTACAAAAGGTTTCAATATATACTACTATAGCAAATGTCACTTTCTTTCAAACAATTTATTGTACAATTTAATCGATTTCGCACTAAAAATCTGATAGTCGAAACAACAAGTCAACGAAATGGACACAGAATTTCAAGTAGTTTGATACGTCTGGTACGAGCTACTACATTGAAAGTAGCCGTCAAAATGTCAAGCGTGACGTTCAGAATGACACTACAGATTGAAATAGAGTTCGAAGTCTCAGGACATAGAACAAGTGTCGCAGCTTGTTTAATCATAATCAGTGGCATATTCTAGTTTTACGGGTAAAACAGTTTTTTTGTAGTGTCGTGATAGTCGTCAATAGGAACACAGATCTCAATCGGTTTCAAACAGTAATATCCTCTCACCTGCTAAAGTGTCGTGAAACTTTACAAACATTTAGTCGACTAATGTCAGAAGCGTTTATCTTAATTCATGTTGGGAAGTGCTGAAAGTTATGGTCGAATTGGTTGCGTTCTACAGTATAATATAAGAGTACATTTTTCCTTGCGTGACCAGAAATTTTTGCATTTCTCCTATATTATCCAGCAGATTTGGACGAGAAGATGTGAGAAATCCAAGTTTCGATCCTGGAGGATCAATGGTTCAAAAGATATAAGTGTTTAAAGTTGAGCGATTTCCAGTGTCTTGACAGGTTAGTGCCGCCATGCTGTGTGTAGTGACAATCACACTGGTATGTCGGGTGGAAGGGGGAGCTGGGAGGGCTGGCTTGGGAATCTACGTGATCAAGATCAGCGCAAAAACACTGGAAATCGCGCAACTTTAAACACTTACAACTTTTGAACCATTGATCCTCCAAGATCGAAACTTGGATTTCTCATATCTTCTCGTTTAAATCTACTGGATAACATAGGGAAAAGGCACAAGTCTATAGGAGAAAGGCAAAAATCTCTGGTTACGCAAGGAAAAGTTTACCCAAAAATTCCATGCTTTCAAAATATGCGTAACCAGAAAGTTTTGCTTTTTTCTAACTTTTTGTTTAAAGTTGTGTGCAGTGACGGTCGAAGTTACACACAGCAGGCGGTAATGCCGATAATTAATTAGTTGGTTGATGGTGAAGTCGGGTGGGCGGAGAGGGAGAGGGAGAGAGGCGAAAAGATGTTTATGCAAATTCCGATTTTTTTGTACATAAATTTTAAGAAAATGGGATTTAATTACAAAATTTTTATATTGTTCAATATCTGAATAAAATAGTTGTATGTATATTACTATTTTTTAAAAATATCGATTATCACAAGTGTATAAATATTCGCAATTTCTTAACGATGATTATAGTTTTATATTGATTCTTGATGTCGCAAGATGCACAGTAAAACAATTCATTTTGAAAATTATAATTTCTGTGTCGGTTTCATCTCATCTGCTTAATTGTCACATACATTTAGAAATACTTTGTGTAATATGCAAATTACATACATTTAAAGGGGTATTCTAGTCTAAAGGATGATATGTACTTTATGTTTAACTTTCGGACTTTCTTTATTATAAAACTGCAAGACCTTTTTACAATATTATCAGAATTTTATAAAAATTTGGTTTCTGTTTCAACAATATATATTGACAAATTATGTGCATTTTATTTTTAAAACGACTGTTACAAATTAAATTAGTTTCATATGTACTACAAATGTATGTAGAGTTCCTATCTTGATGAAAAAAATATCAGCAACTTTAATATGGTATACTTGACTCCAAATAAGAATGTACTTGTACTGCGCAAGTCGTTGCGCGTCAGCCATAAAATTGATAGCGTCAGCCAATGATCGCGTGGTCGGCGAAGTACGAGTAGGAGGATTAGCCAATGAACGAGTTCCGTTAGAGTCAGATGCGCAGTAGAGTCTTAAATTCGTCGGCTAGTAGGTACATTCTTATTTGGAGTCAAGTATAGATCGATTCCTCACACTTTTTTAATGTTTCGTGGACTATTGAGTTAATTGAAATGGAACATACAATTATTCTGTGTAAATTGTGGTTTCGGCTATCAAGACTAGCATAACGAAGGTACAGAGCACATTTTCAGTTAGTCGGTCGAATTAACTTTGAAATATTTGAACAAACAATTTGGAAAATATAATTTACAGAAAAACACGATTGAATTTTCCGGCACCATATACACCCAGAACATGCCATTCTTTGATTCGCAATCAATGTTTGATGTTCGTTTATGTAAAAACCGCTGAATGCATATAGACTTTTCAAAATGAAACATCTGTGAAATCTTGATATTAGAAACATCGTTTAAAGTAATTGCATGCTATACTCGAATGTGCAGACTAGAATACTCCACTGAAAATTAGTAAAATTTGCCATAGATTGCCATAGAATGATCACTACAATGAATATAGAGGGAATATTTATTGCAGGGAGAGAAATTCGGAAGGCATACCAGCCAATATAGTAGTCTCCCTAGGCCCCTGAGTTCTTCAAAGAAAGGCGTAGTGTTCGGTAAGGTTCCCAGTTTAACTTCTGGAACACAAACAACTGTACCATTGACCATTAGAGGAGCCTCCGCGAGATGCCTGTCTGCGCCTACTCTAGGTTGCAATTGATTTTTCTCTAGGCATGCATTATCAAACGTTTGACAAAAATGCAATTTTTATTCGCTCCTTGTACCCAGTAAACAAAATGCTCGATTTTGGACGGCACCTGCGTCCGCAGAAGTAAAGCTTTCTGCTGGCAGGAAGAGGGCAGCTGCTCAATTCTGCCCTTGTAAGAGGGCAGCACGGTCGCAATTCTGATTCTGCATCGCACTAATATGAGTGCCACAGATGATGTACCTCGTCTGTGTTAGTGCCCAGTATAACGCCATTCGCCATATTAGTGCGACCGTGTTCCTTCTTACGAGGGCAGAATTGAGGGCAGTACTGGCCGCAGCTTGTGCCAGCACGTCCTGCCAACATAAAGCGGGCATCTGCGTCCGAATAAATATCGCTTTATGCTGGCAGGGTGCGCTGTCCAAGATCGAGCATATTCCGAGCATCCTGAGCTTCGAGCGCGTTCTGCCAGCATAATGCTCGCCATCTGCTGGCATCGTACAATTGCAGGCTGTGCTCGATATCTACTTGAGGCAGACCTGGCTGACTGGGTACGTGATAGGCAGTCATGCCCAGTAACTAAACATCGACTTTACGCTAGTGATTCATCAACCGAGTATAGCCGAATAAGAAGATCAAAATCGCCCTGCAGCCGACTTAAACTGAATTCGATAGCTTACCAAGATAACCCAGTAAGCAAAATGCTCGATTTTGGAAAGCAGGTTGTGCCAGCAGAATACCATACTTTTGGGTCCGAATAAGTATTGCTTTATGCTGGCACGGTGTGCCGGCACAAGCTGAGGGCAGAATGAAGGCAGCTCGGTCCTTCGTTTAAGAGGGCAGCACGGTCGCACTAATGTGGCGGACGTCGCATAATATCCCTTGTGTAGTTAACTAAAATGTATGGATTATTTAAAACCTTTCTATATGTAACATGTTTGCACAAATTCTCATTATCAGACTATAAATTAATACAACACATTAGCGAGTAAAGAATGGACATTCAGAGAAATTGTGAAATATATTTTAGAGGAACATTAACAAATTGTTGAAAGAAATACAGTAAATGGGTACCCGGGTACTCTACACAAGGGATATACATGATCGACGTCCGCCATATTAGTGCCACCGTGCTGCCCTCTTAAACAAACGACCGAGCTGCCTCCATACTGCCCTCACCTTGTGCCAGCACACCGGGTCAGCATAAAGCAATACTTCTGCGTTCGAATAAGTATCACTTTATGCTGGCAGGGTGAGTTGTCCAAAATCAAGCAGATTCCGAGCATGCTCAGCTTCGAGCGTAGTTTTGACAGCATAATGCCCGCCATCTGCTCGCATTGTATGATTGCAGGCTGTGCTCAATATATGCTCGAGGTAGGCCTGACTGACTGGGTAGTTAAGTGATATTTTCCCATTTAATGGCTTCTAAAAATTCAGATAAATCCACTTAACCCATTTACAGCATTAGTGTATACAGGGTGGAGCACCAGATATTACTCGTACTACCTCGAGTTTCGTCATTATTATTATTCGTAACGAAGAATGTCTATGTAACGTTGAATGTGTTTCGAGAGATGCATACTTTGGTGTTGTGAGTTTTTTTGTAGGTAGATGCGTAGAAGAGATATGAAGGTCATCAGTATTTTTTTAAACGGAATCGTATATTTTTTCCTGCACCAATCGATGAAGCTTCATATTCTCTACACTCTACGGAAAAGTATTGCCTATATACACAAATGTATATACACAAAAGTAGTACCTATTAATATTAAAAAACCATTACTTAAGGAGATATTTTAATTTTAGTGTTCTTATGAAATCACGACGGTTTTTCGATATTAATAGATTAATACTTTTTTGTAGAGAATATGAAGCTCCATCGATTGCTGCAGGAAAAAACATACGATTCCATTAAAAAAAATATTGATGACCTTCATATTTCTTCTACGCGTCCACCTACAAAAGAACTCACAACCGCAAAGTATAAATCTCTCGAAATCATGCAACCTTATACAAACATTCTTCGCTCCGAATAATAATATTTACGAAAATCGAGGTGGTAATATCTGGTGAACTACCTCGTATATCCGCTCTATTGTCCTGTGTAAAACAGCCAGTTCGTTGTCGTTATTAGCTCCGTTAGGCTTGAAGATAGAAGAAAATGTTAGAGAGAAAAGTTGTACTGTTGGTGATATTAAAAAATGTTCTGATTGTTATCATTTTCGAGGTCTCTTGAAGGTCATCGATGATTTTTAAATATCACCATATATGTGCAACTTTATAGTGTTGTAGCTGATGAGTAAGTTGAAAAATGAGGACCACCGTATGTTCACAAGGTTTGATAGAGCTATCGTACACACAGTTTTCGGTTCAAGTCTGTTGAAGGGCGATTTTTGCTATCTTATCTAGCCAAGCTTTACCGTTTTATAAGTTTGCTTTATTTTTACTGCATGGAAATTTTGTATGTATGCCCGACTTAGGTAGAAATGTGTATTTCACTTGTTGTTAGATTATAGAACGCCATATGTAATAATCAGTCGAATTGATTAGATTATCAAACATTAGCAAACAATATCGAGCTGTCATTAACGTTATTTCCCTTTAATATACTATACTCTGCAATTACGAGAACCAACTATTGTAGGAAAACTACTATAATTCTATTGTACCAGTTTTAAATTGGCATTTTTTGTATATGTACTTTAGCCGAAGAAGACAAGAATGTTATTATAGAAAGTTCGAATTGTCGACTGCAAGAAATTACACAGAAACCTCTGACAGAACTATCAGTGGAAGAAATTGGAGGGTGGTTGGAAAATTTAGGATTAGAATGCTACGCAGGTGAATTAAGACGGTGGGGCGCAACTGGAGCAAAATTACTTGAATGTTCTTCGCAACAAATTGAAAAGGAATTAGAAATTAAGAACGTTCTTCACAAGAAGAAGTTATTGTATGCGATAGAGTCAGAGAAGTCTGATGGAGTTGATTTTCTTGGGTCTGATAAGGTAATCATTATTCAGTTGGAATTACTTATTTGATTTCTTATTTTAATTCTTTATCATTGATCATTTAATTTTTATATTTTCATTAAAGCTATTAAATCAAGTGTCATAAAGCGTAGAAATTGTAAATGTCTATTTAATTGTAGATGGATAATGCTGCAGTTCTACGATGGCTTGATGATATAGGTTTACCGCAACATAAAGAGGCATTTCAAAATGGTAAAATTGATGGTAGAATGTTACACCGATTGACTACTGAAGATTTATTAAATCTTGGAGTGAATGCGCAATTACATGCTGCAAGCTTAAGACGAGGCATTCAGGTATTTCTTATATGACGTATATTTTTAAAAAACTATACCACTTGATTATATTATAGCAGCGGTTACCAGCCTTTATGCTACTACGCCTCCCTAAAAAATTTTTTCCGTGCCTCCCTATTTATACTTTTATACCCGAATTTGTATTGTTACGTTACGATATGAAGTTTATTTATTTGTAGATATTATGGTATGAACATCAATTTTTTATTGAACATTTTGGCGCCTCCCCTGGGGACCGCGCCTCCCAAAAGAGAGAGAAGTCCCATCTCTCCTTTTCCCACCCGTCTTCAACTCCCCCCTTTGTAGGCCTTCCCCGTAACTTTTCCAAGCATAAACTCGCCAACTCCCCATTTTACCCTCTCCCAGCCACTCCCTCAAGCCCGCCCTTCCCCTCAACAGCTCTTGAACAGCTCTTCCACCCCTAGAATCCATTTCAAATATCTTTCCTGCAATCTTTCAAAACCTTCCCTCTCCACCCACCTTCAGATTTCCACCTCATAGCTCACATACCGATCAAATTTATTTGTCAAACATCCAAATCCTCCTACCCCAGTCCTTTTAGCCCAAACCTGCCCTATTAGTGTTGCCCCCTTCCTTAACGGGGCAGACTCGTTTTACCTGGATTGCAAGGATCCGGGATGTGCCTTCTCATTTCTTAATAATGCAAAGATGGGTTTTTCAGTAGTCAAAAGCGTTAAATAAATCAATCTAAGCCGCGATTGCCCTCAAAAGTCCTATTTTTACGTTTACGAGGCGTAATTTGCATTATTCGGAAGCATACAGCTGCGCATATAGCTATTTTCAAAAAGCTGCGACAGCTACATGCTGCCGAATAATGCAAATTACCCTTGCAATCCTAGAAACGAGTTTACTCCGTTAACCTCTTCTCCACATGCGCTTCCTGCCCCCGTCTCTCATTACTATGTACCCCAGATATCTATGTATAATTGCTGACCTCCCCTTACCCTTCCCATGTCACTTTCTTACATCTCTTCTACCTCCCCCCACCCCTCCTGCATCTCATAACATTATACTTATCCGCGTTAAGCTCTAACCTTTTTTCCTCCAGGTAACGCTCTAGCACCCCTATCATTCCTTTTCATCCCCTCCTCATCTTCTGAAAATAGAAATTAGTATTACTGCTTAATATATTTTACTTGTCTCAGTTATTGCCACGACAATATTTATTATAATTGTAGTCATAATTGATATTTATGGCCAAATATTTTACGGAGCATTGCATATTGACGGATGTTGAAGATATAATAACATATTGGTAATTTTTGTTTTTTTTTCAAGGTCTTGCGAGAATTATATTTTGAGTTCGATAACCTTGAAAGAAGGTCTACAAATGATAATGGAGCCGATGGTGGTAATGTGCATCTTTGGACTAATCATCGAGTGATGGAGTGGCTTAGAGTAGTAGATCTGGCAGAATATGCACCTAATATGAGAGGATCTGGAGTGCATGGTGGTTTGATGGTGTACGAGGGAAGATTTACTTCTGAATTATTGGCTGCATTACTTAGTATATCACCTGGGAAAACACTTCTTCGCAGACATTTAACTACACACTTTAATCAAATTCTTGGCCGAGAAGTTGTACAAAGAAAGAGAGAAACTGAGAATACTTCAGGGTTTGTACCATTAACGCTGACTGCTCGTTTGAAGGTACGTAACATTTCATTTGTATTTCAACACAAGGCTGCACTTTTCCTTGCGTAACCAGAAATTTTTGCCTTCCTCCTATAAATTTTTGTATTTTTTCTGTTATCCAGTAGATTTGGACGAGAGATGTGAGAAATCCAAGTTTTGATCCTGGAGGATCAATGGTTCAAATGTTATAAATGTTTAAAGTTGAGCGATTTCCAGTGTTTTTGACAGGCTAGCGCCGCCATGTTGTCTAGGTGACAGCACAAACACGCGGTAATGCCGATTAGTAATTAGTTGGTAGTTGGTTAGGTTGGGTATCAATCTCTTAGATTGGGAATCTACGTGGGGTTCAACGGCTCCGTAGCGGCTCTGCTTGGCAAACGGCGCGCGACCGTCACTGCACACAACATGGCGGCGCTAACCTGTCAAAACACTGGAAATCGCCCAATTTGAAACATTATTAACTTTCGAACCATTGATCCTTCAGGATTGAAACTTGGATCTCTCACATCTTCTCGTCCAAATCTACTGGATAACATAGAAAAAATTCAACAATTTATAGGACAAAGGCAAAAATTTCTGGTCACGCAAGGAAAAGTTTACCCCAACACAACGCTACAGCAATCACAATGCATTTTCTTAATATGTCATTTAGATACCAAAAAAATCTCAGTTCACACTAAAACGTAAAAAAAGCAAAAATGAAGTGGACTATGGTAACTTGGTATGTCCGTTGGAAGCATCTCCGCCCGGTACTCCATCGACACCTGTTTCGACTCCAAGCAGCCCAAACTTGAATTCACCCGTATTCTAATGAAAATCATACATACATACTCTTGTAAGTTTCATTCTAATACTTCAGATCAGTTCTCGTCATTGTATGTCCTTCTTTAATTAAGTAACTTATTAAATATCCTTTTCTGCATAATTTTCCTTGTTCTTAAAACTATCTGTTCAAATTATATAGTTCTCAAAAAGATTAACATGTCGTATCATGTTTAATTATAATAAAATATAAATGATATCTTTAAAGGGTTACATTTGGAATTCATTTTTGAGACACATTTTCTTATTGGTTTGACTCAGGCGGTAACTTCTGTAAACACTTCTAATATTTCTCATAAACCATTAATGTTTATACATTTGTAATAATTCTTAATGCAAAGTAATGATACAATAAACGAACTTGTCATAGATTATTGTTCAGGTATTTATTTAATCATTTACGTAGGAAGTAGATACCGTTTTCGAACAGTTACCCATCGACTCTAATATTGTCTCACCGATACGCTATTTTTTGTTGCGTCTCCGGCCGCGCGGTCCATGTTTACATGCTGCTCTTTTCTACGTTTGGCGCGGTCGACGAAGCCACAAAAAAATAGTGTGCTATTCGGATCTATGTCACAACACAGAACCGACAATTGACTTAGAATAGGACATTACTGTATAACGATTTAGGGTGTAACCACAGAGCCGCAGTTTCCGACCACTGCCTTAGATTGTCGTATACCTACTATCTACCACCAGCTCTGCTGTTCGTTTCCCAATAGCCCGGTGACACATTTCGAAGCAGCAAGTGCATTTACAACTGAATAAGTGAGTATTCAATTCAATCAATTCCTACTTCTTTTCTTGTTCACTGCTTCATCGCAGCGCAACACCAACAACGTTTCACTCAGTGGAACTTGCTGCCGAGCCGGACTCTCCCTGCCAACACGTGCCGAAGCCGCGCTCTGATTGGTCCGTACTAGGTTTACGAGACCCGTCAAAATGACGGGTTCTAATATTCTTGATTCGCGATTATTAAGATTGTATAGATGCTTCCCTGAGGAAAATGATTCACCAAATTTATTTCTTTAGGTATATATTGTATTGTTGGAAAAATGGCCAAATATTTGGATAGACACATACTTGTTATGTTTATAAAGTAATGTGAAATAGTTATTTCTAGAGCTCCGTAAACTGTAAACTGTAAACCTAGTGCTAACAAAACATTTTTGCAAAGGAAAATGTCGCTTCAAATGACCTCAAGAACTGCCCATTTCATGGAAATCAAACATTTCTGGGACACCCTGTAATTAATGTGACCGAGCTGCCCTCTATAACGAGGGCACGGTCTGCCTTCCATCTGCCCATAGGTTGTGCCGGCACACCGTGCCAGCAGAAACCAATACCTACTTATTCAGAGGTAGATGTATGGTATTCTGCCAGAAAGTCTGCTGTCTAAAATCGAGCAGATTGCTTACTGGGTTCATTCAAACCCTGATAATCACAATCTTCTAATTGCCTTAATCATATTTGACTATATCTGTTTCATTGATAGAAATCTTCCTTCTATAAAGGAGAATAAGTAACTCGTCTATTATCAATATATATGTAGTACTTTAAAAACATTAACATTTATTTAGTAACACGTGCCAATTAGAAGAAATAATTGTAGGGACAATTTGTACCAAGAATGAAGCATAAAACAGGCATACTCACACATGGAATTCTTAATTAATTCCTGTAGAAAATTGTTATTATTTATTCATGTCTACAAATTGTGTATCATGTTAGAAAATATCTCTTACAAACAGTCAACTAAAATTTAATTGATTAAATAAAAATAAACTTTAAAATTATTTAAATTAAATCCCAGATTGTATGAATTAATTTTGATTTCTAGTTTACGCATTCCTAGTCAAAATGTAAAGTACGTACCGGCACCTTTCACTGGGTACATAATAAAAATGTTCCACCTAAGTTGCAACAGACTGGAGTGAAATAGAAATTCATTTTCCTTCTTAATATGTTTACTTGGTTGAAAATAATATAACAGTATTTTTAAATTCTTCTAATGATTTTACTGTTTCAAATTGCATCTACTTATTTTTGTCATAAATGCATAAAATCCACTGTGTACTAATACCTTGTAATACATTTCAAGTACACATTTCTACGCTTTACTAAAAAATCAGAAATTAAATAAATAAAGGAAGAATCAAATACATATAAAATTAGTTTCATTTACATTTTCCTTTCTCTGATGTCGTGTCACACAAGGAGTGCAAAGGGTTAATTTTGTTAAATTTAATATTTTGTTCATGACTCTGAGTTGACATAATGTCTTTTTGTATCATGTATATATAGGTATACTTTTGCACATTATAGTGGTGGACTAAACAGTTTTATTTTTAGCAGTAAGATAAAATCAATTCTGCATTATTGTATGACAAAAGAAAATATAAAGTAGCCCTGAAAAGTGTTTAAAGTATATACATATTCTTGCTATTTCATTAAAATATCATCCTCCTACTAATTAATGTTTTATTTGGATGAAAGTTCTGCCAGATCTATGTAATATACATGTGTATTTAACTCATATTTATATCGCACCTAACCTATTGTTTTTAATAGTCTGTTAATAATTCATTCTTGCGTTGAAAACCCACTTACATATATCTTATCCATACATATTATGTAAAACAAATTATTTCAATCTTTTCTTTCTGTATTTTCGTGTCAGCAGAAAGGAAATTTCTTCTCCGATGTTATGTATTTAATTATTAGACAATTGATTTATTTTATCTAATATATATTGTATTATATTAGAATTTAAGGTATATAATGTTTATATACCGTTTACTTTTAAAAGATTCAGGATGCATCGTTGGAAGCTTGTTGTACGATTAAAGATTAGTTTAAATTTTACTAAAAATTACAGTATTTCAAATTATAGATTCAAGTAGTTTCTAAATTATTTCTTGAACATAAAAACATTTCAACAATAACATTTCATTGTACTAAGAAATATATGTATTCATTTATTTAATTATAATGTGCGTATAAATGTATTTTTTGAAAAGATGCATGTTATATACATATCGCAATAATTATAATATATAATATATATATATACATACATATACACTATACACATATATAAAAATCGACCAGCAATACCGATTTGATAAATCGAAAATTACTATACGAAGTCGAATATCGTAAGATCGATAATTTCGATTAATCGATGTTATTCTAGAAGAGAGTAAAGACCAGCGTGTAGTGATTCACAGAAGTGTATCTTGCATTTTTGTGTGAAACAATATTAAAATAATAGAAAACTGTTGATGACTTGTTCTACATAATTCGAAGAAGAAGACAAAAACAGAAACCTTCTCAGCTTCCTCTTCTTTGTAGAACAATGTCAAGCATACGGCGATAAATTCAACGAAATCGGCAGAAAACTACGTCACCAGTGACGGATTCCCCTGAAACTGGGACAAAGTGCAGTGTACTCTGGCATTGCGCTTTACCGGAATTTCTCTCACTCCATGTCCTAGTGGTTTCCCCTCTTCTCTCTCTCTCTCTTTCTCTCTCTTCCCTTACTCTCGTAGAATTAGCCAATCGTCTGGTCATCCTCGAGCCTTCGATCGAAACTGACAGGTAAACATGAAAATTTTCTCAGAAAATTCATAAAATTATTTAATTCACTTTTATTCATTTCGATATGTTTACGTTTTATTATTTACTTACTATTACATTCATTGTTAACAGCAATAGTTCGTTAATGTAAATCGCATGTTGTCACAAATAGTTTCAGTATTACACATGTACATATAAACATAAGTTTATAAACGAAAATATTAATGTTCTAAGAAGAGAAAAGTCGTATAGTAGGAAATAATCTTATCTTTTAAAGGATATTTTTAATATATTATAGATAATCAACAACGAATGGTGCAAAGTCAATCGCGTAGTGTCTGGAGGGCTCGATACCATGTCAGATGGGGTTGACGGTGGTGGTGGGGAAAATGAGGTAGATTCCCATTCTTGTTCGCACGTCGACGCTGGAGAATCCTCAACTCCAAGAGACGAAGAGACTTTAGATCCTGATAGTGAGGCTGCTTTAAACACCAATTATGATAGCAGCGATGGTGCAGTTCCTGCTTTTAGGTCCGTCACCTTCATGTATTTAATTTTTTGTATTTAGAGAAATTTAAATAAACGTTGAGATAATCAAAGTCTTAAATAGCGTATCAAAGGATCCATAACGTGTGGACAGGTGTGAAAGGTGTGAAAACTATGAAACTATAAATAAGACAGCATTATGCGCTCATCAGGACCAGTGTTTGGCCAATGCTGAAACAGGAGAGAGTGTAGAGAATATTGAAACTGTTGAAAATGACGGAGATGGAGAGGAATCTCATTCTGGAATTCGTTCTCATAGAAAAATGTTCGAATGTGACGTTTGCAACATGAAATTTTCCAATGGAGCCAACATGAGGCGACACAAGGTATAAACCGGACATAGGTGAATTATCAATTCATATACAATGGTACCTGTTTAGTTCCATTTAAAAAAAAAGTTAATTTGACTTTGGAATTCCCCCCCCCCCCACCCCTACTATTTGAGTCCTAAAAAAAATGACACCATATGATTGTTCCCTTCATACCAAACAATTTTTGTAAACAAATCTTTTTCATAACTTCAGTGCGGCACGAGATATTTCCATTTTCAGAACGAAACATCCTGCATCATTAAGGGAAGAAGTAACATTCAATTTGGTTTCTATTTCTTGCAATCGATGCAACCAATTCTTATTTTGCATAATGATCCGCTGTCTAGTAATAAGTAGACAGCGGATCTTTATGAAAAATAAAAATTTTCCATCTGAACTGCAAGAAAACAGAGTGACATAGAAATTTATTTTCTCTCTTAATATGTTCGATAGGTTGAAAATAATACAAAGGTATTTTTAAATTTGTCTAATGTTTTTAATGTTTGAAATTATACCTACTCATTTTTGTCATAAATGCATAAAGATCCGCTGTCTAGTAATAAGTAGACTGCAAATCTTTATGTAAAATAAAAATTTTATGCATTAATTGTAAGAAGGGGTCACGTAAAATATTTTTTCATCCTTTAATAATTTTACTATGTTGGAAATAGTAAATTTATGTTTCTAAATTCTATTAATCTTTTTTCCATTTTAAATTATACCTACCCATTTCTGCCATAATTGCATAAAATCCGCTGACTAGTAATAAGGTTCCGAATTTATTACTGCTATGTGGGTGCTGTTGTATTAAGAGATTGTTATTGAAATTAAGTGTGAATCTATAATTGAAAATATTTATGGTTACAGATGAGACATACTGGTGTGAAACCATATGAATGTCGTGTGTGTCAAAAAAGATTTTTTCGTAAGGACCATTTGGCAGAACATTTTACAACTCACTCTAAGACTTTGCCATATCATTGTCCAATTTGTAATCGAGGCTTTCAAAGGCAAATTGCAATGAGAGCCCATTTTCAAAACGAACATGTTGGCCAACATGATATGGTAAAATCTTGTCCTCTATGTAACTATCGTGCAGCAACTATGAAATGTCTCAGGTTACATTTTTTTAACAGGTTAGTTCTATAATTTAAATACAATATAATGATTTATCAATTTTATAAATTATTAATATAAATGAGTTATAAATAATATTAGCTGATGTTTGTAATCATTGTTTCAGGCATGGAATAGATCTGGATAATCCAGGTCCAAATAGTTCAAGTTCTTTAATGAATAGTTGTACTCCAGGCGAAGCTATGCCCTCGGCTCCTCTTTCAGATAGTGGAGATAGTACTGGAAATCGATCTGCAGATAATGCAACTCCACCAATGCACTTTTTAACGCCTCATATAGAGATATCAATACCTTATCCTGAACAGGCTGCAAATCAACGAAATCCAAGTCCTGCTCCACTTAATGGAGATAGTCCAAACAGTCCTCAGAGTGCAGACAGTAACAGCAATGCTCCAAGTAGCAGTCATCATCAATTACCTATTAACAGTAGTGGTATTCACAGGTATAGAACATATTTGCATAATTAATTTTAGGCTTAGTATGCGTAAAGTGGGTTTTAAGGAGGTAGACTCGTTTTTTGGGATTGCAAGGGTGCCGGATGCGCTTGCTCATTTCTCGATAATGCAAAGACGGGGTTTTTCAGTAGTCAAAAGCGCTAGATAAAAGATCAATCTAGGCCGCGATCGCCCACAAAAGTCCTATTTTACGTTTTCGAGGCGTAATTTGCATTATTCGGCAGTATGTAACTGACGCAGCTTTATGAAAACAGTTACATGCGCAGCGGTGTGCTTCCGAATAATGCAAATTACAAATCGCGCCCTAGATTGATCTTTTATTTAACGCTTTTCACTATATACTACAAATCCCATCTTTGCATTATGGAGAGACGAGAAGGCGCATCCCGAACCCTTGCAATCCTGGAAAAACGAGTCTACCCTCTTCAGACTGCTATAATATACCCAGTAAGCAAGCTGCTGGAATTTGGACAACAGCTGCGTCCACATATGCCAGCAGCACGCTGGCAGCAAAAGCGGGCACGCTGCCTTCGTTAAGGGTGACGGTCCGAATTTGACCTTGGTCGAGCTAGATACATATACGTACACGAGGTTGCAAGGGTCCCGTACTTTTCAAACCACGTCTCCCTAATGCATATTTAGGGCCCCTACGTAGTCACAATCACCAGATAAAAGACCCACCAAGTGCGCTTGGTGTCTAAAATGACCTACTTTTGCGTTTTCGAGGCGTAATTTTCATTATTCGGCAGCATGTACCGGAGTTCGAGAAGCATTGGGCGGCGCGACAGTGCTGCCACTGTCAAGATATATACATTTTCTTAAATATCGAGAGATTTAGGTTCTTATAGAAAAAGCATACACCAAGCGCACTTGCAAGGACACATACAATGTCAATGCAACCTTTATTATGTTAAACTACACGTGTTTAAACACACAGTTTGAAAAGTACGACACCCTAAACGGAGGGTTAGCGCCTAGTATCTGTTTCTCAATATTCAGTCACTGTTTTACCGATATTTTACCGATACAATGACTGAGTCGGTAAAACAGTGACTGAATATTGAGAAACAGACATTAGCGCTCCTAGCTAAAAATGCCATGGAACTGATACTTGTGCCGAAACCCTCCGTTTAGGGGTATACTTCGTACTTTTCAAACTGTGTGTTTAAACACGTATAGTTTAACATAATAAAGGTTGCATTGACATAGTATGTGTCCCTGCAAGTGCGCTTGGTGTATGCTTTTTCTATAAGAACCCTAAATCTGTCGATATTTAAGAAAATGTATGTGTTTTGACAGTGGCAGCACTGTCGTGCCCCCAATGCTTCTCGAACTCCGCTACATGCTGCCGAATAATGAAAATTACGCCTCGAAAACGCAAAAGTAGGCCATTTTAGACACCAAGCGCAGTTGGTGGGTCTTTTATCTAGCGATTGTGACTACGTAGGGGCCCCAAATATGCATTAGCGAGACGTGGTTTGAAAAGTACGGGACCCTTGCAACCTCGTGTACGTATATAGTGTCTAGCGGTGTGTGAGGGCCACCACACTCTCCCTCGACCAAGGTCAAATTCGGGCCGTCATCCTTAACGAAGGAGGAGAGGAGGGCAAGGTGGAAGATTTGAAGGGAAGCGGAGAAAGAGAGGCAGAAAGGAAAAAATGTACAAGTGGAGTATATGAAAATGTGGGTGAACGGAAAATTGAAGCGGTGGGACGAAGTAGAAGGGAGTTTGTTTGAAGAGCGGGGAAACGAGTAAGAGGAGAGCGGGAGGGGGGAGTGCATCGCATAAAACATATGATTCCTTTCAAATCTTTCCTTTTCTGATTGATGAAAAGTGTTGATCTAAACAATTTTTAATAACTTCCTTTATCTTCGAGTTGTTTTAAAACTGTCTACCAGACCAAAATTGTAGAATGTCAATGAACCTCTAGAGCAGCGGTGACCATTATTTTTCTTATACTCTGTACAATGGAGATTGCAATGTGCAGTTGCAATTATTTGCAATTCCAAGTAATTTAACTTTAACTTATTTTGTAAATATAGGAACCTTGGGGGAAGTGAAGAGGCAATCACCCCTTCAATTTCGCTTATTCCTATTAAGCAAGAACCAAACAGCAATGGGGCGGAGGAGAATGGAGCAACATCTAGTAATCTTCCATTACCATCCTTGATAAAAGTTTCACCATTGAAGTCTCTTCTTCGAGATGATTTACGACGCAAGCTTTCATGCGGTTCTGGAAATAACAATAACAACAATAACAACAACAATGGTAAATTTAATCATTTTTCGATACAGAATTTGATACGATACTTATAAGACATTTAAATCTACAGCATAGTACTATTGTGACTGGTTATATGTACATTATGGTGGACCTTAGCTATACCTGTATTCCATTTTCTTTATCCTCTGATAATGTAAAGTGATCTCTAAATAAGAATATTTTTAAAGAATACACGGTGGCTGAAAAGTTCCCGGAATTTTTTTAAGCATTTCAGCAGCATCAAAATACCGCATAAACGAATGAATCCACACACTTGACCGAATAATAAGTTTTATTAATTCATTAACAATGAAATGAACCAGAAACATTTACAACAAATGTTCGAAATTGCCTCTTTTTGATTCGATACATTTACGGACCCGCTTTCTAAAATTCCCAACGATGGTCGCTGGTGATCGCCTGAAGACGGTTCTTTTCACGGATGAGAAAATATTTACGGTCGAACCCCAACACAATCGCCAAAATCACCGCCAGCTGCTCAAGAAGAGCCAGCAGAAGACTTCGGCCGCAGCCATTTTCCAGCCTCGGTCATGGCTTGGGCCGGTATCTGCACCACCAGGAAGACGCCATTGGTATTCATCCCGAGAAACGTAAAAATCAACGCCGCCGAGTACCAGGAACGTGTCCTCCGGAGGGAATTAAAGCCGTAGGCAACGCGACACTTAGGCCAGGTCGGATTCACGCTTAAGCAGGACTGGGCGCCGGCGCATACCGCCAAATCTAGCATCGTTGTCTGCAAAGAGCTGTTTCCCGGCTTTTGGGGAAAGGATGGTTAGCCGCCGAACTCGCCGGATCTTGACCCGATTGATCACTCAGTATGGTCCATCGTGTAGCAGAAAATTTCAGGAAGACGATACACCACGGTGGAACAGCTGAAAGCGACGTTGACGCGTGCCTGGGACGAGATTACAGTGAAGAGTGCGCGACCATCGTCAGGAATTTTAGAAAACGGGTCCGTAAATGTATCGAATCAAAAAGAGGCAATTTCGAACATTTGCTGTAAACGTTTTTGGTTCATTTCATTGTTAATGAATTAATAAAACTTATTATTCGGTCAAGTATGTGGATTCATTCGTTTATGCGGTATTTTTATGCTGCTGAAATGCTTTAAAAAATTCCGGGAACTTTTCAGCCACCCTGTATATAGCTTTCGCCATCCATCGAACATGATGAAATGCTCCTGGTGCTCGATAAGAAAACTGTGAAACGGTTCCATTAAGAAAGATAACAGTAAAGTCGCGATCTAGCTTCCTGAGGATCTCCACGATCACTGTCCCTATTTTCTGTTAAGAATTCCCGATGTTCAAACAATATAATTTACGTTCTGAAATGATACTCGATACAAATGATCCAGAGAAATTTCATATATCATTAATTTTATAATAGGTAATAGTAGTTCGAACCCAAATCCCCATTCAAGAGGAGAACCTCCCAGTTCAACGAGGCCCGATCAACGAACCAGTGGACTTCAATGCGCTCACTGTAGAATTACTTTCCCCGATCAAACGTTGTATTTCCTTCATAAGGGTTGTCACAGTGAAAGCAATCCTTGGAAGTGCAATATTTGTGGTGAACAGTGTTGTAATTTATATCAATTTAATTCGCATTTATTAAGCAAGAGTCATCAGTAATTATAAAAAAAGAATGACATATTTTTTTCATACGGATCTAGAACCTCGATTATTGAAAAATTCATTCACAAATATAGGAAATGAGAGAAAGAGAGAGAGAGAGAGAGAGAGAGAGAGAGAGAGAGAGGGGGGGGGATAGGAGAGAAATTATGAACAAAAAATGTATTGTTTGGATAATCTAAGCGAAACAAATTATTGTTTAACGATACAAACTATATCGTTATTTATTTTTTATTTCTTATAATAGTAATATATAATATTTATATTAAGAATGAAGTAGTCGAGGTTCCAGAAATGATTTTAGAACGTGAAAGAAGTCGTGCCTTTATCAAGATACCTTTGCCAACAATCACACTCGTCCGAACCATGCCACTTTATGGTAGTACGAACGATCCGTCCATGGGGCTTTACGAAATATATTCCAGAATTTATGTCGGTAGTTTTAAACCAATATAATATATACATATACATACATACATATATATATATATAAATATATATATATTTATTTATTTAGATAGAAAAAAAGTTACAAGAATATTAATAGGCCCCTTTTTTCTATCTAAATTATTTCTATGCACTGTCGTTTTGCTTGCTCTTTTAATAATCTTGTTTGTTAACCTATACAAATTTCATATACTGTTATGCGTTTCATTTATTCTTATTGTATATTAAGAATAGTCTTGTTGAGTGAAAAATGTACAGCATCACTTTTGTGAAATAAGATTATAATCGTAACAATAACAACTCGTGATGAATCTGAATATACATATATATTCATATATGAAATTACGATATAAATAATTAAACAAAACATTATTTACAGACCATGTTTCACTTACTGATTCATGTCACGGTGCAAAGAAGAAATCGGGTCGCGTGTATTATTGAATAAAAGATACAAGTATATAAGTAGAAAACAGAGACGGTAGCTGAGATATTGTCAGCTAAAGAAATATTTTATATAGAGATATTTGTACAGAGATCGATCTAGTAAAGTACGAACATATGAAAATATGTATCTCAAAAATGTTATATTTCGAATGTGTTAATAGAAGAAAATTACATAAATTATTTAAACGACATTCTCTTAATCTTTAATTTGTAAGTTCGGCATGATGAATTCATTGGAATTGAAGAATAAAATTCACACGTTAGTACAATTTTATTTAATAAAGTGGAATTGCTAGCAGCTTCAGTACAAATTGAAATAAAGATAGTGTAAAAGTGAAAAGTAAATTCGTAAATATCTTCGAAAAACAAGAAATAATTTTAAATCGTTATATTCTGGTACATATTTTTATGAGTGTATTTATATATGTGTATACGGAGTGTAAAGCTAATGTGTTACAGTCAAATGTCTACAACTAAATGAGATTTGACAGTTTTATTATCGACACAAGTGTTTCAATATTTAAGGGGGTGCATCCATTGATCAAATTAGTTGTTTCCTGACGCTTTTGATGTCGTATGACAATTAGTATGTTGAATAGAAAACCAATATGCTCTTTCTAAAATCCGAAATACTTCTACATAACTGCTTGTTACACTATTTTAGAAAGAGTAGTAGTTATTTAAGTAATGCATCGTAGCGGGGAGTAGAACCGTTGTATCTCAGTATAGTATACTATTTTTCGATCAAATAATTATAAATATTGATGTCCGAAAGTGTTTTAAAATCTTGACTATAACCATAACTGTACGAAAATGTGGAGATGGTTGAAAACAATAAACATGGTTTACATTTTATTTGAATGACCTGTCTTAAGGAAAACTAATTTTATCAATATATATGCACTTAGACGTTAAAAATCTTGAACAATCAGATTTCCGGAATTAATCATATAGTTCTAGAAGTGTATGACTCTAGCTCACTTAGTTTTACATTTTTTCAGGGTACCCAATTTAAGTATATAAACCTGCGTGTTACATTTCAAATACACTTTCAAATGTAGTGTAAACAAAAACATACCTAATTTTTAAGTATCACTATTATAGTAAACATAATAAATATGTAATGCGTGAGATGTAGAATTAAATTGGGCACTCGTTACATATTCGGAAAAATTTATTGAACAGAATACGCACGAATACTATAATCTGTGGTCATAGTTATTTAAAATTCATTCCGTACACTGTGTAACATTTAATACGACCATTGCTATTACATGATTAATATTATCGTTATTGTATTATTTCTAAATATGTAAGTTATTTATTCTTACTTTGCATTCCAATATATTAATTTTTTAAATATGTCAAAAGCTTGACAATGCTTTTTGGTTTTGAAAACGTTTTTACCTTTATGCAACGTGTTCGGCAATAGATTATAGAAAATTTAAGGGGCAAAGTTTCATTACTAGATTGCGGATGTTTATGCAATTTTCAATTTCTGCGGACAAATTTTAAGAAAGCGGCATAAAATAAAATCCTATTTTTAGGGGGAACAGTCTTTGTAGACACAAAACAAATACAAATCTGACTAAACTCTATGGAATTTTATATTCTAGCATTTTTTAAAAATTTACATAAGCCATAAAAATGCATAAAGATCCGCAGTCTATTAATTACAATATAAGAACCGTGTTTCTGACTTTGTTTTCAAGTGATAATAACGGACTTTTCACGACTTGATTTACGCACACTCTAATTAATGGATCACGAAGGTTTTTAATGATTGATAACTGTAAAGTTGAAAATGAAATGATTTACTCTTCATTTTAATCTTACATTATCACAGAGAATTGTTCTTTACGAATTTCTGAAATTATTGCTGGACGCTTTGTATAGTGTATCGATTTAGTACAATATGTTGTTATTTTTGTACATATTAAAAATATGGCATATCCTAAACATAGTATTTATATCTATTGCTAATTGATATTTTGTATCGATTAAAATAAAAATTAAAAAAGATCTATAAGGTTTGTTATTTTAAAATAAAAAGAAAGTAAGCTTAAATATCTTGACTTGTCAGTTTGACTCAATTCATTAAACCGGACACTCGGAATGCCAAATTTATACTGTATTTAGTGGTTTAATCGACGATGTATGTTTCGGGCCCAAGGAAGGACAGCATATGGAAAGGAAAGAGACACGGAAACTAAATACAGTTGAAATTATGTCGTGTTTGGTGTCATTTTAATTAGAAAAATGCCACAAATAAGTTGGTGAAAGTTCCATAAAAATATAATGACAACTAAAGAAGTTTTGTAATTGGATTAGTAGCGGTTCACAACGATACGCTTCGGCCGCACGATCCGTATTTACATGCTGTCCTTTTCTACCTTGGCTTCGTTTGTACTCGCGGCACGGTCAGCGCGGTAGACATAGTCTTAAAAGTAGTGTCCCTATGCGTTACTTGTCCATGCAGAATACAACCGTTTGCAAAATAACGCGACTTTACTGAACAAAGAAAAAGAAACGATTACATAGACCAGTGGTGAGCAACCGCGGCGTATTGTGGGCTAAAAGTGGAAACATAAGACCATGCGCGGGCCGCAACCGGCAACGGACGCAATATTAAATACTTTGTTGCGTCGCGCCGCGCTGGATCCCGGCGGGCTGCAAGCTGTTTGCTAGCGGGCCTGCGGGTTGCTCATCACTGACATACAGGGTCTGTCCGGAAAGTAATGCGACCACATTAAAAACTAGAGGGCTATTGTTGCTCGCTCGCTTCGCTCGCTCGCGAGTAGGGTTGTTTTTGCTCGCTCGCTTCGCGAGCTCGCGGGTAGGACTGCTCTTGCGAGAGGGTTAGTGATACGCATGGCTAGTAGGGCCTACTGATATTAATGTTTTTTATTTGGTGTGTGACTCTCCAAGAGTCACACAAAGAACTTCCCGATTCGTTACTCTTTCGCCAATATCGCTAACATCGTTTTTTTTTGTACTTTCATCGATTTTCTCGCAAAATGTATTCTTGGGAGTAGAGATGATAAATTCACTGTTGCATTGGAATAACTTTCGATTATTCTAAGCGGTAACATTAGCATCAGTTAAAAAAAAATTAAGAAAAACATTTTTTTTTATGTAATTGCGTTTGGTTCTTTGGTGGAAAATTTTCGTCCTCCCTTATAAATTGCATTGTAGAATCAACTCTTTTCGAAAAAAACTAAAAATCTAAAAAACTACTTGACCAATATGGACCAAAATCTAATCAGCTCTAAGTTACGACGGGGCACTTCGATTGCATCATTCATCATCCTGATCGCGTTGTTACTTTTTCTGAAAACGTTAACGAAAAATTTGATACCATACAAACGGACATACGCGCGTGCACGCACACGCACGCACGCACGCACGCACACACACACACACACACACACACACACACACACACACACACACACATTTTGATAAAAATAGTCTAAATTGACTCCAATGACCATGAATTGTGAAGATCTGCTAAAAAATCGATTTTCGATTTTCGGGGTAATTACAGTAACTTCCCTATGAATAGGGAAGTAAAAAAAATCTATTAAACATATCGGTACAAACCTTTAAATTTCTTCAAAGTAGGATCCTTGGGCGCCGACACATTTTTTCCAGCGCGATTTCCATGCTTCGTATGCTCCCTACAAGGCGTTTTTTGGAACCTCTCGTAGTACCTTCGTCACTAGGGATGGGATCAAGTACTTCACAAACAGGTTCGAACCTTGATTGATGGAATTCGAACTCTCTAATAAGTACTTCGGAAAAAAAATAATACTCCCAAGTATACTCGAACCTTTGCCAGACAGTTTCGAACCCTTTACAAGTACTGTGGTAAATGTAAATAATACTTGCAAGTATACTCGAATCTTGGTCGAACAGTTTCGAAACTTTCGAAATTTTTTCTTGCACGCTCTGTGGCAACGTAAGGCTGGTCCAGCGCGGCGTCTGTTTATTTATTTTTATAAACACGCTGTGCAGATGAGAGAGAAAACGGGGTCTCATAATTCTACATGCATCTACCGATGATTGTAGTTTGGAATGTACTTTGCGGCAAAAACTGATATATTATATCGAACATTATCTAGGTGATGTCGAAAACAATTGTTTGTATATGTTAACTGCATTATTGGATCCACGATTCAAAACATTAGCTTTCTCTAAAGATGAATCTATCCCTCGAGCACGGGATGCCTTGACTGATATAGCCATTAATTATATTCATAATGATAATTCATCTACAACATGTGATAGTTCACAGACGCAGATGTCCGAAAATCGGCACAATAGCGAATTATCAATTTGGTCATCCTTTGACAATGAAATAGCAATTACAAATAATACGATACCTATCTGATCGTCTGCTGCGTTAGAAGTGGAAAATTATCTAAAATCACAATAATTAGAACGCAAAGAAGACCCGTTATTATTTTGGTGTGAAAATTCAATCAAGTTACCCATTTTATCAAAAATTGCACGTGGCTGTCTTTGTATAATGGTCACTTCTGTACCTTCAGAAAGAATTTTTTCAAAAGCAGGAAATATCATGGATAAAAAAAGAAATAGGATAAAACCAAGTATTGTAAATGAAATATTATTCTTAAATAGTTACGAATTTAATAAAGAAAGTGCTTAAAACCTACTACATATGCAGTTTTGATTTCCAAGATTTGAGTACTACTTGTGAAAGTTTCGATTACTTTCAACATCGAAGTACTTATAAGTATCTTTTCGAAACTTGTTTGTACTTAATCCGAGGTTCGATAACTACTTGTATGCAATGAATACTTTTCAAGTATAATCATTGAAACTTTTATTGCTTTTATGTAGTAATCGAAACCCATGAAATGAAACTTAGTTATTGAACTTGACTCGGATTCGTGAGTACATATTGAACTTGATCCCATCCCTACTCGTCACAGCCTCTTTGACGCGTTCCACGCTTTCCAAATGGCATCCTTGTAGCACATTTTTAATTTTTGGAAACAAGAAGTAAGTCGGCGGGAGACAAGTCAGGACTGCACGGGGGTTGAGGAAGTGTTGTGATCCAACTAAGAAGTACCGTTTACTGTTTTCTCCGTAATATACGGAAAAAGTTTTGGTTGGAAGTGCTCGACGAGGCTGCGACGAGGGTACTACGAGAGACTCCAGATAACGCCTTCCAGGGTGCATACGAAGCATGGAAATCGCGCTGGAAAAAATGTGTCGACGCCCAAGGATCCTACTTTGAAGAATTTTAAAGGTTTGTACCAATATGTTCAATAGATTTAAAAAAAAATGTGGTCGTATTACTCTCCGGACAGACCCTGTAGACTGTATATCAACAAAACCAAAATAGAATTTTATTTCGGTTTCAAAGAAATTATTAATATACATTTTTATCAGGATCTGTTCAGAATATTCAGCATTGGTGACGCGTAGATATAAACAGTGAACGTATTTAAGTAACGCCTGCGTTACTTAAGGAGTGAGCGTGTACAACGACAGTTCTTTTGAAAACGGCGCGGCGTGGGCGTTGTATTGAATATTCTGTACATGTTGCAATTGAGAAATTGGTGACAACATCAGTAAGGTCCATTTAGTTTCATTTGGATTTCTAGAAAAGTTCTGCCTTTAGTTTCCGGTGTGATGTAATAAATAACTGCGGTGCAAACAGCTACGACTACAAAGTACCCCAGGAATGGAATCGAATGGCCGAAACCTAAGGTTATAGCTAACCATATGTAAAGTTTAAACCCTGCCATGGTTTCTAATCCGCTGATTACAGCCATAAGACATGTGCAGACCGCTTTAACTTCAGTAGCGAAGATTTCTGTTAGCAAAGTGGCTTGTAAGGAATGTAAGCCGCAACTAAACGCAAAAACCGATACTATGCTCGCTATAAATGGTACCAAAGAGTACATCTGCACATCTATGCTTGTATGCTCCATTACGTAAAAGAATGTGCCGATAGCAAGATTACATAAAGCAGCTATAGTACCACATACCAGTATCAGTGGTTTGCGACCGAGTTTATCGATCAAAAATGTTGTTACAACAGCGGAAATCACTTGTGTTACACCAATAGTCACACCAATCGTATAGTCGCTTATAATATTGCTAGTTGACTTGAATATCAACTGGCCATAGGTGATGATAACAAAGAACCCACCGAAATGGTGTGTTACCGTAAAGAGTAAAATGATGACGATAGCACGAAAATGTCCACGCGATGAGAAGACGTCCTTTATGGTTCCACTCTTCCCAACTCCGTTTTCTTTTTTCGAGAGACTGGCGATAACCACTTGCAACTCGTCGGAAACATCGGTTTTTCCACGCAATTTTTCCAACACTTCTTCCGCCTCGTCCATTTTGTTCCTCAATGCTAGGAAATATGGCGATTCAGGCATAAACCAGAATGTGACCATACAAGCGAAATTGTTGACGACGAAAATTACAGCCATGAAGGATAATGACAGTTGCGGTGCAGCCACGAATGTTATTAGAATGCCTGCATTATATACAATTAAGTTTATAGATTCTGCTGCACCTCGTGTTTTCGATGATGATATTTCACCGATGTACATTGGTTCTACACAGATTATGATTCCCGCACCAAATCCAGCCAGAAATCTTGCCACGTACAATACCTACAAGACAAAAGTTCATGTACTTATTGATGGTAAACAGAAGAGCAGCCGAATCAGCTGGACCAGCGCAGCGCAGCAAAGCGGACAAAATTAATGTCTTTGTTAATTATACATTATTGATCGAGTTAAATCCCTTAAGTGTTTACTATTTTAATGTACTACAATATACAGGGTTGAGACACCTAAGACTATCACTGAAAATATCTCCGCTGTTTTTGGTAATACGAGAAAACGTTTGGTTCGGTGGGGCAATTATTGTGACGGAGTTGTAGGTCATATTTTCCAACATTTTACGTCATCATCGATTGTTTTTAATGGAACGAGAAGTTTTGATTATTGTAACATTATAGCTAATGAAAGACAAATTCAACCATGTAAATATGTTGACCTTCAAATGAACTCTGAAGAAGTTATTCTTCAAAAAGGATAACTTAATGTACAAAGACCATGTTCATGCTTACCGTATTGTACTAGGGTTTTCCGTTTATGTAAACACTGAAATATTGTCGAAAGACATCTCTTGTTTATGTCATACCGTGCAGCACTTTGTGTCATATTATATCACTATGATTTCAGTCTCAGTTTCGAAGTAACGCATTCGATCGGTGAAAAATGTGATATTGTATTCGTGTTCTGCGAATTTTGACAAAACGGAGGAGTAATTAGCATTATTCGGTAGCGTGTAACTGTTGCAGCTTTATAAAAATAGCTACATACGCAGTTGTCTGTTCCCGAATAATGCAAATAACGCTGCCGAATAATGCAAATTGCGCCTCGTAAATATAAAAATAGGTCGATCTATTTGAGGGCGATCGTGGCCTAGATTGATCTCTTATCTAGCGGATTTGACTAATGGAAACCCCCATCTTTGCATTACAGTAAATATTCGATGAACACAAGGCCCTCGGGGAGGTTGCTTTGCATCGTTCGTAGATAGACACTATTTTTTGTGCTTCGAAGACCGAGCCGAACGTAGAAAAGGACAGCGCGTGTAAACAGAGACCACGCGCAGTCGAAGCGCAGCAAAAAATGTCGTACCTATGAGACCGCTTCATGCAATAAATGACATTTGCTTGTTTTTGCTTATTTTTAATGAAATCTTACCAACATATTTGCGACATTTTTATGATTAAAATGATACTAAACTGATAAATGATATTAAAATGATATAATTTGGCCCATATTTACTGTACCCACATGTGAAGGATAATTCATACCGTCAATTAAACCACTAAATACAATTGAAATGATATCATGTTTAGTGTCATTTTAATAAGAAAAACGCCAGAAATAAGTTGATCAAAGTCCCATAAAAAAATACGTAGTAATAAAAAAGTATTATTATGAGCTGGAGAAAAAAAACTTTTCCGACGGAATAATTGCCCCACTGAACCTATCATTTTCGATGAAAGTCACCCTGTATCTATGTAGTATACAAATTTCACAACACGCATAATTCTCTATTATGAACGTAGTTCGCATTTTTAAAACATTTAAATTAGAAAATTACATCCATCATCATCGAAATATATGTATATGTAATAGTGTACAAAACAATATGCAATTGTTTCATTGATTGAGAATTCGTTTTTGCTTTCAGTAAAATACGATTACAGTGTTAGAATACAATAAGAAAAAAATTTAAGCGCAACTTACCCAAATCGATTCTGCAATTGCGACTAAACCCCAATTAGCCAGAATCGGTAAAAAAGTTAGCAATATAGTGTTCTTCCTTCCAAATCTATCAGCCAAAAAAATATTCAGTGGGGGTGCTATCAATTGTCCAACAGCTGAAGTAGCAGCCAATGTAGAAATCTCTGACTCAGTGACCGGAATGGGTGAATCGTCCGCCATTAATATTACGATACTTGGTGAATTCCAGCCCACAATACATCCAAAACCGCCAACCATCCAAGCGCCTTCACAAAAACAAGAGAAAAATTAATTATTCTAATAAAAATGTCGAATCTACATTTTGTTTTCAATGTAAACAGATACTCGAGGAGTATTCTTGGTTTTCATTTTCAAAAAATATGATGCTAAACCAAAACAGACAAATATTGATTTACACCACTTTTGCATTGAATAGCTCATATCGTGTGGGTACCAACAAATTATCTTTACGAACTATGTATATAAAGTCACTTCAAAAAATAAAGAAGTTTTGTAATTCGATTAATAGCGGTTCACACCGATATACAGGGTGGACCGGAAATCGTAGTACAACTGGGCAGGGGCGACTCTACATGCAAAAATAAGTCGAAAGAAAGGAATAACATTTTTCGTTTAGCAGCTTGTTGCCAAGAAAATCGAATTTAAAGTTCCGCCATGATAGCGGCTTTAGTATATGCAGAAAGTAGAATTGGTTGATCATAGTCAGACGCGTCAGACTATCTCTAGCAGCACAAGATATTGTATACACATTCATATAATATCAAAAAGAGATTCAATCTGTTTTTAATATTCAAATATACATACAATATTTATTTTACATTAAGTACCAAATATTCTTTTTTATCCTAACTTATAAGATAGGAAGAAATATTTTTCTCATATTAAAAAGTGTGGCTTAAAAAATATTTATCCAATATTTTTGTGCTACTAGGGTATTGCTTTGATATAGCATGTGTATTCGCTGCATTTTCAAACTCGATTGGAGAGGAATGTCACTCCTTTTTTTCGGCACTTATACTTCAAGAAAATGCAGAAAACAAAAGATTAAAATGAATTCTGTAGTTTGAATAAATTGATTGAAACGAAACACAAAGGTTTGAAACATAACGGTTGCAATAATCTTTACTGGATGTGACTTTGCTACTAATTGTCAGACTTACATGTTAAAATGCTTAAATACTCCCATTTTTTCGAACCGTCAGGTGAGGTGTATTTTCCCTTTTCGATGCTTGTAGTCATACTTTAGCTTTCCTTACTTCGGAGAACAGGGAGTCTGCCCTGTTGAAGGAAAACGGGGTATACAGGGTGGTTCGCCAGATATTACCACCTCGATTTCCGTAATTATTATTATTCGTAGCGAAAAGTGTTTATACAAGGTTGAACAGTTTTGAGAGATGCATACTTTGGTGTTGTGAGTTTTGTTTGTAGGTGGGCACGTAAAAGAGATATGAAGATAATCAGTGTTTTTAACTTCCCGATTTTATAGGGAAGTTATTGTAATGACCCCGAAAATTGAAAATCGATTTTTTAGCAGATCTTCACGTTTCATGGTCATTGCAGTCATTTTAGACTATTTTCAGCAAAATGTTCGTATGTGTGTGTGTGTGTGTGTGTGTGTGTGTGTGTGCGTGCGCGCGCGCGCGTATGTCCGTTTCTATGTAATCAAATTTTTCGTTAACGTTTTCAGAAAAAGTAACAACGCGATCAGGATGATGAATGATGCAATCGATGTGCCCCGTCGTAACTTAGAGCTGATTAGATTTTGGTCCATATTGGTCAAGTAGTTTTTTAGATTTTTACTTTTTTTCGAAAAGAGTTGATTCTACAATGCAATTTATAAGGGAGGACGAAAATTTTCCACCAAAGAACCAAACGCAATTACATAAAAAAAAATTTTTTTCTTAATTTTTTTTTAGATTTAAAAAAAAATTTTTTTTTTTAACTGATGCTAATGTTATCGCTTGGAATAATCGAAAGTTATTCCAATGCAAGAGTGAATTTATCATCTCTACTCCTAAGAATACATTTTGGGAGAATATCGATGAAAGTACAAAAAAAAAACGATGTGAGCGATGTTGGCGCACGAATAACGAATCGGGAAGTTCTTTATGTGACTCTTGGAGAGACTCACACCAAATAAAAAACATTAATATCAGTAGGCCTTACTAGCCATGCGTATCACTAACCCCCTCGCAAGAGCAGTTTTACCCGCGAGCTCGCGAAGCGAGCGAGCAAAAACAACCCTACTCGCGAGCGAGCGAAGCGAGCGAGCAACAATAGCCTTCTACTTTTAAATGGAATCGTATGTTTTTTCCTTTAGCAATCGATGAAGCTTCATATTCTCTACAAAAATAGTATTAACCTAGTAATATCGAAAAACCATTAGTTAAGGAGATATTTGATTTTTAGTGTTGTTACGAAATCACAACTCCCTTGATAATGTTACGAATTCAAATAGCTTATGGTCAGTTTTGCATAATTTGTCATTGCATATTCGACAAACAATGTGGCTCCAACAAGATGGTTGTCTTGCAGATTATGAAAGAATAACAAGAAATGCATAAAATCAAATATTTCCAAATCGTTGGGTAGGACGTGGTGGTCCCATGCATTTTCCGGCAAGATCACCTGATTTAACACCCCTCGACTTTTTCTTGTGGGGTTACTTGAGAAATAAAGTATGCGCTGAGGCTCCGACTACAATTGCTGATACGAAAAATCGTATCATCACTTTCATAATTATTTTCTCGATTCTGAAAATATCGTGGTGTAAACGGTCGCCACAGCGAACCTTTTCTGTGAATAAAATCATGACAACATTAATAAGGGAGTCGTGATTTCGTAACAACACTAAAATTAAAATATCTGCCTAACTAATGGTTTTCCGATATTAATCGATTAATACTTTCTTTGTAGAGAATATGAAGCTTTGTGGATTGGTGCATGAAAAAACATACGATTCCATTTAAAAAAATACTGACGATCTTCGTCTCTCTTCTACGCGTCTACCTATAAAAAAAGCTCACAACACCAAAGTATGCATATCCCGAAACACCATTCAACTGTGGGATCCTTAGATCGCACCGTACTTTCTGGGCCCTAGGCGTATAACAAAGTTGAGAATAGCGTGAAATGAAATAGTCGCACCGGATTACACTAATGCGGCACAGCTATCCGCAAATGAAATCCGCCACGCCTTCGGCACAGCTCTCCGATTTCAAACTTCGAATGTTCGCCAAGCGGCGTTCGCGTAGCAGGACACTTCTTGCCGCTCGTTCTAAATATACATATCTGTATATACATATGTATATTATATACTACCGGTTATGAAAGTTTGCCCACAACAGAAAATTTTAAAATATAATAATTTAAAACATTTCGCTCGTTTCACACCAAAGTTTAGATTATTACATAGTAATCTTAAATAGCCTTTCTACATAACTAATAGGGTTTTCGTAGAAACATTACAATGAACATTTCAGCCCATTAGGCCAGTCGATTAGGGGTAAAGATTTCGAGATACAGGCGGATAGAATAGCTACACCAGCGGAGGATCGATATCTTCGATCGATAAGTAAACGGAATCGCAGAAAAACAGCACCTGAAATAGCTAGTAAATTTAATCGCAGACGACAACAGCCACTTTCCGTGAATACGGTCAAACGTAGGCTACAAGAAGGAAATTTACACGGCCGAATAGCCGTACGTAGTACGTTAATAATGCTTATTGTAATAATGTTTCTAATAATGTTAATAATGTTTCTTCGAAAAACTTTCATTAGTTATGTAGAAAGGTTATTTATGATTACTATGTTATAATATAAACTTTCTTGAAGCGAGGGAAACGTTGTAAATTATTATATTTTGACCCTTTGCGCTCTTTGTCGAGCGTGACCCGACATCAGAGAAAGAACTAGAGGGCTATTGTAGCACGCTCGCTTCGCTCGCTCGTGAGTAGGGTTGTTTTTGCTCGCTCGCTTTGCTCGCTCGCGGGTAGGACTGCTCTTGCGAGAGGGTTAGTGATACGCATGGCTAGTAGGGCCTACTGCTATTAATGTTTTTTATTTGGTGTGTGACTCTCCAAGAGTCACACAAAGAACTTCCCGATTCGTTACTCCTTTGCCAACATCGCTAACATCGTTTCTTTTTTGTACTTTCATCGATATTCCCCCAAAATGTATTCTTGGGAGTAGAGATGATTAACCCACTCTTGCATTGGAATAACTTTCGATTATTCCAAGCGGTAACATTAGCATCAGTTAAAAAAAAAATAATAATAATTGCGTTTGGTTCTTTGATGGAAAATGTTCGTCCTCCCTTATAAATTGCATTGTAGAATCTACTCTTTTCGAAAAAAATTAAAAATCTAAAAAACTACTTGACCAAAATGGACCAAAATCTAATCAGCTCTAAGTTACAGCGGGGCACATCGATTGCATCATTCATCATCCTGATCGCGTTGTTACTTTTTGAAAACGTTAACGAAAAATTTGATACCATACAAACGGACATACGCACACACACATACAAACATTTTGATAAAAATAGTCTAAAATGACTCCAATGACCATGAAACGTGAAGATCTGCTAAAAAATCGATTTTCGATTTTCGGGGTAATTACAGTAACTTCCCTATGAATCGGGAAGTTAAAAATATTAATGAAACGGGTTTTTATGCGTACTTGATTCAGCCTTTATTTGTTTAATTTCTTATTTTTTAGTTAGAAACAAATATAAATTATAACAAAGTTTGAAAGCTATAATAAATAGAATTAGTAAACAATATGGTTTAAAATAAGTAGCAGTCAAGGAACTGTTCTTTGAAGTAAATTTCAAATAAAACATGAAATAGCAGAGTTGTTGACAATAACATTGAAAAATTATTAGGAGCCCAAAGGGTTAAAATTTTCTCTCTTGGCTGAACTTCAGTGAGCGGTAGGGTTCGTACATACATAACATACGTACATACACACATAGTGATCCTATACGACCTTACATATAAACATTGTTCCCTACAAATAAAAATAATGACGAAAATCGCGGTGATAATATCTAGTGAACCACCATGTATAGGTTCTAATTTGATTTGTGGGGTTTTAGGAATTGTAACAGCTGGAATGGTAAGGTCAGAGTTTTGAGAATTACATGGACTGGCAAAAGTTCGAATATGATGGGGCAAGGACAGACGTCGAGGATGAGTCAAGGATGAAATCATGAGTTTGTTTAGTATTTTGAGTGAAAAACAGGAAGCCAGGAATCTACTATGTAGAATGAAATGAATTTGGTATGCAACATGCTTCTCTCAAAGGATGTGCGAAAGAAAATTTGCCACTGAATAATATGCACTGAACAGATAACAACTTGAGGTCGGAATACAGAAAGCAACCATGAAATTGTTGTTTGTCACATAATTTACAAGGATAAATGTATAATTGTACGCGGAAAATATATTTGTATACATATACATGGTGTTCGTTTGAAAACTTTGCAGCCGAATATCTCGTAAAGTATGAAAGGTATTAAAAAAGTGTAAAACACATGTCCACGGATTTCGAGGGGTAAAGAGGGGGACAGTATCAGTTTTTTATTTGGGTGACGTTTTCTAGGTCATTATTTGAAGGTCAACTTCGTTGTTTCAAATGGAAACCTATATTTTTTATTATGGGATCTTATTGTGCGTAAAAAGACCAGCAATTTTCGTAGACTACTTATTTTTTATCCGCACACTAGTTTCGGAGATATATAAAGAGAAGTAGAGCGAGTCATACTTATACCGCGGGAAAGTTTGTAATTTCTTTGTAACTATAACAAATCTTAAAAATGTTCTCCGTTGTTTTCTAAACAGTAATACAGACGATTCATAAATTCTGAACGAACATTTATGGAGGTATCAGTTGGAATAGTTCTACATTCCTGTACAATTCTGCGACGCAAATCGTTGACGCTTTCTGGTTATGTTTTATAAAAGAAGTCGACCGGAGTTTATATTGAAAGACAGACAACACAAATAAGTGATCAATAGAGGACAATTTTGTTTTCAAATGGTACGTGCTAGTACAACTGGGAAACATCAACGATTTGCGTCAAAGAATTTTACACAATAATATGCCTCGCTCTACTTCTCTTTAAATACCTCCGAAACTAGTGCGCGGTTAAAAATATATCCTACGAAAATTGCTGGTCTTTTTACGCACATTAAGATCCCGTAATAAAAAATATTGGTTTCCATTTGAAAAAACGAAGTTGACCTTCAAATTATGACCTTGAAAACGCCACCCAAAAAAAACTGATACTGTCCCCCGCTTCACCCCTCGAAATCCGTGGACAAGTGTTTTACACTTTTTTTATACCTTTCATACTTTACGAGATATTCGACTGGAAAGTTTTCAAATGAACACAGTATATGTCAAGCATTTATCATAATCTACTACATATTACTATTATTAGTATCCTACTACATATTATTATACATATTATTGCCTAACACAGTAGAAACTAGTAGATTAGGAAACAATTTTTAATAGGAGAACTTCTTTTACTTATTTAGAGGTTATTTATATTCCATTCTGATATACAATTCGATAAACGTTTCTACAAGATACATGCTATCTGAATTTTACATCATTAAATTACCTTTGTAATACCCTTTCAAATGTAAACAATCGAAGTAGGAGTTTCGTCTAGGAAGTGTAATGTTAGATGATTTTCGGTGTTCTGTTTTTCAAAGAAAGTGTTAAGGGGGTAGTCTACCCGATGGTTACAACTAGAATCTCACTAGAATCTTACTAGAAAACATGGGTTTGCGCGCTTCGGTTGTTTTACCTTATATCAGCAAATTTTGGGCTGGGTGAGGGCTCATTCTAAAGAGGAAGGTTCATCACACTGCGCTCTGGTCATGAGGTCAACGAGATTATGTTTAATATGTATAATATAAGGGCCCAAAGTAGAGAAAAAATCTAGGAAAAAAACCCGCAGATTTCAATGCATTTTTCTGTCTCTGAAAGACTTTTTGACTGCTCAGATGACCAGAGCGCAGTGTGATGAACCTTCCTCTTTAGAATGAGCCCTCACCCAGCCCAAAATTTGCTGATATAAGGTCAAACAACCGAAGCGCGTAAACGCATTTTTTCGACCCAGAATCTAGTAGGATTCTAGTTATTTGCTAATTTACTAGAATCCTGCTAGATTTTGGGTCGAAATAATGGGTCTGCGCGCTTCGGTTGTTTGACCTTATATCAGCAAATTTTGGGCTGGGTGAGGGCTCATTCTAAAGAGGAAGGTTCATCACACTGCGCTCTGGTCATCTGAGCAGTCAAAAAGTCTTTCAGAGACAGAAAAATGCATTGAAATCTGCGGGTTTTTTTCCTAGATTTTTTCTCTACTTTGGGCCCTTATATTATACATATTAAATATAATCTCGTTGACCTCATGACCAGAGCGCAGTGTGATGAACCTTCCTCTTTAGAATGAGCCCTCACCCAACCCAAAATTTGCTGATATAAGGTCAAACAACCGAAGCGCGAAAACCCATGTTTTCTAGTAAGATTCTAGTAAGATTCTAGTTGTAACCATCGGGTAGACTACCCCCTTAAGAGGGTATCCCACCTTAGAATCTTACTAGAATCTTACTAGAAAACATGGGTTTGCGCGCTTCGGTTGTTTGACCTTATTTGAGCAAATTTTGGACTGGGTGAGGGCTCATTCTAAAGAGCCCTCAAAGTTCATCACACTGCGCTCTGGTCATGAGGTTAACGAGATTATGTTTAATATGTATAATATAAGGGCCCAAAGTAGAGAAAAAATCTAGGAAAAAAACTCGCAGATTTCAATGCATTTTTCTGTCTCTAAAAGACTTTTTGACTGCTATGATGACTAGAGCGCAGTGTGATGAACCTTCCTCTTTAGAATGAGCCCTCACCCAGCCCAAAATTTGCTGATATAAGGTCAAACAACCGAAGCGCGCAAACCTATGTTTTCTAGTAAGATTCTAGTAAGATTCTAGTTGTAACCAGCGCATAGACTACCGCCGCTTTTAGGAATTAGTAGGTTATTTTTTCTGATATACAAAGGACAGCCATCAACTTTTTCGTTGAAAATATTCAGTGATTTTGTATGTATATATATATATTTTTATGTCATTTTTTTTTAGAGATATCAAGATCACCTTCATTTTTTAAAATGGAACCATCCTTTTTTAAGGATCTTAAAATGGAACCATCTTTTTCACGTACTGTGTACGACTTTAACAGGTCTTTGTTACAAAACTGTGCGACTTAAAGTCGTCTCTCACAGGTCTTTTCGATGTCTTTAAGATGTACGTAAAAACGCAAAAAAAGTTACCTTTTTGGACATCTTTTTAGACATCTTTTATGCATCTTTTTTCAGACGTACAAAATCTTCAAATTTAAGAAGAAATTATAAAAAAAAATTAGAATCTATATATATATATATATATATATATATTACTTTCTATATATGTGTAAATAAAGTAATGAGACTGGCAACGTCGCTTTCGATCCGGCAACGCTGGAGACGAGAGGTTTTGAGCAACGTCAGGTGCACATGTGATACGACTCCAGTATGAGTTTGAACTCGCTACAGTCATTTGTTTCTCCGTAGCGTTAGTTTTCGTGAAACAGTTTTTTCTTGGCCGTTCTAAAAATAAGTGGCGTCAATTTTGCCATGTCACACTGCAATCTCAATAAACGAGTTTTTGGCCAGTAAAAAAATTCCTGTGGCTCCTCAGCCTCCTTATTCACGAGGCTTAAGCCCTTGTGACTTTTTCCTCTTCCCGAGATTGAAAAATCACCTCAAGGGAACTCATTTTGGGACACTTGAAAACATCAAAACAGCTGTAACCGACCAGCTAAAGGCTATTCCACTATCCGAGTTCCAGCAATGCTATGATGATTGGAAGGACCGTCTCCAGCGCTGTGTGGCTTCCCAAGGGACCTATTTTGAAGGAGACAATATTGCATTGTAATTATATTTGAATAAAAACTTGAAAAAAAATCAGTCTCATTACTTTATTTACACACCTCGTATATTACTTTCATGTACTACTTGAGAGAATATTTCATTTTGTCTCTTCGAAAAAATCTTATTACAATTTAGAAATTTTCATGCAGCATATTGGGCGGGAATCGAACTCGGAGACCTACCGTTTAACTTCATGATGGCTTCCACGCTGAGCCATACGAACCTTTACTGTTAGATTCATTACTTTTTATTCTTATATGCTCAAATCATATATATTATTATATAAAAAATATTTTAACAGAAGTTTATCTCTTCTAATAATTATATAACCTAATTATTTAAATATTTACCTAAAATATTTTTTAGGTAAAAATCAAACTACTTTTTTTTAATGAAGCATAGTATCAGTATATTAACGATTAAGAGATATACATATTTTCGTAAGTACTTCAATCGTTTCTGCCGTGAAAACGGCGTCCCGAAAGAGGCAACTTTTACTCGTCCATAAAGGCATCTCTGCTGGGACGACGTTTTGACGTTTGAAGGCAGGTGCCTTTTATGCATCTCATTTCTGCCGTACAAACGTCGTCCCAGCAGAGATGCCTTTATGGACGTGTAAAAGTTGCCTTTTTCGGGACGCCGTTTTCACGTCAGAAATGAGATGCATAAAAGGCACCTGCCTTCAAACGTCAAAACGTCGTCCTAGCAGAGATGCCTTTATGGACGTGTAAAAGTTGCCTCTTTTGAGACGCCGTTTTCACGTTAGAAATGAGATGCATAAAAGGCACCTTCCTTCGAGCGTCAAAACGACGTCCCAGAAAAGATGCCTTTATGGACGTCTAAAAAGCGTCTTACTGAGACGTAAGACGTAAAGACGTAGAACGGACATGAAAACGGCGACTGTAAGTCGTCCTGTGCTATCTGGGGAGTACCTGTATTTCATGAATATTCGAAATAATGGCCGTCTACGTCGATACATTCCTGTAAACGTGCTCTGAGGGAATGTTGAACTCTGGCAAGTACATCCCAGGTGATATTCGTACATGCTGTAATGATACGCTGATGCGTATCTTCAATTGTTGTTGAGCGTTCTTGTATACAGTCTCTTTTAGCAGACCCCACAAAAAGAAATCCAGTGGATTTAAATCAGGCGAACGTGCTGGCCATGAAACAGTTCCACCTCGTCCAATCAATCGATTTGAATACCTAGAATCCAACATTTCTCTTGCTACTCGTGCATGATGAGAACAGCCGTCATGTTGGTAACGCATATCTCACTACTGTCATTGTAGATGTTTATAAAAGGGTGGTTCCATTGAAAAAATTGAAGGTCCCATTTTACCATTCAACGCAGTGTTCCGATTGAACCCACCGTTTTTCGCGCATGCGCGGCAATTTCAGCCTCAGTAACGTAACCACTTCGATGAAATCGGGTAGCTTGAGCACCCCGCAGACTTTTAAAAAATTGGTATGATTTGATTCTGAAAAATGAATGTATAACATTAGGGTGGACCTTAGCTATACTCGATGAAAATTATTTTGCAAAATTTTTTCCCGGGCACCCCCCAGAATTGTGACAACTGTTGAGAAAATGATCTGGAAAAAATTTGGGGCCGTTTGGATCATGGGAAACCGGCGCTCAACGAATTTGAAAATTTTTTTTTTTTAAATCTTAACATAAATATACGTTGTAATATATCGTTGAATTTGTCTTTTTTTTCTCTGTAAGAATCCATATATAGCATAATCCGTTGTTAATAGAAAAAACATCCGTGACCTTGAAAACTTGAAAAAATGATCTTGAAAAATTTTTTTTCTCTGATGCTATATTCACCTCCTTATATACTACAACTTTTGTTTGAAAAGTTTTTTCATATATACATAACTGACAGAGATATAATAGAGTTTATTTTAAACGTTCGTAAATACTCTTGTAGAAGAAAGATGAACCAAAGTACCCAGGTGTTTAAGATACATTTTAAATTTTATCAAACATATATAATAGTTGTATTTCTGATAATACTACAGTTTCTTAAATAGTTCATTCGTATATTTTTTAGAATTTGAAAGAACACCTCCCTTAGAATCATCGGTAGAAGACTTGAACAACTAAAGGTGTCCTGATTGGAATATCCGAAATCCAGCAAACCAATCAGGGTATCTTCTGCTTATGACAATCGGTAAAAAGCCGCGCTCTCGATCCATAGAGGAGCCTCGAAAGTCAAGTTCACGTTCAGTTCAGTCCAAGCACTCGAACAAATTCGTGAACCGACGCGTCCGCGAGCAAACAGTTAAGAGAACAGTACGTTCTGGTTCTGAGTCTTCGGCGTGGTGACATTCAAATACGTGTTGAAAGTAAATTTCAAATGGAAGGTACGAGGAAAAAATGATTTTTACTCGGGCACGCAGAAACCCAAATTATAGGTGCAAAATTGCCATCCAACGGGCAAGTTGTAAGAGTGCTATTTCACAATTTGCGCAATGTGAAATTGAGTGTTCGCGGTAGTGCTCACTTAGTTATCCAGGAAGTTCAAGTGTTTTGGCAGAAAGCCAAAATTCCCATGAAAGTATTTAAGAATTGCATCGAAAAATTGGAATCATTGTATAAAGAATGGGTGAGCTTGCATAAAAATTGCAAACGCCGTACTAAAATTCAAGAAGATCGTGAAAAGGAATTTGTCGACAAACTGGAAGATCTTTTTGATATTGCACATGCGGATGCATTAGAAACGATTCAAATAGAGGAAGACAAACTGTTTCTGTTAAGTCAACGGCAACGGGGACGTCCTGGTTCTATGATTGGAGCGGATCGTGCATTATATCGAAAAGAACTGAGAAAAGCGTTGCGACAGGAGCAAGAAGAATCTAGAGTAGCAAAGTATAAGGCAGACTCTGTGCCAGGTAAATATTCTTTTGCAGTTTATTTTTAAAAGCCAAAATATTGATCATTATCTTAGATATAAATATTCTTTAATCTTTATTTATATGTTGATATCTTTTAAATGTAGCTGAAACAATGGAAATATCATCGTCCAGCGAAGAAGAGAACGTGTCAAGTCAGGATGACAATATTGAAATTGATATTCCTGTGGATGAACCTGGTCCAAGCAACCCTAAAAAGAGACGTGGTCAAAAAGAGTTCATTACGGATAAACTTGTTGCAACACTTGACAAGTGGAAAGTAAGCGATCGTGATGCTGTTCGTATAATAACAGCAACAGCACAAGCTCTTAATCATGATCTAGACGACTTAATTATCAATCGAACATCTATTCGACGTCAACGCACGAGGATTCGAGAAAAACTTGCAGAGAAATATCGCGTAGCGGTCAAAAATTGTGAATTGTAGATTGGAGCGTATTAATGAATTTATTTAATATCTCTGTCAGTTATGTATATATGAAAAAACTTTTCCAACAAAAGTTGTAGTATATAAGGAAGTGAATATAGCATCAGAGAAAAAAAATTTTTTCAAGGTCATTTTTTCAAGTTTTCAAGGTCACGGATGTTTTTTCTATTAACAACTGATTATGCTATATATGGATTCTTACAGAGAAAAAAAAGACAAATTCAACGATATATCACAACGTATATTTATGTTAAGATTTAAAAAAAAAAATTTTCAAATTCGTTGAGCGCCGGCTTCCTATGATACAATCGGCCCCAAATTTTTTCCAGATCATTTTCTCAACAGTTGTCACAATTCTGGGGGGTGCCCAGGAAAAAATTCTTTGGTCAAAAAATAAGGTCCACCCTAGTATAACATGTGTATTTCTGTATTTTTGTATCTCGTAGGACACGTCCTAAAGTCTTTTTGTCCAGAACAGGTTGTTTCGGTACATTCCTGCCAATATGACTGCCTCAAGGCGTCAGGGCCCTGGCCGCTCTGCTGCGTCATTGTAGATACGCTACTGTCTTGGCCGCGCATGCGCAAAAAACGGTGGGTTCAATCGGAACACTGATTCAACGTTTTCCTCAAGGCATTTAATGTATCTTTGAAAACAACAAAGATATTTATGGTGATAACGTCAGGTGATTCACCCTGTATATGTATACAACAACAATTCTTGTATACAATTTTAGAAATGATTATAATAAATTAAAATTATACTACACACACTATAATACATACCTAAATTTTGGATAGCTATAACAATATTACTTCTTTTAGAGATCTTTCGCTTTCTTGATCAACTAAAAGATATAATGCAAAGCAATTCAGTAGTCAAAAGCGGTAGATAAAATATCAATCTAGGCCGCGATCGCCTCCAACAGTCCTATTTTGACGTTAACGCTTAATTGACGTTGAGGCGTAGTTTGCATTATGCAGCACATGTAACTGTCGCAGCATTATAATGCAAATTACCCCCCGTTAACGCAAAAATGGCACTTTTGAGGGCGATCGCTGCCTAGATAGATCATTTATTTCGTGCTTTTGACTACTGAAAAATCCATCCTTGCATTATCGTCATGTTTACATGCAAAAAGTGCAATTTTTCATAATTTTCGGCCTACAACTGCCATTTCTACCACTTTTGATCGTTTATAATTCGTAAACCAATGAACTAATTTAAATGAAATTGTCAGAACATATATGTATAATTTATACGAGTTTACAAAACACATCTTTGAAATTTTCGTTATAGGCCCAGCTAAAAATGTTGTAAAAATCAATTTTTACTATTGTTTTTCATAATTTCGAACCGAATGCATTTTTTTCAACATATTTATTAGTCCTCATTTACTAAACTAATTCTTGTAGCCCTACAGAGAAATTGAAGTCGTTTGGTCCGTTCATAAAAAATGTTATTCTGATTTAAAGTGTGTGTGATCAGTAGACTGCGGATCTTTATGGAAAACAAAAAATGTCTTCATCAATTGCAAGACACAGAAGCCATATAAAACTGTATAACATATTTATAACATATATGGGCGTTCTTAAATTGTGTTAATGTTTTTACTGTTTTAACACTAAACCTACCGAGCCTTAAACGTAACTAGTAGGTACATGTTCCCTTATAAATATTATAGGATTGATCTTATTCAGACTTTGTGTGGCTACTATTGTAATACGAGTTCTAATAAAGATATCTACACCATCATTTCTCATGAAACCATTTTTATTATATCAGTAATTGTAACATCCACTGATTTTTGTCATAAATGCATAAAATCCGCATTCTAGTGATCAGTTATGCGCGCGATTGTATATGGAGTGAAAGTTTCAGTGGATTTATAAATATCTTCTTAAAACAAAAAAGTTAAAAGTCAAAAAAATTACTGTCATATCAGAACTAATTCAAAATTTTAACAGTTTCCTTCAAGCTATCATTCAGGACATCGCGTTCCATAAACTCGGCCGACCATTTGCACGCTAAATGTAGCTATATGTAATTGCACGTGCCGATGGCCGCTACATTTGCATTCGTAGAATTTTGTCGAAGCGAATATTGTGACCAATATTCAGCATGGCATACATACAGGCAGGCTCAAAACAAGCAATAACATGAAAAATGTATTTTCACTAGATTTTATTAGAAAACATTAAAAAAAAGAACGTAAGATGTGCCATTCTTTTGCCATACACTTTATATACAATCTTTTGGTACATTTTTATTTGATGTGAACTTGGTACTCCAAGTTTTAGTCTTTCGTACATTATACAAACCTAGCAGCATAATAGTGTCGGTGAATTGGATTTGGCGTAACTCACGCATATGCGTTGCTCAATAATATAATAGAAGAGAGACTAGAAGAGCGAAATAATATCGTAACACGGCGATGAAGCATTCAATGTCTGAATAAACATTTCGACAGCTTCATTGGTCTTTTATACAGTGGGGGCTCAAGTCAAGTGGAGGCTCCAAGCGGTAAAAATGTTGGTTAAACTTTTGGGTAAACTTTTCCTTGCGTAACCACAAATTTTTGCTTTACTCCTATAAATTTGTGCCTTTTTCCCATGTTATCCAGTAGATTTGAACGAGAAGATGTGAGAAATCCAAGTTTCGATCCTTCAGGATTAATGGTTCAATAGTTACAAGTACCTTGATCATGTCCCCCCCTCTCACCCGACCTAACCACGTTATTGTCACTACACATAACATGGCGACACTAACCTGTCAAAAACACTGGAAATCGCTCAACTTTAAACACTTCTATCTTTTGAACCATTGATCCTCCCAGATCAAAACTTGGAAATCTCATATCTTCTCGTCCAAATCTACTAGATATAGAAAAAAACAAAACTTCCGCGGTTACGCAAGGAAAAGAGCTGCCGAATTTTTGCAATTTTTATTTGCACGAATTATTGTTATATGACTGAACGTTCGGTACATGTTGCAATTGAGAAAGTGGTGACAACATCAGTAAGGTCCATTTAGTTTCATTTGAATTTCTAGAAAAGTTTTGCCTTTAGTTTCCGGTGTGATGTAATAAATAACTGCGGTGCAAACAGCTACGACTACAAAGTACCCCAGGAATGGAATCGAATGGCCGAAACCTAAGGTTATAGCTAACCATATGTAAAGCTTAAACCCTGCCATTGCTTCTAATCCGCTGATTACAGCCATAAGAAATGTGCTGACCGCTTTAACTTCAGTAGCGAAGATTTCTGTTAGCAAAGTGCCTTGTAAGGAAAATAAGCCGCAACTAAACGCAAAAACCGATACTATGCTCACTATAAATGGTACCAAAGAGTACATCTGCACATCTATGCTTGTATGCTCCATTACGTAAAAGAATGTGCCGATAACAAGGTTACATAAAGCAGCTATAATACCCGATACAAGTATCAGTGGTTTGCGACCGAGTTTGTCGACCAAAAATGTTGTTACAACAGCGGAAATCACTTGTGTTACACCAATAGTCACACCAATCGTATAGTCGCTTACAATGTTGCCAGTTGACTTGAATATCAACTGGCCATAGGTGAGGATAACAAAGAACCCACCGAAATGGTGTGTTACCGTAAAAAGTAAAATGATGACGATAGCACGAAAATGTCCACGCGAAGAGAAGACGTCCTTTATGGATCCACTCTTCGCAACTCCGTTTTCTTTTTTCGGGAGACAGGCGATAACCACTTGCAACTCGTCGGAAACATCAGTTTTTCCTCGCAATTTTTCCAACACTGCTTCCGCCTCGTCCATTTTGTTCCTCAATGCTAGGAAATATGGCGATTCAGGCATAAACCAGAATGTGACCATACAAGCGAAATTGTTGACGACGAAAATTACAGCCATGAAGGATAATGACAGTTGCGGTGCAACCACGAATGTTATTAGAATACCGGCATTATATACGATTATAAGTATAGAGTCTGCAAAACCTCGTGTTTTCGATGATGATATTTCACCGACGTACATTGGTTCGACACAGATCAGCAATCCCACACCAAATCCTGCCAGAAATCTTGCCACGTACAATTCCTACAAGAGAAAAAGTTCATGTACATACTGATGGTAAACAGAAGAGCAGCCGAATCAGCTGAACCAGCGCAGCGCAGCAAAGCGCACAAAATTAATGTCTCTGCTAATTATACATTATTGATCGACTTAAATCCCTTAAGTGTTTACTATTTTAATGTACTACAATATACAGGGTTGAGACACCTAAGACTATCACTGAAAATATCTCCGCTGTTTTTGGTAATACGAGAAAATGTTTGGTTCGGTGGGGCAATTACTGTGACGGAGTTGTAGGTCATATTTTCCAACATTTTAGGTTATCAGCGATTGTTTTTAATGGAACGACAAGTTTTGATTATTGTAACACTATAGCTAATGAAAGACGAATTGAACCATGTAAATATGTTGACCTTCAAATGACCTCCGAAGAAGTTATTCTTTATTAAGCATCACTTAATGTACGAAGACCATATACATCCTTACCGTATTGTACTAGGGTTTTCCGTTTATGTAAACACTGAAATATTGTCGAAAGACATCTCTTGTTTATGTCGTACAGTGCAATCACTTTGTGTCATTTTCATATCACTATGAATTCAGTCTTAGGTTCGCAATAGCCTATTCTATCGGTGAAAAATGTGATATTCTAATCGTGTTCTGCGAATGTAGACAAAACGGAGGCGTAATTAGCATGTAGCTGTCGCAGCTTTATGAATATAACTACATGCGCAGCTGTCTGATACCGAATAATGCAAATTACACTGTCGAATAATGCAAATTGTGCCTCGTAAATGTAAAAATAGGACTTTTGAGGGCGATCACGTCCAAAATTGATCTCTTATCTAGCGCTTTTGACTATTGAAACCCCCCATCTTTACATTACAGTAAATATTCGATGGTCCCGAGGCCTTCGGTGGCGTTCCTTTGCATCGTTCGTAGAGAGACACTATTTTTTTGTACTTCAAAGACCGAGCCGAACGTAGAAAAGGACAGCGCGTGGAAACAGAGACCGCTTCATGCAATAAATAAAATTTATTTGTTTTTGTTTTTGGTTTATTTTTAATGAAATCTTCCTAACACGGTTGTGACATTTTTCTGATTGAAATGATACCAAACAAGATATATTTTGGCACATAATTACTATACCCATATGTGAAGGATAATGTATGTTCATACCGTCAATTAAACCACTAAATACAATTGATATGATATCATGTTTAGTGTCATTTTAATAAGAAAAAAAAAATAAGTAGTAATAAAAAAGTATTATCATGAGCTAGAGATAAAAAACTTCTCCGACACAATAATTGCCCCACTGAACCTATCATTTTCGACGAAAATCACTCTGTATCTATGCAGTACAAAAATTTCACATGCATTGCATTTTTAAAACATTTAAATTAGAAAATTACATCCATCATCATAAAAATACATGTACATGTAGTAGTTTACAAAACAATATGCAATCATTTCATTGATTGATAATTCCTTTTTGCGTCGTGGAAAATGCGATTACAGGATACAATACAATAACAAAATAATTTAAGCGCAACTTACCCAAATCGATGAAGCAATTGCGATTAAACCCCAATTAGCCAGAATCGGTAAAAATGTTAGCAACATAGTGTTCTTCCTGCCAAATCTATCAGCCAACAGAATATTCAGTGGGGGTGCTACCAATTGTCCAACAGCTGAAATAGCAGCCAACGTAGAAATCTCTGACTCAGTGACCGGAATGGGTGAATCGTCCGCCATTAATATTACGATACTTGGTGAATTCCAGCCCACAATACTTCCAAAACCGCCAAATATCCAAGCGCCTTTACAAGAACAAGAGAAAAATTAATTATTCTAATAAAAATGTCGAATCTACATTTTGTTTTCAACGAAAACAGATACTCGAGGAGTATTCTTGGTTTTCATTTTCAAAAAATATGATGCTAAACCAAAACAGACAAATATTGATTTACACCACTTTTGCATTAAATGGCTCATATCGTGTGAGTATTAACAAATTATCTTTACGAACTATGTATGTAAAGTCACTTCAAAAAATAAAGAAGTTTTGTAATTCGATTAGTAGCGGTTCACACTGATATACAGGGTGGGCCGGAAATCGTAGTACAACTGGGTAGGGGGCGATTCTACATGCAAAAATAAGTAAAAAAGAAGGAATAACATTTTTTCGTTTGGCGGCTTGTTGCCGAGGTAATCGAGTTCGTCGCCCACTAGACCGCCGCACACCGTCACCGACCAGCGTTTTCAGTGGCGCTCACCACTATAACGGTCTGGGTTGGGTCGTTCGACGGGTTACGGCGCGGCGAACGGCCGCGCTAGTGGTGAGCGCCAGTGAAAACGCTGGTCGGTGACGGTGCGCGGCGGTCTAGTGGGCGACGACCCTAAAGTTCCGCCATGATAGCGTGCTTTAGTATATGCAGAAAGTAGAATTGGTTGATCATGGTCAGACGCTTCAGACTATTCCTTTGATATAGCACGTGTATTCGTTGCATTTTCAAACTCGATTGGAGAGGAATGTCATTCCTTTTTTTCGACACTTATACTTCAAGAAAGTGCAGAAAACAAAAGATTAAAATGAATTCTATTGTTTGAATAAATTGATTGAAACGAAACACAAAGGTTTGAAACATAACGGTTGCAATAATCTTTACTGGATGTGGCTTTGCTAATAATTGTCAGACTTACATGTTAAAATGCTCAAATACTCCCATTTTTTCGAACCGTCAGGTGAGGTGTATTTTGCCTTTTCGATGCTTGTAGTCATGCTTTAGCTTTCCCTACTTCGGAGAACAGGGAGTCTGCCCTGTTGAAGGAAAACGGGGTATACAGGGTGGTTCGCCAGATATTACCACCTCGATTTCCGTAATTATTATTATTCGTAGCGAAAAATGTCTATACAAGGTTGAACAGTTTTGAGAGATGCATACTTTGATGTTGTGAGTTTTTTTGTAGGTGGGCACGTAAAAGAGATATGGAGATCATCAGTGTTTTTTTAAATGGCATCGTATGTTTTTTCCTCCACCAATCGATGAAGCTTCATATTCTCTACAAAAATAGTATTAACCTAGTAATATCGAAAAACCATTAGTTAAGGAGATATTTGATTTTTAGTGTTGTTACGAAATCACAACTCCCTTGATTATGTTACGAATTCAAATAGCTTATGGTCAGTTTTGCATAATTTGTCATTGCATATTCGACAAACAATGTGGCTCCAACAAGATGGTTGTCTGCAGATTATGAAAGAATAACAAGAAATGCATAAAATCAAATATTTCCAAATCGTTGGGTAGGACGTGGTGGTCCCATGCATTTTCCGGCAAGATCGCCTGATTTAACACCCCTCGACTTTTTCTTGTGGGGTTACTTGAGAAATGAAGTATACGCTGAGGCTCCGACTACAATTGCTGATACGAAAGATCGTATCATCACTTTCATAATTATTTTCTCGATTCTGCAAATATCGTGGTGTAAACGATCGCCACAGCGAACCTTTTCTGTGAATAAAATCATGACAACATTATTAAGGGAGTCGTGATTTCGTAACAACACTAAAATTAAAATATCTGCTTAACTAATGGTTTTCCGATATTAATCGATTAATACTTTCTTTGTAGAGAATATGAAGCTTTGTGGATTGGTGCATGAAAAAACATACGATTCCATTTTAAAAAATACTGACGATCTTCATCTCTCTTCTACGCGTCCACCTATAAAAAAAGCTCACAACACCAAAGTATGCATCTCCCGAAACCATTCAACTGTGGGATCCTTAGATCGCACCGTACTTTCTGGCCCCTAGGCGTATAACAAAGTGGAGAATAGCGTGAAATGAAATAGTCGCACCGGATTACACTAACGCGGCACAGCTATCCGCAAATGAAATCCGCCGCGCCTTCGGCACAGCTCTCCGATTTCAAACTTCGAATGTTCGCCAAGCGGCGTTCGCGTAGCAGGACGCTTCTTGCCGCTCGTTGTAAATATATATATGTGTATATACATATGTATATTATACACTACCGCTTACGAAAGTTTGACCACGACAGAAAATTGTAAAATGTAATAATTTAAAACATTTCGCTCGTTTCACAAGAAAGTTTAGATTATTACATAGTAATCTTAAATAGCCTTTCTACATAACTAATAGGGTTTTCGTAGAAACATTACAATGAACATTTCAGCCCATTAGGCCAGTCGATTAGGGGTAAAGATTTCGAGATACAGACGGATAGAATAGCTACACCAGCGGAGGATCGATATCTTCGATCGATAAGTAAACGAAATCGCAGAAAAACAGCACCCGAAATAGCTAGTGAATTTAATCGCGGACGACAACAGTCAATTTCCGTGAATACGGTCAAACGTAGATTACAAGAAGGAAACACGGCCAAATAGTCGTACGTAGTACGGTAATAATGTTTATTGTAATGTTTCTTCGAAAAACTTTCATTAGTTATGTAGAAACGTTATTTATGATTACAATGTAATAATATAAACTTTGTTGAAGCGAGCGAAACTTTGTAAATTATTATATTTTGACCCTTTGCGCTCTTTGTCGAGCGTGACCCGACATCAGAGAAAGAAAAATATTAATGAAACGGGTTTTTATACGTATTTGATTCTGCCTTTATTTATTTAATTTCTTATTTTTTAGTTAAAAACAAATATAAATTATAACAAAGTTTGAAAGCTATAATTAATATAATTAGTAAACAATATGGTTTAAAATAAGTAGCAGTCAAGGAACTGTTCTTTGAAGTAAATTTTAAATAAAACACATAAAATAGCAGAGTTGTTGACAATAACATTGAAAAATAATTCGGAGTGCAGAGGGTTAAAATTTTCTCTCTTGGCCAAACTTTAGTGAGCGGTAGGGTTCGTACATACAAAACATACGTACATACACGCATAGTGATCCTACGCAACCTTACATATAAACATTGTTCCCTACAAATAAAAATAATGACGAAAATTGCGGTGATAATATCTAGTGAACCACCATGTATAGTTTCTAATTTGAATTGTGGGGGTTTAGGAATTGTAAGATCTGGAATGGTAAGGTCAGTGTTTTGAGAATTACATGGACAGGCAAAAGTTCGAATATAATGGGGCAAGGACAGACGTCGAGGATGAGTCAAGGATGAAATCATGAGTTTGTTTAGTATTTTGAGTGAAAAACAGGAAACCAGGAATCTACTATGTAGAATAAAATGAATCTGGTATGCAACATACTTCTCTCAAAGGGTGTGCAAAAGAAAATTTGCCACTGAATTATATGCACTGAACTGATAAAAACTTGAGGTCGGAATACAGAAAGCAACCATGAAATTGTTGTTTGTCACATAATTTACAAGGATAAATGTATAATTATACGCGGAAATTATATTTACATACATATACATGGTGTTCGTTTGAAAACTTTGCAGCCGAATATCTCGTAAAGTATGAAAGGTATTAAAAAAGTGTAAAACACATGTCCACGGATTTCGAGGGGTAAAGAGGGGGGCAGTACTAGTTTTTTATTTGGGTGGCGTTTTCTAGGTCATTATTTGAAGGTCAACTTTGTTTTTTCAAATGGAAACCTATATTTTTTTTAGGGAATCTTATTATGCGTAAAAAGACCAGCTATTTTCGTAGAATACTTGTTTTTATCCGCGCACTAGTTTCGGAGATACATAAAGAGAAGTAGAGCGAGTCATACTTATACCGCGGGAAAGTTTGTAATTTCTTTGTAACTATAACAAATCTTAAAAATGTTCTCCGTTGTTTTCTAAATAGTAATACAGACGATTCTCAAATTCTGAACGAACATTTTTGGAGGTATCAGTTGGAATAGCTTTACATTCCTGTACAATTCTGTGACGTAAATCGTTGACGCTTTGTGGTTATGTTTTATAAAAGAAGTCGACCGGAGTTTATATTGAAAGACAGACAATACAAATAAGAGATCAATAGAGGACAATTTTGTTTTCAAACGGTACGTGCTAGTACAACTGGAAAACATCAACGATATGCGTCAAAGAATTTTACACAATAATATGCCTCGCTCTACTTCTCTTTAAATACCTCCGAAACTAGTGCGCGGATAAGAAAAATATTCTACGAAAATTGCTGGTCTTTTTACGCACAATATCATCCCATAATAAAAAATACAGGTTTCCGTTTGAAAAAACGAATTTGACCTTCAAATTATGACCTTGAAAACGCCACCAAGATATAAAACTGATACTGCCCCCCTCTTGACCCCTCGAAATCCGTGGATAAGTATTTGACACGTTTTTTATACCTTTTATACTTTACGAGATATTCGGCTGGAAAGTTTTCAAATGAACACCATGTATGTATATATACTATATGTATATGTCAAGCGTTTATCGTAATCTACTACATATTGTTATTATTATTAGTAACCTACTACATATTATTATACATATTATTGCCTAACACAGTAGAATCTAGTAGATTAGGAAACAATTTTGAATAGGAGAACTTCTTTTACTTATTTAGAGGTTATTTATATTTAATTCTGATGTACATTTCGATAAACGTTTCTACAACATACATGCTATCTGAATTTTATATCATTAAATTGCCTTTGTAATACTCTTTCAAATGTAAACAATCGAAGTAGGAGTTTCGTCTAGGAAGTTTAAAGTTAGATTATTTTCGGAGTTCTTTTTTTCAAAGAAAGTGTTAAGCGATGCTTTTAGGAATTAGTAGGATATTTTTTCTGATATACAAACGACAACCATCAACTTTTTCGTTGAAAATATTCTGTGATTTTATATGTATATACAGAGAGGAAATGAGAGTGCTCACGCCCGGGGTTTGGCCGTGCCGCTTTTGTCTCCACATCATGTTTAGCCTGGAACAGCTCCTACATCATCTTTAGCATGGAACAGAACCTACACCATCTGTAGCAGGAAACAGAACCCACTTTACTGTTATTAAATCTGTGTAATGGATCAGAACTAGCTTCAATCACCGACCAGATACTATTAAATGATATTAACTATTAAATAATAGTATCTGATCGGTGGTTGAAGCTAGTTCGGATCCATTACACAGATTTAATAACAGTAAAGTGGGTTCTGTTTCCTGCTAAAGATGGTGTAGGTTCTGTTCCATGCTAAAGATGATGTAGGAGCTGTTCCAGGCTAAACATGATGTGGAGACGAAAGCGGCACGGCCAAACCCCGGGCGTGAGCACTCTCATTTCCTCTCTGGTATATACATATATATTTTTTATGTCATTTTTTTAGAGATATCAAGATTACCGTCGTTTTTAAAATGGAACCACCCTTTTTTAAAAATCTACAATGATAGTCCCTTCCATTACGAATTCAGTGATTATATTAATTACTTAAGGTCGTTTAAGGTCCCGCATAAATGAAAAAAAAATAAATATATTATTACCGATTACCGATTATCGATTACCGATTACCGATAAAGTAACCGATAAAGGAACCGGAAGTGTATCGTCACATAATCCTCGCTTTTGTATTTCTGTATTTGACAAACTGTGTGTTTAAAAACGTATGGTTTAAAATAATAAACGATGCATTGACATTGTATGTGTCCCTGCTAACAAAGAAGGAGGGCGTATAGGAAATGCTATGAACTATGTCTCTTTTTTCCCATACGCTCTAATTCTTTGCGTCGCAAATTTTGATCGTTAATTATGTTTTTCTGTGATTTTCTATGATTCTAGCATTGAAACAATTAGCTTGCGATAGCTAAAATATGATATAAATATTCATGATTCAATTTTGTCTAAATGTCTTGCAAATACTGCATCGAGAGATGTTCCTGATCTTGTCGTCGCACAGTGGAGTATTTGGCCCGAAAAACTGACCAAAACTATTGCAACGTTATTTATGGTCTCAAGGTCATAATATTATATATCGTTGAGTTCGTCTTAAGATCAGCTACAACATTATGAAATAAAAAATGCATTTTAACATTTAAAAAATCAAAGTGACCTTGATTAATTGTAAAAAAAATATTTTCGAAATTTTATATATCGAAGTTTGTAGATGTCGGAACACTGTTCAACTTTTGTTCAAACCATTTTTTTAAACAAAATTATTTTATTTGCTTTTATTACGCTAAGAGTTCTTGTGAATGAAATGATGACATTATATTCTACAATTCAAAGAATGTGTGGGATAGAAACTTTGCAAACTTTATAATTCTATATAAATATATTTTTGTTTATATTATTTTATTTTAACGTATTGCATTAATCCTTACTCATCTATTTCTGAATCGTCTTCTATGTCTCTACTACTTGTATTAGATTCTTGTTCCTCTGAAATTAAAAGTTATAATGTTTCGGGTGAAAACGGTTTTCCTTTTTTATGAAATTTTTTTCGAGAGCCAGATATGAATGGGTCCGATGATAGTCTATTCAAAACGTCCCGATTTGCTGGCCGCACGAGAAAGTGCGGCGGGCCGCGGGTTGCTCATCCTTGGTTTACATTGTATCGAGCTTTGCCACAAAAACCGTTTGGAAATTCGCTGGGGCGCGAACGGGCAGCCAATTTTTTTCATGTAATAAACTAGAAACCTTGGCGCGTCTAATGACACCAAAACAAGCACTTGGACGCACTTGGAAGCATACTAAAATTCTATTTGAATTCTTTGAATTCTAATGTACTTCACTGAATTATTGGTCAGTTTTTAACAGCACTAATCTCAAAAACACATGTGAAAAAGCGCATAATTTTTATAAATGAAAGTAAAGTACATACTTATCTAAAAAAACATCTGCAAAGGGAAAAGTTAGCATTCATTTCTTTGCGGTGTAGAAAAATCATTAACGAGCGCACAGTAATACAGAGACTAGTTGAGAGAAAGAGGACTACGAAAACTCTCCATCTTTGATGAAGCATAACACTTCAGGAGGGAATAAAATTTAAAAAAAGGTATTGCAATATCATTCTGTATATATTTAACTATCTCAAAATGCAAAAATTTTATATTGTAGACAAAATTTTTGAATTGACTTTTGGCCAGCTTTTCGGGCCAAATACTCCACTGTCCGTCGCTTTATTAGGATTATTTACCATTTCCAATCTGCCATCCTTCCAGACTGCAAGAAGTTTCACTTTTGCCGCGCGTGGTTTTCCACGGGTATGCTTTTTTTATGAGACTTTCACCAACATATTTCTGGCAATTTTTTTATTAAAATGGCCCCGAACACGACATAATTTCAGCTGTATTTAGTGGTTTACTCGACGATGAAAGATTCGGGCGCAAGGAAGGACAGTACAATATGGAAAGGAAAGAGACGCGGAAACTAAATACAGTTGAAATTATATCGTGTTTGGTGTCATTTTAATCAGAAAAATGCCAGAAATCAGTTGATGAAAGTCCCATAAAAATATAATAAAAACACAGCCGTTTGCAAACTAACGCGACTTTACTGTACAAAGAAAAAGAAAAGATTACATAGACTGTATATCAACAAAACCAAAACAGAATTTTATTTCGAAGTTTTAAAGTAATTATTAATATACATTTTTATCGGGATCTGTTCAGAAGATATAAACAGTGAACGTATTTAAGTAACGCCAGCGTTACTTAAGGCGTGAGCGTGAACAACGGCTGTTCTTTTGAAAACGCGGTGGGCGTACCATTGAATATTCTGTACATGTTGCAATTGAGAAAATGGTGACAACATCAGTAAGGTCCATTTAGTTTCATTTGGATTTCTAGAAAAGTTTTGCCTTTAGTTTCTGGTGTGATGTAATAAATAACTGCGGTGCAAACAGCTACGACTATAAAGTACCCCAGGAATGCAATCGAATGGCCGTAGCCTAAGGTTATAGCTACCCATATGTAAAGCTTAAACCCTGTTATTTCTTGTAATCCGCCGATTACAGTCATAAGACATGTGCCGGTCGCTTTAACTTCAGTAGCGAAGATTTCTGTTAGCAAAGTCCATTGTAAGGAACGTAAGCCGCAACTAAACGCAAAAACCGATACTACGCTCGCTATAAATGGTACCACAGAGTACATCTGCACATCTATGCTTGTATGCTCCATTAAGTAAAAGAATGTGCCGATAACAAGGTTACATAAAGCAGCTATAATACCTGATACAAGTATCAGTGGTTTGCGACCGAGTTTGTCGACCAACAATGATGTTACAACAGCGGAAATCACTTGTGTTACACCAATAATCACACCAATCGTATAGTCGTTTACAATGTTGCCAGTTGACTTGAATATCAACTGGCCATAGGTGAGGATAACAAAGAACCCACCGAAATGGTGTGTTACCGTAAAAAGTAAAATGATGACGATAGCACGAAAATTTCCACGCGAATAGAAGACGTCCTTTATGGATCCATTCTTCGCAACTCCGTTTTCTTTTTTCGAGACACAGCCGATAACCACTTGCATCTCGTCGGAAACATCGGTTTTTCCTCACAATTTTTCCAACACTTCTTCCGCTTCGTCCATTTTGTTCTTCAATGCCAGGTAATACGGCGATTCAGGCATAAACCAGAATGTGACCATACAAGCGAAATTGTTGACGAAGAAAATTACAGCCATGAAGGATAATGACAGTTGCGGTGCAACCACGAATGTTATTAGAATACCGGCATTATATACAATTAAAATTATAGAGTCTGCAGCACCTCGTGTTTTCGATGATGATATTTCACCGACGTACATTGGTTCGACACAGATTAACAATCCTGCACCAATTCCTGCCAAAAATCTTGCCACGTACAATACCTACAAGACAAAAGTTCATGTACTTATTGATGGTAAACAGAAGTGCAGCCGAATCAGCTCAACCAGCGCAGAGCAGCAAAGCGCACACTTGGCCAGAATCGCAAGGAACTGGACAAGATTCATGTCTCCGTTAATTATACATTATTGATCGAGTTAAATCCCTTAAGTATTTACTATTTTAATGTACTGCAATATACAGGGTGAGGCACCTAAGACTATGATTGAAAATATCTCCGCTGGTTTTGGTAACACGAGAAATTGTTTGGTTCGGTGGGGCAATTATTGTGACGGAGTTTTTTTCTCTAGGTCATATTTTCCAACATTTTAAGGTCATCATCGGTTGTTTTTAATGGAACGACAAGTTTTGATTATTGTTACATTACAGCTAATGGAAAGACAAATACAACCATGTAAACATATTGACCTTCAAATGATCTCCGAAGAAGTTATTCTTCAAAAAGCACAACTTAATGTACAGGGTGTAACAAAAGTGTCATGGTTTTGGCAGATTGTTGTACACCTCCGGATCGGTGGAGATTTGTTAAAAGAAACTGCCGCAAAATTGACTTTGACCTTGACATACAATGTGAAATTTTGTTATGCTTGTATCGCATTCTACTCACCATGTTAATTAAGTAATTGTAAGGAAAGATTTATAGAAATATGCAATTGTTTCATTGATTGATAATACGTTTCCACTTTCTGGAAAATATGATTACACTGTAGAATACAATAACAAAAGAATTTAAACGTAACTTACGCAAATCGATGAAGCAATTGTGATTAAACCCCAGTTAGCCAGAATTGGTAAAAAAGTTAGTAACATAGTGTTCTTCCTTCCAAATCTATCAGCCAACAGAATATTCAGTGGGGATGCTACCAATTGTCCAATAGCTGAAGTAGCAGCCAACGTAGAAATATCTGACTCGGTGACCGGAATGGGTGAATCGTCCGCCATTAATATTACGATACTTGGTGAATTCCAGCCCACAATACATCCAAAACCGCCAAGGATCCAAGCGCCTTCACGAAAACAAGAGAAAAATTAATTATTCGAATAAAAATGTCTAATCTACATTTTGTTTTCAATGTAAACAGATACTCGAGGAGGTATTCTGGGTTTCTATTTGCAAAAAATATGGTGTTAAACCAAAACAGACAAACACCAGACCACTTTTGCATTAAATGGCTCATATCGTGTGGGTACCAACAAATTAACTTTACAAACTGTATATAAAGTCCCATAAAAAATAAAGAAGTTTTGTAATTCAATTAGTAGTGGTTCACACCGATATACAGGGTGGACCGGAAATCATAATACAACTGGGCAGGGGCGACTCTACATGCAAAAATAAGTCGATAGAAAGGAATAACATTTTTCGTTTGGCAGTTTGTTGCCAAGAAAATCGAGTTTAAAGTTCCGCCATGATAGCGGCTTTAGTATATGCAGAAAGTAGAATTAGTTAATCATAGTCAGACGCGTCAGACGATTCCTGTGTAATAGCACGAGTATTCGCTGCATTTTCGAACTTGATTGGAGAGGAATGTCATTCCTTTTTTTCGACACTTATACTTCAAGAAAATGCAGAAAACAAAAGATTAAAATGAGTTCCATAATTTGAATAAATTGATTGAAACGAAACACAAGGGTTTGAAACATAACGGTTGCAATAATCTTTACTGGATGTGGCTTTGCTAATAATTGTCAGACTTACATGTTAAAATGCTCAAATACTCCCATTTTTTCGAACCGTCAGGTGAGGTGTATTTTGCCTTTTCGATGCTTGTAGTCATGCTTTAGCTTTCCCTACTTCGGAGAACAGGGAGTCTGCCCTGTTGAAGGAAAACGGGGTATACAGGGTGGTTCGCCCGATATTACCACCTCGATTTTCGTAATTATTATTATTAGTAACGAAGAATGTTTATACAAGGTTAAACGGTTTCGGAAGATGCATACTTTGGTGCCGTGAGTTTTTTTTTGTAGGGCATGTAGAAGAGGTATGAAGGTTGTTCGGATTGTCTGCACACCCGACTCGTTTACGTATACAGTGTCTAGCTAGATCACAACACTTCCTCAACCCCCGTACAGTCCTGACTTGTCACCCGCCGACTTACTTCTTGTTTCCAAAAATTAAAAATGTGCTACAAGGATGCCATTTGGAAAGCGTGGAACGCGTCAAAGAGGCTGTGACGAGTAGGGATGGAATCAAGTTCAATATGTACTCACGAATCCGAGTCAAGTTCAGTAACCAAGTTTCATTTCATGGGTTTCGATTATTACATAAAAGCAATAAAAGTTTCAATGATTATACTTGAACAGTATTCATTGCATACAAGTAGTTATCGAACCTCGGATTGAGTACAAACAAGTTTCGAAAAGATACTTATAAGTACTTCGATGTTAAAAGTAATCGAAACTTTCACAAATAGTACTCAAATCTTGGAAATCAAAACTGCATATGTAGTAGGTTTTAAGCACTTTCTTTATTAAATTCGTAACTATATAAGAATAATATTTCATTTACAATACTTGGTTGTATCCTATTTCTTTTTTATCCATGTTATTTCCTGCTTTTGAAAAAATTCTTTCTGGAGGTACAGAAGTGGCCATTATGCAGAGATAGTCACGTGCAATTTTTGATAAAATGGGTAACTTGATTGAATTTTTACACCAAAATAATAACGGGTCTTCTTTGCGTTCTAATTATTGTGATTTTAGATAATTTTCCACTTCTAACGCAGCAGACGATCAGATAGGTATCGTATTATTTGTAATTGCTATTTCATTGTCAAAGGATGAACAAATTGATAATTCGCTATTGTGCCGATTTTCGGACATCTGCGTCTGTGAACTATCACATGTTGTAGATGAATTATCATTATGAATATAATTAATGGCTATATCAGTCAAGGCATCCCGTGCTCGAGGGATAGATTCATCTTTAGAGAAAGCTAATGTTTTGAATCGTGGATCCAATAATGCAGTTAACATATACATACAATTGTTTTCGACATCACCTAGATAATGTTCGATATAATATATCAGTTTTTGCCGCAAAGTACATTCCAAACTACAATCATCGGTAGACGCATGTAAAATTATGAGACCCCGTTTTCTCTCTCATCTGCACAGCGTGTTTATAAAAAAAAGTAAACAGACGCCGCGCCGGAACAGCCTTACGTTGCCACGGAGTGTGCAAGAAAAAATGTCGAAAGTTTCGTAACTGTTCGACCAAGATTCGAGTATACTTGCAAGTATTATTTACATTTACCACAGTACTTGTAAAGGGTTCGAAACTGTCTGGCAAAGGTTCGAGTATACTTGGGAGTACCATTTTCGCCTTCCAAAAGCTAGCCCCCAACTTGTTAAATTAAATAATCTCAACAGTTGTGCTGAGTTGTGCTAAGTTTGTGCTACATTGTGCTCGAATATTACAACTATAATATCAAAAATAACACTAAAAATTGAAAAAAACGATTTTTGGAGTAGCCCCCCACTTTTCATCTTTTTCAATTTTCTCAATTGTGCTAAGTTGTGCTAGGTTGTGCTAATATTGTGCCAAAGTATTACTTCATAAAAATAATAAATAAAGAAGTTATGGTAAATAATCGTTTTGGACATCTAATTAACATTTAAGTTAGTAACAATTATCCAAACAACACATAATCATATATCTGAGTTGTGCTAGCCTAGCACAAGTCAGCACAACTTCCGATTTCTCCAGCACAACGATTTAAAGGGCACTTTACTCTTGTCCGCGGTCCTTCGCGCTTCGCGAAAATATCATAATTGGGCTTTCCCTTCAACCCAGAAACATGATATTGCATATTTGAGATGTGCTAGCACAAGTCAGCACAACTTCCGATTTCTCCAGCACAATGATTCGAAGGTCACTTTACTCTTGTCTAAATAAATGGTATGTACAAGATGATAGTGACAATGGCGAAGTAAATGAGGTTAGACGGGACAAAGTATACGTGTGAAGGCGACTAAGGTATGTGACACGAAATTATGAGTGTTTAGCCCACAGTAGTATCGAATGTATATAATCTGTCGATCGAGAAAGCCAGTCGAGAGAGTCGCGGGCGAGTTACGGAGTCCTTTTGATACATATGTTCTTACTGAGGCTGAAAGCGCCACCAGCGGCCATCCATCGCACGAAAAATCTTGGACTATATAGGAACACTGGATACGGACAGTGTTCCGATTGAACCCACCGTTTTCGCGCATGCGCGACCAAGACAGTAGCGTAAAAGACTTTAGGACGTGTCCTAAGAGATACAAAATATACAGAAATACACATGTTATACATTCATTTTTCAGAATCAAATCTTACCAATTTTTTAAAAGTCTGCGGTGTGCTCAAGCTACCTGATTTCATTGAAGTGGTTACGTTCCTGAGGCTGAAATTGCCGCGCATGCGCGAAAAATGGTGGATTCAATCGGATGTTACGAGGTAGGGCCGCGAGCAGCACGAGTGGCCGGCGAAGGGTTGTTACCCTAGGAATATGGTATCAATTTGTTAGTTAAGGAATGCGGACGAACCCAATGCGAAATCGGGGAGCCGCTAGGATTATAGACAGCGAGGACGAACCTGACGCGAAGTCAGGGAGCCTCTAGGAGATTGTACTAGAGCACAGACGAACCTGATGCGAAACCAGGGAGCTGTTAGAATGCGGACGAACCCAATGCGAAATTGGGGAGCCGCTAGGATGGATAAATCTCTGTTTGGTCAATTGGAATGTCGCGAATGAACCTGATGCGAAATCAGGGAGTCGCTTGGATAATTAGTAAGCCTCGTAACTAGTATGATTTAATTGATACAATCCTAGCGGTAAGATTGTATCGTGTGGGGACGTTCAATTACTTGATTAGGATATTGGTCAATAATTGTGGGTTTAATGAATTTGTGTTAATTATCAAAGAACACAAATATATTCTTACTATCAAGATTTGTGTTACAATTGTGTAATTGTCGCGAATTGATTGGATTTAGAATAGAAAGAATTGAAAGATGATATTACCTATACTAAGATGCACGGTGTTGACCCACTGACAATGCGGGGGTCTCAGAACAACCTTATAACTGCCTAATAGATGTTACACCGAAATTACCGAATCTATACGGTTAAACTTTTGATTCGAAAGGAGCAAACGCCCGATCTCACTGGTAGTTGACTTCCGAGATGCAGCACGACGCGACACGATTCGTGATTACGACAGTACTAGCCCACGAGAGTAGAAATGTAAGGGCTTATATAGGCCTGCAATGACGGGTGGTACTTGTCAGTACTCTTCAAGTGAACATTCGTATTTTGTCAACGACCAGTTGATCGTGCGTATATTTGGGCCCTAAACTAAACTAAACAGCTATGTAGATTTTTCTAGGATACCTCTGTTCGTTTATCTAGGGTAGCTCTGTTCGTTTATCTAGGACGGTTCCTGCCATAGATGATATTGAACACCTGTTCGTCATCCGTAACACGGAACACTGGATACGGGGCGCCGGATGACCGTTCTAGTGGTGAGCGCCACTGGCGGCAACTCATGTCGGGCGAAGATATTTTGCTTTTTGGTTCGAAAAAAACGTCGACCAAGCAAACTTGAAATGGTGGTTTCTCAAGATAAAAGTCTGCTCTATCGCGTGGTATAGTTCGATTTTCCGCTGGACACTAATTTTTTGAGATAAATTGAAAAATATCCTCAAAAATTGGAGCAAAAGTGGTGTCTCTCCGCCTTCAGTGATTGTTTAAACATGTTTAAACAATCATAATGTATTAATATTGGATATGGCTGTATTCGGGAAAGTCTATAGAATCTTTTGCAATAAAGAACAATTCAATATCTTTTATAATAACACCACAATATTTGATTAAAGTTGAAAAATATGTTTTTTTTTTCAGAGCCATGTTCCTCAAAAACTGTGCGTATAGGGAAAAAATTAAAAACAGATTCGGAATTAGCGCGAAAAGCTCTATAAGAACCACCCAACAGCAGTTGTGGAACAAATTTGGTGTTGGACAGTGTAATCAGCTATGACCATAAACACCATTTATATTCTCTACAAAAATAGTATTAACCTAGAATATCGAGAGAGAAAAAAAATACCATTAGTTAAAGAGACATTTGATTTTTAGTGTTGTTACGAAGTCGCAACTCTCTCGATAATGTTACGAATTCAAATACCTTGTGGTCATTTTTACGTGAGTTGTCCGTCATTGCATATTCGACGAACAATGTGGCTCCAACAAGATGATTGTCTTGGAGATTATGAAAGAATAACAAGAAATTCATTAAATCAAATATTTCCGAATTGTTGAGTAGGACGTGGGTAGACCCCATTCATTTTCCGGCAAGATCACCCGATTTAACACCCCTCGACTTTTTCTTATGGGGTTACTTGAGAAATAAAGTATACGCCGAGGCTCCGACTACAATTGCTGATATGAAAGATCGTGTCATCACTGAACGCAATAACATACCCCCATGTATAATTACATAATGTAAAACAATCATTGCTTTCTCGATTCAGAAAATGTCGTGATGTAAATGGTCGCCACAGCGAACCTTTCTTGTGAATAAAATCATGATAACATTATTAGGGGAAGCGTGATTTCGTAACAACACTAAAATTAAAGGTAACTATTTACAAAAGCACTGCGTACTCCGATTTTGATCAAATTTAAATATGTTATGCAGCAACACATTCTAAACAACTTTTTCCTTTTCCAATATAGGGGGGTCGCTTTTAGTTTTTGAGATATTTGCAAAAAACTGTCGTGAATACTCTATTGAATTTTTCGTATTCTTGCACGCTCCGCAGTAACGTAAGCCTGTTCCGGTGCGCCGCACAGTGGGGTATTTGGCCCGAAAAAGTGGAAAAAATTCAATTTCTAAATTTTTGCGTATGGCATAAAATTTTTGTTGTTCATTGTAGTTAAAGGTCTGAAGAATAAGGCTGCAATATATTTTTTCTATTTGTACACCCGTGAAGTAGTAAACTTCATCGAAAGTCGAGAGATTTTAAGGCGCGCTTGGCGTTCTTAAACAGTCTCTAAGACAGCGTCTGTTCATTGGCGATTTTCATGTGTTTGAAGGGAAATTCTGTAAATTCTTGTATTACAAAAGTTGTTCAGGTAGGTATACAGAGCACTTTCGCATAGATTTTATTTTGTTATCATCTAAATTAGTATAGTTATTAATATTTGAATATTACCAATCATTCTGTAAGCTTTTCAAAAATTACAAAACTTTATTGACAATTTTGTTATAGTATAAAGCCGTATTGAGTGCTCTTTTTGGTGTCATTACATTCGGTAAAGATTCGTGATTATAAGCCAACAAAGTTTGATTCCGGATATGTCCGGATTCAAATTTTATAGCTAATTTAGAATTAAGTGTTTAGCAGCGTTTCGCGTACGCGTACGTTCGGCTACGCTTGGCCTCAAATGAAGAAGAAACATTATCCGAGGAAGAAATTTCTTATGTATTTTCCGATGAAAATTAATGGTAATCATTTAAAAATATTCTTATAATATACCGGGTGAATCATGTAACGTGAAATAGACGTATATCTGGGAAATGAAGCTATTTTGGAGAAAAATGTTTCAGACAAAAGTTGTATGGTTTAGAGGGGGGCATAAAATGGTGTCATTGATTTGACCTTGGATAGTCGTTTGAAAATCACGTGAAGGTCATCTTCCATTTCTTAAATAGAACTCCCTATTTTTTGTTGCATATTCTTGTAGCTTGTTTTGACAGCTTTCCAAAACACTATATTAAAATATTTTTTTCTTAGATATTTTTCAAGTTATAATAGTGCAAATATTCCACTATCGCCTTGCTTTTCAGGGGTTCTCGATAATCTGAGGAAAAAATGTTTCGAACAAAAGAGGAACAGTATACAAACGTCTACAAATTTCAATATATAAAAGTCTAAAAAAAATTTTTTTTTCAAAAAATTGAGGTAAATTTGATTTTTCAAATATTAAAATGTATTTTGGATTTCATAATGTTGTAGCTGATCTTAAGGCGAATCCAACGATATACAATATTATAACCTTGAGCCTATAAATAACGCTACAATAGTTTTTTCCACTTTTTCAGGCCAAATACCCCACTGTGCGCCGTTTGTTTATATTTTGACGCTGTAGAGATGAGGGAGAAACCAGGGGGGCGGAAAGGGCCGGCCTGACACCACACACACCCACTCAGTGTTTCACACGCACCCAGTGTTTCTAAATTATACTCTAGATTCTTACGTATTTGACGTGCTGATTACGAATATAATAGTGAAAATTGGTGCAAATGTTAACTTCATAATGGAAACCTTCTTTTGAGAAACACTGGATGCATGTGAAACACTGTATTAGGACTGGGTTAGAACTGGATTACGACTGAGTTAGGATGTATGCTGTATTGGTCTCAGTTGATTTTATATTGTATAATGTGAGAACCTTCTTTTTAGAAACACTGGGTCCGTGTTAAGAACTGGGTGGGTGTGTGTGTGGTATTGTTGCTTCTCATCTCCACAATGTGTCTACAAACAAAAAATAAACAAATGGGTGCGTGAACAGGCTTACTTACGAAAAATTCAATAGAGTATTCGCGACAGTTTTTTGCAAATATCTCGAAAACTAAAAGCGACCCCCCTATATTGGAAAAGGAAAAAGTTGTTCAAAATGTCGAAATCTATAACATATTTAAATTTGATCAAAATCGGAGTACGCAGTGCTTTTGTAAATAATTACCAAATTAAAATATCTCCTTAACTAACGGCTTTCCGATATTAATGGATTAATACTTTTTGTAGAGGATATGAAACTTTGTGGATTGGTGCATGAAAAAACATACGATTCCATTTAAAAAAGTACTGACGACCTTCATCTCTCTTCTACGTGTCCACCTATAAAAAAAACTCACAACACCAAAGTATGCATCTCCCGAAACCATTCAACTATGGGATCCTTAGATCGCACTGTACGCTGTGGGCCCTAGGCCCTAGGCGTATAGGAAACTTGAGAATAGTGATTACACTAACGCGGCACAGCTATCCGCAATGATAATTCGCCACGCGTTCGGCACAGCTCTCCGATTTCGCGCGTCTCGTTTGCACACTAGGCTCAATCAAAAGCACACTTCTGAGATAGTCAAATTTCGAATGTTCGCCAACCAGCGTTCGCGTGCCGTCGCAGGACAATTCGTGCCGCTCGTTGTAAATATACATATGTATATGTACGTATGAATATTTATGTATGTGTATATGAATATGTATATTATACACTACCGCTCACGGAAGTTATGCCAACGGAGAAAATTTTAGAATATAATAATTTAATTCATTTCGCTCGCTTCACAAGAAAGTTTATATTATTACATAGTGATCTTAAATAACCTTTCTACATAACCAATGAGGGTTTTCGAAGAAACATTACAATGAACATTTCAGTCGATTAGTGTAATGTTTATTATTACTGTTTATTGTAATATAGATATATTATAATATAACTTAATAGTAAAGAGGGCTTATAGCCACGTGTCTTATAGTTAACGTCCGGCTCGACTGCCGCGCTCCCTTACACACACCTCCATACATACACACACACGTACATACATAGGTATGATACTATTACACCTCCCTTCCTTAGCTTTAATATTAGGTAACACCAAAGTACGCTGGTCTTCTTACAATTCTACCGCTTCTAGTAATTATATTATTATCATCGCTTGTACTATTGCTGTCTTTTCCTTCGCACAGAGTTATTTCGTCCTCAATATTAATGTCAGTATCATCAATTGCTCTATTTGCAGACTTTTTAATATAATACGAATTGCGCCTTATTGTATTGCCTCTTTTATTTCTTAAAATGTACGATCTCGGATTTTTGCATACTTCTGTTATGACCGCTGGTTCCCATTCAGTCTTATTTCTTACTACTACCGTATCACCTATTTTAAACTTCTTCCTCTCTTTTGCACCACGATCATAATACATTTTTTGTACTCGCTGTTTATCTCTTAACGTATGTATTACAGTATGAATCTTTGGTTTTAGTAACTTTTTCACCATTGGCAACTTAGTACGTAGCTTTCTTGACATCAAAAGTTCCGCTGGTGACACGCTTAATCCCACTTCTGACACCATGTAATGTTTATTATTACTGTTTATTGTAATATAGATATAATATAATATAACTTAATAGTAAAGAGTGCTTATAGCCACGTGTCTTATAGTTAACGTCCGGCTCGACTGCCGCGCTCCCTTACACACACCTCCATACATACACACACACCTACATACATAGGTATGCTACTATTACAATTAGGGCAGTCGATTAGGAGTTAGGATTTCGAGATACAGGCGAATTAGAAGATCGTACACGTCCAGGCCTGTCGAGAATAACTACACCAGCAGAGGATCGATATCTTCGATCGATAAGTAAATGAAATCGCAGAAAAATTTTATTATCTTATATATATTTTATTATCTTTATATCGTATATATATATATATATATATATATATATATATATATATACTATTTTATTTTCCAAAATTACTGCATCAAATAAAATATTTTATTTTCAAAGTTGTACACATACTTTAAAATAAATAGGATTATTTATTATTTACTATTCACAATACTATCTTTCCCAGCTCTGTAGGATTGCCAGGGTAACTCAGTTTAGGGGAGGCGCTTGTATAGACCGAGTTCCTTGGTAAAAGACAAGAACAGTTTCGTGCACGGTGTATTATAGAGGTGTTCGGACTTCTCTCGGAAAGGTGTGATAGATAGAGGTTAGTTCGTCGAAATGAGGTAGAGCGATGAAATTTTTTAAAAATTACAGCTGAAACTTAGCAGAATATAGGAAAAATAGGAAGATTATGGTACGAACGTTTTATAATCTTGAGAAAATTCGTTAAATAATTTGTTCACAAAAATCGATTTCTTGTAAAATCCTGAGGTCGTAGACAAATTTTGGGACCAGATTTAAAGTCAGCGGGAAAAAATCTACAGGAAATGATGTGCAGCATGTTAAAAAAAATGTTTTCCGTCCGTGTTATTGAAAAAACCGCAATTTTCTTGAAATTGTGAGAGTTTAACGAATTTTCAAAAGTTTATAAAACGTTCGTATCATAATCTCCCTATTTTTCCCATATTCTGCCAAGTTTCAGCTATAATTAAAAAAAAATTTCATCGCCTACCTCATTTCTATCGAAAGGTCTTTGATTTTGTCTCTGATTTGGACGAAAGGTTCCACTGTGCGCCGCTGGTCGGCGACGATTGATCTCGGCTCGGGTGTATCGGTGTGAACCACTACTAAACCAATTGCAAAGCTTCTTTATTTTTAAAGAAATTATTTTTCGATCGTACATTATTCAAATTAATTGTAGGGTTATGTTTGTGGCGCACAGGTTCGATCATATAATACAACAAAGATAGCAATTTTGTAGACATTTATCAAACGTTCGATTCGGATGTGAATCAATTAGGTTATAAGAGACACGTTTGCTATAGAATGTTTTCTATAAGAGAAAAAGAATCTTTTTCTCTTATAAGAATCTTTTTCTCTTATAGAAAACATTCTATAGCAAATGTGTCTCTTATAACGTAATTGATTCACATCCGAATCGAACGTTTGATAAATGATATTATCTGGTATTATATGGAATGGTATTATATGATCGAACCTGTGCGCCACAAACATAACCCTAAAATTAACTTCTTTATTTTTCATTATTTTTTTATGAGATTTTCACCAATTTATTTCTGGCATTTTTCTTATTAAAATGACACCAAACACGACATAATTTTAACTATATTTAGTGGTTTAATCGACGATGAAAGTTTCGGGCTCAAGAAACGACAGCATATGGGTAAGAAAGAGACGCGGATACTACATACACTTTAAATTATACCATGTTTGGTGTCATTTTAATCAGAAAAATGCCAGAAACAAGTTGGCGGAAGTCCCATAAAAAAATAATGAAAACTAAGGACGTTTTGTTGTTGGATTAGTAGTGGTTCACAACAATACGCTTCGGCCGCTCGATCCGTATTTACAGGCTGTCCATTACTACGTTCGGCTTCGTTTGTACTCTCGGCACGGACGGTGTAGTAGACGCAGTCATAAAAAAATCGTGTCCCTACGCGCTACTTCTCCATGCAGAACACAGCCGTTTGCAAAATAACGCGACTTTACTGTACAAAGAAAAAGAAAAGATTACATAGACTGTATATCAACAAAACCAAAATAGAATTTTATTTCGGTTTAAAGGAAATGATTGATATACAGTTTTATGAGGATCTGTTCAGAATATTCATCATTGGTGACGCATAGACATAAACAGTGAACGTATTTAAGTAACGCCTGCGTTACTTAAGACGTGAGCGTGAACAACGACTGTTCTTTTGAAAACGGCGTGGGCGTTGCATTGAATACTTTGTAAATATCGCAATTGAGAAAGTGGTGACAACATCAGTAAGGTCCATTTAGTTTCATTTGGATTTCTAGAAAAGTTTTGCCTTTAGTTTCCGGTGTGATGCGATAAATAAGTGCGGTGCAAACAGCTACGACTACAAAGTAGCCCAGGAATGGAATCGAATGGCCGTAGCCTAAGGTTATAGCTACCCATATATAAAGCTTAAACCCTGCTATTTCTTCTAATCCGCTGATTACAGCCATAAGACATGTGCAGACCGCTTTAACTTCAGTAGCAAAGATTTCTGTTACCAAAGTGCATTGTAAGGAAAGTAAGCCGCAACTAAACGCAAAAACCGATACTATGCTTGCTATAAATGGTACCACAGAGTACATCTGCACATCTATGCTTGTATGCTCCATGAAGTAAAAGAATATGCCGATAACAAGGTTACATAAAGCAGCTATAATACCTGATACAAGTATCAGTGGTTTGCGACCGACTTTGTCGACCAAAAATGTTGTCACAACAGCGGAAATCACTTGTGTTACACCAATAATCACACCAATCGTATAGTCGTTTACAATGTTGCCAGTTGACTTGAATATAAACTGGCCATAGGTGATGATAGCAAAGAACCCACCGAAATGGTGTGTTACCGTAAAGAGTAAAATGATGACGATAGCACGAAAATGTGCACGCGATGAGAAGACGTCCTTTATGAATCCAGTCTTCGCAACTCCGTTTTCTTTTTTCGAGAGACAGCCGATAACCACTTGCATCTCGTCGGAAACATCGGTTTTTCCTCGCAATTTTTCCAACACTTCTTCCGCTTCGTCCATTTTGTTCTTCAATGCCAGGTAATACGGCGATTCAGGCATAAACCAGAATGTCGCCATACAAGCGAAATTGTTGACGAAGAAAATTACAGCCATGAAGGATAATGACAGTTGCGGTGCAACCACGAATGTTATTAGAATACCGGCATTATATACAATTAAAATTATAGAGTCTGCAGCACCTCGTGTTTTCGATGATGATATTTCACCGACGTACATTGGTTCGACACAGATCAGCAATCCCACACCAAATCCTGCCAGAAATCTTGCCACGTACAATTCCTACAAGAGAAAAAGTTCATGTGCATACTGATGGTAAACAGAAGAGCAGCCGAATCAGCTGAACTAGCGCAGCGCAGCGAAGCGCACAAAATTAATGTCTCTGTTAATTATATATTATTGATCGACTTAAATCCCTTAAGTGTTTACTATTTTAATGTACTACAATGTACAGGGTTTTTGGTAATACGAGAAAATGTTTGGTTCGGTGGGGCAATTACTGTGAGGAAGTTGTAGGTTATATTTTCCAACATTTTAGGTCATCAGCGATTGTTTTTAATGGAACGAGAAGTTTTGATTATTGTAACACTATAGCTAATGAAAGATGAATTGAACCATGTAAATATGTTGACCTCCAATTGACCTCCGAAGAAGTTATTCTTTAAAAAGCATCACTTAATGTACAAAGACCATATACATCCTTACCGTATTGTACTAGGGTTTTCCGTTTATGTAAACACTGAAATATTGTCGAAAGACATCTCTTGTTTATGTCTTACAGTGCAATCACTTTGTGTCATTTTCATATCACTATGAATTCAGTCTCAGGTTCGCAATAGCGTATTCTATCGGTGAAAAATGTGATATTCTAATCGTGTTCTGCGAATGTAGACAAAACGGAGTCGTAATTAGCATGTAGCTGTCGCAGCTTTATGAATATAACTACATGCGCAGCTGTCTGATACCGAATAATGCAAATTACACTGTCGAATAATGCAAATTGCGCCTCGTAAATATAAAAACAGGACGTTTGAGGGCGATCGCGGTCTAGATTGATCTCGTATCTAGCGCTTTTGACTATTGAAAACCCCCACCTTTGTATTACGGTAAATATTCGATGGTGAGGTTTCTTTGCATCGTTCGTAGAGAGACACAATTTTTTGTGCTTCGAAAAGCGAGCCGAACGTAGAAAAAGACAGCGCGTGTAAACAGAGACCGCGCGCGATCGAAGCGCAGCAAAAATGAGACCGCTTCATGCAATAAATACATTTGTTTGTTTTTACTTATTTTTAATGAAATCTTACCAACATATTTGCGACATTCTTATGATTAAAATGATACTAAACAAGATATAATTTGGCCCATATTTACTGTACCCACATGTGAAGCATAATGTATGTTCATACCGTCAATTAAACCACTAAATACAATTGAAATTATATCGTGTTTAGTGTCACTTTATTCAGAAAAACGCCAGAAATAAGTTTGTCAGAGTCCCATAAAAAAATACGTAGTAATAAAAAAGTATTATTATGCAGTTATTTCTGTTGAGGCTTTCGGGTGTAAGCCGTGTCCTAAAGGAAGAAATTAGCAAGCATTGCAGCTAGCTTCATCAGGGGGTCGGAAGACACACTGTATGATGCCGGGCCGTGAAAGCCTCAAATCTCTGATAAGTATTATTATGAGCTAGAGAAAAAAACTTCTCCGACACAATAATTGTCCCACTGAACCTATCATTTTCGATGGAAGTCACCCTGCATCTATGTAGTATAAAAATTTCACAACACGCATAATCCTCTATTATGAACGTAGTTTGCATTTGTAAAACATTTAAATTAGAAAATTACATCCATCATCATCGAAATATATGTATATGTAATAGTGTACAAAACAATATGCAATTGTTTCATTAATTGAGAATTACTTTTTGCTTTCGGTAAAATACGATTACAGGTTAGAATACAATAAGAAAATAATTTAAGCGCAACTTACCCAAATCGATGAAGCAATTGCGATTAAACCCCAACTAGCCAGAAATGGTAGAAAAGTTAGCAACATAGTGTTCTTCCTGCCAAATCTATCAGCCAACAGAATATTCAGTGGGGGTGCTACCAATTGTCCAACAGCTGAAGTAGCAGCCAACGTAGAAATATCTGACTCGGTGACCGGAATGGGTGAATCGTCCGCCATTAATATTACGATACTTGGTGAATTCCAGCCCACAATACATCCAAAACCGCCAAGCATCCAAGCGCCTTCACAAGAACAAGAGAAGAATTAATTATTCGAATAAAAATGTCTAATCTACATTTTGTTTTCAACGTAAACAGATACTCGAGGGGGTATTCTGGGTTTCCATTTGCAAAAAATATGGTGTTAAACCAAAACAGACAAACACCAGACCACTTTTGCATTAAATGGCTCATATCGTGTGGGTATCAACAAATTAACTTTACAAACTGTATATAAAGTCCCATAAAAAATAAAGAAGTTTTGTAATTCAATTAGTAGTGGTTCACACCGATATACAGGGTGGACCGGAAATCGTAGTACAACTGGGCAGGGGCGACTCTACATGCAAAAATAAGTCGATAGAAAGGAATAACATTTTTCGTTTGGCAGTTTATTGTCGAGAAAATCGAGTTTAAAGTTCCTTCATGATAGCGGCTTTAGTATATGCAGAAAGTAGAATTAGTTAATCATAGTCAGACGCGTCAGACGATTCCTGTGCAATAGCACGAGTATTCGCTTAATTTTCGAACTCGATTGGAGAGAAATGTCATTCCTTTTTTTCGACACTTATACTTCAAGAAAATGCAGAAAACAAAAGATTAAAATGAGTTCCATAATTTGAATAAATTGATTGAAACGAAACACAAGGGTTTGAAACATAATGGTTGCAATAATCTTTACTGGATGTGGCTTTGCTAATAATTGTCAGACTTACATGTTAAAATGCTCAAATACTCCCATTTTTTCGAACCGTCAGGTGAGGTGTATTTTGCCTTTTCGATGCTTGTAGTCATGCTTTAGCTTTCCTTACTTCGGAGAACTGAGAGTCTGCCCTGTTGAAGGAAAACGGGGTATACAGGGTGGTTCGCCAGATATTACCACCTCGATTTTCGTAATCATTATTATTAGTAACGAAGAATGTTTATACAAGGTTAAACGGTTTCGGAAGATGCATACTTTGGTGCCGTGAGTTTTTTTTTTGTAGGGCATGTAGAAGAGGTATGAAGGTTGTTCGGATTGTCTGCACACCCGACTCGTTTACGTATACAGTGTCTAGCTAGATCACAACACTTCCTCAACCCCCGTACAGTCCTGACTTGTCACCCGCCGAATTCTTCTTGTTTCCAAAAATTAAAAATGTGCTACAAGGATGCCATTTGGAAAGCGTGGAACGCGTCAAAGAGGCTGTGACGAGTAGGGATGGGATCAAGTTCAATATGTACTCACGAATCCGAGTCAAGTTCAATAACCAAGTTTCATTTCATGGGTTTCGATTACTACCTAAAAGCAATAAAAGTTTCAATGATTATACTTGAAAAGTATTCATTGCATACAAGTAGTTATCGAACCTCGGACTAAGTACAAACAAGTTTCGAAAAGATACTTATAAGTACTTCGATGTTGAAAGTAATCGAAACTTTCACAAGTAGTACTCGAATCTTGGAAATCAAAACTGCATATGTAGTAGGTTTTAAGCACTTTCTTTATTAAATTCGTAACTATTTAAGAATAATATTTCATTTACAATACATGGTTTTATCCTATTTCTTTTTTTATCCATGATATTTCCTGCTTTTGAAAAAATTCTTTCTGGAGGTACAGAAGTGGCCATTATGCAGAGATAGTCACGTGCAATTTTTGATAAAATGGGTAACTTGATTGAATTTTTACACCAAAATAATAACGGGTCTTCTTTGCGTTCTAATTATTGTGATTTTAGATAATTTTCCACTTCTAACGCAGCAGACGATCAGATAGGTATCGTATTATTTGTAATTGCTATTTCATTGTCAAAGGATGACCAAATTGATAATTCGCTATTGTGCCGATTTTCGGACATCTGCGTCTGTGAACTATCACATGTTGTAGATGAATTATCATTATTAATATAATTAATATAATTAATAATTCATCTTTAGAGAAAGCTAATGTTTTGAATCGTGGATCCAATAATGCAGTTAACATATACAAACAATTGTTCTCGACAACACCTAGATAATGTTCGATATAATATATCAGTTTTTCCGCAAAGTACATTCTAAACTACAATCATCGGTAGATACATGTAAAATTATGAGACCTCGTTTTCTCTCTCATCTGCACAGCCTGTTTACAAAAAAAAGTAAACAGACGCCGCGCCGGAACAGCCTTACGTTGCCACGGAGTGTGCAAGAAAAAATGTCGAAAGTTTCGTAACTGTTCGACCAAGATTCGAGTATACTTGCAAGTATTATTTACATTTACCACAGTACTTGTAAAGGGATCTAAACTGTCTGGCAAAGGTTCGAGTATACTTGGGAGTACCACTCTCGCCTACTAGAAGCTAGCCCCCAACTTGTTAAATTAAATAATTTCAACAGTTGTGCTGAGTTGTGCTAAGTTTGTGCTACATTGTGCTCGAATATTACAGCTATAATATCAAAAATAACACTAAAAATTGAAAAAAACGATTTTTGGAGTAGCCCCCCACTTTTCATCTTTTTCAATTTTCTCAATTGTGCTAAGTTGTGCTAGGTTGTGCTAAGATTGTGCCAAAGTATTACTTCATAAAAATAATAAATAAAGAAGTTATGGTAAATAATCGTTTTGGACATCTAATTAACGTTTAAGTTAGTAACAATTATCCAAACAACACATAATCATATATCTGAGTTGTGCTAGCCTAGCACAAGTCAGCACAACTTCCGATTTCTCCAGCACAACGATTTAAAGGGCACTTTACTCTTGTCCGCGGTCCTTCGCGCTTCGCGAAAATATCATAATTGGGCTTTCCCTTCAACCCAGAAACATGATATTGCATATCTGAGATGTGCTAGCACAAGTCAGCACAACTTCCGATTTCTCCAGCACAATGATTCGAAGGTCACTTTACTCTTGTCTAAATAAATGGTATGTACAAGATGATAGTGACAATGGCGAAGTAAATGAGGTTAGACGGGACAAAGTATACGTGTGAAGGCGACTAAGGTATGTGACACGAAATTATGAGTGTTTAGCCCACAGTAGTATCGAATGTATATAATCTGTCGATCGAGAAAGCCAGTCGAGAGAGTCGCGGGCGAGTTACGGAGTCCTTTTGATACATATGTTCTTACTGAGGCTGAAAGCGCCACCAGCGGCCATCCATCGCACGAAAAATCTTGGACTATATAGGAACACTGGATACGGACAGTGTTCCGATTGAACCCACCGTTTTCGCGCATGCGCGACCAAGACAGTAGCGTAAAAGACTTTAGGACGTGTCCTAAGAGATACAAAATATACAGAAATACACATGTTATACATTCATTTTTCAGAATCAAATCTTACCAATTTTTTAAAAGTCTGCGGTGTGCTCAAGCTACCTGATTTCATCGAAGTGGTTACGTTCCTGAGGCTGAAATTGCCGCGCATGCGCGAAAAATGGTGGATTCAATCGGATGTTACGAGCTAGGGCCGCGAGTAGTACGAGTGGCCGGCGAAGGGTTGTTACCCTAGGAATATGGTATCAATTTGTTAGTTAAGGAATGCGGACGAACCCAATGCGAAATCGGGGAGCCGCTAGGATTATAGACAGCGAGGACGAACCTGACGCGAAGTCAGGGAGCCTCTAGGAGGTTGTACAAGAGCACAGACGAACCTGATGCGAAACCAGGGAGCTGTTAGAATGCGGACGAACCCAATGCGAAATTGGGGAGCCGCTAGGATGGATAAATCTCTGTTTGGTCAATTGGAATGTCGCGAATGAACCTGATGCAAAATCAGGGAGTCGCTTGGATAATTAGTAAGCCTCGTAACTAGTATGATTTAATTGATACAATCCTAGCGGTAAGATTGTATCGTGTGGGGACGTTCAATTACTTGATTAGGATATTGGTCAATAATTGTGGGTTTAATGAATTCGTGTTAATTATCAAAGAACACAAATATATTCTTACTATAAAATTCGTATGTATTAGACCTCGTACAGACTAGAACATTTCGACGAACTGCGCCGCGAACCGCGCCGCAAACCGCGCCGCGAACCTACGCCGCAAACCGCGCATTTCGACGAACATTTCGACGAACATTTCGACGAACGGCGATCGGAACGGATTTGTGCTATTTCCAGATTTAATTGCGGAACAACTATGGGAGCTACAGCGGCGTATACTACACAAATAAATACAGAAAATGTTGGCAGTTTATTGAGTTGTAATGTTCAAGTCTGTACGAAGCATCAGATTCGAGATTAAATGACTTGAATTTGTGAGATATTATGACATTTCGGCGCGCATTTCGGCGCGCATTTCGACGAACATTTCGACGAACGGTGCCACGAACGCCGCCGCGCGCATTTCGGCGCACACGAACGCAAACGGGTGGCACTTACAAATCTGTTCGCAGGATAGATAGCATATCGTAAATATTCATAATAAATGTCAAGAAATGGACAGATATTTATAAACAAAGACATCGGTGATTTAAATTATCTGGAAAAATTACATTTCTACTTGTCTCAAATTATTAAAGAGGCCTTAGCTATGAAAACATTGCATTCTTTTCCCGGATATTTTACGGGAATTCTGAACATTTTCGGGAATCTCGCACACCCCTGCAGAAATCCCGAAAAAATTCACGGGAAACCCGAACACCATCGGGAATCCCGAATATTCTCGGGAAAACTCAGGATTTTTGGGATCCCGTCCCGACATGATACGAGGCTTCCCATCCCGTTCCCGGCATCGGGATTCGGGGATTCCCGGGATTTTAGCGGGGTTGCCTCCAGCTTTTTCTATAAGAACCCTACATCTCTCGATATTTAAGAAAATGTATGTCTCTTGACAGTAGCAGCAAATACTAGAGATGTGCGGGACTTGACGGGAACTCCCGAATCCCGATGCCGGGAACGTAATGGGAAGCCTCGTATCATGTCGGGACGGGATCCCAAAAATCCTGAGTTTTCCCGATGGTGTTCGGGTTTCCCGTGAATTTTTTCGGGCTCTCTGTAGGGGTGTGCGAGATTCCCGAAAATATTCGGAATTCCCGTAAAATATCCGGGATCCCCGATAATATTTCCCGAATAATTTTCGGGATTCCGTCCCGATTCCAAGAAAAATTCCCGTCCCGACCGGAATCTATGAAGTAGAATTGTAATTTTTTCGGATAATTTAAATCACCGATGTCTTTGTTTATGAATTTCTGTTTATTTCTTGACATTTATTATGAATATTTAGAATATGCTATCCATCCTGCAAACAGATTTGTAAGTATCACCCGTTCGCGTTCGTGGCACCGTTCGTCGAAATGTTCGTCGAAATGCGCGGTTCGCGGCGCAGTTCGCGGCGCGGTTCGTCGAAATGTTCTAGTCTGTACGAGGCCTTCGGGATTCCCGATGGTGTTCGGGTTTCCCGTGAATTTTTTCGGGATTTCTGCAGGGGCGTGCGAGATTCCCGAAAATGTTCAGAATTCCCGTAAAATATCCGGGAAAAGAATGCAATGTTTTCATAGCAAGGGCCTCTTTAATAATTTGAGACAAATTATGAAGTAGAAATGTAATTTTTCCAGATAATTTAAATCACCGATGTCTTTGTTTATAAATTTCTGTCTATTTCTTGACATTTATTATGAATATTTAGGATATGCTATCTATCCTGCAAACAGATTTGTAAGTGCCACCCGTTTGCGTTCGTGCGCGCCGAAATGCGCGCGGCGGCGTTCGTGGCACCGTTCGTCGAAATGTTCGTCGAAATGCGCGCCGAAATGCGCGCCGAAATGCGCGCCGAAATGCGCGCGGCGGCGTTCCCAGAGCTGATGGATCGACCGTTCGCACGAATGCGCGCCGAAATGCACGCCGAAATGCGCGCGGCGACGTTCGTGGCACCATTCGTCGAAATGTTCGTCGAAATGTTCGTCGAAATGCGCGCCGAAATGCACGCCGAAATGCGCGCCGAAATGTCATAATATCTCACAAATTCAAGTCATTTAATCTCGAATCTGATGCTTCGTACAGACTTGAACATTACAACTCAATAAATTGTCAACATTTTCTGTATTTGTTTGTGTAGTATACGCCGCTACAGCTCCCATAGTTGTTCCGCAAGGAAGTCTGGAAATAGCACAAATCCGTTCCGATCGCCGTTCGTCGAAATGTTCGTCGAAATGTTCGTCGAAATGCGCGGTTTGCGGCGCGGTTCGCGGCGCGGTTCGCGGCGCAGTTCGTCGAAATGTTCTAGTCTGTACGAGGTCTTACAGTTGTGTAATTGTCGCGAATTGAGTGAATTTAGAAAAGAAAGAATTGAAAGATGGTATTACCTAAACTAAGATGCACGGTGTTGACGCACTGGCAATGCGGGGGTCTCGGAGCAACTTTATCACTGCCTAATAGATGTTACACCGAAATTACGGAATCTATACGGTTAAACTTTTGATTCGAAAGGAGCAAACGCCCGATCTCACTGGTAGTTGACTTCCGAGATGCAGCACGACGCGATACGATTCGTGATTACGACAGTACTAGCCCACGAGAGTAGAAATGTAAGGGCTTATATAGGCCTGCAATGACGGGTGGTACTTGTCAGTACTCTTCAAGTGAACATTCGTATTTTGTCAACGACCAGTTGATCGTGCGTGTGTTTGGGCCCTAAACTAAACTAAACAGCTATGTAGATTTTTCTAGGATAGCTCAGTTCGTTCATCTAGAGTAGCTCTGTTCGTTTATCTAGGACGGTTCCTGCCATAGATGATATTGAACACCTGTTCGTCATCCGTAACACGGAACACTGGATACGGGGCGCCGGATGACCGTTCTAGTGGTGAGCGCCACTGGCGGCAACTCATGTCGGGCGAAGATATTTTGCTTTCTGGTTCGAAAAAAACGTCGACCAAGCAAACTTGAAATGGTGGTTTCTCAAGATAAAAGTCTGCTCTATCGCGTGGTATAGTTCGATTTTCCGCTGGACACTAATTTTTTGTGATAAATTGAAAAATATCCTCAAAAATTGGAGCAAAAGTGGTGTCTCTCCGCCTTCAGTGATTGTTTAAACATGTTTAAACAATCATAATGTATTAATATTGGATATGGCTGTATTCGGGAAAGTCTATAGAATCTTTTGCAATAAAGAACAATTCAATATCTTTTATAATAACACCACAATATTTGATTAAAGTTGAAAAATATGTTTTTTTTTTCAGAGCCATGTTCCTCAAAAACTGTGCGTATAGGGAAAAAATTAAAAACAGATTCGGAATTAGCGCGAAAAGCTCTATAAGAACCACCCAACAGCAGTTGTGGAACAAATTTGGTGTTGGACAGTGTAATCAGCTATGACCATAAACACCATTTTTTACTACCAAATAAGCGTCACGTTACCGATTTAATAATAAGACAATTTCATTATAACCATGGTCACGCTGGTATTCAGATAACCTTAAATGCCATTCGTCAAAAATATTGGCCTATAAACGGAGAAACTGACGTCAAGAGAATTATTCATACATAAGTGCATATTATGTTTTCGAGCAAAACCAGTAATTCCGGATTATCTAATGGGCGATATATCAAGACACCGAGTTAATTTTGCCAGACCTTTTTTACGAGTTGGTATTGATTATTGCGATACATTTTTTATAAAAGAGGAAAAGAGATCGTATATTTTTGCCTGCACCAATCGATGAAGCTTTATATTCTCTACAAAAATAGTATTAACCTAGAATATCGAGAGAGAAAAAAAATACCATTAGTTAAAGAGACATTTGATTTTTAGTGTTGTTACGAAATCGCAACTCTCTCGATAATGTTACGAATTCAAATACCTTATGGTCATTTTTACGTGAGTTGTCCGTCATTGCATATTCGACGAACAATGTGGCTCCAACAAGATGATTGTCTTGGAGATTATGAAAGAATAACAAGAAATTCATTAAATCAAATATTTCCGAATTGTTGAGTAGGACGTGGGTAGACCCCATTCATTTTCCGGCAAGATCACCCGATTTAACACCCCTCGACTTTTTCTTATGGGGTTACTTGAGAAATAAAGTATACGCCGAGGCTCCGACTACAATTGCTGATATGAAAGATCGTGTCATCACTGAACGCAATAACATACCACCATGTATAATTACATAATGTAAAACAATCATTGCTTTCTCGATTCAGAAAATGTCGTGATGTAAACGGTCGCCACAGCGAACCTTTCTTGTGAATAAAATCATGATAACATTATTAGGGGAAGCGTGATTTCGTAACGACACCAAAATTAAAGGTAATTATTTACAAAAGCACTGCGTACTCCGATTTTGATCAAATTTAAATATGTTATGCAGCAACACATTCTAAACAACTTTTTCCTTTTCCAATATAGGGGGGTCGCTTTTAGTTTTTGAGATATTTGCAAAAAACTGTCGTGAATACTCTATTGAATTTTTCGTATTCTTGCACGCTCCGCAGTAACGTAAGCCTGTTCCGGTGCGCCGCACAGTGGGGTATTTGGCCCGAAAAAGTGGAAAAAATTCAATTTCTAAATTTTTGCGTATGGCATAAAATTTTTGTTGTTCGTTGTAGTTAAAGGTCTAAAGAATAAGGCTGCAATATATTTTTTCTATTTGTACACCCGTGAAGTAGTAAACTTCATCGAAAGTCGAGAGATTTTAAGGCGCGCTTGGCGTTCTTAAACAGTCTCTAAGACAGCGTCTGTTCATTGGCGATTTTCATGTGTTTGAAGGGAAATTCTGTAAATTCTTGTATTACAAAAGTTGTTCAGGTAGGTATACAGAGCACTTTCGCATAGATTTTATTTTGTTATCATCTAAATTAGTATAGTTATTAATATTTGAATATTACCAATCATTCTGTAAGCTTTTCAAAAATTACAAAACTTTATTGACAATTTTGTTATAGTATAAAGCCGTATTGAGTGCTCTTTTTGGTGTCATTACATTCGGCAAAGATTCGTGATTATAAGCCAACAAAGTTTGATTCCGGATATGTCCGGATTCAAATTTTATAGCTAATTTAGAATTAAGTGTTTAGCAGCGTTTCGCGTACGCGTCGTTCGGCTACGCTTGGCCTCAAATGAAGAAGAAACATTATCCGAGGAAGAAATTTCTTATGTATTTTCCGATGAAAATTAATGGTAATCATTTTAAAATATTCTTATAATATACCGGGTGAATCATGTAACGTGAAATAGACGTATATCTGGGAAATGAAGCTATTTTGGAGAAAAATGTTTCAGACAAAAGTTGTATGGTTTAGAGGGGGGCATAAAATGGTGTCATTGATTTGACCTTGGATAGTCGTTTGAAAATCACGTGAAGGTCATCTTCCATTTCTTAAATAGAACTCCCTATTTTTTGTTGCATATTCTTGTAGCTTGTTTTGACAGCTTTCCAAAACACTATATTAAAATATTTTTTTCTTAGATATTTTTCAAGTTATTTTTTTTTATGTTATTTAACGTCGCTTTTCGAACTCCTTTCCGGAATTATTTCACGACGGGACCTACAGTTTTTATAAGGTGGGTTCCGAACCACCTTGGGCACCACAGTCTACAGAGCACATGGAGTATTCCAGAGGTGCCGGCGTCGGGTTTTTCAAGTTATAATAGTGCAAATATTCCACTATCGCCTTGCTTTTTCAGGGGTTCTCGATAATCTGAGGAAAAAATGTTTCGAACAAAAGAGGAACAGTATACAAACGTCTACAAATTTCAATATATAAAAGTCTAAAAAAAATTTTTTTTTCAAAAAATTGAGGTAAATTTGATTTTTCAAATGTTAAAATGTATTTTGGATTTCATAATGTTGTAGCTGATCTTAAGGCGAATCCAACGATATACAATATTATAACCTTGAGCCTATAAATAACGCTACAATAGTTTTTTCCACTTTTTCAGGCCAAATACCCCACTGTGCGCCGTTTGTTTACATTTTGACGCTGTAGAGATGAGGGAGAAACCAGGGGGGCGGAAAGGGCCGGCCTGACACCACACACACCCACTCAGTGTTTCACACGCACCCAGTGTTTCTAAATTATACTCTAGATTCTTACGTATTTGACGTGCTGATTACGAATATAATAGTGAAAATTGGTGCAAATGTTAACTTCATAATGGAAACCTTCTTTTGAGAAACACTGGATGCATGTGAAACACTGTATTAGGACTGGGTTAGAACTGGATTACGACTGAGTTAGGATGTATGCTGTATTGGTCTCAGTTGATTTTATATTGTATAATGTGAGAACCTTCTTTTTAGAAACACTGGGTCCGTCTTAAGAACTGGGTGGGTGTGTGTGTGGTATTGTTGCTTCTCATCTCCACAATGTGTTTACAAACAAAAAATAAACAAATGGGTGCGTGAACAGGCTTACGTTGCTGCGGAGCGTGCAAGAATACGAAAATTCAATAGAGTATTCGCGACAGTTTTTTGCAAATATCTCGAAAACTAAAAGCGACCCCCCTATATTGGAAAAGGAAAAAGTTGTTCAAAATGTCGAAATCTATAACATATTTAAATTTGATCAAAATCGGAGTACGCAGTGCTTTTGTAAATAATTACCAAATTAAAATATCTCCTTAACTAATGGCTTTCCGATATTAATGGATTAATACTTTTTGTAGAGGATATGAAACTTTGTGGATTGGTGCATGAAAAAACATACGATTCCATTTAAAAAAATACTGACGACCTTCATCTCTCTTCTACGTGTCCACGTATAAAAAAAACTCACAATACCAAAGTATGCATCTCCCGAAACCATTCAACTATGGAATCCTTAGATCGCACTGTACGCTGTAGGCCCTAGGCACTAGGCGTATAGGAATCTTGAGAATAGTGATTACACTAACGCGGCACAGCTATCCGCAATGATAATTCGCCACGCGTTCGGCACAGCTCTCCGATTTCGCGCGTCTCGTTTGCACACTAGGCTCAATCAAAAGCACACTTCTGAGATAGTCAAATTTCGAATGTTCGCCAACCAGCGTTCGCGTGCCGTCGCAGGACAATTCGTGCCGCTCGTTGTAAATATACATATGTATATGTACGTATGAATATTTATGTATGTGTATATGAATATGTATATTATACACTACCGCTCACGGAAGTTATGCCAACGGAGAAAATTTTAGAATATAATAATTTAATTCATTTCGCTCGCTTCACAAGAAAGTTTATATTATTACATAGTGATCTTAAATAACCTTTCTACATAACCAATGAGGGTTTTCGAAGAAACATTACAATGAACATTTCAGTCGATTAGTGTAATGTTTATTATTACTGTTTATTGTAATATAGATATATTATAATATAACTTAATAGTAAAGAGGGCTTATAGCCACGTGTCTTATAGTTAACGTCCGGCTCGACTGCCGCGCTCCCTTACACACACCTCCATACATACACACACACGTACATACATAGGTATGATACTATTACACCTCCCTTCCTTAGCTTTAATATTAGGTAACACCAAAGTACGCTGGTCTTCTTACAATTCTACCGCTTCTAGTAATTATATTATTATCATCGCTTGTACTATTGCTGTCTTTTCCTTCGCACAGAGTTATCTCGTCCTCAATATTAATGTCAGTATCATCAATTGCTCTATTTGCAGACTTTTTAATATAATACGAATTGCGCCTTATTGTATTGCCTCTTTTATTTCTTAAAATGTACGATCTCGGATTTTTGCATACTTCTGTTATGACCGCTGGTTCCCATTCAGTCTTATTTCTTACTACTACCGTATCACCTATTTTTAACTTCTTCCTCTCTTTTGCACCACGATCATAATACATTTTTTGTACTCGCTGTTTATCTCTTAACGTATGTATTACAGTATGAATCTTTGGTTTTAGTAACTTTTTCACCATTGGCAACTTAGTACGTAGCTTTCTTGACATCAAAAGTTCCGCTGGTGACACGCTTAATCCCACTTCTGACACCATGTAATGTTTATTATTACTGTTTATTGTAACATAGATATAATATAATATAACTTAATAGTAAAGAGGGCTTATAGCCACGTGCCTTATAGTTAACGTCCGGCTCGACTGCCGCGCTCCCTTACACACACCTCCATACATACACACACACGTACATACATAGGTATGATACTATTACACCTCCCTTCCTTAGCTTTAATATTAGGTAACACCAAAGTACGCTGGTCTTCTTACAATTCTACCGCTTCTAGTAATTATATTATTATCATCGCTTGTACTATTGCTGTCTTTTCCTTCGCACAGAGTTATCTCATCCTCAATATTAATGTCAGTATCATCAATTGCTCTATTTGCAGACTTTTTAATATAATACGAATTGCGCCTTATTGTATTGCCTCTTTTATTTCTTAAAATGTACGATCTCGGATTTTTGCATACTTCTGTTATGACCGCTGGTTCCCATTCAGTCTTATTTCTTACTACTACCGTATCACCTATTTTAAACTTCTTCCTCTCTTTTGCACCACGATCATAATACATTTTTTGTACTCGCTGTTTATCTCTTAACGTACGTATTACAGTATGAATCTTTGGTTTTAGTAACTTTTTCACCATTGGCAACTTAGTACGTAGCTTTCTTGACATCAAAAGTTCCGCTGGTGACACGCTTAATCCCACTTCTGACACCATGTAATGTTTATTATTACTGTTTATTGTAATATAGATATAATATAATATAACTTAATAGTAAAGAGGGCTTATAGCCACGTGCCTTATAGTTAACGTCCGGCTCGACTGCCGCGCTCCCTTACACACACCTCCATACATACACACACACCTACATACATAGGTATGCTACTATTACAATTAGGGCAGTCGATTAGTAGTTAGGATTTCGAGATACAGGCGAATTAGAAGATCGTACACGTCCAGGCCTGTCGAGAATAACTACACCAGCAGAGGATCGATATCTTCGATCGATAAGTAAATGAAATCGCAGAAAAATTTTATTATCTTATATATATTTTATTATCTTTATATCTTATATATATATATATATATATATATATATATATATATATATATACTATTTTATTTTCCAAAATTACTGCATCAAATAAAATATTTTATTTTCAAAGTTGTACACATACTTTAAAATAAATAGGATTATTTATTATTTACTATTCACAATACTATCTTTCCCAGCTCTGTAGGATTGGCAGGGTAACTCAGTTTAGGGGAGGCGCTTGTATAGACCGAGTTCCTTGGTAAAAGACAAGAACAGTTTCGTGCACGGTGTATTATAGAGGTGTTCGGACTTCTCTCGGAAAGGTGTGATAGATAGAGGTTAGTTCGTCGAAATGAGGTAGAGCGATGAAATTTTTTAAAAATTAAAGCTGAAACTTAGCAGAATATAGGAAAAATAGGAAGATTATGGTACGAACGTTTTATAATCTTGAGAAAATTCGTTAAACAATTCGTTCACAAAAATCGATTTCTTGTAAAATCCTGAGGTCGTAGACAAATTTTGGGACCAGATTTAAAGTCAGCGTGAAAAAATCTACAGGAAATGATGTGCAGCATGTTAAAAAAAAATGTTTTCCGTCCGTGTTATTGAAAAAACCGCAATTTTCTTGAAATTGTGAGAGTTTAACGAATTTTCAAAAGTTTATAAAACGTTCGTATCATAATCTCCCTATTTTCCCCATATTCTGCCAAGTTTCAGCTATAATTAAAAAAAAATTTCATCGCCTACCTCATTTCTATCGAAAGGTCTTTGATTTTGTCTCTGATTTGGACGAAAGGTTCCACTGTGCGCCGCTGGTCGGCGACGATTGATCTCGGCTCGGGTGTATCGGTGTGAACCACTACTAAACCAATTGCAAAGCTTCTTTATTTTTAAAGAAATTATTTTTCGATCGTACATTATTCAAATTAATTGTAGGGTTATGTTTGTGGCGCACAGGTTCGATCATATAATACAACAAAGATAGCAATTTTGTAGACATTTATCAAACGTTCGATTCGGATGTGAATCAATTACGTTATAAGAGACACGTTTGCTATAGAATGTTTTCTATAAGAGAAAAAGAATCTTTTTCTCTTATAAGAATCTTTTTCTCTTATAGAAAACATCCCAGATAGCCAAGCGATCCTCGGGCACAGATCGAGCCCGGCGTGTCGGGGTCAGGTAGACGGGCCGAACGTCGCTTGAATGGGCAAAAGGCACACGATGGCTATAATCTGACGAGGGCACTTATGACCGTGAGGGCTCGTAACGTTCCCTCGGCGCAAACCCGGCACAAGCTGCCCTCGGCACGTTGGTCCTGATTTCTGCCAAATTTTAAGTAGGTCCGAGATTGTAAGAGGGCAGCACGGTCGCATTAATGTGGCGAATGTCGTAAAATTTGGCAGAAATCAGGACCGACGTGCCGAGGGCAGCTTGTGCCGAGGGAACGTTACGAGCCCACACGGTCATAACTGCCCTCGTCAGAATCGAGCATTTTGGCTATCTGGGATTCTATAGCAAACGTGTCTCTTATAACGTAATTGATTCACATCCGAATCGAACGTTTGATAAATGATATTATCTGGTATTATATGGAATGGTATTATATGATCGAACCTGTGCGCCACAAACATAACCCTAAAATTAACTTCTTTATTTTTCATTATTTTTTTATGAGATTTTCACCAATTTATTTCTGGCATTTTTCTTATTAAAATGACACCAAACACGACATAATTTTAACTATATTTAGTGGTTTAATCGACGATGAAAGTTTCGGGCTCAAGAAACGACAGCATATGGGTAAGAAAGAGACGCGGATACTACATACACTTTAAATTATACCATGTTTGGTGTCATTTTAATCAGAAAAATGCCAGAAACAAGTTGGCGGAAGTCCCATAAAAAAATAATGAAAACTAAGGACGTTTTGTTGTTGGATTAGTAGTGGTTCACAACAATACGCTTCGGCCGCTCGATCCGTATTTACAGGCTGTCCATTACTACGTTCGGCTTCGTTTGTACTCTCGGCACGGACGGTGTAGTAGACGCAGTCATAAAAAAATCGTGTCCCTACGCGCTACTTCTCCATGCAGAACACAGCTGTTTGCAAAATAACGCAACTTTACTGTACAAAGAAAAAGAAAAGATTACATAGACTGTATATCAACAAAACCAAAACAGAATTTTATTTCGGTTTAAAGGAAATGATTGATATACAGTTTTATGAGGATCTGTTCAGAATATTCATCATTGGTGACGCATAGACATAAACAGTGAACGTATTTAAGTAACGCCTGCGTTACTTAAGGCGTGAGCGTGAACAACGACTGTTCTTTTGAAAACGGCGTGGGCGTTGCATTGAATACTTTGTAAATATCGCAATTGAGAAAGTGGTGACAACATCAGTAAGGTCCATTTAGTTTCATTTGGATTTCTAGAAAAGTTTTGCCTTTAGTTTCCGGTGTGATGCGATAAATAAGTGCGGTGCAAACAGCTACGACTACAAAGTAGCCCAGGAATGGAATCGAATGGCCGTAGCCTAAGGTTATAGCTACCCATATATAAAGCTTAAACCCTGCTATTTCTTCTAATCCGCTGATTACAGCCATAAGACATGTGCAGACCGCTTTAACTTCAGTAGCAAAGATTTCTGTTACCAAAGTGCATTGTAAGGAAAGTAAGCCGCAACTAAACGCAAAAACCGATACTATGCTTGCTATAAATGGTACCACAGAGTACATCTGCACATCTATGCTTGTATGCTCCATGAAGTAAAAGAATATGCCGATAACAAGGTTACATAAAGCAGCTATAATACCTGATACAAGTATCAGTGGTTTGCGACCGACTTTGTCGACCAAAAATGTTGTTACAACAGCGGAAATCACTTGTGTTACACCAATAATCACACCAATCGTATAGTCGTTTACAATGTTGCCAGTTGACTTGAATATAAACTGGCCATAGGTGATGATAGCAAAGAACCCACCGAAATGGTGTGTTACCGTAAAGAGTAAAATGATGACGATAGCACGAAAATGTGCACGCGATGAGAAGACGTCCTTTATGAATCCAGTCTTCGCAACTCCGTTTTCTTTTTTCGAGAGACAGCCGATAACCACTTGCATCTCGTCGGAAACATCGGTTTTTCCTCGCAATTTTTCCAACACTTCTTCCGCTTCGTCCATTTTGTTCTTCAATGCCAGGTAATACGGCGATTCAGGCATAAACCAGAATGTCGCCATACAAGCGAAATTGTTGACGAAGAAAATTACAGCCATGAAGGATAATGACAGTTGCGGTGCAACCACGAATGTTATTAGAATACCGGCATTATATACAATTAAAATTATAGAGTCTGCAGCACCTCGTGTTTTCGATGATGATATTTCACCGACGTACATTGGTTCGACACAGATCAGCAATCCCACACCAAATCCTGCCAGAAATCTTGCCACGTACAATTCCTACAAGAGAAAAAGTTCATGTGCATACTGATGGTAAACAGAAGAGCAGCCGAATCAGCTGAACTAGCGCAGCGCAGCGAAGCGCACAAAATTAATGTCTCTGTTAATTATATATTATTGATCGACTTAAATCCCTTAAGTGTTTACTATTTTAATGTACTACAATGTACAGGGTTTTTGGTAATACGAGAAAATGTTTGGTTCGGTGGGGCAATTACTGTGAGGAAGTTGTAGGTTATATTTTCCAACATTTTAGGTCATCAGCGATTGTTTTTAATGGAACGAGAAGTTTTGATTATTGTAACACTATAGCTAATGAAAGATGAATTGAACCATGTAAATATGTTGACCTCCAATTGACCTCCGAAGAAGTTATTCTTTAAAAAGCATCACTTAATGTACAAAGACCATATACATCCTTACCGTATTGTACTAGGGTTTTCCGTTTATGTAAACACTGAAATATTGTCGAAAGACATCTCTTGTTTATGTCTTACAGTGCAATCACTTTGTGTCATTTTCATATCACTATGAATTCAGTCTCAGGTTCGCAATAGCGTATTCTATCGGTGAAAAATGTGATATTCTAATCGTGTTCTGCGAATGTAGTCAAAACGGAGTCGTAATTAGCATGTAGCTGTCGCAGCTTTATGAATATAACTACATGCGCAGCTGTCTGATACCGAATAATGCAAATTACACTGTCGAATAATGCAAATTGCGCCTCGTAAATATAAAAACAGGACGTTTGAGGGCGATCGCGGTCTAGATTGATCTCGTATCTAGCGCTTTTGACTATTGAAAACCCCCACCTTTGTATTACGGTAAATATTCGATGGTGAGGTTTCTTTGCATCGTTCGTAGAGAGACACAATTTTTTGTGCTTCGAAAAGCGAGCCGAACGTAGAAAAAGACAGCGCGTGTAAACAGAGACCGCGCGCGATCGAAGCGCAGCAAAAATGAGACCGCTTCATGCAATAAATACATTTGTTTGTTTTTACTTATTTTTAATGAAATCTTACCAACATATTTGCGACATTCTTATGATTAAAATGATACTAAACAAGATATAATTTGGCCCATATTTACTGTACCCACATGTGAAGCATAATGTATGTTCATACCGTCAATTAAACCACTAAATACAATTGAAATTATATCGTGTTTAGTGTCACTTTATTCAGAAAAACGCCAGAAATAAGTTTGTCAGAGTCCCATAAAAAAATACGTAGTAATAAAAAAGTATTATTATGCAGTTATTTCTGTTGAGGCTTTCGGGTGTAAGCCGTGTCCTAAAGGAAGAAATTAGCAAGCATTGCAGCTAGCTTCATCAGGGGGTCGGAAGACACACTGTATGATGCCGGGCCGTGAAAGCCTCAAATCTCTGATAAGTATTATTATGAGCTAGAGAAAAAAACTTCTCCGACACAATAATTGTCCCACTGAACCTATCATTTTCGATGGAAGTCACCCTGCATCTATGTAGTATAAAAATTTCACAACACGCATAATCCTCTATTATGAACGTAGTTTGCATTTGTAAAACATTTAAATTAGAAAATTACATCCATCATCATCGAAATATATGTATATGTAATAGTGTACAAAACAATATGCAATTGTTTCATTAATTGAGAATTACTTTTTGCTTTCGGTAAAATACGATTACAGGTTAGAATACAATAAGAAAATAATTTAAGCGCAACTTACCCAAATCGATGAAGCAATTGCGATTAAACCCCAACTAGCCAGAAATGGTAGAAAAGTTAGCAACATAGTGTTCTTCCTGCCAAATCTATCAGCCAACAGAATATTCAGTGGGGGTGCTACCAATTGTCCAACAGCTGAAGTAGCAGCCAACGTAGAAATATCTGACTCGGTGACCGGAATGGGTGAATCGTCCGCCATTAATATTACGATACTTGGTGAATTCCAGCCCACAATACATCCAAAACCGCCAAGCATCCAAGCGCCTTCACAAGAACAAGAGAAGAATTAATTATTCGAATAAAAATGTCTAATCTACATTTTGTTTTCAACGTAAACAGATACTCGAGGGGGTATTCTGGGTTTCCATTTGCAAAAAATATGGTGTTAAACCAAAACAGACAAACACCAGACCACTTTTGCATTAAATGGCTCATATCGTGTGGGTATCAACAAATTAACTTTACAAACTGTATATAAAGTCCCATAAAAAATAAAGAAGTTTTGTAATTCAATTAGTAGTGGTTCACACCGATATACAGGGTGGACCGGAAATCGTAGTACAACTGGGCAGGGGCGACTCTACATGCAAAAATAAGTCGATAGAAAGGAATAACATTTTTCGTTTGGCAGTTTATTGTCGAGAAAATCGAGTTTAAAGTTCCTTCATGATAGCGGCTTTAGTATATGCAGAAAGTAGAATTAGTTAATCATAGTCAGACGCGTCAGACGATTCCTGTGCAATAGCACGAGTATTCGCTTAATTTTCGAACTCGATTGGAGAGAAATGTCATTCCTTTTTTTCGACACTTATACTTCAAGAAAATGCAGAAAACAAAAGATTAAAATGAGTTCCATAATTTGAATAAATTGATTGAAACGAAACACAAGGGTTTGAAACATAATGGTTGCAATAATCTTTACTGGATGTGGCTTTGCTAATAATTGTCAGACTTACATGTTAAAATGCTCAAATACTCCCATTTTTTCGAACCGTCAGGTGAGGTGTATTTTGCCTTTTCGATGCTTGTAGTCATGCTTTAGCTTTCCCTACTTCGGAGAACAGGGAGTCTGCCCTGTTGAGGGAAAACGGGTTATGCAGGTTGGTTCGCCAGATATTACCACCTCGATTTTCGTAATTATTATTATTCGTAGCGAAAAATGTTTATACAAGGTTGAACAGTTTTGAGAGATGCATACTTTGATGTTGTGAGTTTTTTTGTAGGTGGGCACGTAGAAGAGATACGAAGATCATCAGTGTTTTTTTTTTAAATGGGATCGTATGTTTTTTCCTCCACCAATCGATGAAGCTGCATATTCTCTACAAAAATTGTATTAACCTAGTAATATCGTAAAACGATTGGTTAAGGAGATATTTGATTTTATTTGTTGTTACGAAATCACAACTCTCTTGATAATGGTACGAATTCAAATAGCTTATGGCAGCGGTTTCCAACCTTTATGCTACTACGCCTCCCTAAAAATATATTTTTTTCCGCGCCTCTCTATTCATACCCGCATTTGTACTGTTACGTTACGATGTGAAATTTATTTATTTGTAGATATTATGGCATGAACATTAACTTTTTATTAAAAATTTTGGCGCCTCCCCTGGCAACACTCCGTGCCTTATGGTTATTTTTACATGATTTGTCTGTCTCGCATATTCGACAAACAATGTGGCTCCAACAAGATGGTTGTCCTGCAGATTATGAAAGAATAACAAGAAATGCATTAAATCAACCGTCATGTGTCCTTTACGCGTCCACCTACAAATAAGCTACTAACATCAGATTAATGCCCCCTCGAAACCGAGCAAGTCCCATATGATGCATTTTTTCCTAACACCAATAGCAGCCGAGTTATTCAGATGATCTGTTTCTGGCGCCTCACCCTAATATGTATATATACGTTCTTTATATACGTTTTTTCTGTCCATGGCCTTGAATGACCTTGAGTAATTATAGTCACTGAATTCGTAATGAAAGGGACTATCATTGTAGATGTTTAAAAAAGGCTGGTCCATTTAACAAATTGAAGGTGACCTTGACATTTCTAAAAAAAATTTTTTGGTATTGTATGAACCCCATTTTACCATTCTACTTTGTCCTTGAAACATTTGACGTATCTTTAAAAACAACAAAGATATTGAGGTGGCAACGTTAAGTGACTCACTCTACAGGGTGTCCCAAAATTCCTGAACACCCCGGGAATGGGAGGTTCCTGAGACCATTTGAAGCGATATTTTCCTTTGCAAAAATGTTATCCGCGACTTTGTTTAGGAGTTATTAACGAAAAACACGGACCAATCAGAGCGCGACCTAGACGCGAGTTGGCACAGTCGGCCAATCGACAATTAGCGCGCCGTGCCGACCTTGCCAACTCGCGTCTAGGTCGCGCTCTGATTGTTAGTTGCATAAATAAAAACAAATTTAAAAAAAAATTTTTTTTCGTTCTCTCGTATAAATTGCATTGTTGAATGAACTTCTTTTCGAAAAAAACTAAAAAAACTATTGGACCAAAGTGGACCAAAATCTAATCAGCTCTAAGTTACAGCGGGACACTTCGATTGCATCATTCTGATCGCATTGTTACTTTTTCAGAAAACGTTAACGAAAAATTTGTTACCATACGCACGGACATACGTACGCACACACACACATACGAACATTTTGCTGAAAATAGTCTAAAATGACTGCAATGACCATGAAACGTGAAGATCTGCTAAAAAATCGATTTCCGATTGCGGGGTCATTACAATAACTTCCCTATAAATCGGGAAGTTAATTAAAATGATAAATCACACACAATATAAGTAATACATGCATAAATTATGGATAACTATAACAATACTACACACTTCACACTTTTCTTCACCGGAGATCTTTCGTTTTCTGCGTCGACTAAAAGACTGATGCCAAGAAGTTCAGACATGTAAAGTTCTTAAGGGAGGTAGACTCGTTTTAAATAATGCAATGATGGAGTTTTTTATATTTTTTATGTAGCTGTCACAGCTTTATGGAAATAACTTACATGCTCAGCGGTGTGCTTCCGAATATGTAATGCAAATTACGCTGACAAATAATGCAAATTACGCCTCGTTAACGTAAAAATAGAACTTTTGAGGGCGATCGCGGCCTAGATTGATTTTTTATTTAACGCTTTCGACTACTGAAAAAACTCATCTTTGAATTATCGAGAAATGAGAAGGCGCGGTAAATATTACGTTTAGGGAAGGCACCTCAGATAATTTTTGGCATACACACATGCTCGTAAGTCTTAGGACAGTGATCATATTTGCATTCAACTCTGCGAAAATGAAATAATTGTGGAAGGATGCGAACAAATTTTTCCTTATTTAAAGGTTTACATGTCAAGGAAAGGATGCTGCACTCATATACGAAAAATCTTACCAGGAAGTAAAAAAATATTTATATTTTCTTCTCATCGAAGAATCCGCGACGTTTCTTTATCGCAGTTTCCACTATTCTTGGCCTCCGCTCTATCAATTTTTTCATATTTTCTGTTTTTGTATTATTCCATTCTCGTTCCAAAATATTCTATAAATGTGTTTTCGAAGTACACTGCCGCTCAAAAGTATGTGGACACTTCCTTAATTCTTATAACTACCTGAAAAAAGTTATGATATCTTTGGTAAATTTGATTATCTTGTATGTATTTCAGTTCGTACAGTATTGGAGAACATATTTTAATAATAATTTATTAAATATCTCACCGATAATGATAAAAAATAATTATATTTTCTTTTCGTCTACATATCCACCGCGTGCTTTTATGACCGCGTTTACTAGTCGTGGCATTCTGGCTATTAATTTTTTATTACTTCACTTTCAATAAGGTTCCACTCAGATTCTAATATTTCCCACAAATGTTTTTCAGACTTGGGACATCGTTTTCGGACTTATCTATCCAATGTGATCCCATAGTTTTTCTTTTATTTATTTAAGAAAATTCAATAACTAAATTGTTTATTTTAGTACTATTAGAATACATTATATACATATTCATAATAGACTTTAGCAACAAATATTGTTTGATAATAAAAATATACATTATATATCTCAAATTTCATGAACATGGTATGTATCGACATACTTTTGAGCGGCAGTGTATGTCAAAAGTTTCCTACCTGTCCATCCAGTTCATGCCATAATTTTTCTATGTTGTTCACATGTGGTGATTGTGGTGGCCATTTATAAATTTTTAATCAATTATTACATTGAAGTTGATCCAAATAGTTTTTACATATTTACATTTATATTATGTAGTTAATACAGTTAAAGATTCATAATCTATACAGGGTGTCCCAAAATTCCTTCAACAGCCGGAAATGGGAGGTTCCTGAGATCATTTGAAGCAACATTTTCCTTTGCAAAAATGTTATCCACAGCTTTGTTTAGGAGTTATTAACGAAAAACACAGACCAATCAGAGCGCGACCTAGACGCGAGTTGGCATAGTAGTCATGGCGCGCCAACTGTCTATTGGCCGACTGTGCCAGCTCGTGTCTAGGTCGCGCTCTGATTGGTCCGCGTTTTTCGTTAATAACTCCTAAACAAAGCCGCGGATAACATTTTTGCAAAGGAAAATGTTGCATCAAATGATCTCAGGAACCTCTCATTTCCGGTTGTTGAAGGAACTTTGGGACACCCTGTTTATATTATACGAAATACTAGAGTTTTACTAAAAATCAGAGGTGTCCTAAAACTTATGAGAGGGAGTGAATGTTATCAAGGTCACCTTTCTAAGTAACGCGGCATGTTTACATGCAAAAGTTGCAATTTTTCATGATTTTCGGACTACAACTGTCGTCTCTACCACTTTTGATCGTTTATAATTCGTAAACCAGTTAACTAATGTGAATAAAATTTTCAGAGCATATACAAATATAGTTTACAAAACGCATCTTTGTATTTTTCGTTATTGGCCCAGCTAAAAATGTTGTAAAAAACAATTTTTACTGTTGTTTTTCACAATTCACATTTCTGAGAATTTTAGCCCTATCTAAGAAGTTCGCTAAGTCGAGTAACGGCTACCTCAAAAACAGTTGAGGGACATCGCGTTCCATAAACTCGGCCGACCATTTGCACGCTAAATGTAGCTATTATGTAATTGCACGTGCCGATGGTCGCTACATTTGCATTCGTAGAATTTTGTCGAAGCGAATATTGTGACCAATATTCAGCATGTCATACATACAGGCAGGTTCAAAACAAGCAATAACATGAAAAATGTATTTTCACCAGATTTTATTAGAAAACATTAAAAAAAAGAACGTAAGATGTGCCATTCTTTTGCCATACACTTTATATACAATCTTTTGGTACATTTTTATTTGATGTGAACTTGGTACTCCAAGTTTTAGTCTTCCGTACATTATAGAAACCCAGCAGCATAATAGCGTCGGTGAATTGGATTTGGCGTAACTCACGTACATTCGTTGCTCAATAATATAATAGATAAGAGACTAGAAGAGCGAAATAACATCGTAACACGGCGATAAAGCAATAAACGTTTGAATAAACATTTCGACAGCTTCATTAGTCTTTCGTAAAACGTTCGTGAAGTATTATGTATATTGAAATTGTTTTAGTTATCTGCGAACTCATGACTTGACATTTATGAATGTCTCTCATTGTTGCGTTATCTTGACAAACGCGAGATATGTATATCTTTATACATACAATGAATCACAGTAATACTCGGACACTTTTGAAAGGACGACAACTTTTTTAACATCGGACCATACGATTTGGATTTTTCTTTTTCGAGAAGTCAGAGCAGTTGGTTTACTACAAGACGTGAAAAAGAAATTTCATTTAACTTTAAACATTTATATCTTTTGAACTATTGATCCTCCCAAATCGAAACTTGGAAATCTCATATCTTCTCGTCCAAATCTACTAGATATATAGAAAAAAGCAAGACTTTCTGGTTACGCAAGGAAAAGAGCAGCCGAATTTTTGCAATTTCTCTTTGCACGAACTGTTGTTATACGAAATGTCTGAAAGAATGTGGCGGGCGTTACACTAAATATTCTGTACATGCTGCAATTGAGGAAACTGGCGACAACATCAGTCAGATCGATTTAGTTTCGTTTGAATTTCTAGAAACGTTTTGCCTTTAGTTTCCGGTGTGATGCGATAAATAAGTGCGGTGCAGATTGCTACGACTACAAAGTAGCTCAGGAATGGAATCGAATGGCCGTAGCGTAAGGTTATAGCTACCCATATGTAAAGCTTGAACCCTACTATGCCTTCCAAACCGCCGATTACACCGATAAGACATGTGCTGATCGCTTTAACTTCCGTAGCAAAGATTTCGGACATTAGAACGATTTGTAAGCAAACTAAGCCGCAGCTAAACATAAAAA